>CM050166.1:249276687-249876687 GCA_027410445.1 Discoglossus pictus
CTGTAATGTATACCAATGAAATCAACACACTGTTATTTTAAAGTAATTTTGTGACATAATATAAATTAATATACCGTGATCTCTTTCTTTTATTGGTATCAATATCAGAAATGAATACTATTGACTCTCTACTTTTGAAGCCTTTCGCCACCCTAACCTATGAGGAGAAGGTGGAAGTAAAACGGTTAGGAGCTGACCAACCAGAGATAAATCTGCAGCAAATCGCAAGAGATAGAGGGAAGCAATATGTCCGTAATTTCAATACTGAATGGTACAAGAAGAACGACTGGCTTTCTGGAAGCGTTTCTAGGAAGTCCTTATATTGTTTCCCATGCATCCTATTTGGTGGTGACGCTGCTTGGACCAAAACTGGAGTGACTGACATCAAACATCTAGCTGACAAATTGGCAAAACACAAAAGTTCTAAAGCTCACTTGGATAACAGGATCAAGTTTGAGATGCTTGGACAGGCGAACATTGCTGTTCAACTGGACCAAGGATACCAAGTCAGCATTCAAAAACACAACGAAGAAGTGGCTAAGAACCGGTACATCCTTTAGAAGATAATTGATTGTGTTCGCTTTTGTGGCACTTTTGAACTGGCATTAAGAGGACACGACGAGAGTGAAACATCGCTAAATCCAGGAGTGTTTAGAGGCCTGGTGGATTTGGTTGGCAGTATCGATAGTGCAATGGAACAGCATTTGAAGACTGCAACTGTGTTTAAGGGCACTTCCAAAACCGTGCAGAATGAGCTACTGGACTGCATGCATGAAGTTATAAAGGAAGTGATTCACCAAGAGCTTAAAGAAGCCCAGTTTGTAGCAATCCAAGCGGATGAAACAACCGATATTTCCGCTAGGACACAGTGCGTTGTAGTCTATCGCTACATTGACAAGAAGCATCAAGTGGTGGAAAGATTTGATGGCTTCACGGAAATGAAATCAACGGATGCAGACTCGATTGCTGCTGTTGTGCTGGAAACACTGAATACTGTTCTCCCAGAGCCAGAAGACAAGAAGAAACTCATAGCTCAAAGCTACGATGGTGCCAGTGTGATGCGTGGAGATCAAGGAGGAGTTCAAAGAAAAATAAAAGACGTGTACCCGAACGCACACTACGTCCATTGCTATGCTCACCAACTGAACCTAATAATGGAGAAAGCAGTTTCAAGGATTGGAAGAGTTCGAGTTTTTTTTTCCAACATAGGCGGCATATTATGTTTTTTTTTTCACGCTCTCCAAAAAGGACTGGAGTTCTGGATGAGGTAGTTGGTAGAAGACTTCCAAGAGGTGCACCAACACGATGGAACTTCAACGTTAGGACCGTGAACGTAATCTACGAGAACAGAGATGCGCTACTTGAGTGTTTCCAGACAATTGAAGCATGTCTAAACTTTGATCCAACATCTATGCGGGAAGCCGCAGGTTTCATTGGAATGCTGGAAGACAGGGAGTTCCTTTACTTCCTTAAATTATTTCATTTAATAATGCCACATGTTGACATCCTCTATAGTCAGCTTCAGAAGCGAGACACGGATACTGTTTATATCAAAAAAGTCACAGAAGACTTTGTCGCCAGCATCCAGAAAATCCGTAATTCTGTGGAAGAGATAGAAGCAAGTTTGCCGAGCGATCTAACAGTCAACAGACGGAGTGCAGAGATCTCAACCTTGAGACAACTTTCAAGAGAGGTATGTGACATAGTGGTGGTTCATGCAAAAGAATGTTTTTCATTTTCAAATCACCTAGTCAGTGCCAAACTTGTTCAAAGTGACTTGTATAAAACCCATGACACTTGCTTTCCAACCCAAGCTCTGGAAGACACCGTGCAAGCATATCCAATACTGAAGAAGGAACAAT
Organism: Discoglossus pictus; assembly: GCA_027410445.1. Lineage (NCBI taxonomy): Eukaryota > Metazoa > Chordata > Amphibia > Anura > Alytidae > Discoglossus > Discoglossus pictus. The sequence continues at coordinate 249,278,550 of CM050166.1, forward strand.
TACGCACTGAGCTGTCACTTCTGTATGGGAAGACAGAGTTTCATACTTGTACAAGTGCTGTTGCTCTGCACAAACTTTTCCATCAATTTAATCTGCAGAATGATTTCACAGAGACAGTAAAATTATTAAGAATCCTGATTACAACACCAATGACTACTGCAGAATCAGAAAGATGCTTCTCAACATTGAAGAGGATAAAAACCTTTTTAAGAAGCACCATGTCCCTGGAGCGGTTGAATGCATTGGCGATGCTCTCAATGGAAAAGCAACTGATTTCCGAGATCCCAGACTTCAATGAAAAAACCATTGAGAAGTTTTCTTCTTTGAAAGATCGCCATGCAAAATTAAAATACAAGTGATTGAAGCAAAGAAGAATGCATACCCCCAAGGTGTGCAAAGATAAACTGCGTTAAGCAGCACCACCTCACACTACCAAACATAACTAGTGGTAAGTAAAGTATGAACGGTGTGTGGGTGTGCATATGGAAGGAGCTATGAAAGGTGTGTGCATGGTCAGTAACAATTGTTGAAGCCTTGGCGTGGTTTGAAGGAATTGGAGGCACTTCCAAGGGTAGCTGTCACTTGTGTACAGGAAGCAAGAATTCCATGTCTGTACAAGTGCTGTTGCTCTGCAGCAACTTTAGCATCAATTTAATCTACATAATTTAACAGAGTGAGTGAAGCTATAAGGAATCCTGCTTACAACAACGAAGACTACTAAAGAACCAGAAAGATGCTTCTCCACATTGAAGAGGATCAAAAAAGTAATTAAAAAGCACCATGGTCCTGTAGCGGTTAAATGCATTGGTTTGAAGGAATTGGAGGCACCTTCAAGGGTACGTAAAGTTCTCAGAAATGGCACCACCTCACCACCAAAAATAACTAGTGGTAAGTAAAGTATGAATGGTGTGTGGGTGTGCATATTGAAGGAGCTATGAAAGGTGTGTGAATGGTCAGTAACAATTGTTGAAGCCTTGGCGTGGCGTTACTGCTCATATGGTTATCCATATGCTAATTCAACGTGTTTGTTTGACATTGATTATTGTGTTGTCTAAACAGAAGTGAAATGTTGTTGTTTTCTTGAATCCCAAGATCCACTGGTTTGGGCCTATGCAGTGCTGATTGGTCTTCTAAGGTATGTTTGAGGCCTATATGGTCCCACTTGGTCTTCTAAGGTATGTTTGGGGCCTATGGTCACACTTGGTCTTCTAAGGTATGTTTGGGGCCTATGGTCACACTTGGTCTTCTAAGGTATGTTTGAGGCCTATATGGTCACACTTGGTCTTCTAAGGTATGTTTGGGGCCTATATAGTTCCACTTGGTCTTCTAAGGTATGTTTGGGGCCTATGGTCACACTTGGTCTTCTAAGGTATGTTTGGGGCTTATATAGTCACACTTGGTCTTCTAAGGTATGTTTGGGGCCTATATAGTCACACTTGGTCTTCTAAGGTATGTTTGGGGCCTATAGTCACACTTGGTCTTCTAAGGTATGTTTGGGGCTTATATAGTCACACTTGGTCTTCTAAGGTATGTTTGGGGCCTATATAGTCACACTTGGTCTTCTAAGGTATGTTTGGGGCCTATATAGTCACACTTGGTCTTCTAAGGTATGTTTGGGGCCTATATGGTTCCACTTGGTCGTTTAATGTTTTTTAAGTATGGTTTTGTTCTTGAATGGTATGATTGATTTGCTTGTTTTCTTTCAACCCCAGGTGCAAACCCTATGTGGCTGCAGATTTGTTTCTACTCATTGGTCAACTTAATGAACGTGAATACCCTGAGAAGAAGAGCCGACTAATGGTAGGTGTCACTCCTTTAATTTTTCTGTTAATACGTATAGGTGCAATTATGATATTGCTGTAGTCTTGTCACATGAGTTTTTTCAATCTATATTGTATACCAATGAATTTAACACATTGTTACTTTACTTCTTGACATTTCTGCATTGCAGATCATGTATTTCAATGGGCTTTACAAGCATAAGGTCATTGGGCGGGGCTTATAAAGGTCATTATGACATCAAGGGGAGGAGTTATAAAAATGGGTGTGGTTTGAAAAAGGGGGAGTGGCTATGTTTCGCCCTGTCGCCCCTCCAACTTGAAAAGTCACCAGCCGCCACTGCTCAATTCTAGTGCCACTGTAGTGTGCAGTGAAATAAAACAACACTTTTTTTACTGTAATCGATTGAATATCAGTAGCCTGCCTAAAGGTGTGTGTGTGTGTGAGGCCTATTGCATCTAGTCTGCCAACTTTTGCCAGTGCACAGTGACACTCATACCTGGTGTCACCGTAGTGTGCAGTGAAATAAAACAACCCTTTTTTTACTGTATTTGATTGAATATCAGTAGCCTGCCTACAGGCATGTGTGTGAGGCCTATTGCATCTAGTCTGCCAACTTTTGCCAGTGCACAGTGACACTCATATCTAGTGTCACCGTAGTGTGCAGTGAAATAAAACAACCCTTTTTTTACTTTAATCGATTGAATATCAGTAGCCTGCCTAAAGGTGTGTGTGAGGCCTATTGCATCTAGTCTGCCAACTTTTGCCAATGCGTAGTGACACTCATATCTAGTGCCACCGTAGTGTGAAGTGAAATAAAAAAAAACTTTTTTTACTGTAATCGATTGAATATCAGTAGCCTGCCTAAAGGCGTGTGTTTGAGGCCTATTGCATCTAGTCTGCTAACTTTTGCCAATGCGCAGTGACACTCATATCTAGTGCCACCGTAGTGTGCAGTGAAATAAAACAACCCTTTTTTTACTGTAATCGATTAAATATCAGTAGCCTGCCTAAAGGTGTGTGTGTGTGTGAGGCCTATTGCATCTAGTCTGCCAACTTTTGCCAGTGCACAGTGACACTCATATCTAGTGCAACCGTAGTGTGAAGTGAAGTAAAACAACCCTTTTTTTACTGTAATCGATTGAATATCAGTAGCCTGCCTAAAGGTGTGTGTGAGGCCTATTGCATCTAGTCTGCCAACTTTTGCCAGTGCACAGTGACACTCATATCTAGTGCAACCGTAGTGGGCAGTGAAATAAAACAACCCTTTTTTTACTGTAATCGATTGGATATCAGTAGCCTGCCTACAGGCGTGTGTGTGAGGCCTATTGCATCTAGTCTGCCAACTTTTGCCAGTGCGCATTGACACTCATATCTAGTGCAACCGTAGTGTGAAGTGAAATAAAACAACCAGTTTTTTTACTGTAATCGATTGAATATCAGTAGCCTGCCTACAGGCGTGTGTGTGAGGCCTATTGCATCTAGTCTGCCAACTTTTGCCAGTGCATAGTGACACTCATATCTGGTGCAACCGTAGTGTGCAGTGAAATAAAACAACCCTTTTTTTACTGTAATCGATTGAATATCAGTAGCCTGCCTAAAGGTGTGTGTGTGAGGCCTATTGCATCTAGTCTGTCAACTTTTGCCAGTGCACAGTGACACTCATATCTGGTGTCACCATAGTGTGCAGTGAAATAAAACAACAATTTTTTTACTGTAATCGATTGAATATCAGTAGCCTGCCTACAGGCGTGTGTGTGAGGCCTATTGCATCTAGTCTGCCAACGTTTGCCAGTGCGCAGTGACCCTCATATCTAGTGCCACTGTAGTGTGCAGTGAAATAAAACAACCCTTTTTTTTACTGTAATCGATTGAATATCAGTAGCCTGCCTAAAGGCGTGTGTGTGAGGCCTATTGCATCTAGTCTGCCAACTTTTGCCAGTGCACAGTGACACTCATACCTGGTGTCACCGTAGTGTGCAGTGAAATAAAACAACCCTTTTTTTACTGTAATCGATTGAATATCAGTAGCCTGCCTACAGGCGTGTGTGTGAGGCCTATTGCATATAGTCTGCCAACTTTTGCGAGTGCACAGTGACACTCATATCTGGTGTCACCGTAGTGTGCAGTGAAATAAAACAACAATTTTTTTACTGTAATCGATTGAATATCAGTAGCCTGCCTACAGGCGTGTGTGTGAGGCCTATTGCATCTAGTCTGCCAACGTTTGCCAGTGCGCAGTGACACTCATATCTAGTGCCACCGTAGTGTGAAGTGAAATAAAACAACCATTTTTTTACTGTAATCGATTGAATATCAGTAGCCTGCCTACAGGCGTGTGTGTGAGGCCTATTGCATCTAGTCTGCCAACTTTTGCCAGTGCGCGGTGACCCTCATATCTAGTGCCACTGTAGTGTGCAGTGAAATAAAACAACCCTTTTTTTTACTGTAATCGATTGAATATCAGTAGCCTGCCTAAAGGCGTGTGTGTGAGGCCTATTGCATCTAGTCTGCCAACTTTTGCCAGTGCACAGTGACACTCATACCTGGTGTCACCGTAGTGTGCAGTGAAATAAAACAACCCTTTTTTTACTGTAATCGATTGAATATCAGTAGCCTGCCTACAGGCATGTGTGTGAGGCCTATTGCATATAGTCTGCCAACTTTTGCGAGTGCACAGTGACACTCATATCTAGTGCAACCGTAGTGTGCATTGAAATAAAACAACCCTTTTTTTACTGTAATCGATTGAATATCAGTAGCATGCCTGAAGGCGTGTGTGTGAGGCCTATTGCATCTAGTCTGCAACCTTTTGCCAGTGCACAGTGACACTCATATCTAGTGCAACCGTAGTGTGCAGTGATATAAAACAACCCTTTTTTTACTGTATTCGTTTGAATATCAGTAGCCTGCCTACAGGCTTGTTTTTTTAGCCCTATTGCATCTAGTCTGCCAACTTTTACCAGTGCGCAGTGACACTCATATCTGGTGTCACAGTAGCTTGCACGCATAGTACCACTAATCGTAAAAAAAATGAGAGGCAGAGGCAGGCCACGCCGCAGGGGTCGTCATGGTCGTGTTGCTGTGATTCTCTTTGGCCCTAGAATAATGCTAAGTTTTCAGAGGCAACGTACCCTGAACTTGAACAGTTCTGAGGACATGGTTGACTGGCTAACACAGGACACCCAATCTTCTACAGCTTCCGCTCAGAACCTAAATGCACCATCCTCCTCCATCTTAGCTTCAGGCACCTCTCCAGTTACCACTCGCCCGCCTGCCGCCACCACCAACACTAGCACCAAAGCCGCTTCACTTGATCCGTCCACAGAGATATTTACAGATCCGTTGGAAGAAATGAGTGATGCACAAACATTAGTGCCAGAGGATGTAGATAACAGGGATATGTCCCAGTCAGGCAGCATTACACACATGGACGTACAGTCTGATGATGATGATGATGTTGTACCCGGTGCTGCTTCCTTTGTTGAGTTGTCAGATACAAGTGAAGCGGTTGATGATGACGATGCGTCCGTGGATGTCACGTGGGTGCCCGCTATAAGAGAAGAAGAACAGGAGGAAAGTTCAGATGGGGAGACAGAGAGGAGGAGGAGACGAGTTGGAAGCAGCGGGAGGTCATCGAAAGTAGCTAGTGGCACAGTCAGACAGCATGCATCGGCACCCAGGGTCAGCCAGAAAGCACGCCAGTCAACGCATGCTTTTGCCACCACCAGAATGCCGTCATTGCAGAGCTCAGCAGTGTGGCAAATTTTTCGTGTGTCTGCCTGCGACAACAGTGATGCCATTTGCAACCTGTGCGAAAAGAAACTGAGTCGTGGGAAGTCCAACACCCACCTAGGTACAACTTCTTTGCGAAGGCACATGATGTCACATCACAAACGCCTATGGGATCAACACATGAGTACAAGCAGCACACAAAGTCAAAGCCACCATCCTCCTCCTGGTCCAGCATCTTCAGCTATGTCAACCACTGCTGCCCTGCTTGCCCCCTCTCAACCATCCGCCACTCCGTGTCTCGCCCTGAGTAGTCCCTGCTCATCTGCCCACAGTCAGGTGTCTGTCAAGGACATGTTTGAGCGTAAGAAGCCAATGTCACAAAGTCACCCCCTTGCCTGGCAACTGACAGCTGGCTTGTCTGAACTCTTAGCTCGCCAGCTTTTACCATACAAGCTGGTGGAGTCTGAGGTGTTAAAAAAAATTGTGCTATTGGGACACCGCAGTGGAAGGTACCCGGCCGAAATTTCTTTGCACAAAAGGCAATCCCCAACCTGTACTCGATTGTGCAAAAGGAAGTAATGGCATCTCTGGCACACAGTGTTGGGGCAAGGGTCCATCTGATCACGGCTACCTGGTCTGCAAAGCATGGTCAGGGCAGGTATATCACCTACACTGCGCATTGGGTAAACCTGGTGAAGGCTGCCAAGCATGGAATACGTGGCTATGCAGAGGAGTTGGTGACACCGCCACGACTTGCAAGCAGGCCTGCTGCCACCTACTCTACTCCTCCTACTCCATCCTCTTCCATAACCTCCTCGGCTGAGTCCTCTTCTGCTGCTGCTATGTCTTGCTCTACATCAACGGCACCCCCCAGCTCCACAGGTACTATTCCACATCCCGGATACGGCAGTGTCACGCCGTCTTGGGGTTGACTTCCCTGAAAGCAGAGAGTCACACCGGACCAGCACTCCTGTCCGCACTGAACGCACAGGTGGATCAGTGGCTGACTCCACACAAACTGGAGATCGGCAAAGTGGTTTGTGACAACGGAAGAAATTTGTTGGCGGCATTGAATTTGGGCAAGTTGTCACATGTGCCGTGCATGGCACATGTGTGTAATCTGATTGTACAATGCTTTGTGCATAACCACCCAGGCTTACAGGACGTCCTGAAGCAGGCCAGGAAGGTGTGTGCCCATTTCCGGTGTTCCTACACGGCCATGGCGCACTTTACAGATAACCAGCGGCGAAACAACATGCCAGCGAGGTGCTTGATTTTAGACAGCCCGACACGTTGGAATTCAACACTCCTAATGTTCGACCGCCTGCTCCAACAAGAAAAGGTAGTTAACGAGTATTTGTATGACCGAGGTGCTAGGACAGCCTCTGCGGAGCTGGAGATTTTTTTGCCACGTTACTGGACGCTCATGCGCAATGCCTGTAGGCTTATGCGTCCTTTTGAGGAGGTGACAAACCTGGTCAGTCGCACCCAGGGCACCATCAGTGACATCATACCATTTGTTTTCTTCCTGGAGCGTGCCCTGAGAAGAGTGCTGGATCAGGCCGTAGATGAGCTTGAAGAGGAAGAGGAAGAGTTGTGGTCACCATCACCGACAGAAACAGCCTTATCAGCATAGTTTGCTGGACCTGCGGCAATGCTGGAAGAGTATTATGAGGAAGAGGAGTCAGAGTAGGAATGTTGCTTTGAGGAGGAGGAGGAAGACCAACCACAACAGGCATCCCAGGGTGCTCGTTGTCACCTATCTGGTACCAGTGGTGTTGTATGTTGCTGGGGGGAAGAACATACCTTCAGTGAGATCACTGAGGACGAGGAACGGGACATGACTAGCTCGGCATCCAACCTTGTGCAAATGGGGTCTTTCATGCTGTCGTGCCTGTTGAGGGACCCTCGTATAAAAAGGATGGAGAACAACCTGTATTGGGTGTCCACGCTACTAGATACCCGGTATAAGCAGAAAGTGCCTGAAATGTTACCGAATCACCACAAGTCGGAAAGGATGCAGCACTACCAAAATAAATTAAAAAGTATGCTCTTTACACAGCGGTTAAGGGGGATGTCACAGCACAATGGCAATCTAACAGCGGAAGAGGTGAATATAATCCTCCTCCTCCCACGACCACGCCGGCAAGGAGAGGACGCTTTACAGACGTGTTGTTGATGGAGGCCATGCAGAGCTTTTTAAGTCCTATGCATCGCCACAGCCCTTCGGGGTCCACCCTCAGAAAACGACTCGACCATCAGGTAACAGACTACCTTGCCATAACTACAGATATCGACACTATGAGGAGCGATGAACTTCTTGACTACTGGGTGTGCACGCTTGCCCTGTGGCCTGAGCTATCCCAATTTGCCATAGAACTTCTGTCCTGCCCCGCTTCAAGTGTCCTGTCAGAAAGGACCTTCAGTGCAGCAGGAGGTTTTGTCACTGATAAGAGAAGTCGCCTAGGTCAAAAAAGTCTAGATTACCTCACCTTTATTAAGATGAATGAGGGATGGATCCCGAAGGGACTGACAATGGGTGATAAATTCAATTAAAAAAGGCCTGATAGATGAGCTGCCTTGAGCTAATAATGGTCCACACGCTGCTGTATTTTATCCCTATATGCCGGATGACTTGCGTGACTTATCCGCCTCCAACTAGGGTTCAAGACGTTTTAGGGCACTTTCTACCTGGCAAACTAACATCAATAACAATACCTAATTTTTGCATTTAAATTATTTTATTTTAGAAGGCGTACAGCATGTAATGAAAAATAAAGCATTTTTGAGCAGTCTTGCATAACAGTTGTGCAAAAATACATATTTACAATAAAGACATTTTGTGAAAGTTAGCTGGCTATTCCTTCTTATTTTTACTTTTTAGGTTAATAATTTTTATTTATTTATTTTTTACTGTGATTGCAATTTAAGAGATACCTAAAACATGGTAAAACAGACAATAGTAAAGAGTATATCTGCAGAAAACACCAAAGTCCTATTAGCTATCATCCCTCCAGCAGTATTAGCTTATTATTTACAATATCTAACCTGGGCAATCACCCTTGGGTTACCCTAGGGCAGGCTTCAGTAAGCGACCTCTCCTTTCCTGGGATGATTTTGCCGCCGGTTGCTTCTGAAGGGTCTCCAGGGCTCCCCCACTCCGGTCCTTCCCCTAGTGTCGCTTCAACCAGTAACACGTTTTATATTTGTAAAGCGACCCAATGATCCCCCTTGATAGAGCTTTATCTTTACAAATTTTGGAGAACCAATTTAAGACCGGTGTCCCCTGTTTCTGGGTCAGGGAGTGTGTGAAATGCCTCAGCCTACAGTAATTGTAATGTTCTGACAGCGGTAGCTCATGCCTGTCCCTCAGTTCCTCATAGGTGAGCATCTGGCCCTTTACTAACCAGTCTCCCAGTCTATCCAGTTTCCTTGACCTGCACCAGTGTTGTGATGTTGTGCTCATGTGTTTCGGGGCCTGAGGGTGGTCAAGAATTGGGGTAATTTGGGTGGATCCAGGGAACAAACCCGTGTGTTTCTTGGCCCATTTCCAGTATGATAGTGAGTGTCTGATTAGGGGGTTTGGCGAGTTTTTAAGGCTTTGAGGCAAATCTGATAGCCAAGCTACCTTGTCCCAGATTAAGGGCCTTAAATTGTGGTTCTCTAAATACACACAGGCCGGTTGATGACATATAGAATGTGCTATTGGGAGGAAAGATAGGTGACGGAACAGGTATTAAACTGATAGGAATGAATAGTACAACTTAATACACCACTCCTATCTAATGGCACCTTAGATTGAACGTGCAGTGCCCCAAATTCATAGTAGGAGGTCCAACCAAGCATCTTTTTCCATCTCCCTGTTCCAAAAATACATGCCATATACACGTCCCCTGATGGCTGACGTAACAGGTATTAAACTGATAGGAATGAGTAGTACAACTTAATACACCTCTCCTATCTGGTGGCACCTTAGATTGCACGTGCAGTGCCCCAAATTCGAAGTAGGAGGTCTGACCAAGCATCTTTTTCCATCTCCCTGTTCCAAAAATCCATGCCATATACACGTCCCCTGATAGGTAACGTAACAGGTATTAAACTGATAGGAATGAGTAGTACAACTTAATACACCTCTCCTATCTGGTGGCACCTTAGATTGCATGTGCAGTGCCCCAAATTGGAAGTAGGAGGTCCGACCAGACATCTTTTTCCATCTCCCTGTTCCAAAAATCCATGCCATATACACGTCCCCTGATAGCTAACGTAACAGGTATTAAACTGATAGGAATGAATAGTACAACTTAATACACCACTCCTATCTGGTGGCACCTTAGATTGCACGTGCAGTGCGCCAAATTCGCAGTAGGAGATCCGACCAAGCATCTTTTTCCATCTCCCTGTTCCAAAAATACATGCCATATACACGTCCCCTGATAGGTGACGTAACAGGTATTAAACTGATAGGAATGAGTAGTACAACTTAATACACCTCTCCTATCTGGTGGCACCTTAGATTGCAGTGCCCCAAATTGGAAGTAGGAGGTCCGACCAAGCATCTTTTTCCATCTCCCTGTTCCAAAAATCCATGCCATATACACGTCCCCTGATAGGTAACGTAACAGGTATTAAACTGATAGAAATAAATAGTACAACTTAATACACTTCTCCTATCTGGTGGCACCTTAGATTGCCCTTGCAGTGCCCCAAATTCGAAGTAGGAGGTCCGACCAAGCATCTTTTTCCATCTCCCTGTTCCAAAAATCCATGTTATATACACATCCCCTGATAGGTAACATAACAGGTATTAAACTGATAGGAATGAGTAGTACAACTTAATACACCTCTCCTATCTGGTGGCACCTTAGATTGCACGTGCAGTGCCCCAAATTCGAAGTAGGAGGTCCGACCAAGCATCTTTTTCCATCTCCCTTTTCCAAAAATCCATGCCATATACACGTCCCCTGATAGGTAACGTAACAGGTATTAAACTGATAGGAATGAGTAGTACAACTTAACACACCTCTCCTATCTGGTGGCACCTTAGATTGCACTTGCAGTGCCCCAAATTGGAAGTAGGAGGTCAGACCAAGCATCTTTTTCCATCTCCCTGTTCCAAAAATCCATGCCATATACACGTCCCCTGATAGGTAACGTAACAGGTATTAAACTGATAGGAATGAGTAGTACAACTTAATACACCTCTCCTATCTGGTGGCACCTTAGATTGCACGTGCAGTGCCCCAAATTGGAAGTAGGAGGTCCGACCAAGCATTTTTTTCCATCTCCCTGTTCCAAAAATCCATGCCATATACACACGTCCCCTGATAGGTGACGTAACAGGTATTACACCGATAGTAATGAGTAGTACAACTTAATACACCACTCCTATCTGGTGGTACGTTAGATTGCACGTGCAGTGCCCCAAATTGGAAGTAGGAGGTCCGACCAAGCATCTTTTTCCATCTCCCTGTTCCAAAAATCCATGCCATATACACGTCCCCTAAAAGTGGACGTAACAGGGATTAAACCGATAGGAATAGTACTACTTAACAGTACACACCTTATAATAACGCAGACAGAGGCAACGCGTATAATCTTCCATGCTGTGCAGTGGAAGCCCCCAGACTCTGACCTGTGTATAATCTTCCATGCTGGGCAGTGGAAGCCCCCAGACTCTGGGAGTCTGAAGAAGAGGAGTCAGAGGAGGAAGGTGGCTTTGAGGAGGTGGAAGACCAAACACAGCAGGCGTCCCAAGGGGCTTGTTGTCACCTTTCGGGGACCCTTGGTGGCTGGGTGGAGGAAGTGACCTTCAATGACATCGGTGAGGACAAGGAACGGGACATCGCTAGCTTGGTATCCAACCTTGTGCAAATTGGGAGTTTGCGGTTGTGCAAATAGACTGTTTGCGGTTGTTTGTGGTGCGTTAAACGGGGAGTTTGGTCTGTCACTGTGAAGCGGGCCTAACCCTTACACTACCTGATCGATACAACATCATACCTGATGTTTTAAAGCACGTTATTCCAAACAATTTAGGAATGTTAGGTAATTTATGCCCTTTATGGCTTAAAACCAGACTCTGCATCAACTATGTAATTTTGCGTGGGAGTTTTGCCATGGATCCCCCTCCGGCATGCCACATTCCAGGTGTTAGTCCCGTTGAAACAACTTTCCCATCACTATTGTGGCCAGAAAGAGTCCCTGTGGGTTTTAAAATTCGCCTGCCCATTGAAGTCTATGGCGGTTCGCCGGGTTCGCCGGTTCGCGAACCGAAAATTTTATGTTTGCGACATCACTATTTATTCCTAATAAACAGGGAACTGATAACATCAGGAGATTAATTAATTGCATATGCAAAAGTGGAAAAGATACAACCATTGTTCATGTCCCTTGACGCAGAAAAAGCATTTGATAGGGTAGGTAGGAGTTTATGGACCTAACTTTGGAAAAATATGGTCTAGGGTCTTTTGCCTCCAGGGCCATTTGAGCTCTCTATAAATCACTAGTGGCTTTGTTCACTGGAATTGGCTATAGGTCATATAGTTTTGAGATATCGAATGGCACAAGGCAGAGGTGTCTCCTATCCCCTATAATTTTTATACAATTGATAGTGTTTTGGAGAAAACCAAAATAGTTCTCGGAGATATCTGTCCCTGGCCAAATTACCAATATACAGATAGTGTGCACACCCTAGAGAAATAATACACCAACAGAGAGTTCTGGTATAAAGCTTTCTCTCGTGTCCCTTCCTTTATTAAAATCAGCTGTCATATTTATAACATTTTTAACAATCAGATAAATGTTGCATCATGGTGAACACCAGTCTAAGTAAGGCCTCTGATTGGTTCCGGAAGGCGGCGGGGCACATATCCTTATTAGGTTTCGGATCTGAGGTCATTATGGCCAGTCTAATTAAAACCTCTGATTGGCCCCGGAAGGTGGTGGGGCTCACATCCTTATTTGGTCACGGATATGAATGCCATCTTACTACTCTCAGGATATGATGTTACCGACATCTTGCATGTGGTAGTGATGAATCCTCCATCTTAGAGTTCCCAATGTTTCAGCAATATTAATAAAAACTTTGGTTACGTGATAATACTGCAAAGAATGGCTATATAAGTAGGACACAAACAAAAAATGCATTTTATACAGATTTCAGTCCATAACAGTCCCCCCTAAAATGTCATGCATTGTTTATGTTACCCCTACGTTCTTAAGTCTTAATTAATAGTTATTATATCCTTACTCATTATTGGATATCAAAATCTATTAGTATCGACGTTCTTGACTATGGTCCCTCCGGAACACTACTCTTTGTGGTTTCTATTTCCGGATGTTGTGAGCATTGCGTGTAAGTAAGACATAGGTACATATCTTCGTTCGATCGGGCTTGCCATGACCTGACGTCACACCTACCCTATGTCCTATGCGGCATGGGAAAACCTAATAAGCCTCTATTAACTAATAGTGTATCTGGTCTAGAACAAGGACCATAATGCTTAGGTATAATTAACAAACCGTTGCTGATTATAGTAAATGTAATTAATCCAAGCAACACTCTTATTTACTCCAATCATTGGTATGAGTGACTCAAAACCTGCTGCTACTTGATTGCAAGCTTTAAATTCATTTGGCACCCCCCTTGGTACTCCTATGGTATCAATATATACATGTGGGTCAAAACTTTCTCTAGGTTCAGATGATAATGATGTATGTCTCTTCTTTCTAGATTGTGTTTGAAGAATGCTAGATGGATCACCATAATAAGTTGGGACAATATGGAGTGGCATAATAACCTTAGCTAAGGTACACTCTCCCCGCCATACTCCTGACATTCTGACTCTCAGCTTCATGTCCCCACATATCCAATATATATCTCCCCAGGATTGTGTGTGATTAATCAATAATGTGGATGATCCATCTATGTATGTCAGACAAAAACCACTTGGGAACCTCTGTAAGTTAGTTCCATAAGAAACATTCCTACGATAACATGTATAATTTCCTGGATATATAGTTATACCCTCACCTGGATGCGGGTTATTAGTTATCATGGGATATGTCTTTTTCCATTTTTTACATCTACTTACATCACTGAGTGTGTTTTTAAACAGGCTCAGGAAACATTTTTCTTCTAATAAAGGTATAGTGAGTGGAACAGTACCCAAATGGGGCCTAGCATGACCACAAACATAACAATTAGTTTTGTTATTTTCTTGGACATTATATTTCATCCATTCTATCCATACATTGAGATCTGAATACCCTGTTTCAGTAGCTAAAGTATCTTCATATGTTGGATCACCATTAGCAGTCATTGGTCCAATGATCTTGGGACCTGGTTGTAATATCTGTAATACAAGAGGTAAGTTAGGATCATTGTATAAGTCTGCTAACTTAAATTTACCTGAGAACTTTGTAGTCTCCCCCTTACTCCATGCTCCCATCAAATATGTGTCAGCATCTATGGGACTAGGATTTTGTATAGTCAAAGTTAGCTGCATGCTAGAACTAGTCTTGCCACTATTTAAACATCTACCAGTCTTTAGTAGAGTCATACGATCTAGTAGAGATCTACCTAGGTCATCTTTCTTGGCTACAGCGTTCTGAGGTCTATACTCCAAGGGTGTTCCAGTAGTCCATCCTACCATATCCCATGTAGGACAATCTTTCCCATAAATCTTTCCATCAACACATATGTATATAGCCTTATTAGGGGAAGATTTATACAAGTCACACTGTTCATGGACAGTATGACATCTAACAATATCACAGAAGTCAAAGGTGTATGTAGCAACATGTGTAGAAAGTGAATTATACCAAAATGGTATAATATTCACATTTTGTAATAGTTACATGTTGTGCACTGTTCAAGAATACTGTAAGAAACAAGATAAAACACTGAATTATACTGATTGTGTTGGTTCCTGTTCATCAGGGGGAGCAACCTTTTTGCAATGTGACCCGTGAACCAAAGTAGGTTTCCCTTCCAACTTAACCAAAGTGGTTGTGATCAGTAGGACTTGGAAAGGACCTTCGTATCTGGGTTCCAGTGGGGTTTTCCTCACAAGCCTCTTGACCAGAACCCAATCTCCAAGAAGTAGTTGGTGTGTGCCAGTATCTACCTCCGGATCTGGAATAGAAGAGAACACTTGTGCATGGATTTTAGTCAGTGCTGTGGACAAGGGTATCACATAGTCAACAAGTACATTAGATTTCAACTGCAATTGCTGAGGGAAATAACATCCTAATCTAGGAGCAGACCCAAATAAGATCTCATGAGGAGATAAAACATGTTTTCCCCTAGGGGTATACCTGACACTGAACAAAGCTATAGGAAGGCTCTCAGGCCACGGCATACCAGTTTCTTGTGATATTTTTAGCATTCTAGACTTCAAAGTCCCATTCATACGTTCCACCCTCCCACTACTCTGGGGATGGTAGGGTGTATGAAAATATAGTGTCACTCCTAGAGCTGTCCATATTTCTTTAGCTAAGATTGCAGTGAAAGCTGGTCCCTGGTCACTTTCAATTACTTCAGGAACCCCATATCTGCAGATGACCTCTGTTAGTAACCGCTTCACTGTGGTCTTTGCAGTCATATTTGTGACTGGGTACGCTTCTGGCCATCCTGAGAACATATCTACAATGACCAATGCATATTCAAACCGGCCACTTTTTGGCATTTGAATGTGGTCAATTTGTATCCTCTGGAATGGATACAGAGATTTTGCTAAATGCTTCTGTGGGGGTTTCTCAGTTCGGCCTGTATTACATTTAGCACAGATGCTACAGGACTTGCAATAGTTGCTCGTAAGTGTAGTTATGCCTGGGGCCATATAGTACTTGTCTATTAGAGCGTTCATGAGGGTCTTTGACAAGTGTGACGGTCCGTGGGCCCACTGTACTGTACTGTTGCTGGATAGAGATTCTTTGGTAAACACAATCTCAGATTATCAACATACAATTCATCTTTAAGGATTGCTCCCTTTGCTTTCCACTTGTTTACTTCTTCTGGGTCTGCAGTCTTCTGCAATTCTTTGAGTAGTTTCAAATCTGTAGGTAAAGTCTGCATTGTGTAGATATTTATGTCTTTCTTCTCCTCTTTCTTGTCCATTTCCTGTGATATCATTGCTGCCGTTTTAGCCATTTGATCTGCTAGATGATTTCCTTGTGCTTCATTTGAGTTTAGCTTCCCATGTGCCTTCACCTTCAGTATGGCCACTTCTTCTGGGGGTGCTAACGCATCCATCAGTTCATGAATGGCTTTACCATGCTTCACTGGAGTACCTGCAGCTGTCATAAATCCTCTGGCTTTCCAAATTATTCCAAAGTCTTGAGTCACTCCTAGAGCATATCTTGAGTCTGTATAGATGTTAACCCGCCGTCCTGCTGCAATCTCACAGGCTTTAGTCAATGCAATCAACTCTGCTTCTTGTGCTGACATGGAGGGAGGTAGTGAGAAGGCTCGCATCACATCTTTTTCCGTAGTCACAGCATATCCTGTGTGATATTTTCCATTCTCATCAGCATACCTTGATCCATCTACATACAGAGTGATGTCTGGGTCTGTCAGGGCAAGTTCCTTTACATTCGCAAGGTGTGAGGTTTCCGTTTCAATTTGCTGAAGACAGTCATGAGGTGGGTTTACTGATCCTGGAACAGTATATGGGTCTTCAGCCTGTACTTTGGGAAAGCTATTCACATGCCAGTTGAGGGTTTGTTTTGTTATCCCTTCTGCTTCTAGTTCATCTTCATCTGCAGACTCCCACCATTTTAGTGCAGTCCCCAATGAGCTCCATGTACTCTGTGCAGACTTTGTTAGTGCTATGTGTGGGACAGCTGTATCCCAATGTTTATAGAGCAATTCTGCTTCAAAGGGAAGCTCTACCGTGAGTGCGCTATCCCCTATTGCATCATTATACAATGTCATCAGTTTTAACGTGACTTGCTTCAATTTCATAAGCTTCGCTTCAAATTGAAGATCCCGTCCTGGTGTTTGTTTGTTCCACAGCGTACAATGTAGAGAGTCTTGTGGTTCATCTGTTTCTGTCTTCTTGACTAGGCGTCCCAGTAAATTACTTTTTACATCCGAGCTTATGTTTGACTCCTGATCCAAGTTCAAACTATACCAGAAATGTCCTTCTTCCTCATCTCCCCCCTCAGGAAATGGCAAGAGAGTGGCTGGATTAAGTACATAACACCTCTGTAAGGTGACATTATCTGGCAGGAGCAGTGAACATTGGAGACGGAGGTGTCTGGCTGCTGTCAGGTGTTTTGGCTGCGTCTGATTTATGATAACAGCAATGTCATGTGGAGCAAGAACTGTCAAGGGGATACCCAAGTCCCCAATGAGCTCCATGTACTCTGTGCAGACTTTGTTAGTGCTATGAGTGGGACAGCTGTATCCCAATGTTTATAGAGCAATTCTGCTACAAAGGGAAGCTCTACCGTGAGTGCGCTATCCCCTATTGCATCATTATACAATGTCATCAGTTTTAACGTGACTTGCTTCAATTTCATAAGCTTCGCTTCAAATTGAAGATCCCGTCCTGGTGTTTGTTTGTTCCACAGCGTACAATGTAGAGAGTCTTGTGGTTCATCTGTTTCTGTCTTCTTGACTAGGCGTCCCAGTAAATTACTTTTTACATCCGAGCTTATGTTTGACTCCTGATCCAAGTTCAAACTATACCAGAAATGTCCTTCTTCCTCATCTCCCCCCTCAGGAAATGGCAAGAGAGTGGCTGGATTAAGTACATAACACCTCTGTAAGGTGACATTATCTGGCAGGAGCAGTGAACATTGGAGACGGAGGTCTCTGGCTGCTGTCAGGTGTTTTGGCTGCGTCTGATTTATGATAACAGCAATGTCATGTGGAGCAAGAACTGTCAAGGGATACCCAAGGACTATGTCACTTGTCTTATCCAGTAAGACATGAGCTGCAAATACTGCCCTAAGGCAAGAAGGGCCTCCTCTTGCTACAGCATCCAGATGACATGAGAAGTAGCCAATGGGGCGTTGTCTGTTTCCATGGGACTGTGTCAAGACTCCCATTGCATGCCCTTCCCTTTCTGATATAAACAGTTTAAACGGTAAGTCATAGTTGGATAGCCCTAATGCAGGGGCTGAGGAGATAGCCTGTTTCAGAGCGTAAAAGTTATTTAGGGCTATCTGAGTCATCTGAAAGGGTTCAATCTTCAGGACATCATACAAGGGCATCAGGAGAGAGGCTTCTGGGATCCACGCTCTGCAATAGGATATGAGACCTAGGAAAGCGTGGAGAGGTCTGTGTCCTTCTGGTACAGACATTTCTTCTATTGCCCTAACCCGGCTGCGTGTGAGATGACGCACTCCTTTGGAAAGACAATGTCCCAGGAATATGACAGTCTCCTGACACCACTGTAACTTTTCTCTGGATGCTTTGCACCCTTGTTCTGCCAGATGTCTCAATAAACTCTCTGATGTCCATGTAGCTGTAGGAAGGTCTTCAGCACAGAGTAAGAGGTCATCAACATATTGCAGAAGTACAACAACAGGGTTTTCCTGTTGCCAAGAATCAAGGATTAGACCCATAGCCTTAGCAAACTGACTAGGAGAATTCTGTGCTCCTTGGGGCATGACAGTCCATGTAAATTGATTATGATCATGTGTAAATGCGAAGAGGTACTGACATGAAGGATCTAGAGGAATGCTAAAGAAGGCATTTGCTAGATCCACTACAGTAAAGTATGCTGCTGTTGGAGGTATTCCAGAGAGGAGAGTGTGTGGGTTAGGTACTATGGGAGTGTCTAATATGGTTGCTTCATTGACTGCTCGCAAATCTCTTACCATACGGTATTTTACTGGCTCTCCTTTCTTGGATTTCTTTTTCACTAGGAAGAGGGGCGTGTTACATGGTGATGTACACCGGACCAACGCCCCCTGTTTTAACAGGCTCTCTATCTGCTGTGTAATTGCATCAATCTGTGCTGGCTTCAGAGGGTATTTGGATCTTCTTGGTAATTCAGCTCCAGGCTTCAACTTTACTATGACTGGAGGCACCTTTAAATGCCCAATATTTTCCGGACCACGTGACCAGAGGGTTGCCGGAATCTTATCCAAGATGTCGGCCGGGCCTTGTCTATTGTTACTTTTCGCATCTAAATGAAGTAATATTGGTAATGAGCAAAGTGCTGACGTGTCAGCAATTGTTAAAGGCGAGGACACTTGTATAGTCCTATCCCGGGTAAACAAGATGGATGCTTGCAAGCGGGAAAGCATGTCTGCACCTAACAAGTTCATTGGACATGTGGAGGACACTACAAATCTAGCAAGCAGGTCTGGGAATGGGCCTATTTGTAGTGGCTGAGTCAACTGGTTGGATGAGGGGATACCGTCAAATCCTACACAAGCAACATCATTGTCAGACAGGTAAGATGAGTCGGGCAGATCTTGTTGTCTTAGGACACTTCTGGCTGCACCTGTGTCTACTAGGAAGGTGGTAGGGGTCCCTTCTATTGGTAATGTTACAATAGCTTGAGGTCCTAATCTGCTATCCCCTGAAGATACTGCCATAGCAGGAGATAGTGACACAGGCTCACCACTGTCCTATGCTGTGATTTGGCCTCCCTGCTCCTCTTTAGTGACATCCCCATGCTGCTTTGTCCTCGATTTTCTAGGCATCATACAATTCTTGCTGATGTGTCCAAACTGTAGGGCGTGCATTTTCTACAGACTCCAGCCCTTTTGCAACAAGTAGTAGCGTATCTAATGGTAACACTCTATATTCTGGCCTGGAAGTCAATAGACCTTCCTTTAGCCCTATCACAAAAGCTGTGCTTAACATCTGTGTGTGTGTCTTATTGTGTGGGCTGAAGCCGAGGTCTGTGAACACCTGTGTGAGCCGTGAGTGAAACTTTTCTATTGATTCGTCTCTGTCCTGTTTAATATCCTGCAGATTAACAACCTGGTCTGCCAATTTATCCTTCGCCCAGTCTCTTAATAGTTCACAGAATATTTCACCTGATTCATAGTCAGTTGTCTCACGTTGCAGATCACATGGGTCTATTGTCTTTTGCATTATGGGCCAGTATGAATCTCCTGCTCTGATTTCACACAAACTAACCAAGTCTCTCCAGGCTGCAGCATATGTCTTCTGTATTTGTGATATCTTTCTGTAGAAAGGCATGGGCTGCTTTTCAGGGTCAGGTAGTGTGTTTATGAGGGAGGTGGCTTGTGTCGGTGTGAATGCAACATACATAAGATTAGCTCTACTGTTTCTGTTACGCCCTCTACGTTGGCTCTTTCCTGAGCCCAAGGTCTTACTCCTCCACTCCTTCACACTCTCTCCTACTTTTATCTTATCCTCTTCTTTTACATTGTCATTTTTATGACGGCCTGCGGGAGTAAAGAATAATGAGGAATCCGAGCTAACATCCATGTTTGACTGTCTCTGAGAAAGGGGGGGAGTGGGAGCGTCTGTCTCCGGTGTCCTTGTCTGTGGGGCGGCCCATGGTGACGTGTTATCTGGGAGTGGCACGACTGGGAACATCGAGTATGGAGTATAGTTCCGTTAGCAGTCAATACAGGATAAAGGGGCGTATTCACCAAGGGTTCGGTATGACAGGTGGACCTTCCTGAGTGGGCGCCACTATCATCTTAATGGGAGGGTTCAGAGGGTGACAGGACCCCTCCTTAGATTGTGTGTGGGCGCCATTTTGGGGCTGTGGCTGGGTGGAATGTCTTTGTTCTGCAAAGGGCAGTGGTTGTGGTGTGCTAAGGTTACAGGGTGTTTGCAGTGCGGAGGGGACAATAGTCGTAGGTAAGGAGCTGGCTGCTTCACACGGAGCATAATACACATACATTTTCTCATTATTTCTCAATACTTTCCGCCACTCTTCTGCCGTCAGATGTCCTCCCACAATATTTGTGAATCCACACACCTTAAACATCTTCTTAGATTTATTTACCACAGCCTCTCCCCCTCTTTTCTTCACTACATCTCGGGCTACCATGCCCTCAATATTCAATTTAGTCTGATTCTGCCCCATCTTCCTGTCCTTAGTATAGCACAAGCTAGTTTTAGAAGGCAGACAAAAGGAGAGAGAGAAAGAGGAACAAACAGACCAGTTGTCTGAGATATAATTTTTTTTTTTTTTGTCTGAAATGCTCGACTGCTATGAAATGAGAATCACTTCACACGTCTTCCCTAAACTAAGACAAAAGTTACCGCCCTCCGAGGGACCACTAGATTGTAGTGTGTAACCACGCACTACTGGCAAAGGGATAGCAGAGAGTGTAGTGTATAATGACAAGTGATTTAGATAGACACAAGATTATGGAAGAGAATTACATCACATTTCATTATTAAACATACATTTTAGCCGGCAATATCACAATATAGCAGTATATGATACAGAAATTGTCTCAGAGTAACTTTCTAAAAGAAAAATATCCTAAAGCAACGTTGTGTTTACTTTTTCTTTTATAGTAAAGCTTAATGAAACATTGAATGTCCCTTAAATCTTCCTGTTAATAAGGATTAGTATTGCCAGGAAGTAGTGGATACAGGGCACTGACTCCAGCAGTGGTGGTATAGTAGATGCTGTTTGCCTTTAAGATGGGTGTCAATTTCCTCCCGGGACACTCCTACTTTTACACAAACATTACTTCACGTACTGTAAGCAAAATCTAGCAACATCATGAAAACATGAACAGAAACATGACAGTTATTTCACTTACTGTACAAACTCATACGACCTTAAGCATTGGCATAGAAAGAAGTCTCTCAACTAAGATAAGTCATTAAAAGAATTAACGAGATGGGAGGGGTGAGGAATTTCTTTTCACAGCTTGTGTTCTGACCTTGATGTCACACAGCTGCAGAGAATCAGCTTTCAGCTTCAGTGTACAGGGAGAGAAATTCTAAGCTACATTTCTCATTAAAATATGCATCACAACCAGCAATAACAGACCACAGTAATATTTAAACAATTTCTGCTGCAAATTTCTGACTCTTAAGACATTGTAGTCCAGAGTCTCACACCGTCGTGTGATAAAATTGACTTCAGAGAGTTATTGTGCTATTCGGACACAATTAATCCGTCCCTGAAGTCTGCATCCCACTTACATGCCTTTACACCTTAGTGTGTGATAGATATCTCCCGGGTTTATCACGCTACCAAGGCATGAACATAATGACCCCCAAGAGATACTCGGCTATCCAACATGCATAGACCCTCCTTAGGAAAGGTATGTATATGCACGTCTATACGTACAGCTTTTCCAAGGCTATAGTGCTATCTGGACACTACCTAATCCGTCCCTGGAGCCTGCCGCATGCACACATGTATGTCCTGGACCACAATATCTAAGAAATCACAATCACTCAACCCACACTTTCAACAGTCATACAAAGGTGACAGATATCACTGGTACAGGGTTCGTAATGGACTTGAGGCAAGTTATTTTTACCTGTACTTTTGACACATCCCCAAACAGCGGGCCTGAATGACGGGCTGAGTCCCAGGAACAGGTTTTACGCGGTCAAGGTGCTAACTGTGTCCTTACCATGTACCGGAGGTGACCAGGCTCCGCCCGCTCCTGTAGGCTCCGTCCGGATCTCCTTGCGTCCCGCTGCAGGTTCAGTTAAATTCAAGCCCCACAGTTGGGCGTCAATTGTTTTGGAGAAACCAAAATAGTTCTCGGAGATATCTGTCCCGGCCCAATTACCAATATACTGTTAGTGTGCACACCTTAGAGAAATAATACACCAACACAGAGTTTTGGTATAAAGGTTTCTCTCGCGCCCCTTCCTTTATTAAAATCAGCTGTCATATTTATAACATTTTTAACAATCAGATAAATGTTGCATCTTGGTGAACACCAGTCTAAGTAAGGCCTCTGATTGGTTCCGGAAGGCGGCGGGGCACATATCCTTATTAGGTTTCGGATCTGAGGTCATTATGGCCAGTCTAATTGAAACCTCTGATTGGCCCCGGAAGGTGGTGGGGCTCACATCCTTATTTGGTCATGGATATGAATGCCATCTTACTGCTCTCAGGATATGATGTTACCGACATCTTGCATGTGGAAGTGATGAATCCTCCATCTTAGAGTTCCCAATGTTTCAGCAATATTAATAAAAACTTTGGTTACGTGATAATACTGCAAATATAAGATATATAAGTAGGACACAAACATAAAATGCATTTTATACAGATTTCAGTCCATAACAATAGAACCGCTTATAGTTCTGATTAATGAATCAATGGGATGTCATGATATAAAGATAGATCAGATGGAACATAGACTCTCTGCATATGCAGATGACATTATGATCTCATTAGAGGAACCAGCTACCTCTTTAAACAATTTATTTAACCTGATAGAACAATATAGCAAAGTGTCTAACTATAAAATGAACTTGTCTAAATCAGAAGCTGTGACTATTAACATCAGTAGTGAAGTTCTAAAACAATTTAAATGTAAATATCCTTTTAAATGGCAAATGTTGGTTAAACATTTGGGTATTGTTTTGGAAAACGACTTAAATCATACCATTAGCATGAACTATAAGTTGATATATAAGAACATTATGGACATGATTAAGTCTTTGAAAGGTCTGAATATATCCTGGTCTGGAAGATTATTGGCCACTAAAATGAATTTGTTACCCAAAATCAGCTACATATTAAGATGCATTCCATTCCAAATCCCTACCTATCTGTTAAATAATTTACGAAAGGTAATTGATAAACATATTCACAATTCTAAAAGAGTTAGAATTAAAAAACTCTGGATGGAAAGGAAATTTAAGGAAGGAGGGATAGCTAATCCAACAATAAAAAAATATCAGGAAGCTACATGGCTAAATGGCTGGACCCAATAGAAGAAAATAAGTGGCTTCAAATCGAAAATGAACTAATCTGATCAACAGATATACATTTTGTATTATATAAAACAAACAAAATATTTGGGACTCAGTTCATAGTGTGACAATGGTTAGAAAGAATGTGCCCTTATGGAATAAATAAAATCGAAAATATCAGTTGATCCCATTTCCCAGCTCAATTAGCCAAATATCTTAACAAAGGGTTGTAGTAAATGGAACATACTCAGATTTGGTAAGTTTTAACCTATTTATTAATGAATTAGAAGTAGGACTGGAAAGTAGTGTCTCCATTTTTGCTGATGATACTGCGTTTAGCAATTAAAACAGAAAATTATGTAACTTGCCTCAAAAGGGATTTGCAAGAATTAGAGAAATTGGCAACTAAATGGCAGATGAGATTTAATAAGAATAAATTCAAAGTTATGCATTTGGGAAGGAAAAATAGCCATACAATGTATAAACGTAATGGAGCAAATCTAGGAGTATCAGATATTAAAAGGGATTTTGGAGTGTTTGTGGCCAAGCTGCAGCTGCAAAGGCAAATAAAATATTGATATGTAATAAGAAGAGTATAGGAGCAAGGAAAGCAAATATAATTCTGCCACTATACAAATCCCTAGCATGCCCTCTTTGGAATATGGAGTACAATTTTGAGTACCACTTCATAAAAAGGACTTTTTAGAGCTGTAAAAAGTACAGAGAAGGGCAACAAAACCAGTAAGGAGAATGGAGGGACTTAGTTATGAAGAAAGACTAACCACATTAAGTGTATTTTCTCTATAAACAAGGCATCGAAGAGGGGATATGATTACCTCATAAAAATATATTGTGGGTCAATATATGGGTTTATCAAGTGAACTCTTTGTGCCTAGAGGTTTTCAACTGACAAGGGGACATTCTTTGAGGTTAGAATTTAATAGATTCCTCCTTAAAGAAAGAAAAGGGTTCTTCACAGTAAGGGTTGTAAAACTGTGGAATTCGCTACCAAAAGAGGTGGTGACAGTGGATTTAATGTATATAAAAGGAAATGGATATATTTTTAAATAAAAAGGGCATTCAGGGTTATCCTGGTTAATTAGAGTTTGAGTATTGATCCAGGGAGAAATCTGATCTCCAGTATCTGGGGCCAGGAAGGATTGTTTTCTTCTGTTTGCCTTCCTTTTAGATCAATCAACAATTACCGTATTTATCGGCGTCTAACACGCACTTTTTCTCCCTGAAAATAGGGAGTAAATGATAGGTGCGTGTTATACGCCGATATTCCCTTCTCATCCTCAACCTCCCTCCTCATTCTAACCCCCCCTTCTCATTCTAAATCCCCCCTCCTGCACCCGGTATATGCTAATGACTTGGCGCGCATGTGACGTCACATGTACGCCGGGTCAAGGAGCGGAGCGGAGGCCGGAGCAGAAGCAGGTAAGTGAGGGGGAGGTATTTAGGGGGGTTTAGGTTGAGGAGGGGGGTTTAGGTTGAGGAGAAGGGGTTTAGAATGAGGAGTGGGGGTTAGAATGCGGGAGGGGTTTAGAATGAGGAGGGAGGTTAGAATGCAGAGGTGGGTTTAGAATGAGGAGGGAGGTTGAGGAGGGGGGCTGAGGTTGAGGATAGGGGGGTTGAGGAGGGGGTTGAGGAAGGAGGATGAGGATGGGGGGGTTGAGGGGTTTGAGGATGGGGGTTTGAGGAGGGGGTTTGAGTATGGGGGGTTGAGGAGGGGGTTTAAGGAGGGAGGTTGAAGAGGGGGTTGAGAATAGGGGGGTTGAGGAAGGAGGATGAGGGAGGTTGAGGAGGGAGGTTGAGGAGGGAGGTTGAGGAGGGGGTTGAGGATGAGGAGGGGCGTTGAGGATGAGGAGGGGGTTGAGGATGAGGAGGGAGGTTGAGGAGGGGGGTTGAGGTTGAGAAGGGGGGTTAAGGAAGGAGGATGAGGATGAGGGGGCTGAGGGAGTTTGAGGATGGGCGGTTGAGGAGGGGGTTTGAGGAGGGAGGTTGAAGAGGGGGTTGAGGATAGGGGGTTGAGGAAGGAGGATGAGGGTGGGGCGGTTGAGGACGGGGGTTGAGGGGGTTTGAGGATGGGGGCGTTGAAGAGTGGGTTTGAGGAGGGAGGTTGAGGAGGGGGTTGAGGATGGGGGTTTGAGGAGGGGGTTGAGGAGGGAGGATGAGGAGGGAGGTTGAGGTTGAGGATTTTGCTTCAAAGTTCTTTATTTGAATTTTTTCCCCCTGAAATTTCCTTCTTAAAATGAGGTGCGTGTTATACGCCGGTGCGTGTTATATGCCGATAAATACGGTAATCTGCAATTAGAGTATATTTAAAAATGTTGAAATTGATGGAATAAAAGTTTTTTTTTTAACCTCAATTACTATGTAACTATGTCACCTAAACCACAAGCCCGCTGACTTGGCATTACTATCTTTATCTCTCCACAACCAATCACCTTCAAAATCTGCTGACTACATCTGCAAAGCATTTCCAAAATTCACCCTTTAATTAATTCACTGATCATTCCCAACATAGACTTTTGCAACTTACTAATAACCAGACTTCTACTTTCACTAGACTCTGCACACACCAATCCATATTAAATACCTTCCCTAGGCTCATATGTCAAACCAGCCATTTCTCATTTGCTGCCAATTTCATCACTGGCTTCACTTAATCAGTAGAATTAAACAATCACTGTAGTACAATTACAATTCAAGCCAATGTGTTTTTTTTTTTTTTTTGCTGTGCATATGCTACTAAAATAGTATGCAGTTTGAAATAAAAAAGTTACAATTTTTCAAAGCTTTTACATTTTCATTTTTTTTCCTCAAGCAGAGCTACATATATCCTCCTACTGGTGTCTCTCAGCGGCTTTGCCAAGTATTCGTGTGTGCTGGACTAAAAATAAATTCTGACTAATCTAGGTTTTGCCTCAGGCTTATTATTCTCTGTAAAGGCTATGGGGCTATGATGCCATATCCACTGACACTGGGCAGTGCCTAAGAGGCAGCTACAAGCATATCAGTTACATCTGTTTAGGCAGTGGGGCTAGAGCTAATGATGTCATGTGGTAGGGCTAGAGATGCTTCCAAGCTCCATGATTGTCCAGCCCACAAATAAAGTTGATTATGCCCCTGATAGATACAGATAGGAGGAGATATGCAGCTCTTCTTGAAATGAGAATAGGCAGTTAAAAATCTAAGAAAACATTTCTTAACTTTTATTTATTTTAAACTGCATACAATTCTAATAGCCTATGGACAGCAAACAAACATACTGTATAAGCTTTACTTGTAAATGCAAAACAGTGGTACTTTAATTTCAAAATCCTGACACTCACCTGCACAACCCTCAACAACAATGCACCCTCCAACATAGCAGATCTAATTTCCAGATTCTCCACAATTTTCACTACAAGTCTTTTATCACCTACTAATTTTCTTGTCTCCAAGACCTTTCTTGTGCAGCCCCACATTGTAGTATTCTCTACCCTACACTGTCAGATTCTCCCCTACTGTTCAGTTTCAAATGCTCCATGATTACCCAACGATTCAACGTAGCCTACCAACTTAACAACATGGATTTAAACAAGACACTGCCTACCACATCTGCATAAATCCTGGTGCCTCATTTGACAACAGATAAGCATCCTCCTTTAATTTTCTCTCTAATACCCTTAACTCACTTAGGCCCTATTCAATTCCACAGAGGGAGTTTTTTTAGTAATATTTAATAGTTATACATATTCAATTACCTTGACTCATAATTTTACATATCTCACTCGTAAACCCATGGTTTGTCAGTAAAAGTGAAGGAACAGAATCACATGACGCTTGCAAAATTATACCAATCCCTGCAATTTTACTAACTTTCTTGCTGTGACACAGTCATAGTTGACAGTCATATTTGAATCAATAGGAAATGGGAAATGCAAAGTTAATTGTCAGGAAGGGGTCATGAAAGTGTATGCTTGCCGCCCTAATGTTGACTGTGTTGTAAAGCTTTAAAAGTTAACACGCAGGTCAGAGGCATTGGAGAGGTTCTTTATGAGAGAGTGAGAGACTGAGCTTAACTGTTTAAGTAAACCTTTATTTCTTAATTTTGCACATAATTGCTGATATCACATAATCTCAACACACATAGATGAATACCCACACATACATATACATATAAAAAGGCCACAGCACCCATACACACCCTACACTCTTCCTATACCTTCACATAAACATACAACAATACATACATTTTTATTTTACATCAAATACATATAGAAATGTTTTAATTTATTATTATATTTGGGCCCTATTCAATTTTACACTTGTAACTTGAGTGAGCTTTTTGCCAAAAAAAAATGTATTTTGTTGCCTTGACTCTTGCCTTTACATATCACACTTGCAACTCCTAAACCCATGGTTTGTTAGTTCAATCAAAGGGACAGCATTACATGATGCTCTCAAAGTTACACGAATCATCACAATTTTATTGAATTTCTTGCTGCAACACAGACCCGATAGGAAACAGGAAACACAAAGTGAATTGACAGGAAGAGGCCATAAAAGTGCAAGTCTGTCACCCTAATAATGAGAGCTTTACAAGTTAACATGCAGGTCTGAGGTTTTGGAAGGATTCTTTATGAAAGAGTGAGAGAAGGAGCTTTAACAGTTTAAGACTGTTTCTTAATTTTACTGATTTTGTTTCACAAATAATTACTTAACACTTAAATTTACATATATAGTCACTGATAACACATAACATACACTCATACTTAGATTAATACCCACACATCGATATACATATAGCTAGGTCATAGCACCCACACACACCATACCTCACACTATATATCCTCATTTAAAAATCATAAATACATATTTTTATATTTATCTTTATTTTATCTTTAATCAGAGGCACTTTAAATGATGGCAGGTGTATGCTGACTCCTATTTAACACGATTTGGAATGTTTGAAAATTGCTTAATTCTGAACACAGCTACATCCCCAGTTATAGGAGGGTGTGCAGACTTATGCAACCACATTATTTTTCTTTTTTTTTTCTTCCCTCCACCTAAAAGATTTCAGTTTGTTTTTCAATTTAGTTGTACAGTTTATAGGTCACATTAAAGGTGGAAAAGGTTCTGAAATGATTTATCTTTGTCTAATTTTTTTACAGCACAGAAACCTGACATTTTAACAGGGGTGTGTAGACTTTTTATATCCACTGTATATATATATATATATAGTTACATAGTTACATAGTAATTAAGGTTGAAAAAAGACTTTCAGTCCATCAAGTTCAACCTGTTAAGATCTCCTCTGATCTGCAATATGCGGATTAGTTATTAATTAAATTATTGATTAAATAATTATTAATAGTATAGTATTGGAGGATGAATAAAGAGTTAGTACATCAAGTTCAACCTTTTTAGATCTCTATTGATCTTTTTAATGTGGACTATTTATTATTATTGTTAATTGTTAATTGATCCAGAGGAAGGCAAACAGAAAAAACCCCATTGAAACTTTGCCAATTGTCTCATAAGGGGAAAAAAAAGCAAAATTCCTTCCTGACCCCAGAAACTGGCAATCAAATTTCTCCCTGGATCAATATTCCTTGCTAGTTATCTAGGATAGCCTTGAATGCCCTCTTTATTCAAAAATATATCTAACCCCTTTTTGAAGTTGTCTATCGAATTCGCTGTCACGACCTCCTTTGGTAGAGAATTCCACAGTTTAACCACCCTAACTGTGAAGAACCCTTTTCTTTGTTTAAGGTGAAATCTTTTTTCCTCTAACCTCAAAGGATGTCCTCTTGTCAGTTGATAATCTCTTGCTACAAAAAGTTCACTTGACAAAGCCTTATATTGACCCTGGATGTATTTATATAACGTAATCATATCTCCTCTTAGACGCCTTTTTTCTAGCGAAAATAAGTTTAATTTTGTTAGTCTTTCTTCATAACTTAGCCCCTCCATTCCCCTTATTAGTTTTGTAGCCCTTCTCTGTACTTTTTCCAGCTCTAAAATGTCTTTTTTATGAGGTGGTGCCCAAAATTGTACTCCATATTCCAAATGAGGGCGTACTAGAGCTTTGTATAGTGGCAGAATTATATCTTCTTCCCTGGCTTCTATACCCTTCCTAATACATGCTAATATTTTATTTGCCTTTGCAGCCGCTGCTTGGCTTTGAGCGCTGTTACATAGGTGGTTGTCCACTAGTACTCCCAAATCCCTTTCAATATCTGATACCCCTAGATTTGCTCCATTAAGATTATAGATTGCTTGGCTATTGTTCCTTCCCAAATGCATAACCTTACATTTATTTGTATTAAATCTCATCTGCCATTTAGCCGCCCATTTCTCTAATTTATGCAAATCCTTTTGTAGGGAAAGTACATCATTATCTGATTTTATTACCTTGCACAACTTAGTGTCATCAGCAAAAATGGAGTCACTACATTCGAGTCCTACCTCAACGTCATTAATAAATATGTTACAAAGGAGAGGACCTAATACTGAACCTTGAGGAACCCCACTTATCACATTAGACCAATCGGAGTATGTTCCATTTACAACAACCCTTTGCTTCCTGTCTTTTAGCCAGCTCTCGATCCATGAGCAGATATTTACTGAAATTCCTGTATCCCTTAGTTTGCTCACTAGTCTTCCATGTGGCACTGTATCAAATGCCTTTGAAAAATCTAAAAAGACTACATCCAGTGAGTTACCCTGATCCAAGTTCCTACTAACTTCCTCATAAAAACTAATTAGATTGGTCTGACACGACCTTTCCTTCATAAATCCATGTTGACTGCTACCTATGATCCTGTTCAAATGGACATATTCTTGTATTCTGTCCCTTATTAACCCTTCTAAAAGCTTCCCAACTACAGAAGTGAGGCTCACTGGTCTATAATTCCCCGGATTTGCTCTAGATCCCTTCTTAAATATAGGTATCACCTCTGCTTTTCTCCAGTCATCTGGTAGAGACCCTGTAGTGTGTGAGTCTTGAAAGATTAGATATAATGGTTTGGCTATTACAGACCCCAGCTCCCTCAGTACCCTTGGATGTATTCCATCAGGACCTGGGGCTTTATTAACATTTATTTTCTCCAACCTCTTTTGTATTTCTTCCTGCGTTAACCAATTATTTAGTAAAGGTAGTGTAGCCCCATTATGTTGCGGTGTCCCAACCACTGGTACCTCCCTTGTGTAAACCGACGAAAAGAACCTATTTAGCTCATCTGCCTTTTCCTGGTCACTAATTATCAGATGGCCTGTGTCACATTGTAATGGTCCTATCGATTCCTTCCTGGCCTTCTTCCCATTAATATATTTAAAAAATATTTTAGGGTTAGTCTTACTTTCTATTGCAACTGACTTCTCATTTTCTATTTTAGCCAGTCTAATAGCCCTTTTGCAAGACTTGTTGATTTCCTTATAGTCACATAAAGCTGCCTCAGTTCCCTCCTTCTTGTATAATTTAAATGCATATTTATTTTTCCTCATCATGATCTTTAAGTCATTGTTAAGCCACATGGGATGTGATTTACTCCTATTCATTTTATTTCCACATGGTACATGCTGATAAGTATGTTTATTTAGTAAAGATTTGAATGTTGTCCATTATTTTCAGTATTCTTCCCTGTAAGTTCTTTGTCCCAGTCTATATGTTGTATTGCTGCCCGTAGCCCATTAAAGTTAGCCCTTTTAAAATTTAGAGTTTTTGTTGGCCCCTTACAACTCTGTTTTTTGTATTCAATCTCAAATGAGACTGTGTTGTGATCACTGTTCCCCAAGGGTTCCCCTATTTTTACATTTGATATTATATCAATATTACTTGTGATGACTAAATCCAAGATGGCCCCATTTCTAGTAGGTATATATGTATATACAGTGGATATAATGTATGTATATATTATGTAATACAGCAGACATATGCATAAAGGAAGCCTTGTTTAAAATGGTAATGGTTTACAAGTGCATGTCCCTGCCCAGGTTCACAAAGTGCAGTTGAAAAACTGCATTACTCAGAATTGTATATATATATATATATATATATATATATATATATATATATATATATATATATATATATATGTCTGTTTATACACTGAATTCCCAAAAAAATACAGTTATTACACTGCAAAAAAACAGTTCTACACAGGTAACCTGGGAATTATTTAACTCAAATGAACTGAAATGAGACATTTCATAGCAGACAACTAAGACACCTACCACATTTTCTACTCGAGTAAAGAAAAGGAGTAGTCCTCATAATCAAAGGGTGGCCAAAGCAGTGCTCAGTTACAACCTAAAAAATGACAGAAGGATTTCAAATTCAAGGCAAGTCATTTAAATTCAGTCTATCTCAACATGGATGCTGATGAGCTTGAAGTTGTACAATTCAGTGGACATATTTAACACCTCCTATATGTTACTCTCATTATCTAAGATTGCAATGCTAAAGTTGAGATCCAAAAGATATCAAAAGAATAACAGGCAAGTTTGGCCTTGTGCTCCAAAATTAAGTAGATCAGAGACCAGTAGCATCCTGCTAAGATAATTCTCTGGTCGTAGTAAACACCGTCATTCCAACAGCCTCAAAAACTACTTTACATAGGGACATCACGAGATAGATAATATGAAAATTAGATTGACTATATATTTTGTAGTCAAAGGTGCAAGAGCTATTTGCTGTCAGAAAAAAACAATACCTGGAGAAGGTGGAGTTAAGAATAGAATAAAGTGTTAAGACACGGTAGATAGAATGCTTGAGGAACTTTAAACAGAAGTCTGGGATATTGTCCAGAGAACAGCAATAAAGCACATTCCCAAAGAAAGAAAGCTAAAAAAGCAAACTGGCTATCTGATGAGACTTTGAAAATATCTCAAGAAATAAGGAATGCAAAATGTAGTGGAGACAAGAAAATATTTGTCCAACTGAATGCAGAATTCCAGAGTATAGCAAGAAGAGACAAGAAGACTTTAATATAATTCTATAATGAGTGATGTAAATGAGATAAAAGAAGATAACATAATGGGGAAGTCAAGAGATTTCATCACATCAATTTAGGATCTAAAGGGAACCTTTCACGCCAAGGTGGGTAGAGTGAAATGGGCCATAAAAGTGGAGATAGTGACAAATTTTACTTTGGTATCCAAGATCTCTTATATTGACTGCAATTAAAAGATGTTTAAGTCTGGGGCTTCTGGGGAGGAAAGCTATGACAATTCTGGATAAGCCATTAAAAAGTAAACATTTTACACTATCAACAAAGGCCTGCATAGCTAGAACTATGGTATTCCAAGTAGTTACATATGAATGTGAGAGGTGTACCATAAAGAAGGCTGATCACTGTAAAATTAACAAATATGAATTGAGGTGCTGGAATGCAAGAACATCCAATCAATCACCACTACAAGAAATAAAGCCAATTTATGCACTAGAATGTTTGATCAGGAGGATAAATCTCAAATATTATGTTCATATCATGAAAAACAGGATTCCCCAGACAAGACTCTGATGTTGGGAAACATTGAAACCCCATGAAGTAAGGACGACAGAGGCTCAGATGGATAGAGGAGCTCTTTGAGGCGATGAATATGAGCTTGTGAAAGATCAGGGGTGCAATGGCTGACAAATGTGCCCGACATATATAATAGAAAAATCAAATGCTTTATTCACACTTTTTTTTAAATCTATTTGAACCTATAGCACATTATGTAGTTTTGTTCTTCAAAAGAGCATACTAGAAAATTTGGGACGGTAGTGTCCCTTTAATATTAGTAAAGACATCAATAGAAGAAAAAGAATGTAGTAAATAAGGAGCAGCTAAATAAGGCAGATGATAACATGATTATTTAGAGGCAGTGCCAGAATGGAGTATATACAAATGTCTTTTCTAAGTGGTCTATAACCTAATAATAATGGAATCGTGATTGAGCATTGGGAAGCTATTTTTAAAGCCGACTGTCCTATGTATTATCCAATCTTATGATTATACATCTGGGGTGGAAGTAAGACCCATCATTTACTCAATATGCCAACTTAACCTTAAGAAGATTCACCTACAGCTAGAAGTACCATCTGATCCTGGGATTATTTGGAGACATGGAAAACAATGAGAAGAGCAATCACAGTGCTCACCACACCTCAAACTTTACTACATCTAGTCCACGTGTTTTCAAATGCATGATAAAAATGTTGGTGTTATGCTTCCCTATTAATAATAACCTTTAATCATCTTTATGAATTGTGATCTCTCTAAGAGTACAAAAAAGTGCTTTACAATTAAAAATGAAATACAATGCAGTATTAAAATGGAAAAAGTCTAATAATCAAAGTATCAAGGAATTTATGTTAACTGTGGTAATCCAAAAGGCTGGTAATCAAATGTATAAATAGGCATGACTTAAGTCTTCTATATGGTATGGCATGGTATAAATGTTTTAGACTTTTCCACAATACTGGGCTCCAAATCTTGACAATGAGATTCTAGATAATATTATCATATCTTCACCAGTGGATCTATATAGATTAGTCAAAAGGGAAAGAGGAAGTGATTTCTTGACTTACTGAATACAAGCTAACAGCCTTATTAAATTGCGATTCGGACAATTCTAAAGGGCTCTATATAAGCACAGAGCATTTTTATTTTACAAAAGTTTTTAGTTAGTTAAGACCTTGCTTTTGGATTAAAGTTCACTAACTAAAAAACTTCTGTAAAAAAATAGGCTGTGTGCTTATATAGAGCTCTATTCAATTGGCCAAAAGTTATAAATTGATTTGTAGGTCAATAAGGGGAAAAAGTACTTGACCCTTTTGAGTTTGTACTTGGTGGCAAAACCCTTGTTGGCAATCACAGAGGTCAGATGTTTCTTGTAGTTCGCCACCAGGTTTACACACATCTCAGGAGGGATTTTGTCCCACTCCTCTTTATAGATCCTATAGGCCACTCCAGGAGCTTAATGTGCCTCTTCTTGAGCTCCTTTGTTGCATTAGCTGTGTGTTTTGTGTCATTGTCATGCTGGAATACCCATCCACGACCCATTTGCAATGCCGTGGCTGAGGGAAGGAGGTTCTCACCCAAGATTTGACGGTACATGGCCCCATCTCTCGTCCCTTTGATGTGGTGCATTTGTCCTGTCCCCTTAGCAGAAAAACACCTCCAAAGCATAATGTTTCCACCTCCATGTTTGACGGTGGGGATGGTGTTTTTGGGGTCATAGGCAGCATTCCTGCTCCTCCAAACATGGTGAGTTGAGTTGATGCCAAAGAGCTCGATTTGCTCGAGCTGACCACAACACTTTCACCCAGTTCTCCTCTGAAACATTCAGATGTTCAATGGCAGACTTCAGACAGGCCTTTTCATGTGCTTTCTTGACCTTGTGGGCATTGTAGGATTTCAGTCCTTCCCGGTGTAGTGTGTTACCAATTGTTTTCTTGGTGACTCTGGTTCCAGCTGCCATGAGATCATTAACAAGAACCCCCCATATAGTTCTGGGCTGATTCCTCACCATTCTCATGATCACTGAAACTCCATGATGTGAGATCTTGCATGGAGTACCAGACTGACAGTTATTTTGTGTTTCTTCCATTTGCGAAAAATCTCACCAATTGTTGTCACCTCTTAACTAGAGATGTCGCGAATAGTTCGCAGGCGGACTGTTCCCGGCGAACTGCGAACATATGCGATGTTCGATCCGCCCAATATACTTTATCATTGAGCAAACTTTGACCCTGCACCTCACAGTCAGGAGACACATTCCAGCCAATCAGCATCATACCCTGCCTTCCAGACCCTTCTACCTCATGGACAGCAGCCATTTTGTAATCATAACTCACTTGCAGTCTTACTGAGAGGAGGGAGAGTGTAGGTGATGCTGATTGAATAGGGAAATCAATAGCTAGGCAAGTTTATTCTGTATCCAGTACAGTGCTGAAGGACTCATCAGATCTCTGCTGTAAACACAGCACCCCAAAAAGCCCTTTTTTTTGTTTGTTTTTTTCTGTCTAATTTAACTTCATTTGCCTGTCTCCCTGCTAGCCCCTGCTAGCAAAAGTGTCAGGCTCACAACTTATACTGTGTGTGCACAGTGCAACCAATACAATCTTGTTTACTAGTTGTCTACTTTTAAAAAAACAAAACTTTTCTTTTGTTAAATCTTAGTTCATTTGCCTGACCGCTAGCCAGTGTGTGTGTCAGGCTTACAAGTACTGTGCCAAGTTCAACCAATCCAATCTAGTGGTGAACCTGCAGTCTACATTTAAAATTTTTTTTTTTTTTTTACTTAAATCTAAGTTCATTTGCCTGACCGCCAATCTAAAGTTCATTTGCCTGACCGCTAGCAAGTGTGTGTGTCAGGCTTACAAGTACTGTGCCAAGAGGTTGTGTGCATGCTTGAGCTCTAAACAAAAGGCTTTTTAGGGTCTTAGTCCCTCAAATACAAGTTTTATTTTAACACCTTTCTGTTTATAAGCACTTTGTGCACGGTGTTGTTCATTTTTGGGAGTTTTTGTGGTATTTTTCTTAGTTTAATTTAAGTTTTAGTTTTCTGGGAGCCAGGCTCAGCCCTCTATCCCAGGAGAGTGAGCTGTCTCCTGGATACTTTGCCACACCCCTCCCTTAGCACTACACCTTCACTCCTGGAGCTTTGTTACTTTGACTTTTTTTTTTTTAAAGTTTATTAGGTTTTGTTGAAGTTTTGTTTGTTTGGTGTTGGGTTTTATGTTTTGGGGGAGAGAAGACAAGTAACATCTTTGTAGGCAGTGGGGGGGAAAACAATTAGATTTTTTGTTGTTAAGGCTTTTTTTTTTTTTACATCTGACACAGAGACACAGAGGGGTTAAAAAGCCTCTGTGTTCTCTGTGTTGTTGCAATTAGTCACCTTGCAACAGACCATTAACCCTTCCACTGCCAAGCATCACCTCTCTCTCTCCCTTAGTTTTGTCTCCCTTAGTTTTGTCTTTTTGTTTCTTTTTCCCACTTTTATATTTAAAAAAAAAAGAAAACAGTAAAAAATCATAAAACAAAAAATAAAAATAAATAAAACAAATAAACTAAAAAAAAAGGGTCTAAACATGAGGGATAAGACCACTAAGAAGCCTCAGGGGTCAAAAGGGGGAATAATGGCCCCTGAAAATCCTAGCTGCAGCACTGCACAGCATAGGCCCCAGGCAGATAAGGCAGCCCCAGCTCCTGGTGGTTCTGCCAGCAGACCTACCCCTGTGGCTAATACCTGGTCACAGGTGGTTTCTGCTGGCCCCAGTAATACCACCGCTGGGGCTGAGGTGCAGATCACTAGGAAGCATGGGGTTAAATGTCAGATGTCTGGGGTCTACAGCATTGATATCTATCTGCGTGCTGCAGCTAACGTCATCAGCCCCTCTGTTATAGCAGCAGCCAGCAAAATGTACGGGAAAGCAGTTTTCTTTACCCGTACGCTGGCTGCTGCTCACATTCTTGTACAGAGAGGCATCACAGTGGGGGGATTATATGTCCCAATAGAACCCCTGGAAGGGTTGGGCACAAAAGTAACACTCTCTAATGTGCCCCCCTTCCTACCAGACTCCCTCCTGCGCCCCCACCTGCTAACCCTAGGGGAAGTAAAAACACCATTTATTAAAATTCCCCTGGGGTGCAGAGAGAGAGCACTTCGTCATGTGCTCTCTTTCAAGAGGCAGGTACAAATGTGCCTGCCTCAGGGCGCAGAAAACATAGAGGGGTCTTTTGGGGTTCCATTTGAGGGGGTGCTGTACAGGATTTTTTACAGCACTACGGAGGTGCAGTGCTATCATTGCAAAGGGTTGGGGCATACACGTAGGAATTGTCCTAATGTAAAGCATCATGCCCCAGCTCCAGCAAATGGCACCTCCGTCAGTACGGCACCCATCCCCACTGAGCCCACAACAGCGGGGACCTCAAGGGTCATAGCCCCCCCACAGAGCTCAGGCAAGGAGGCCGTTCCTCAAGCCACCACCACGGCCTCCAAACCCCCTTCTTCCCCAAAAAAGCCATCTATGTCTGTGGTCTCCAGCAAGACTGCAGACACGGGGAAAAAGGGGAAGAATGTCACCGGTCCTCCCAGTGTCACAGCTGCATCTCCCAAGTCCCAATCTGCCCCCACCATAATTACATCAGTTAGTGTGGGGGCACAGTGTAAGCAGAGGGATAATAAGCCCTCTGCAGGGGAGGCAGCTAGTGGCAGCTCCTCTTCCAGGAGTGACGTCCCCAGGAAGAGGAAGCATAAAACCAACAGGGAGGTTGCTGATAAGTGGGAAGTGCTCTATAGTGGAGCACCTCCCTCTAAAAGCAAGAAGAGGAACAAAACATCTCCTCCTCATCCGGTGACATTGTCTGGCCCAGTTATTAAGCTCAGCCAGCCGGTGCCAGACCACACATCTCTCTCTCCAGACCCTATAGGGGTTAATGTGGAAAAGGGTCTGGAGGAAAAGCAGGGGCAAGAGGGTCTCCCAAGTGAGGCAGGGGTAGACAAGAAAGATCAGGTTCTGCCTCTGGCCTTTGAGGGGGGACCCAACAAAGCCCCTGCTGAATGGGTAGTCAGTGTCCCTGAGGTGCTGAGCTTCAAGGGCACTAGTCAGTCTCCTCCTCCAGTGTCACTCTCTAGTGACGTACCTCGGGCTTTGTTAGAGCCCCAGGCCGAGTCACTACTGGAGGGGGGGAATATAGGCATGACCCCCATTCAGGACCCCATGGATTTGTCTGTCAGGGGGGATGTGGCACAAGGGGAAGTGGAAATGGGGGAGGGTGATAAAACAGGTTTTCCTGTTAACATCATGGGAGAGCCTGTCTACCCTCCTCAGCCGTCCACTGACCCTAACATCGGTGCCATCCAAGCTGAGCAAGCAGCGGTGGAACTGGCAGAGGAGGCATATAAAGCCTCCAAGGCTTCCATTAAGGAAGCCATGCCAGCCACTGCTGTCCAGCCAGCTACCCCTGAATGCACTCCTGAAGCTACAGGGGTGCAACAGCAATCCAAGGGTCCATTATTTACCTTGAAGAGTGCTAAAGGGACTCCTTCTGTATCATCTAAGAGGGGGTCCCTGAGAATAAAGCTGAGGAAACTGACTCCAGCCGGGGAGGATGGAGTAAAAGCCCTCAGCCAAGAGGAGCCCAGGGGTGACCCACTAGAAGGAACATCAGATTCTGGGTGGGTTATCCCTGTCAAGGAAATAGATCTATTCCTTGAGAGCACCCTTCATGGACAAAAGAAAAGGAAGGTGCAGCTGGCCTTGGAGAGGTGGAAGAATATGTCGTTTATTCTCCACTCTCTCCAGCAATATCTAGTGGTCAGCACTAGGGCCAAGAATTCTGGGACTGCGGAGCATCTCCGCGTCCGGAAATTCTATAAAATGTGCGTGTCCTATCAGCAGTCTCAAGGGTCTGAGGAACGCACAATTCCTGACACGCAGTAATGGCTTTGCACATCAGCACGCTAAATACCAATGGCTGTCAAGACAGTTTCCGCAGGTTCCAGGTACTCTCCTATTTATATCAGGGAGGGTACTCTGTGAGCTTCCTGCAGGAAACTCACACCACTCCAGAGGCTGAGGCCTCGTGGCAACTGGAGTGGAGAGGCAGGGTCTTCTTCAGCCACTTCACATCGGCGTCATGTGGAGTGGTGACTCTGTTCTCAGAGTCTTTTCAGCCAGAGCTGCTGCTTGTGAAAGCTGTTATCCCAGGCCGTCTAATCCACCTCCGGGTCCGAGAGCAGGGTAGCATCATTAACCTAGTTAATATATATGCCCCTGCTGGAGGGCTCGAGAGAGTGAGGTTCCTCGCCAGACTGTCCCAGTTTTTGGAGACGGTTGACGCAGATGAGTGTTTGGTACTCGGGGGTGATTTCAACTGCACCCTCGACGCTCTGGACCGGAATAGTCCAGAGCCGTACCCGCCTTCTGCGTCAGCCCTGCGGGAGATCATCGCCCGCTTCTCCCTGGAGGACATCTGGCGAGAGCAGAACCCAGGGGCATCAGACGGTTTCACCTACGTCAGGGTGAGAGCCGGTCTGGTGTCCCACTCCCGGATCGACAGACTATATATATCTAGTCACTATATGTCACGAGTCGGTTCTTGTGCCATTAGGCTGGCTCCGTTCACAGACCACAACTGTGTGTCTGTGACAGTGGCGCTAACGCCAACAGCGCCACGAGCCGCCTATTGGCACTTCAACAATGCTTTGTTGAAGGACCAGGGGCTCGTGACATTGATCCGGGAGTTTTGGACGGACTGGAGGGGTTGCAAGGGGGACTTTGCCACGTTAAAACTGTGGTGGGACGTGGGCAAGGTTCATTTGCGACTTCTGTGTCAGGAATATACCAAGGGTGCGAGTGGGCAGCGCGAAGCTGAGTTGGAGTCACTCCGGGGGGAGATACTCCATCTGGAGCAGAGGCTGTTCACTTGTAGGGACCAATCCCTGCAGAGCGAGTATGTAGAGAGGAAGGGTGTCCTCTGTGACCTGGAACGACACCAGGCCAAGGGGGCATACGTGCGCAGCCGCTTAGGTTTTCTCAAAGATCTAGACCGCGGCTCGCGCCTCTTCTACTCACTGGAGAAAAAGGGGGATAACAGTAGGCACATCACCTGTCTTCTAGATGAAGACGGTGCCCCCCTTACAGATCCGGAGAGTATCCGGGATAGAGCCCGGAACTTTTATAAAGATCTTTACTCTCCGGATCCCATTTCTCCAGACGCCTGCAGGGTGCTATGGGAGGGGCTCCCCACAGTCAGTGAGGGTGTAAGAGAGCGGCTTGATATACCACTATCTTTTCAAGAGCTCTCTGAAGCCCTCCGTGCCATGTCCTGTGAAAAGTCTACAGGACTGGACGGACTGACTGTAGAGTTTTTCCAATTTTTCTGGGAGACTCTGGGAACTGATTTCCATCTGGTCCTTGGGGAAGCCCTGGAGACCGGGGAGATGCCCCTGTCTTGTCGCAGGGCAGTACTTGCCCTGCTGCCCAAAAAGGGGGATCTCCGGCTTATTAAGAACTGGCGACCGGTCTCTCTGCTCAGCACGGACTACAAGATTGTAGCTAAAGCCATCTCGCTTAGACTTGGGTCTGTGCTGGCAGAATTGGTTCACCCTGACCAGTCCTATGCGATCCCGGGCCGGACTATCTTTGATAGTATCTTTCTGGTCCGGGATCTATTGCATTATTCTCGCAGGACTGGTCTGTCACTCGCCTTTCTCTCTTTAGATCAAGAGAAGGCGTTTGACAGGGTGGACCATGGTTACCTCATAGCCACTCTGCAAGCGTACGGCTTTGGCCCACAGTTTGTGGGCTTTATAAGAACGCTGTACGCCTCTGCAGAGTGTTTACTTAAAATCAATTGGTCCCTAACAGCACCTTTGGTATTTGGACGAGGGGTGCGTCAAGGATGTCCCTTGTCTGGACAGTTATATGCACTGGCCATTGAGCCTTTTCTCTGCCTACTGAGGAAAAGGCTCACAGGGCTGGTGCTAAAAGATCCAGACATGCGGATTGTCCTTTCAGCTTATGTTGACGATGTGCTCCTCGTGGCCCAGGATCCAGTTGATCTTGAGCTGGCAAAACAGTGCCAGGAGGTATATTCAGCTGCCTCCTCCGCTCAGATCAACTGGTCCAAATGCACAGGCCTTTTAGAGGGTAATTTACAGGTGGACTCTTTGCCTCCCACGTTTCGTGACATCACGTGGGAGGCAGATGTCATTAAATATCTGGGGGTCTACCTGTCCGCTGCGGACGCTTCCGTCCCAGACAACTGGAGGGAGTTAGAGGGCAGTGTCCTCTCTCGTCTGGGACGATGGAGGGGTCTAGCAAAAATGCTTTCCCTTAGGGGGCGGACTCTAGTGGTGAATCAGCTGGTGGTTTCTCAGATCTGGCACCGGCTGATTTGTCTGAGTCCGACCCCCGAGTTTGTCACCAATATCCAGAGGAATTTGTTAGATTTCCTCTGGATGGGAAGGCATTGGGTCTCTGCAGGGGTGGCAAGTCTGCCTTTGGTGGAGGGTGGACAGGGAGTAGTTTGTGTGTGCTCCCAGTTGTCCACCTTCCGCCTTCAGTACCTGCAGAGATACCTATATGCAGATCCCTCTCCGCAGTGGTGCGCACTGGCATCCAGCTTTTATCGCCAGTTGCGCAACCTGGGGTATGACCGGCAATTATTTCTGATCAGGCCCGAGGGGTTTGGGAGAGACCTCTCTGTGTTGCCGGCATACTACCAGGAAACCCTCAAGGCCTGGAGCATGGTCTCCGTGACCAGGCAGGGCGTGCCTTTGGGGGATGAAATATTCACAGAGCCCCTGCTATTTAATGCAGCAGTGGGGGCTCCAATGTTACAGTCCCCCAGTATCATCCGCCGCCTTAGTCATGCACGGATGACCCGAGTCGGGGATCTCCTGGAATACGGGCGTTCTGATTGGGTGTCACCCCAGGAGCTTGCGCTCCGTTTGGGATATGTGACGCCCAAAGTCTCAGGGCGCTTGCTCCAGGAGATTAGAGATGCCATCTCCCCCGACTCGCGCACCTTCCTTCGCGGGGCTTTGCAGGCCGGAGTGCCACATGCACCTTTCAACACCCCTTCTCCGGCTGTTTGCATTGGACACAAGCCCCGTGTTTCCCCTCAGGCTCCTCCTGTCCCCAACCTCTCGAGGTTGAGGGACAAACCCTCGGCATGCTTTCGCGGCATGCCGAGGAAGAGCTTATATTCTCTCGTGCTCCATACAGTGCACTTCCTTGCCCTCGTGACCCGTCCCGATACCATCTGGAGGCGGGTCCTACCAGCTGACGAGGGCAAGAGGCCCCGGTGGAGGGAAATTTATTCTGATTTAGTT
Source organism: Discoglossus pictus (assembly GCA_027410445.1). NCBI lineage: Eukaryota > Metazoa > Chordata > Amphibia > Anura > Alytidae > Discoglossus > Discoglossus pictus. The sequence continues at coordinate 249,320,740 of CM050166.1, forward strand.
CCACGACCCACCGGGGACTTGAGTTGGAGAGTGCTCCATGGTGCACTGAGCACGGGAGAGTACTTAGCTAAATTCACGGACTCTCCCTCCACTTGTCCATTCTGTGGCAAGGGAGAGTCCGTGTATCATGTTTATTTTAGTTGCGCCAGACTGCAGCCCCTCTTGTCACTCTTGAGGGGCCTCCTCCTGCAGTTCTGGCTGCATTTCTCCCCTCACATTTTTATTTTTGGGCGCCCAGTGTCCCGGGGCAATAAGGCCAGGGACCTCCTCGTCAACCTGCTCCTGGCATTAGCCAAGTTGGCTATATATAAGTCCAGGAAGCAGTGTTTGATAGGGGGGGTTCCCTTGTCACCTGAGGCCATGTTCCGGGTGCTGGTGCGCTCCCGTATCCGGGCAGAGTACCACCTGGCTTTGTCTACTGGGGGAATGGATGAGTTTGTCTCCCAGTGGGCTGTAGATGGTGTGCTCTGCTCGGTATCCCCCCATCCGGTTTCTTTTTCTTTCAACCTCCTAATATGATTTTTATTTAGTTTACAGAAAATGTTTTCTCATAATTTAAAAATACACTGTGCCAAGTTCACAGAGAGCATGTTGTGTGCATGCTTGAGCTCTAAACAAAAGGCTTTTTAGGGTCTTAGTCCCTCAAATACAAGTTTTATTTTAACACCTTTCTGTTTATAAGCACTTTGTGCACGGTGTTGTTCATTTTTGGGAGTTTTTGTGGTATTTTTCTTAGTTTAATTTAAGTTTTAGTTTTCTGGGAGTCAGGCTCAGCTCTCTATCCCAGGAGAGTGAGCTGTCTCCTGGATACTTTGCCACACCCCTCCCTTAGCACTACACCTTCACTCCTGGAGCTTTTTTTACTTTGACTTTTTTTTCTTTTAAAAAGTTTATTAGGTTTTGTTGAAGTTTTTGTTTGTTTGGTGTTGGGTTTTATGTTTTGGGGGAGAGAAGACAAGTAACATCTTTGTAGGCAGTGAGGGGGAAAACAATTAGAATTTTTGTTGAAAAGGCTATTTTTTTTTAACATCTTACACAGAGACACAGAGGGGTTAAAAAGCCTCTGTGTTCTCTGTGTTGTTGCAATTAGACACCTTGCAACAGGCCATTAACCCTTCCACTGCCAAGCATCATCTCTCTCTCCCTTAGTTTTGTCTTTTTGTTTCTTTTTCACACTTATATATTTTTTTTAAAAAAACAATAGAAAATTATAAAACAAAAAATAAAAATAAATAAAACAAATAAACTAAAAAAAAAGGTCTAAACATGAGGGATAAGACCGTTAAGAAGCCTCAGGGGTCAAAAGGGGGAATAATGGCCCCTGAAAATCCTAGCTGCAGCACTGCACAGGATAGGCCCCAGGCAGATAAGGCAGCCCCAGCTCCTGGTGGTTCTGCCAGCAGACCTACCCCTGTGGCTAATACCTGGTCACAGGTGGTTTCTGCTGGCCCCAGTAATACCACCGCTGGGGCTGAGGGGCAGATCACCAGGAAGAATGGGGTTAAATGTCAGATGTCTGGGGTCTACAGCATTGATATCTATCTGCGTGCTGCAGCTAATGTCATCAGCCCCTCTGTTATAGTGGCAGCCAGCAAAATGTACGGGAAAGCAGTTTTCTTTACCCGTACTCTGGCTGCTGCTCACATTCTTATACAGAGAGGCATCACAGTGGGGGGATTATATGTCCCAATAGAACCCCTGGAAGGGTTGGGCACAAAAGTAACACTCTCTAATGTGCCCCCCTTCCTACCAGACTCCCTCCTGCGCCCCCACCTGCTAACCCTAGGGGAAGTAAAAACACCATTTATAAAAATTTCCCTGGGGTGCAGAGAGAGAGCACTTCGTCATGTGCTCTCTTTCAAGAGGCAGGTACAAATGTGCCTGCCTCAGGGCGCAGAAAACATAGAGGGGTCTTTTGGGGTTCCATTTGAGGGGGTGCTCTACAGGATTTTTTACAGCACTACGGAGGTGCAGTGCTATCATTGCAAGGGGTTGGGGCATACATGTAGGAATTGTCCTAATGTAAAGCATCATGCCCCAGCCCCAGTAAATGGCACCTTCGTCAGTACAGCACCCATCCCAGCTGAGCCCATAACAGCGGGGACCTCAAGGGTCATATCCCCCCCACAGAGCTCAGGCAAGGAGGCCGTTCCTCAAGCCACCACCACGGCCTCCAAACCCCCTTCTTCCCCAAAAAAGCCATCTGTGTCTGTGGTCTCCAGCAAGACTGCAGACACGGGGAAAAAGGGGAAGAATGTCACCGGTCCTCCCAGTGTCACAGCTGCATCTCCCAAGTCCCAATCTGCCCCCACCATAATTACATCAGTTAGTGTGGGGGCACAGTGTAAGCAGAGAGATAATAAGCCCTCTGCAGGGGAGGCAGCTAGTGGCAGCTCCTCTTCCAGGAGTGACGTCCCCAGGAAGAGGAAGTATAAAACCAACAGGGAGGTTGCTGATAAGTGGGAAGTGCTCTATAGTGGAGCACCTCCCTCTAAAAGCAAGAAGTGGAACAAAACATCTCCTCCTCATCCGGTGACATTGTATGGCCCGGTTATTAAGCTCAGCCAGCCGGTGCCAGACCACACATCTCTCTCTCCAGACCCTATAGGGGTTAATGTGGAAAAGGGTCTGGAGGAAAAGCAGGGGCAAGAGGGTCTCCCAAGTGAGGCAGGGGTAGACAAGAAAGATCAGGTTCTGCCTCTGGCCTTTGAGGGGGGTCCCAACAAAGCCCCTGCTGAATGGGTAGTCAGTGTCCCTGAGGTGCTGAGCTTCAAGGGCACCAGTCAGTCTCCTCCTCCAGTGTCAATCTCTAGTGACGTACCTCGGGCTTTGTTAGAGCCCCAGGCCGAGTCACTACTGGAGGGGGGGAATATAGGCATGACCCCCATTCAGGACCCCATGGATTTGTCTGTCAGGGGGGATGTGGCACAAGGGGAAGTGGAAATGGGGGAGGGTGATAAAACAGGTTTTCCTGTTAACATCATGGGAGAGCCTGTCTACCCTCCTCAGCCGTCCACTGACCCTAACATCGGTGCCATCCAAGCTGAGCAAGCAGCGGTGGAACTGGCAGAGGAGGCATATAAAGCCTCCAAGGCTTCCATTAAGGAAGCCATGCCAGCCACTGCTGTCCAGCCAGCTACCCCTGAATACACTCCTGAAGCTACAGGGGTGCAGCAGCAATACAAGGGTCCATTATTTACCTTGAAGGGCGCTAAAGTGACTCCGTCTGTATCATCTAAGAGGGGGTCCCTGAGAATAAAGCTGAGGAAACTGACTCCAGCCGGGGAGGATGGAGTAAAAGCCCTCAGCCAAGAGGAGCCCAGGGGTGACCCACTAGAAGGAACATCAGATGTCTGGGTGGGTTATCCCTGTCAAGGAAATAGATCTATTCCTTGAGAGCACCCTTCATGGACAAAAGAAAAGGAAGGTGCGGCTGGCCTTGGAGAGGTGGAAGAATATGTCGTTTATTCTCCACTCTCTCCAGCAATATCTAGTGGTCAGCACTAGGGCCAAGAATTCTGGGACTGCGGAGCATCTCCGCGTCCGGAAATTCTATAAAATGTGCGTGTCCTATCAGCAGTCTCAAGGGTCTGAGGAACGCACAATTCCTGACACGCAGTAATGGCTTTGCACATCAGCACGCTAAATACCAATGGCTGTCAAGACAGTTTCCGCAGGTTCCAGGTACTCTTCTATTTATATCAGGGAGGGTACTCTGTGAGCTTCCTGCAGGAAACTCAGACCACTCCAGAGGCTGAGGCCTCGTGGCAACTGGAGTGGAGAGGCAGGGTCTTCTTTAGCCACTTCACATTGGCGTCATGTGGAGTGGTGACCCTGTTCTCAGAGTCTTTTCAGCCAGAGCTGCTGCTTGTGAAAGCTGTTATCCCAGGCCGTCTAATCCACCTCCGGGTCTGAGAGCAGGGTAGCATCATTAACCTAGTTAATATGTATGCCCCTGCTGGAGCGCCCGAGAGAGTGAGGTTCCTCGCCAGACTGTCCCAGTTTTTGGAGAAGGTTGACGCAGATGAGTGTTTGGTACTCGGGGGTCATTTCAACTGCACCCTCGACGCTCTAGACCGGAATAGTCCAGAGCCGTACCCGCCTTCTGCGTCAGCCCTGCGGGAGATCATCGCCCGCTTCTCCCTGGAGGACATCTGGCGAGAGCAGAACCTAGGGGCATCAGACGGTTTCACCTACATCAGGGTGAGAGCCAGTCTGGTGTCCCACTCCCGGATCGACAGACTATATATATCTAGTCACTATATGTCACGAGTCGGTTCTTGTGCCATTAGGCTGGCTACGTTAACAGACCACAACTGTGTGTCTGGGACGGTGGCGCTAACACCAACAGCGCCACGAGCCACCTATTGGCACTTCAACAATGCTTTGTTGAAGGGCCAGGGGCTCGTGACATTGATCCGGGAGTTTTGGACGGACTGGAGGGGTTGCAAGGGGGACTTTGCCACGTTAAAACTGTGGTGGGACGTGGGCAAGGTTCATTTGCGACTTCTGTGTCAGGAATATACCAAGGGTGCGAGTGGGCAGCGCGAAGCTGAGTTGGAGTCACTCCGGGGGGAGGTACTCCATCTGGAGCAGAGGCTGTTCACTTGTAGGGACCAATCCCTGCAGAGCGAGTATGTAGAGAGGAAGGGTGTCCTCTGTGACCTGGAATGACACCAGGCCAAGGGGGCATACATGCGCAGCCGCTTAGGTTTTCTCAAAGATCTAGACCGCGGCTCGCGCCTCTTCTACTCACTGGAGAAAAAGGGGGGTAACAGTAGGCACATCACCTGTCTTCTAGATGAAGACGGTGCCCCCCTTACAGATCCGGAGAGTATCCGGGATAGAGCCCGGAACTTTTGTAAAGATCTTTACTCTCCGGATCCCATTTCTCCAGACGCCTGCAGGGTGCTATGGGAGGGGCTCCCCACAGTCAGTGAGGGTGTAAGAGAGCGGCTTGATATACCACTATCTTTTCAAGAGCTCTCTGAAGCCCTCCGTGCCATGTCCTGTGAGAAGTCTCCAGGACTGGACGGACTGACTGTAGAGTTTTTCCAATTTTTCTGGGAGACTCTGGGACCTGATTTCCATCTGGTCCTTGGGGAAGCCCTGGAGACCGGGGAGATGCCCCTGTCTTGTCGCAGGGCAGTACTTGCCCTGCTGCCCAAAAAGGGGGATCTCCGGCTTATTAAGAACTGGCGACCGGTCTCTCTGCTCAGCACGGACTACAAGATTGTAGCTAAAGCCATCTCGCTTAGACTTGGGTCTGTGCTGGCAGAATTGGTTCACCCTGACCAGTCCTATGCGATCCCGGGCCGGACTATCTTTGATAGTATCTTTCTGGTCCGGGATCTATTGCATTATTCTCGCAGGACTGGTCTGTCACTCGCCTTTCTCTCTTTAGATCAAGAGAAGGCGTTTGACAGGGTGGACCATGGTTACCTCATAGCCACTCTGCAAGCGTACGGCTTTGGCCCACAGTTTGTGGGCTTTATAAGAACGCTGTACGCCTCTGCAGAGTGTTTACTTAAAATCAATTGGTCCCTAACAGCACCTTTGGTATTTGGACGAGGGGTGCGTCAAGGATGTCCCTTGTCTGGACAGTTATATGCACTGGCCATTGAGCCTTTACTCTGCCTACTGAGGAAAAGGCTCACAGGGCTGGTGCTAAAAGATCCAGACATGCGGATTGTCCTTTCAGCTTATGCTGACGATGTGCTCCTCGTGGCCAAGGATCCAGTTGATCTTGAGCTGGCAAAACAGTGCCAGGAGGTATATTCAGCTGCCTCCTCCGCTCAGATCAACTGGTCCAAATGCACAGGCCTTTTAGAGGGTAATTTACAGGTAGACTCTTTGCCTCCCACGTTTCGTGACATCAAGTGGGAGGCAGATGTCATTAAATATCTGGGGGTCTACCTGTCCTCTGCGGACGCTTCCGTCCCAGACAACTGGAGGGAGTTAGAGGGCAGTGTCCTCTCTCGTCTGGGACGATGGAGGGGTCTAGCAAAAATGCTTTCCCTTACGGGGCGGACTCTAGTGGTGAATCAGCTGGTGGCTTCTCAGATCTGGCACCGGCTGATTTGTCTGAGTCCGACCCCCGAGTTTGTCACCAATATCCAGAGGACTTTGTTAGATTTCCTCTGGATGGGAAGGCATTGGGTCTCTGCAGGGGTGGCAAGTCTGCCTTTGGTGGAGGGTGGACAGGGAGTAGTTTGTGTGTGCTCCCAGTTGTCCACCTTCCGCCTTCAGTACCTGCAGAGATACCTATATGCAGATCCCTCTCCGCAGTGGTGCGCACTGGCATCCAGCTTTTATCGCCAGTTGCGCAACCTGGGGTATGACCGGCAATTATTTCTGATCAGGCCCGAGGGGTTTGGGAGAGACCTCTCTGTGTTGCCGGCATACTACCAGGAAACCCTCAAGGCCTGGAGCATGGTCTCCGTGACCAGGCAGGGCGTGCCTTTGGGGGATGAAATATTCACAGAGCCCCTGCTATTTAATGCAGCAGTGGGGGCTCCAATGTTACAGTCCCCCAGTATCATCCGCCGCCTTAGTCATGCACGGATGACCCGAGTCGGGGATCTCCTGGAATACGGGCGTTCTGATTGGGTGTCACCCCAGGAGTTTGCGCTCCGTTTGGGATATGTGACGCCCAAAGTCTCAGGGCGCTTGCTCCAGGAGATTAGAGATGCCATCTCCCCCGACTCGCGCACCTTCCTTCGCGGGGCTTTGCAGGCCGGAGTGCCACATGCACCTTTCAACACCCCTTCTCCGGCTGTTTGCATTGGACACAAGCCCCGTGTTTCCCCTCAGGCTCCTCCTGTCCCCAACCTCTCGAGGTTGAGGGACATACCCTCGGCATGCTTTCGCGGCATGCCGAGGAAGAGCTTATATTCTCTCGTGCTCCATACAGTGCACTTCCTTGCCCTCGTGACCCGTCCCGATACCATCTGGAGGCGGGTCCTACCAGCTGACGAGGGCAAGAGGAACTTTATTCTGATTTAGTTCCACGACCCACCGGGGACTTGAGTTGGAGAGTGCTCCATGGTGCACTGAGCACGGGAGAGTACTTATCTAAATTCACGGACTCTCCCTCCACTTGTCCATTCTGTGGCAAGGGAGAGTCCGTGTATCATGTTTATTTTAGTTGCGCCAGACTGCAGCCCCTCTTGTCACTCTTGAGGGGCCTCCTCCTGCAGTTCTGGCTGCATTTCTCCCCTCACATTTTTATTTTTGGGCGCCCAGTGTCCCGGGGCAATAAGGCCAGGGACCTCCTCGTCAACCTGCTCCTGGCATTAGCCAAGTTGGCTATATATAAGTCCAGGAAGCAGTGTTTGATAGGGGGGGTTCCCTTGTCACCTGAGGCCATGTTCCGGTTGCTGGTGCGCTCCCGTATCCGGGCAGAGTACCACCTGGCTTTGTCTACTGGGGGAATGGATGAGTTTGTCTCCCAGTGGGCTGTAGATGGTGTGCTCTGCTCGGTATCCCCCCATCCGGTTTCTTTTTCTTTCAACCTCCTAATATGATTTTTATTTAGTTTACAGAAAATGTTTTCTCATAATTTTAAAATACACTGTGCCAAGTTCACAGAGAGCATATTGTGTGCATGCTTGAGCTCTAAACAAAAGGCTTTTTAGGGTCTTAGTCCCTCAAATACAAGTTTTATTTTAACACCTTTCTGTTTATAAGCACTTTGTGCACGGTGTTGTTCATTTTTGGGAGTTTTTGTGGTATTTTTCTTAGTTTAATTTAAGTTTTAGTTTTCTGGGAGTCAGGCTCAGCTCTCTATCCCAGGAGAGTGAGCTGTCTCCTGGATACTTTGCCACACCCCTCCCTTAGCACTACACCTTCACTCCTGGAGCTTTTTTTACTTTGACTTTTTTTTCTTTTAAAAAGTTTATTAGGTTTTGTTGAAGTTTTTGTTTGTTTGGTGTTGGGTTTTATGTTTTGGGGGAGAGAAGACAAGTAACATCTTCGTAGGCAGTGAGGGGGAAAACAATTAGAATTTTTGTTGAAAAGGCTATTTTTTTTTAACATCTGACACAGAGACACAGAGGGGTTAAAAAGCCTCTGTGTTCTCTGTGTTGTTGCAATTAGACACCTTGCAACAGGCCATTAACCCTTCCACTGCCAAGCATCATCTCTCTCTCCCTTAGTTTTGTCTTTTTGTTTCTTTTTCACACTTATATATTTTTTAAAAAAAAACAATAGAAAATTATAAAACAAAAAATAAAAATAAATAAAACAAATAAACTAAAAAAAAAGGTCTAAACATGAGGGATAAGACCATTAAGAAGCCTCAGGGGTCAAAAGGGGGAATAATGGCCCCTGAAAATCCTAGCTGCAGCACTTCACAGGATAGGCCCCAGGCAGATAAGGCAGCCCCAGCTCCTGGTGGTTCTGCCAGCAGACCTACCCCTGTGGCTAATACCTGGTCACAGGTGGTTTCTGCTGGCCCCAGTAATACCACCGCTGGGGCTGAGGGGCAGATCACCAGGAAGCATGGGGTTAAATGTCAGATGTCTGGGGTCTACAGCATTGATATCTATCTGCGTGCTGCAGCTAATGTCATCAGCCCCTCTGTTATAGTGGCAGCCAGCAAAATGTACGGGAAAGCAGTTTTCTTTACCCGTACTCTGGCTGCTGCTCACATTCTTATACAGAGAGGCATCACAGTGGGGGGATTATATGTCCCAATAGAACCCCTGGAAGGGTTGGGCACAAAAGTAACACTCTCTAATGTGCCCCCCTTCCTACCAGACTCCCTCCTGCGCCCCCACCTGCTAACCCTAGGGGAAGCAAAAAAAAACACCATTTATTGAAATTTCCCTGGGGTGCAGAGAGAGAGCACTTCGTCATGTGCTCTCTTTCAAGAGGCAGGTACAAATGTGCCTGCCTCAGGGCGCAGAAAACATAGAGGGGTCTTTTGGGGTTCCATTTTAGGGGGTGCTCTACAGGATTTTTTACAGCACTACGGAGGTGCAGTGCTATCATTGCAAGGGGTTGGGGCATACATGTAGGAATTTTCCTAATGTAAAGCATCATGCCCCAGTCCCAGCAAATGGCACCTTCGTCAGTACAGCACCCATCCCAGCTGAGCCCATAACAGCGGGGACCTCAAGGGTCATATCCCCCCCACAGAGCTCAGGCAAGGAGGCCATTCCTCAAGCCACCACCACGGCCTCCAAACCCCCTTCTTCCCCAAAAAAACCATCTGTGTCTGTGGTCTCCAGCAAGACTGCAGACACGGGGAAAAAGGGGAAGAATGTCACTGGTCCTCCCAGTGTCACAGCTGCATCTCCCAAGTCCCAATCTGCCCCCACCATAATTACATCAGTTAGTGTGGGGGCACAGTGTAAGCAGAGAGATAATAAGCCATCTGCAGGGGAGGCAGCTAGTGGCAGCTCCTCTTCCAGGAGTGACGTCCCCAGGAAGAGGAAGCATAAAACCAACAGGGAGGTTGCTGATAAGTGGGAAGTGCTCTATAGTGGAGCACCTCCCTCTAAAAGCAAGAAGTGGAACAAAACATCTCCTCCTCATCCGGTGACATTGTATGGCCCGGTTATTAAGCTCAGCCAGCCGGTGCCAGACCACACATCTCTCTCTCCAGACCCTATAGGGGTTAATGTGGAAAAGGGTCTGGAGGAAAAGCAGGGGCAAGAGGGTCTCCCAAGTGAGGCAGGGGTAGACAAGAAAGATCAGGTTCTGCCTCTGGCCTTTGAGGGGGGTCCCAACAAAGCCCCTGCTGAATGGGTAGTCAGTGTCCCTGAGGTGCTGAGCTTCAAGGGCACCAGTCAGTCTCCTCCTCCAGTGTCAATCTCTAGTGACGTACCTCGGGCTTTGTTAGAGCCCCAGGCCGAGTCACTACTGGAGGGGGGGAATATAGGCATGACCCCCATTCAGGACCCCATGGATTTGTCTGTCAGGGGGGATGTGGCACAAGGGGAAGTGGAAATGGGGGAGGGTGATAAAACAGGTTTTCCTGTTAACATCATGGGAGAGCCTGTCTACCCTCCTCAGCCGTCCACTGACCCTAACATCGGTGCCATCCAAGCTGAGCAAGCAGCGGTGGAACTGGCAGAGGAGGCATATAAAGCCTCCAAGGCTTCCATTAAGGAAGCCATGCCAGCCACTGCTGTACAGCCAGCTACCCCTGAATGCACTCCTGAAGCTACAGGGGTGCAGCAGCAATCCAAGGGTCCATTATTTACCTTGAAGGGTGCTAAAGGGACTCCTTCTGTATCATCTAAGAGGGGGTCCCTGAGAATAAAGCTGAGGAAACTGACTCCAGCCGGGGAGGATGGAGTAAAAGCCCTCAGCCAAGAGGAGCCCAGGGGTGACCCACTAGAAGGAACATCAGATGTCTGGGTGGGTTATCCCTGTCAAGGAAATAGATCTATTCCTTGAGAGCACCCTTCATGGACAAAAGAAAAGGAAGGTGCGGCTGGCCTTTGAGAGGTGGAAGAATATTTCGTTTATTCTCCACTCTCTCCAGCAATATCTAGTGGTCAGCACTAGGGCCAAGAATTCTGGGACTGCGGAGCATCTCCGCGTCCGGAAATTCTATAAAATGTGCGTGTCCTATCAGCAGTCTCAAGGGTCTGAGGAACGCACAATTCCTGACACGCAGTAATGGCTTTGCACATCAGCACGCTAAATATCAATGGCTGTCAAGACAGTTTCTGCAGGTTCCAGGTACTCTCCTATTTATATCAGGGAGGGTACTCTGTGAGCTTCCTGCAGGAAACTCAGACCACTCCAGAGGCTGAGGCCTCGTGGCAACTGGAGTGGAGAGGCAGGGTCTTCTTTAGCCACTTCACATTGGCGTCATGTGGAGTGGTGACCCTGTTCTCAGAGTCTTTTCAGCCAGAGCTGCTGCATGTGAAAGCTGTTATCCCAGGCCGTCTAATCCACCTCGGGGTCCTGAGAGCAGGGTAGCATCATTAACCTAGTTAATATATATGCCCCTGCTGGAGGGCTCCGAGAGAGTGAGGTTCCTCGCCAGACTGTCCCAGTTTTTGGAGAAGGTTGACGCAGATGAGTGTTTGGTACTCGGGGGTCATTTCAACTGCACCCTCGACGCTCTGGACCGGAATAGTCCAGAGCCGTACCCGCCTTCTGCGTCAGCCCTGCGGGAGATCATCGCCCGCTTCTCCCTGGAGGACATCTGGCGAGAGCAGAACCTAGGGGCATCAGACGGTTTCACCTACATCAGGGTGAGAGCCAGTCTGGTGTCCCACTCCCGCATCGACAGACTATATATATCTAGTCACTATATGTCACGAGTCGGTTCTTGTGCCATTAGGCTGGCTACGTTAACAGACCACAACTGTGTGTCTGGGACGGTGGCGCTAACACCAACAGCGCCACGAGCAACCTATTGGCACTTCAACAATGCTTTGTTGAAGGGCCAGGGGCTCGTGACATTGATCCGGGAGTTTTGGACGGACTTGAGGGGTTGCAAGGGTGACTTTGCCACGTTAAAACTGTGGTGGGACTAGGCAAGGTTCATTTGCGACTTCTGTGTCAGGAATATACCAAGGGTGCGAGTGGGCAGCGGCGAAGCTGAGTTGGAGTCACTCCGGGGGGAGGTACTCCATCTGGAGCAGAGGCTGTTCACTTGTAGAGACCAATCCCTGCAGAGCGAGTATGTAGAGAGGAAGGTTGTCCTCTGTGACCTGGAACGACACCAGGCCAAGGGGGCATACGTGCGCAGCCGCTTAGGTTTTCTCAAAGATCTAGACCGCGGCTCGCGCCTCTTCTACTCACTGGAGAAAAAGGGGGGTAACAGTAGCCACAGTCAGTGAGGGTGTAAGAGAGCGGCTTGATATACCACTATCTTTTCAAGAGCTCTCTGAAGCCCTCCGTGCCATGTCCTGTGAGAAGTCTCTAGGACTGGACGGACTGACTGTAGAGTTTTTCCAATTTTTTGGGGAGACTCTGGGACCTGATTTCCATCTGGTCCTTGGGGAAGCCCTGGAGACCGGGGAGATGCCCCTGTCTTGTCGCAGGGCAGTACTTGCCCTGCTGCCCAAAAAGGGGGATCTCCGGCTTATTAAAAACTGGCGACCGGTCTCTCTGCTCAGCACGGACTACAAGATTGTAGCTAAAGCCATCTCGCTTAGACTTTGGTCTGTGCTTGCAGAATTGGTTCACCCTGACCAGTCCTATGCGATCCCGGGCCGGACTATCTTTGATAGTATCTTTCTGGTCCGGGATCTATTGCATTATTCTCGCAGGACTGGTCTGTCACTCGCCTTTCTCTCTTTAGATCAAGAGAAGGCGTTTGACAGGGTGGACCATGGTTACCTAATAGCTACTCTGCAAGCGTACGGCTTTGGCCCACAGTTTGTGGGCTTTATAAGAACGCTGTACGCCTCTGCAGAGTGTTTACTTGAAATCAATTGATCCCTAACAGCACCTTTGGTATTTGGACGAGGGGTGCGTCAAGGATGTCCCTTGTCTGGACAGTTATATGGACTGGCCATCGAGCTTTTCCTCTGCTTACTGAGAAAAAGGCTCACAGGGCTGGTGCTAAAAGATCCAGACATGCAGATTGTCCTTTCAGCTTATGCTGACGATGTGCTCCTCGTGGCCCAGGATCCAGTTGATCTTCAGCTGGTAAAACAGTGCCAGGAGGTATATTCAGCTGCCTCCTCCGCTCAGATCAACTGGTCCAAATGCACAGGCCTTTTAGAGGGTAATTTACAGGTAGACTCTTTGCCTCCCACGTTTTGTGACATCACGTGGGAGGCAGATGTCATTAAATATTTGGGGGTCTACCTGTCCACTGCGGACGCTTCCATCCCAGACAACTGGAGGGAGTTAGAGGGCAGTGTCCTCTCTCGTCTGGGACGATGGAGGGGTCTAGCAAAAATGCTTTCCTTTAGGGGGCGGACTCTAGTGGTGAATCAGCTGGTGGCTTCTCAGATCTGGAACCGGCTGATTTGTCTGAGTCCGACCCCCGAGTTTGTCACCAATATCCAGAGGAATTTGTTAGATTTCCTCTGGATGGGAAGGCATTGGGTCTCTGCAGGGGTGGCAAGTCTGCCTTTGGTGGAGGGTGGACAGTGAGTAGTTTGTGTGTGCTCCCAGTTGTCCACCTTCCGCCTTCAGTACCTGCAGAGATACCTATATGCAGATCCCTCTCCGCAGTGGTGCGCACTGGCATCCAGCTTTTATCGCCAGTTGCGCAACCTGGGGTATGACCGGCAATTATTTCTGATCAGGCCCGAGGGGTTTGAGAGAGACCTCTCTGTGTTGCCGGCATACTACCAGGAAACCCTCAAGGCCTGGAGCATGGTCTCCGTGACCAGGCAGGTCGTGCCCTTGGGGGATGAAATATTCACGGAGCCCCTGCTATTTAATCCAGCAGTGGGGGCTCCAATGTTACAGTCCCCCAGTATCATCCGCCGCCTTAGTCATGCACGGATGACCCGAGTCGGGGATCTCCTGGAATACGGGTGTTCTGATTGGGTGTCACCCCAGGAGCTTGCGCTCCTTTTGGGATATGTGACGCCCAAAGTCTCAGGGCGCTTGCTCCAGGAGATTAGGGATGCCATCTCCCCCGACTCGTGCACCTTCCTTCGCGGGGCTTTGCAGGCCGGAGTGCCACATGCACCTTTCAACACCCCTGCTCCGGCTGTTTGCATTGGACACAAGCCCCGTGTTTCCCCTCAGGCTCCTCCTGTCCCCAACCTCTCAAAGTTGAGGGACATACCCTCGGCATGCTTTCATGGCATGCCGAGGAAGAGCTTATATTCTTTCGTGCTCCATACAGTGCACTTCCTTGCCCTCGTGACCCGTCCCGATACCATCTGGAGGCGGGTCCTACCAGCTGACGAGGGCAAGAGGCCCCGGTGGAGGGAACTTTATTCTGATTTAGTTCCATGACCCACCGGGGACTTGAGTTGGAGAGTGCTCCATGGTGCACTGAGCACGGGAGAGTACTTAGCTAAATTCACGGACTCTCCCTCCACTTGTCCATTCTGTGGCAAGGGAGAGTCCGTGTATCATATTTATTTTAGTTGCGCCAGACTGCAGCCCCTCTTGTCACTCTTGAGGGGCCTCCTCCTGCAGTTCTGGCTGCATTTCTCCCCTCACATTTTTATTTTTGGGCACCCAGTGTCCCGGGGCAATAAGGCCAGGGACCTCCTCGTCAACCTGCTCCTGGCATTAGCCAAATTGGCAATATATAAGTCCAGGAAGCAGTGTTTGATAGGGGGGTTCCCTTGTCACCTGAGGCCATGTTCCGGTTGCTGGTGCGCTCCCGTATCCGGGCAGAGTACCCTCTGGCTTTGTCCACTGGGGGAATGGATGAGTTTGTCTCCCAGTGGGCTGTAGATGGTGTGCTCTGCTCGGTATCCCCCCGACCGGTTTCTTTTTGTCTCAACCTCCTAAAATGATTTTTATTTAGTTTACAGAACATGTTTCTCATGTTAAAATACAATGTGCCAAGTTCAACCAATCCAATCTAGTTGGGGTACCAGCAGTTTACATGTAAAAAAAACTATAATTTTATTTTCTTAAATCTAAGTTCATTTGCCTGACCGCCAATCTAAGTTCATTTGCCTGACCGCTAGCCAGTGTGTGTGTCAGGCTTACAAGTATTGTGCCAAGTTCAACCAATCCAATCACAGTAGCTTGCACGCATAGTACCACTAATCGGAAAAAAAATGACAGGCAGAGGCAGGACACCCCGCAGGGGCCGTCATGGTCGTAGTGCGGTGATTCCCTTTGGCCCTACAATAATGCCCAGTGTTCAGAGGCCAGTTACCCTGAAATTGATAAGTTCAGAGGACGTAGTTGACTGGCTAACAAAGGACACCCAATCTTCTACAGCTTCCGCTTGGAACATTGATGCACCATCCTCCTCCAGCTTAGCTTCAGACACCTCTCAAGTTACCACTCGCCCGCCTGCCGCCACCACCAACACTAGTACCACAGCCGATTCAATTGATCAGTTAGAAGAGTTATTTACACATCAGTTTGAAGAAATGAGTGATGCGCAACCATTATTGCCAGAGGATGTAGATAACAGGGATATGACTCAGTCAGGCAACAGTACACACATGTACGTACGATGTGATGATGTTGATGTACCCGCTGCTGCTTCCTTTGTTGAGTTGTCAGATACAAGTGAGGCGGGTGATGATGATGATGATGCGTCCGTGGATGTCACGTGGGTGCCCGCTAGAAGAGAAGAAGAACAGGGGGAAAGTTCAGATGGGGAGACAGAGACGAGTTGGATGCAGAGGGAGGTCATCGCAACGAGCTAGTGGCACAGTCAGACAGCATGCATCAGCACCCGGGGTCAGCCAGACAGCACACCAATCAATGCATGCTGTTGCCACCACCAGAATGCCGTCACCGCAGAGCTCAGCAGTGTGGCATTTTTTTTGTGTGTCTGCCTCTAACAACAGGGATGCCAATTTGCAACCTGTGCCAAAAGAAACTGAGTCGTGGGAAGTCCAACACCCACCTAGGTACAACTGCTTTGCGAAGGCACATGATGTCACATCACAAACGCCAATGGGATCAACACATGAGTACAAGCAGCACACAAACTCAAAGCCGCCATCCTCCTCCTGGTCCAGCATCTTCATCCACGTCAACCACTGCTGTCCTCCTTGCCCCCTCTCAACCATCCGCCACTCCGTCTCTCGCCTCTTGCTGTTCCTGCTCATCTCCCCACAGTCAGGTGTCTGTCAAGGGCATGTTTGAGCGTAAGAAGCCAATGCCACAAAGTCACCCCCTTGACACTGGGCGATACATTGGACTGAAAAAGGCCTGATGAGATGAGCTGCCTTCGGCTAAAACTGGTCCTCACGCTGCTGTATGTTATCTATGAATGCTGGATGACTTGCGTGACTTATCCGCCACCAACTAGGGTTCAAGAAGACGCAATGTTTTATGGCACTTTCTGCCTGGGAAACAAAGGTCAATTTTCTGGCCGCTGAAATAGCAGCGGCTGCAACAATACCTATTTTTTTAATTTAAATTTTTATGTCAGAAGGCGTACGGTATGTAATGAAAAAGAAAGCATATTGAACAGTCTTGCATAACACAACAGTTGTGCAAAAATACATATTTACAATGAAGAAATTTTTATTAAAATTAGCTGGCTAGGCCTTCTTATTTTTACTTTTTTGGTTAATACATTTTCTTTTTTTTTACTGTGATTGCAATTTTTAAGCGAAACCTAAGACATGGTAAAACAGACAATAGTAAAGAGTATATCAGCAGTTAACACCAAAGTCCTATTATCTATCATCACTCCAGCAGTAGCTTATTATTTACAATATCTAACCTGCTCAATCGCCCTTGGGTTACCCTAGGGCAGGCTTCAGTAGGCGACCTCTCCTTTCCTCTGATGATTTTGCCCCCGGTTGCTTCTGAAGGGTCTTCTCCAGGGCTCCCCCACTCAGGTCCTTCCCCCCGAGTCGCTTCAACCATTAACAAATGTTTTATTATATTAGGGGGGAAATAAATGGGGATGTTATCCAGGGATCCCAAATTGTCTGGA
This sequence comes from Discoglossus pictus, assembly GCA_027410445.1. NCBI lineage: Eukaryota > Metazoa > Chordata > Amphibia > Anura > Alytidae > Discoglossus > Discoglossus pictus. The sequence continues at coordinate 249,337,265 of CM050166.1, forward strand.
ACTAGGTGATTCTATCCAAGACTACATGGTTTAATCTCTCATTGAGCAGTAAGTAGTTGATTTTTTTATTAATTCCTGAAAGTTCCAATTTGGGGTTTTCCAACTACTAGCTATGTGTATTCTTTCTTTCAAAAAATATTTTATTAAGTCAGGTATATATCATATTCAAACAACCATTTCCATGTTACAGATATATCCATATATGTTGATACATCACTGAGTTACCTTATCTGTATTAATACTCAGTTTACCCCATTTCCATTCCATAATCTTGGAGCTTATACCATATCCAGGGCTAGTATGTTATCTGGATTTGGTTGTACCTGTAGCCTAAAAATATATATATTTTTTTACTTTTCAGTTATTAATACAGCTTTAATTCAGTTTCTTTAAGTTGATTCCCTTTAAGTCTTGAATCTGACTATAATTGGGAAAAAAATAACTTGTTTTAACATTTAACATGTTGGGAAAGGGAAAGGTCCTCAAACATCCTCCTTTTTTACATAAATATGATGTAAAATATAGCACTTACCTCAGTCCTCCCCCCCCTCTAAGGATCCACACACACCTCCATCCATCCCGTTCTCTTGAGAATATCCTCTCCCATTTAGGGGAGCCCTATTCCGGACCTAAATTTCTTTAATTGTCTCCAGATGATATGCTATCCCTTAATTGCAGCCACGGAGACCATATATCTCAAAATGTATCCATGGAGTTGTCTACTAAATGGGTAAGGTGTTCATTTATAAGGATAAAGTTTAATTTATTTTTAACCACCTGTAGGGTATCCGATTTCCATTGTCTGGCTATATGGTTCTTTGTGGCCAACATGATGAACTTTAATAGCCTATTTTGAGCGGGCAAGAGACAGACATGCGGAACACTCAGCATGCAGTTTTCTATATTAGCAGAAATCTGAATCTTAAACATTTTAGAAGCTAGTAAGCATGTTTCTTTCCATAGTCTTATGACTGCCGAACACTCCCACCAGACATGAATAAATGTAGCCTCATTACCACTGTTCCTAAAACATGAGCTGCTCCATTTTGGATCCCATTTATTTAGCTTAAAAGGAGTAATATATGTCCTGTGTAGGCCCTTTATTGAAGTCTCAGGCAGACTATAATTTAAAGATCCCCTACTTAAGCCTTGCCAACTTTTATCCCATGTGCTGTCTGCCAACTCGGTGCCCAAATCCCTCTCCCAGTCTTTGGTATAGTCTGGTTGATTTGCCCATGAATTTTCATTAAATAATTCATACATGAGGCTAATAATACCAGGCTGAAAGGAGGAATCCCTACATTTTTTGAGTAGCCAGGTTTTCCTTTGGGGGGTTCCCTACCACTTATCATATATATAAAATGATGTATCTTGCAAAAATTATAGTGTTCAGCCAGGGGTAAATTGTATCTATCTCTCACCTGTTCAAAGGTCATTATTTTGTCGTCATGCCAACCCTTAGTAGTTTCTGAGACTTCCACCAACTAAGAGAGCTTTCCGGAAGATGTATCTTAAAGTGGGGATTGGGTACGATTGGGGTAAGATCTGATACCCGAGTGTCCAGTTTTTGTGTCCAGTTCATCTCCGCCCATATTTTTAATGAGTGCTTAATCAACGGGTTTTTCCAGTTTCTCAAAAAAGTATACAGGCCTGGAATCCATATTACTGTATCCCATGTATAAGGTGACATGCTTACATTTTCCATAAATACCCAGAGCGGCTGATGTGTGGGAGAATGCGCTAGAGGAATGAAAGCCAGTTGCGCTGCCTTTTAATACAGTTTGAGATTTGGGCACGATAGGCCCCCGTTCCCTTTTGGTCTATAAATATTATTTTTTGAGATCCTTGAGGCTTTATGATTCCAAATAAATCTAAAAAATTGTTTTTTCCCCTTTGAATCTTTATGTGTTGTAAGCGATCTCCCGGGAGTTTTAATCTGGCTAACAGAGATTTGTAGTATGTATCTATCAATTTCATAAATTTGCCTGCAAACCCAAATTTCTGTAATACTGCTTTTAAATAAGGCCATTCCAACGTATCAAAGGCCTTTTCTATATCTAACGCCAAAAGGCATGTGGGTATTTGATGTAGGGATGACCATGAGATTAAATATTGTGTCCGTCTGATATTGTCCCCCGTTTGTCTATGGGGGATAAACCCTGTTTGGTCTTTATGGATTATGGAGGGGAGAAATCACAAAATCCTGTTTGCCATTAATTTGGCCAAAATTTTTATATCCCCGTTTAGGAGTGATATGGGGCAGTAATTTTTAAGTTCTAATGGGTCTCGTCGTTCTTTTGGGAAACATATCATATTTGCATGGTTTAGTTCTTGAGGCATGGGAGAGCCTTCTAAAATTTGATTGAAAAGTGTGGCTAAGTGGGGTAATAACAAGTCTATAAAATTTTGGTAATAGAGATTTGTAAATCCATCCGGGCCCGGGTAGCTATGTGTATTTTGAATGCTAAAGCCATTAATTGGAATAGCTTGTTCTAGGATTGAGATAAGTTTTTTTATGTGTATCCCCAGTACCAGGATTCCATTTAAAGAGAAATATCCTTTTGCAAGGATTGGAGGCCCGAGATTTAGCTGAAGTCTTTTATAGTGGATATGAGTGCTGTTATAGAGAGAAGGGGCTTGGTCAGGGTGCAAAGCATATCGTCCGCGAAAAGTGAACACTTTAACTGATGGTGTCCTACTTGAACCCCCTGGATGGCATGGTTGGTTCTGATTGCCTGCGCTAGGGGTTCAATGGCAAGAGCTAAGAGCAGTGGGGAGAGTGGGCATCCCTGCCTGGTCCCTCTCTGTACTTGGATTTTGGCCTTATGGTCCCCTGGTATCTTTAAGTTAGCTACTGGTGAGTCGTAGTACCTTCTGAGCAGGTTGAGAAAGCGTCCCTCAAATCCAAACTTATCTAGCATTTTGTACATATATGGCCATTCCACCGTATCAAAAGCCTTCTCTATGTCTAGGGCTAGAGGGCAAACTGGGTTGTTATAGTGTTGAGCCAAGAACTGGGCATTCAGAACCATCCTAACATTATCTCCTGCCTCTCTGAAAGGAATGAACCCCGTTTGGTCCTTGTGTATTTAGTCCAGTAAAAAGTTAGATATTCATTTGGCCATAATTTTAGCTAGGATCTTGACATCCACATTTATCAGGGGTATGGGGCGATAATTTTTAACCTCTAAAGGGTCCCTACCCTCTTTTGGAAAGACTATGAGGTCGGCCTGATTCAATTAAGGGGGCATAGGTTCTCCATTTAGTATAGCGTTAAACAAAGATGTTAGATGCGGGGGTAAGCAAGGGCTCAAATTTCTTATAGTACAGATGAGTAAAACCGTTTGGCCCTGGGGACTTGCCAAATTTAAGATCTTGGATTGTAGATTTAACTTCCTCTTGGGATATGTCTAGGTTCAAGCTGTCCAATTGAGGAACAGGTATTTTGTGGACTTCTTGCTGTAGTAGGAAGGACTCTATGTCAGATCCGCTGCAGCGGGATTGGGATGAATATATGGTCTGATAGAAGTTTTGAAATGTTTCTTGGATAGCATTGGGGCTAAAGGAGGTTTGGCCATCAGGTAGTCTAAAGATACCGTATATTATGTCCTTTCTTGGGGGGTAAAGACACTAATAATTCCTCCAATAAAATTCTGTTTTTTATGTGGGCAAGGTCCCTGTTTAGCCCCTTGGGTTATCTGTTAAAAAGAGTGGTGCAGAGACTGTGGGGGCTGTTAGCCTCCTTGCCCTATGTGGCCTTTTAGAATCCCTGCTGCTGCATGTTTCAGCTTTATTAAGGTGTAATTGTACAGCGTTTGACTCAAGTAGCTGCCTGTGCTGGGTCAGTTTGGCTTAATTGCTGGGCCCTTTTCCTGCCAAGATGGCGACCGTCAGTCCATGGGCCTCTATGTCCCCTTCACTACCTTTGTCCCCGCTTGTGTGCTTATTTGGGATGGCTCCCCTTTATATCTCCGACCTGTGGCATTCTCAGGTCCCCCTCTCAATCTCTGAGTGTGGGTATGCGGGGCTGGGGCGTTGAATCAGGCCTACCTTCTTCTCTGCTCGCTGCAAGATCAACAATACCTAATTTTTCAGGCATGTGTACATGACTAATTTTTCTGGCCTCTGGTGCTGCACTGTGGCTTCAACAACCAAACCCAAAAAAAAGGCACATAACAGGGATTAAACTGATAGGAGTAGTACTACTTAACACACCACTCATATCTGGTGTAACAGTAGTGTACATTTAAAACAAAAAACATTTTTTCTACTGTAATAGCATAGCAGTTAGTTGTCTGCAAGCGTGTGTGTAAGACCTACAGCGTCTACTCTGCCAACTTCTGCAGGTGCACAGTGCCACTCATATCTGTTGTCACAGTAGCTTGCATGCATAGTACCAATCTGGTAACGTAACAAGTATTAAACTAATAAGAGTAGTACTTACAAACACGCCACTCCTATCTGGTGGCACCTTTGATTGCACGTGCCGTGCCCCAAAATTGAAGTGATACGACCAACAAAGTATCTTTTTCCATCTCCTGGTTCTAAAAATCCAGGCCTTATACACGCCCCCTGATAGGTGACGTAACAGGTATTAAACTGATAAGAGTAGTACTTACAAACACGCCACTCCTATCTGGTGGCACCTTTGATTGCACGTGCCGTGCCCCAAAATTGAAGTGATACGACCAACAAAGCATCTTTTTCCATATCTTGGTTCTAAAAATCAAGGCCTTATACACGCCCCCTGATAGGTGACGTAACAAGTATTAAACTGATAAGAGTAGTACTTACAAACACGCCACTCTTATCTGGTGGCACCTTTGATTGCACGTGCCGTGCCCCAAAATCGAAGTGATACGACCAACAAAGTATCTTTTTCCATCTCCTGGTTCTAAAAATCCAGGCCTTATACACGCCCCCTGATAGGTGACGTAACAGGTATTAAACTGATAAGAGTAGTACTTACAAACACGCCACTCCTATCTGGTGGCACCTTTGATTGCACGTGCCGTGCCCCAAAATTGAAGTGATACGACCAACAAAGCATCTTTTTCCATCTCCTGGTTTTAAAAATCCAGGCCTTATACACGCCACCTGATAGGTGACGTAACAAGTATTAAACTGATAAGAGTAGTACTTACAAACACGCCACTCCTATCTGGTGGCACCTTTGATTGCACGTGCCGTGCCCCAAAATTGAAGTGATACGACCAACAAAGCATCTATTTCCATCTACTGGTTCTAAAAAGTCAGGCCTTATACACGCCCCCTGATAGGTGACGTAACAAGTATTAAACTGATAAGAGTAGTACTTACAAACACGCCACTCCTATTTGGTGGCACCTTTGATTGCACGTGCCGTGCCCCAAAATTGAAGTGATACGAGCAACAAAGCATCTTTTTCCATCTCCTGGTTCTAAAAATCCAGGCCTTATACACGCCCCCTGATATGTGCTGTAACAGGTATTAAACTGATAAGAGTAGTACTACTTAACACACCCTATAATAATGCAGAGAGAGGCAACGCAGTGAGAGGAGTCTGAAGAAGAGGAGTCAGAGGAGGAAGGTGGCTTTGAGGAGGTGGAAGACCAAACACAGAAGGCATCCCAGGGGGCTTGTTGTCACCTTTCGGGGACCCTTGGTGGCTGGGTGGAGGAAGAGACCTTCAATGACATCAGTGAGGACAAGGAACGGGACATGGCTAGCTCCGTATCCAAACTTGTGCAAATGGGGAGTTTGCAATTGTGCAAATGGACTGTTTGCGGTTGTTTGCGGTGCGTTAAATGGGGAGTTTGGTCTGTCACTGTGAAGCGGGCCTAACCCTTACACTACCTGATCGATACAACATCATACCTGATGTTTTAAAGCATGTTATTCCAAATAATTTAGGAATGTTAGGTAATTTATGCCCTTTATGGCTGAAAACCAGACTCTGCATCAACTATGTAATTTTCTGTGGGATTTTTGCCATGGATCCCCCTCCGGCATGCCACAGTGCAGGTGTTAGTCCCGTTGAAACAACTTTCCCATCACTATTGTGGCCAGAACGAGTCCCTGTGAGTTTTAAAATTCGCCTGCCCATTGAAGTCTATGGCGGTTTGCCGGGTTCACCGGTTCGCGAACATTTGCGGCAGTTTGCTTTCGCGGTTCGCGAACCGGAAATTTTATGTGCGCGACATCACTAGTTGTCACATTTTGCGTGGTGCATATGACTTAGCGTTGAGCAACATAGACAAGCCATTACCTTGCAGCACTTGGGCAATGAGCGCAGAAGGCGCTCAATGCCTGCGAGCCTCGCCTAGCGAGGTGAGCCGTTAAAACACTTACACTCGCATCACTTAGGTGATGAGCTCCGACGGCGCTCATTGCCTGCGAGACTCGCAAAGCGAGGCGAGCAGTGGAGGCAATGAAACATGCGGGACTTAGCCAGGTAGGAGCACCAAACGACCTCCTGTGAGCCTCACGAAGCGATGCAAGCCGATCACACATTGAAATACACGGGACTTAGCCTCCAAACACTTACAAAATGCGGGATTGCCTAAGGCTGCAAGTAGAGAGACTTAAAAAAAAAAAATAAGAGACCAGAGACTTAGAAAAAAAAATATATGAGATAGGAAAAATATACGAAGTTAACAGCCAAACCACGCAAAGCAAAAAACATGAAAAACACAACAAATACAAAAACAAATACAACAAAAACATCACACACAGCACGAGGGAACAGCCAGGACATCTGGGAGTGAGGGGGAACGTCAATTTAAGTTGAATTTAAGCATTTTTGCCACTTGAAAATCGGCTAAGGGAGAAAACAAATGGCAGCCAAAAAAAATTATAACAAGGCTACACGACCCTGCACCGCGCAAAACACAGCCAGCGACGTATAAGGTCGAAAAAATACTAACAGGAAGGACGTAAAATGCTCACGAAACACGTAAATCATAGACTAACGCTGCCATTTTACAACACTAACTTATACATTTACACATTAAGATTCTGAAATGGTGGCTTTCCCGCCTAAACCAACGGTTTTGTCGTGCACACAGCCTATATTTAGGGCGCACTTGTCACAGACGTGACACTTTCTCCTCAGGTGATGACAGTCTGAGTGGACATTTTCTGCTGCTGGAAAATATAAAGAGATTGTTAGCTCTTAAGGATACTGATTGCTGAATATTAATTACAAATAGGTAAAATATATCAATGTATATTACTTATCATTAAAAAAATATAAATTATTAAATTATTCTTGAAAAACTGTATATATTGTTAGTTAAAAAAATTGAGCAACAAACTTATAATTTACACTGCCTTTAGTTTATGAATACTTTCATGCTTAGCTATTTTTAATATATATATTAATTGATGAATCAATAATTTATTAATTATTAATTACTAATCATTATTAAAAAATAAATACATTTTAAACTGTCTTTAGTTTATTAATATTTTAATGCTTACCTTTTTCTAATATATTTATTCATGGACTAATTAATTATTAATGTACATAATTGTATTAATTAATAATTAGTATTCATTATGAACAACAAATATTCCATATTTTACAATGCTTTTAGTTTATGAATATATTAATGCTTAGCTCTTTAGAGTACATTTATTAATTGATTAATTGATTATTAATATACATTAATTTATTAATTATTAAATAATATTCATTTACAATTTTTATTTTTATTTTACAATGCAATAAAAAAAAATATAGATTTCAGATTGCACTTATATATCTGTATTACTGATCATTAGCCTTCATTAATTTATTAACTATTAATTAGTAATAATAAAAATAAAAAAAATTACAATAAACAATATGTACATGTTACAATGCACTGACATATCCGTGTTGCTGCTGATTGCCTGATATGGATGAATCAAAATATTAAAAATGCTTTCCATCTCATTTGATAGTTTCATCATCTCTGCAGCTGACTGAACACAGATAGTGACATTTGCAGCCTTTGAACAGGTATATTATCACATATATAGTTCTCAGCAGCGCGGGCTTGCCAAAATCCGTTGGTAACGCAATGTTAAAACTGCAGGCTCGCAAAGCGAGTGGAGATGAGCATCGTAGGAGCTGGTGGAGATGAGCATCGTAGGAGCTCATCCCTACAACCCCGTACAACTTAGGCAGGGAGCGCCAAAGGTGCTCACTGCGCTGGTGGAGATAAGCGCCATATGCGCTCATCCCTGCGACCCTGCTCACATTAAGCATCATACCTACGGCCTGCAGGACTACAGAATAACAGAAAACTCAAATACACAATTCACTGTGCAAGACCCGTAGCACTTTAAAAAAAAATCACCTGAAAAAATTACGGCCCGTAACACTTTGAAAAGGAAACCGCCACTTAGAAATAAAAAATATAACCCACAAAAAATACGAACTTTACCGCGCACATCCAAAAACACAAAAAAAAAACATATCAAAATCATCATACACAGCACAAGGGGAGAGCCAGGACGTCTGGGAGTGAGGTTGCACGCAAATTTAAGTCAAATTTGAAGAGTTTGACACTCGAAAATCGCGTAAGCGAAAGAAAAAATGGCAGGTGAAATAAACTAAAATGAGGCTTCACGAACCCTAAACATGCAAAAAAACGCCAGGCACATACAACTTTTAGCCAGGAACTTAAACGATTAGGAAGGACGGAAAATGCTTGAGACCTGCGTAACACATACACACTCACCGCCATTTTACAACACTACCTGAAAACTAATTCCATTACCATTTTAAAATACTGCATTACACAACTAAACAAACGGTTTACCCTCGCGCACACAGCCTATTTACACTGCACACTTGCCACAGTGCTGACACTTTCTCCTCAGATCACCAACAGTGCAAATGTACATTGTATGCTGCAGGAAAATCAATAGCGATTGTTAGCTCTTCAGCATATTGATTCCTGGATATATTCATTACAAGTAGGTAAAGTATATTAATTTATAATTTAATCAATAAATTATTATAACAAAATATATATTTATATAAAAAAAACAGAGCAGAGGAGAGACTCGCTTGGCCAAAGGCGCTCAGAGCGGAGCTCACAATGAGCACAGTGGGTGCTCAGAGAACCAAAAGTACACAAGGGAAGAGGCTCGCAATGAGAACCGAAGGTACTGAGAGGAAAAAAAGCCTTACATTGTGTGGCAAACAGCAATACCTACCTTACAATTTTATTGCCGTCATTTTTTGACGGGCAAGTCGCTAGTTTAATTATGTTCTCATAGAATAAAAACGGATTAAGTGTTTTTATTTTGGATTGATGTCAGTTATTGATTAATTAATGTATATTAATAGTATTATAATTAGTAATCATAACCAAAAAAAAAAATTACACTGCAATAAAATAATAATATTTTTTAACCTGCACTTCTATATTTGCCTTACTGCTCATTCATGCTTTTGGGACTATTAATTAATAATAATAAAAATAAATATAAAAAAAAAAAGTTATAATGGATAAAAAAATATGTACATTTTACAAAGCACTTACATATCTGGAGTGCTTATAATTGCCTGACAGGGATAGGACATTCAAAGCACTTAAATATTTAAAACAGTTTCTTAGATTCTGACACGTGCTACATTTAATATTTTATACTGCTTTTATTTATGAATATATTGATGCTTATGCTTTTATATTTTCCATGTATGCCAATTGAACATCATACTTTCAATGAGTCACAAATTAATTGAATACGAACATTAAAAATAATTTTCATGTCATTTTACAGAATCCTCATCTCTGCAACTGACTGAATGAGGCCCTCAGTATTTTTTTATTCATTAATAATAATAAAAATCATTACTTATGCATACATATATGCTTACCTAATTAACTTTTAAAGAACGCAAATTACACATCAAGAGTTGATTGATTTTTTAATTAATAAAATAACAAAATTGCACATTATTTTAAGCCCGATCTATACTTTGCTCATAGCTCTTTGTGTTTGTCCTTCTTTAGGAAAACATAATTACCTCTTTAGGTTTACCATTAATGTCAGTTATTAATTAATTAATGTATATTCATTTATTAATTACTTAATTAATTATTACAATAAACAAATATATAATTATCAATATATATATGTGCAGCGCTTTCCTTCATGTAAAAATGACAAATGCTTTTCAAATCATTTCATTCTTTCATTAATGCTTTTTAGGTTTTGCATTGAGAGCAGGTATAAACAATATGCACAATACAAAAAAATCATTATATATTACACCTGTATTTACAATTACTGATTATAATGGCGGACAACGTAGAAGACCGGATTGAACGCAAAAGAAGAAAGGGAAAGGAAGCAAAGGTGAAGAGATGCATAGTCTTCCCCACGCTTAAGAAAAGAAGACTGTCAGAGACTTTTAAATAAAAGAAAAATGATTAAGAAAGCACAAAGTTAGTGTGCTGGAGCTTCAAAGAAAAAAAAAGTAAAAAAAAAAAAATGTCTGTGAAACATTGCCTAATGACCAAATATTGCCTCATGACACCAATGTCGATACAAATGACACCAAGTTGTAGTGATATCTATGTTGAGGATGCTCAGGATACTACTTTCATTACAGCACTAACAGTAGACACTCATTATTGTGGATTACTCGATGTGGTTTAATAGTTTTGTGGGCCTATCTTTTTTTAAGGAAAGATCAATTGACGGAGACTTCATTAGCTGTCAGAAAGGAAAGGTAAGACTTCCACAAAGACACACATTTCCAGTTTACTTACAAAGTATAATGAGCGATCCAACATTTTGAAATTATAACAATAAAAAAAAAAAACATCAAGTCTTATAACCGTGCAATTTCATTTGCTTCTATGGGTGCTACATTAGCAGAAAATGTCCCAGGACATGGTCCATATTGTTTTAGAGTTCAAGGACAAATTTACCACCGCACTTCCCATTTACACCCACAAGAAGGAGAGCAAAGGAAATTTGCACAGTTATATGTCTTAAATACAATGGAAGCTGTTGAACAACGGATGACGCTTCCAGAAAATAAACAGTGTTTGCACATCGTCTTTGAACAGCTGGCTAAAATTATGGCCAACAACCCATACAGTCAAGCATACAAACAATTAGCACAGGTTGAAAAAAAACAGCAACATGCTCAAGTACATAAATTGCCAATGCTAAGAGTAAATATGGTTTTGAAAATAGATTGCGATACTGATCGAAGACGCTATAATTTACCAACAGTAAATTATGTTGCCATGGTCTTTAAAAATGAGGATGGTGAACCACCTTTTCAGCAGGATATTAGAATATAGCCACGTATTGAAGACCAACCTTTTATAAACATAAATATATTAGGTTGTAATTTGGATCCAATGACATATTCCATTTTCTTTTCATATAGTGAGCCAAGATGGGAACCAAAATTACAATTGCAAAGTTATCCCAATAGTAAAGCTTGTGTTAGAAGCAATATTTCTATGCTAAAATATAAAGTGGCACAAACTGCTATTCGGGATCATTTTAATCCTATTGTATGTGAGGGCAAACTCACACAACAATGGATTATTGATTCGTATCTACAAGTCAAAGCAAATAATCTAAATTTTATCAAATTTCAACAAAACAAGCTTCGCATAGAACAATATTGTGGATTGATGGATTATGTCGCTCAATTGGCTACCAACAGAGGCATTCCAGCTTGAAGAGCAATCATTTTGCCATCCACTTTCCAGAGATCTCCTCTCAATATGTGAGAAAGATATAATGATGCCATGGCTATTGTCACCACATTTGGAAAACCATATTTACAATGGCCAGAGATCAAAATACCTCTGACCGACCAGATTAAGTGGCAAGAGTATTCAAAATAAAACTCAATTCATTAATACATGATATAACTAAAGCACAGTTATTTGGAAAATGTGTAGCTTTTGTTTATACTATGAAATTTCAAAAAAGAGGCCTGCCAAATGCACACATACTTTTAATTCTGCAGGAAAAAAGATAAATTGAATACTGCAGAGAGAGTGGATTCAGTAATTAATTTTGAATTGCCACATCCAGAAAATTATTCAAAACTTTATGAGATTGTATGACAGAATGACTCATGGGCCATGTGAAGATATGAATCCAAAAACACCATTTATGGAAACTAAAAATGTACAAAAGAGTTCCCAAAACAATTTCAAATGCAAACTTATGCTAATTGTGATGGATACTCTTTGTATAAAAGAAGATAAGGACAAACAGCTATTATCCATGGCCAAAAGGTTGATAATAGATATGTAGTTCCATATAATCCACATTTGCTGATGAGGTACAATGTACACATAAATGTGTAAGCTTGCACTTCTATTAAATCCATCAAATATGTGTATAAATATATATACAAAGTATATGATGCAGCAACTGTTGTTGTGCAAGGTGCACAAACCAAAAAGGAAAATCCAATTTGACATGACGAACTTTCTAATTATTTAGATGCTTGCTATGTCAGTGCTCCAGAAGCAATGCGGCGTTTTCTGAAATTTGAGATGCATTATCAGTCACATGGTGTGTATCAATTAGCTGTACATTTGCCACAAAGTTAGTCCAAAGTGAACATCGAGAAACAACACTTACTGTTTGGTTTCAATTAAACTGCCAGGACACCGAGGCCAGACAATTTTTATGCATTGAGATTCCATATAACTATGCATTTGTAAATGGCCAATGGCAACAATAACAAAGAGACACTCATAAAATTATCCCAGAAATGTATACCGTCAGCCCAATAGACATTAAACGTTTCAGTTTAAGATTTCGTTTTTTACATGTTCCAGTTGCACAAAGTTATTAACATTTATGCACAGTGAATGACATAGTTTATGCAAGACATCAAAACTTCATAGCAGATGATACAGAATGGGAGAGGCACTGGAAGAAGCAGCACTATGTCAAATGCCAAAGCAAATGAGAGAACATTGCATTCATTTGCATCTTTTGCAATGTACCTGATGCATTTGCTTTGTGGGAAACATTTAAATTAAGTATGTCTGAAGACTTCTTGAAATGTTATAATGAGCCCATTGCACTCTTACAAGCATTAATGGAAATTCAAGAAATATCTCTTGCTCATGGATTAAACTGTGCACATTTAAATACATTACAATTGCAAGCATTTAATGCCATTACAAATGCTACATATGATGAAATGGTCAAAGACGGTTATTTCTATCTAGATGGCCCTGGTGGATCAGGAAAAACTCATCTGTACAATTGTTTGATGAGTTACATTCGAGCACAGGGTCAAATAACAATGCCATTTGCAACAACTGTAATTGTCGCAATTTTGTTAGAAGGTGGCAGAACTGTGCATAGTGGATTTAAACTGCCAGTTCCCATTTTAGAAACATCAGTGTCAGATATTCGACTGAATTCTTTACAAGCAAAAAAAAAAAAAAAAGTAAATTAATTATCATAGATGAGGCAACAATGATGTCATATCATGCCTTGTAATGTACTGATAGATTATTAAAATAAGTTATCAAATATAATAGTTGTCAAACTACAAAACGTAGTCACGATTTGCGAGCTCGAGCGAAGCAAGAGACGCAGTTTGTTTCGCAAAGCGAGGGGCCACATTTGTGGAAGTTGGAGGCTTTACGGTGCCTAACTTTGCAACAACACAACCCCGCATAGTCGTTAACTTACAGCACTTCTCCTACGGCGCCTCAAAAAACCATACAAAACTCCCACACAAACCTTAACTTGCAGCTATTTACTCCTACGGCGCCTCAAACCACCCCACAAAATTCCCCCACACAATCCTTAACTTGCAGCACTTACTCCTACAGCGCCTCAAACCACCGCACAAAACTCGCAGCACTTAGCCGATCAAACACGTGGGACTTAGCCTACAAACACGCAAGCACATGACGACTGCAGGGTTTTAGGTCCAATTTGCAGAGTTTAGCCACGCGAAAATTGCAGAAGCGAGAAAAAAAATGGCGACCGAAAAAAATTAAAATGATGCTCCACGACCCTGAAGCGTGCAAAAGACCGCCAGACACGTTGGAGTTTGACAAGGCATGTACGAGGTACCAAAAACCACTGTTACAAAAGACGCAAAATTCTCCAGATGCGCGTAACACATACAATATTGCCGCCATTTTACACTAATCTACACATTACGCATCTGAAATGGTGGCTTTCCCGCCTAAACCAACGGTTGAGGCTTGTGCACACAGCCTATATATAGGGCACACTTGCCACAGTGCTGACACTTTCTCCTCAGGTGATGACAGTCTGACTGGACAGTTTCTGCTGCCACAAAATCCAAAGAGATTGTTAGCTCTTCAGGATATTGATTACTGGCTATTTATTATAAATAGGTAAAGTATATTAATTATTAATAAAAAATATATATTAATAAACATAAAAAAATTACATTACTCCATTTTTCAATGCCTTTACTTAATCAAGATATTAATCATGAACCATTTCAAATATATTTATTAATTGATTAATGATTATTTAATGGACATTATATAATTAATTATTAATTATTCATAATTTTGCTAACAAAATTATATTTTTTACTGACTTTACTTTATGATTATATTATTGATTATCTCTTTATAATATATTTAGTCATTGATCAATTAGTCATGTTCATTAATTAATGAATAATGAATTAGTCAATTGATCAAAAAATATGTAAATTTCACAGTGGACTTATATTTCAGGGTTGCTGTTCAACTATTAATGTTCATTAATTACTTCATTAATCATTAATAAGTAATAAGAATAATTTTTTTTTTTTAAATGCTTCAAAAGATATGTACATTTTACAGTGCACTTACATTTCAGTGCTTAATTATTACATTGCAGTTATATTTCTGTTTTCATGCATCATTATTAATGCACCTATTTTGGTGTGTTAATGCTCAGTTATTAATGTTCATGATTAATTACTAAATTAGTCATTCATTTCTAATAATATAAAATAAAATGTGTTAAAATGCCTCACAAAATAGGTAGATTTTACTGTGTAATAGTATTTATCTGTTACTGCTCATTGTCTCAAAGGAATAGGATCCTCAAACCTCTTAAATATTTCAATCACTTTATTAAATTTTATAGTGCATTTAGTTATTAATATACCATGCTTATATTTTGCATGTATGCCAATTAAACATCATACAAACAATATTTTATTTCACAGTTTGATCATCTGTGCACCTGACTACACAGAGTGACATTTGCTGCATTTGATCTGCAATAAGATCACCTTTACAGGTATATAATTTAATGATGCTGTTTTTAGAAGAAAATGATTAACAGCCTTAGTAAATTGACAATCAATAAAAAAAAACAAAAAAAAAAAACAATGTCAATATGCTTAGCCATTTACGTTTTAATAATGAATGACAATTACACATAACTTGATTCATTTAAAAACAATTATAAAATATTTTCACCACAATCTATAGTTTGCTTAGAGCTTTTTTGCTTTGCCCTTCTTTGGGAAAACAGGATTACCTGTTTATGCCTTGCATCACATATATAGTTGTGAGCGTACGAGTTGTTGCTAACGCTGCGTGCTCACGTAGCGAGCCCGCGGCCCTCGCAAAGCGAGGGCACTGCGCCAGGAGGTCTTCAGTTGCAGCAACTGCGACCCTTGCAAAATAACCCAAATTCGCAACTCAAAGAACTGCGAACCTCGCAAAGTTCACGTCGCAACCCAAAGAGCACGACACACACATTACGACACTCGCAAACAACATATGACACACGTTCACACACATTACGGCCTCGCAACACTCGGACGCAACTCGCGAACATTACAAAATTAAAAACACAATACAAACACACAGCACATACATAAAAAGCTTACCTACACCAAGAGGGAGCACCCACAACTTCAAAAATGCAACTTACAACTTAATTGCACTCAAAATAAAAAAGTTTAGACACTAAGGGCCTCATTCAATTGTGATTTGGCCAATTTTATAGGGCTCTAAATAAGCACATAGCATTTTTTTTTTAAATAAGTTTTTAGTTAGTAAATACCTTGCTTTTGGATAGAAGTTCACTAACTAAAAACTTCTGTAAAAAAAATATGCTATGTGCTTATATAGAGCCCTATTCAATTGGCCAAATCACAATTGAATGAGGCCCTAAATAATTTGCTAAGCGACACAAAAAATGGCCGACGAATAAAACGAAAACGAGGCTACACACGCAAACACCATACGAGACACGTTACCTACCACACATTACGACCTCGCAAACATCGGACGCAACACGCCGACATACAAACATTTAAAACTTAAGAAATACACACAACAAACACATAAAAAGCTTACCTACAGCAAGAGGAACCATCCAGCACCTCAAAAAAACAAGTTACATCTACATTTAAATCAAAATAAAACACTTTAGACACTAATACCATCGTTAAGTGAGAGAAAAAATGGCCGACGAACAAAACGAAAACGAGGCTTCAGACGTAACTATACTACACTTACTCGCAATAATGAAACACATACTATGCGGAACATATCACAATCATATTAAACACCATTTTGAACATTACTACGCACAAAATGGCGGATGGAACGCAAATTGTAAGCTGGAACGCAAATAGCGCATGCGTATTGCGTTCTAACGGTCTCACTTTCCAGAACTTTCTACAAGTTTATAAATACTGCCTATTTTACACAAATTTTTTTATTTCTCCTCAGGTGATGAACGGAGTGACTTCAGAGATAACTGCTGCTTTTACTTGAGAAGACAATTCTTTACTAATTTACTACTTTACACTGTGCAAATTACAACTGAGAGGTAAGCTATAATATATTACATTTTATTATCAGGACAGGTCAAAAAAAAAAAAAAAATCAACTAGGATTTATGTAGTGACATATATGGCACATTTATGTGTATAGGCCCACAAAAAAAATATGGTTCATTTAACAAAACAACAAAAAAACATAATTCAATATTAAACAGAGGTTTATGTATAGTGACATGTGACACGCACATATATGTCTATAATGTATAGTGACATCTGACACGCACATATATGTCTATAATGTATAGTGACATGTGACACTCACATTTATGTGTATTGCCCCTGCATAGTGACATGTGACACGCACATTTATGTGTATTGCTGCCACTGCAACAAAATTAGCTTAAAACAAAATCATTAAACAACTACATTTAAATGACATTATATGTCATGTATACTGATATGTGACACGCACATATATGTGTATCATCTATAGTTACATCTCACACACAGACATTTATGTGTGTTGGAAAAAAAAAATATAAGGTTAATTTAGCAATTTAAATATGATTCATGTATAGTGATATGTCACACGCACACAAAATAATTACATTAATCTATGGAATGTGCTTCATGTATGTGACATATGTGTGTAGCCCCCACCAAAAAATAAGGTCAATTGAAAATAATTACAGAAGTATATTTAAATGACATTCATTTACTGCAATTCAATAGATCATATAAAGCTGAATCTTTCTATTTCTTTTAATATTCAAACAGACTCTGCATCAACAGCGTCACTCAACAATTTGCAACGTGCATTGTGAAGCACAATCCCTTTTAAAGAACACCAACAAAGAACAACAGGTAAGATACAACAAGACATTACATGCTTAAAAGGCCATGCTTTGCTAGATGAAAAATTATAAATATACAAATAACTATTTCACTTTCTTTTTCAAACAGACACTACAAGAAGACCGGCGGATTAAGATTGGCAGGAGGGGACCCTCTGTCATTCGACACTTCAATCAAGGTAAAGTATTAAGTATAAAAAAGAAAGAACCATGAGCCTCATTCAATTGCGAGTTGCTCAATTGAATAGGGCTCTATATAAGCACATAACATATTTTTTATACAGAACTTTTTAGTTACTGAACTTCTAACCACAATCAAGGTCTTCAATAACTAAAAACTTCGCTCAATAAATATGTTATGTGCTTATATAGAGCCCTCTTCAATTGGCAAAATTGCAATTCAATGAGGACCTATATATCTTTAATGGCCGAGGGCCTCACTCAAATGTGATTTGCCCATTTCAATAGGGCTCTATATAAGCACAGAGCATATTTTTTTAAAGGAACTTTTTATTTAGTGAACACGTTGCTTTTCACAGAGCATATTTTTTAAAGGAACTTTTTATTTAGTGAACACGTTGCTTTTGGATACAAGTTCACTAAATACAAAATTCGGTAAAAATATATGCTCTGTGGTGATATTGAGCTCTATTCCATTGGCCAAAACACAATTGAATGAGGAGCTGACAATATAACAAATGCAGCAACCAAAGGCCCTCATTCAATTGCTATTTTGGACAATTTAATATGGCTATAAATAAGCACTTTTAGGCCCTTATTCAATTGCCATTTTGCTAATTCTATAGGGATCCAAATAATCACATAACATATATTTTTTTAAAAACTTTTTCGTTAGTGAAAACCTTGCTTTTGGATAGATGCTTAATAACTAAAAACTTCTTTAACAAATATATGTGATGTGCTTATTTAAAATTCTATTCAATTTTCAAAATTGCAATTCAATGAGGGCCTTACAGTAATATTACATTGTAAAAATTGCAATTCAATGAGGGGCAAACTATGCAACATATGGTACACACAAAGGCCCTCATTCAATTGCAATTTGCCCAATTGAATAGGGCTCTAAATAAGAACATAACATTTTTTTTTAAAGAAGTTTTTAGTTAGTAAAAAATCTATCCAAAAGAAAGTTTTTCACTGACTAAAAACTTCTTAAAAAAAATATGCTATGTGCTTATTTAGGGCACGATTCAATTAGCCAAATCGCAATTGAATGAGACCCAAAGTGCTACACACAAAACAGAATTGGAACAAACTCACACAAACACATAGCAAAATAAATTAACTTTCTTATTCAATGTTTAACAACCTATAAGCCTTAAAAAGAAGCCTAAATAAGAATAACAAAAGTGTTGCGCACCTAATAAGATTGTACAAAAAATCACACAAACACATAGGAAACTACATTAACATTCTTCTTTAATGTTTAACAACCTATAACCAGTACAATCAAGAATAAATAACTTTAGCACAAGTGGTGCGCACAAAACAGGATTGTAAAAAACTAACACAAACACATAGCAAACTACATTAATTATATTATTTCATGTTTCACAAACTATAACCATCCTAATAAAGGCTAAATAAGTATACCACAAGTGGTGCGCACAAAACAGGATTGTACAAAAACTAACATAAACACATAGCAAAATAAATTCATATTCTTATTTAATATATCACAACCCACAAGCCTTACTAAGAACCTTAAATAAGAATAACAAAAGTCGTGGGATTGTACAGAAAGTAAAAAAAAAAAAAAAAAAAATAGAAAAAAATAACCATAACTGATACAATACAGCCAAATTCATACATTTTTTACTTATTTAAAAGACATTTCACTCAAACAACATTTTCTATTTTATATTACAACAGATACTGCGTGAAGACAATCGGACGAGGACTTTCTCCACAGGACCAGACCATCGGACGAGGACTTTCAACACAGGACCAGACCAGCGGACGAGGAATTTCAACACAGGACCAGACCATCGTACGAGGACTTTCACCAAAGGACCACAACATCAGACGAGGGCTATCGCCACAGGACCACAACATCGGACTAGGACTTTCAACAGAGGACCAGACCATAGGACCAGGATTTTACACAGAGGACCACACCATCGGACGAGGACTTCCAACAGAGGACCACACCATTGGACAACGATTTTCAACGGAGGAACAACAAACATTCGGATTTAAATCACACTTCAACCAAGGTACAGTTATAATAAGTACAAAAGGAGAAAACTAAAGAAACAGCTTTCAGTTGCATCCGTGTCAACAGAAAAACAAAAAAATAAATTTACTATCTCCCTTATTCTATTTAAATTGCCACTATGTAATACATAGCTCAATAACCACATACATTTTTGTTTTAGCAAAGAAGTTTTGCAGTGGTAAATATCTATCCACAAACAACGTTTTTAATAAATAAAAAAATTATTTCAAAAAAATATGTTATATGCTTATTTACAGCAGTATTCCATTGGCAAAATTCTTAGGACCTCATTCTATTAGTAAATCGGCTGTAAGGCTGCGATTCCTTGCGGGGGTTCTGTTAACTCGTGATTCTATTAAGGATCTCCTCTTACGGCCGGCCGCATATCTTGAAACCGGCCGTAAGCGGTGAAATCTAAAAACGCAAAAATAAATTCAAGCCTGCACTGTACAGCTCTGTAAATGCTAGGGATCATATTGGGGGACATAAGGATTAAAAGTAACCCACTCTCAAGCTTGCACATCAGCCCAAACCCGAGTTCAAATTAACTGTTTATTTTCCGGCTGCGGCGTGGGCAGGTCTGAAGTGCTCCAAGCACTCTGGACTTTTTACATGGATATTTTACGGATATTAAAAATAAAATATTTTACGGATTTGAGTATAGGATAATTATGTGCTATTTTTTCTAACACCTAAAATCCCTTTATAGTCTTCTCAAAGTGCAGGATGGCATTATTTGAGCTATTTTATGTGCTTAATTGGTGCTAACGGGACCTCTTTCCTGCAAGTAAGCTGCGGCTCGCTTTTAGCCTTGCAGAGAGGTTTCCTGGAGCAATTGAATTGCAAATAGGAATTTCTTACGGCCGAAACTCTTGCGGCCGTTTTAGATCAAAGGCTTTCCTCCGGCGCGAGCGGCCGCAAGAGATAGCAAGGCACCGGCCGCAAGCCTGCCGGAGCCCCCGGCCATAAGGGAATAGAATAGCCGAATAGCTTGCGACCGGTCCTTGCGGCCCCGCAACGGCTGCGGCCGCTAATAGAATGAGGCCCTTAGTCAGTGAGGACAGGAATTATAATTTTAACTAAATATAACTGATACATTAATGATTTGCCTTTTATTTCACCAATTGTGCACAAGAATCTTTAACAGGAATTACAAATTTAAATATACAAAATTACATTTCTTTTTTTTCCTTTACAGATTAATATGGCTGATAACGAGACCAAAGAAGAGAAGAAAAGACGTCAAACTAGAGAAAGACAAGAGAGATGGGCCGCCCAGCAGACACCTGAGGAGAAAGAAATTTGACGAGAAAAAGAATGCAAAAGACTTGCAAATAAAAGACTATCAGCTGCAAAAATGAAAGATACAACAAAAAAAATAAAAAGATAATAAAGCATTTACAAACTGTTCCTCAAACATCAGATGACATTTTACAAGATACCAGTCAAGACAGACCAAAAAAAGCAAATACAAAAACAAAGCATTTAAAAACTCTTACTAAAAACTTACAGGAAATTTCAACAAAACAAGGACAACATATACCAAGAAAAGCCACGAAAAAAATTAAACATTTAGAACCTGTTGTATAAACATTTCATGACTTTTCACCTGATGAATATAAAAAGTCAACATCTGATATGCTTTGCAAATTGTCCTTTACTCAAGTCTTTAGCAGTAGAGGTTCATAGTTGTGGGGACATGAGTACTCAATGTCAATTTTGTGAGGCTTATTATTTTAAACAGGAGAGACCCAGAGATGGACAATTTATTAGTTGTTGTCAAAAAGGCAAGTTCAAACTTCCAGAAAAGAAACAATTTCCAAGCTATTTGCAAAATATTATGACTGAACCTACTTTTCCAAATTACAAAAATTTTAAGACAAACATAAGATTCTACAATAGTGCCATATCATTTGCATCTATGGGGGCAACATTGGCTGCTAATGTACCAGGACATGGTCCTTACTGTTTTAAAGTCCAAGGACAAATTTATCATCGGACTTCACATTTACATCCAGAGCAAGGAGAGCAAAGAAAATTCGCTTAACTATATGTGCTAGATACAATGGAAGCTGTTGACCAACGTATGCAGATGGAAGAAAATAAAAAATGCTTACCCAGTGTTTTCATAGAGCTAAATAACATTATGAACAACAATCCCTACAGTAAAGCATACAAAAAATGGGCAGAAGTAGAAAATGAACAACAACTTCATGCACAAAGACATCAATTACCCATGCCAAAGGTTAATATGGTGCTTAAAAGAGACAGACATACTGATAAACGTCGTTATAACTTGCCAACATCAAATGAAGTTGCAATGGTCTTTCAGAATGATGAAGGAGAACCACCATTTCAAAGAGACATTAGAGTATATCCCAGAAATGAGGAGCAACCATTTATTAATATTAATATCTTAAGTCCAAATTTAGATCCAATGACATATCCCATCTTTTTCCCACATGGAGAAGCAGGTTGGCAACCAAAATTAACCCTTCCCAGTTACCCAAATGCTAAAGCCAGAATCCGAAATAATGTTTCTATGCTTGAATTTAAAGTAGCTCAAATTGCCATTCGAGATGAATTTAATCCAATTTTATGTGGTGGAAAACTAACACAACAATGGATTATTGATTCATATTTGCAAGTTGAGGCAAATAATTTAAACTTTATAAAATATCAACAAGATAAACTACGTGTAGAACAATATTGTGGACTCATGGACTATGTTGCTGACGTGGCTACAAGCAGAGACATGACAGCTGGCAAAGCCATCATTTTACCATCTTCCTTTCAAGGATCTCCTCGAAATATGAGAGAAAGATACAATGATGCTATGGCTATTGTGACAAAATTTGGAAAACCAGATTTATTTGTGACATTTACATGTAATCCACAATGGCCAGAAATTAATCAAAATCTACTTCTTGGAAAAAAGTGCTTCAGATCGACCAGATTTAGTAGCCAGAGTTTTTAAGATCAAATTAAATGAATTAATACGTGACTTCACTATAAATCAGTTATTTGGCAAATGTCTTGCTTATGTATATACCATTGAATTTCAAAAAAGAGGCCTTCCACATGCACATCTTCTCATACTACTTCAAGAGAAAGATAAATTAGATACTTCGGACAAAGTGGATGCAGTCATAGTTGCTGAACTACCAGATCCAGAACTATATGGTAGACTATATGAGATTGTTACTCATCGCATGATTCATGGACCCTGTGGAGACCTTAATCCACAATCACAATGCATGGAAAATAATAAATGTTCAAAAGATTTTCCAAAAGATTATAGAGACAAAACATATGCAAATTGTGATGGATATCCACTTTATAAAAGAAGAGAAGGAGATAGTGCCATTATTCGTGGAAAAAAAGTGGACAATAGATATGTAGTACCCTACAATCCACATTTACTCATGAAGTACAACGCCCACATCAACGTAGAAGCCTGCACTTCCATCAAATCCATTAAATATGTCTACAAATATATTTACAAAGGCTATGATGCAGCTACTGTAGTCGTGAAAAGTGCAGACAACCCTGAATGTAGTGAGTTAGTACATGATGAACTTACATCTCATGTAGATGCTCGCTATGTCAGTGTACCAGAAGCTATGTGGCGGCTTTTAAAATTTGAAATGCCTGATAGATCACATGCAGTATATAGATTAGCAGTACATTTGCCACAACAACATTTAGTCTATTTCCATGCTGGAAATGAAATGAATGCATTGGCCCAAAGTGAAGATCGTCACACTACACTAACTGCATGGTTTGCATTAAATTCAAATGATGCTCAAGCAACACAATACTTATATATTGAAATTCCATATCACTATGTTTTTGTGAATGGATTATGGAGACCAAGAAAAACCAGAGGCAATAAAATAATTCCACGAATTTACACAGTCAGTCCAAGAGATGTTGAACGATTTTGCTTACGGATATTACTTTTAAATGTTCCAGGAGCACAAAGTTTTGAACAATTAAGAACTGTTAATGACATTGTATATGAATCCTTCCATTTAGCTGCAAGACATAGAAACTTACTCGCTGATGATACAGAGTGGGAAAGATGTTTAGAAGAAGCAGCACAATGTCAAATGCCACGACAGATGAGAGAACAATTTGCTTTTATTTTTATCTTCTCAAATGCTCCAAATGCATTAGCTTTGTGGGAGACTTTTAAAAGTAATATGGCTGAAGACTTTATGCGAAGATACAATGAACCCCTTGCACACTTAAAAGCGTTAATGGAAATCCAAGAAGTATTTTTAACTCATAGATTAAGTTGTGCAAGTTTTAATTTGCCTGATCCAGGTCTTATAGATGACATAAACTTTGAAGACTATGACATTCAACTACAAGCAGAAAGAACACAAGAAAGACTTGCAACTTTAAATACACTACAATTGCAAGCATTTCATGCCATTAAAAATGCAATAGATGATGACATGGTGACAGAGCGTTATTTCTATCTTGATGGACCTGGCGGATCAGGAAAAACCTATTTGTACAATTTATTAATGAGTTCAGTATGAGCACAAGGACAAATAGCAATGGCGTTTGCCACTACTGGAATTGCTGCACTTTTATTAGAAGGTGGAAGAACTGTTCATAGTGGATTTAAACTGCCAGTGCCTATTTTAGAAAATTCTGTGTCAGATATTCGCATGACATCCTTACAAGCAAAGAAATTTAAGAAATGTAAATTAATTATAATAGATGAGGCCACAATGATGTCATGCTATGCCCTCCAATGTATTGACCGTTTGCTTCGTTAAGTCATGGATAATATTTTTCCATTTGGTGGAAAGGTAATGTTGTTGGGTGGCGATTTTAGACAAACATTACCTGTTGTTGTAAATGGAAATCGAACTGACATTATCGAAACCTGTATCAAGTCAAGCACAGTATGGAAACATTTTACCCATCTTCAACTGCAACAAAATATGAGATCAGAAGGACAAAATGATTTCAATGATTGGCTTATTAAAATTGGAGAAGGCAGAACAGAAAAAATACTACATTTACCTGACGACACTGTAGAGATCCCACCTCAGATGATTTGTCAACAAGATATTATATCGGCTATATTTGAAGGGAGCATCAATAACGAAGAATATTCCGAGCTTGCCAACCAAGTCATACTGACGTGTAAAAATAAAGATGCATTAATCCTCACTAATGAAATCTTTAAAAAAATTAATGCACCACAAAGAAATTATCACAGTGCTGATTCTGTACTTGCTGATGACAATGAAAGTCAGGCTAACTTTTCGACTGAATTCATAAACTCTCTAACTCCTTTTGGAATGCCACCACATATTTTGCAGCTAAAGAAAGGTGCAATTATCATGTTACTGTGAAATATGAACCCCAAAAAAGGCCTATGCAATGGCACAAGATTAATTGTTCAACAATTAAGGAACCATTTTATAGATGCTGAAATTTTAACTGGGACCCATAAAGGAGAGAGAGTTTTCATACCAAGAATAGATTTAGCACCAAGTGAAAGTAGTCTCCCTTTTATACTTCAAAGAAGACAATTTCCCATTATTATGGCATTTGCCATGACCATTAATAAATCACAAGGTCAAACTTTTAAATCTGTGGGTATTTTTTTGGAAGAACCAGTATTTGCACATGGTCAATTGTACGTTGCATTGTCACGGTGCAAAAATCCACAGGCTATTAAAGTTTACATTGAAAAAAATGAAAGTCAAGGTGATTTATTAGAAGATGGACATATTTTTACTAAAAACATTTATCTACTATGAAGTACTATAACTTTGCAGGATACAAACTAAAGCCATGCAAACATTTTGGAAAAGCATTCAAAAATACATAACAATTTGTTGTTTAATTCAGTCATAATTAATGGAAGTCATGTTTATGGATAATTCGCCTCACAAAATACTTGCCTTGCATTTTTAAGAAAAATTATGTTACAATGTTAACTCACTGTGTTAATGTTTCTAATGTTACAAGTTTAACAACAATATTTATAAGTTATTTCATCAAACAGATTATAAAATTCATGTTAAGAGCTCAAGCACCTTTTAAGTCACAATGTAAATATTGTCTGTTATCTTAAGATTACTACCTAAATTAATGTTTATCGACAGTTTATGTGATCAGTAATTAATTTCATTTTGTACGTTTTAATGAGAGTTTTTACTGTATGCCTTCCTATACATTCAATGTTTATTCAAATTAACAATTATTCTGATACAAATTGCATGTTAATACTTATTAATTTAAAGTTCAACTGTTTTTACATTCAAATCTTAATACTTTTAATACAAAATTAAGTTACAAAATGTATTCACTGTGTTCCTGTTTAGAATGTTCAAAATTATACAAATATTTTGTCAACTTCCAAAGTTACATAAAAAATAAAGATCAAGTTTAAAAATATATACTTTGAACGTTATTGTTTACATATATTTTAAAATTCCTTTTAAAATTAGGGACGTTTCAACAAGGCTTTTTCATTTTTGCTTTCCTCTGGATTCAATGTATATTAAAGTGAACAATTATTCAGATACAAATTTCATGTTAAAAAAACCATTACATCAACATTTTACAAAAATACACGTTCATATCACAATACCTACAAGAGTCAAATATATATATAAATAACTAAACAACTTGACAAACATATACATCACATTGCCGTATTTTTTGACGGGCAAGTCGCTAGTTCATAATAGTTTTAAATGATTTCATTAATCTATATTAATTTTATAATTACTTCATAGTTCTGTTCATGCTCATTGTCTAACAGGGATAGCAACTGATAATCACTTCAATATTTAAATAACTTTATTACATTATGACCATATTTTATCTTTTAAAATGCACTCACTTAGGAATATATTGATGATTACCTGTTTATGTTTTGCATGTCTGCAAATTAAAATTAATACTTTAAATTATTCATATATTTATTCCAACATAAATTACAAATGCTTTTTACTTCATTCCACAGATTCTTCATTTCTGCACCTGCTTCAAGACAGTGACTTTCAGCTGATATAACATCAACTTTACAGGTATATGATTTCATGATGACATTCTTTAGAAATATAGGATTAAGTATTTTTTTAGTCCATTCATGACAGATATAAGAGAAAAAGATCGACAGACACTTCTAAATAAAAGAAAAATGACTAAAAATGCACAAAATGAGTCTGCTGGAGCTTCAAAGAATATAAAAAAGTAAACAAAAAAATGTCTGTAAAACATTCTCTAATGACCCAATATTGCCTCCTGACACCAATGTTAAAAGAAATGACACCAATGTAGATATAGAAAGTTGTGCTGACATCTATATTGAGGAAGCTCATGATAGTCCTTTATTTACAGCACTATCAGTAGACACTCATTATTGTGGATTAATGAATGTGTTTTTTCAGTTTTGTGCGGCCCATCATTTTCTGAAAGAAAGATCAACTGATAGAGAGTTTATTAGTTGCTGTCAGGAAGGAAAAAGGTAAGACTTCCAGAAAAACACACATTTCCAGAATATTTAAAAAGTATAATAAGTGATCCAAAATTTCCAAATTACACCAATTTTAAGAAAAACATTTGGTTTTATACCAGTGCAATATAATTTGCTTCAATGGGTGCACCATTAGCAGAAAATGTCCTTACTGTTTTAAAGTACAAGGACAAATATACCACCAGACTTCACATTTACACCCAGAATCAGGAGAACAAAGGAAATTTGCACAGTTATATGTCCTTGGTACAATGGAAGCTGTTGAACAACTGATGATGCTTCCTGAAAATAAACAATGCTTACCCATAGTCTTTGAACACCTTGATAACATTATGACCAACAACCCATATAGAAAAGCATACAACAAATTAGCAGAGGTTGAAAAAGAACAACAGGCACATGCGCAAATACATCAATTGCCAATGCCAAGAGTAAATATGGTTCTCAAAAGAGATTGCCATACTGATCAAAGATGGTATAATTTACCAACAGCAAATTAGGTTGCCATGGTATTTAAAAATAATGATGGGGAACCTCCGTTTGAGCGGGATATTAGAACATATCCATGCAATCAAGAACAACTTTTTAAAAACATAAATATTTTAAGTAGTAATTTGGATCCAATGACATATCCCATTTTCTTTCTAAATGGGGAGCAAGGATGGCAACCAAAATTACAGTTGCAAAGTTATCCCAATAGTAAAGTTTGTATTAGAAATAATATTTCCATGCTGGAATATAAAGTGGCACAAACTGCTGTTTGGGGTCATTTTAATCCTATTTTATGTGGGGGCAAACTCACACAACAATGGATTATTGATTCCTATATATAGATTGAAGCAAATAATTTAAATGTTGTCAAATTTCAACAAAACAAGCCTCGAGTAGAACAATATTGTGGATTGATGGATTATGTCGCTGAATTGGCTGCAAACAGAGACATTCCTGCTGGGAGAGCAATGATTTTGCCATCCTCTTTCCAAGGATCTCCTCGCAATATGTGAGAAAGATACAACGATGCCATGGCTATTGTCACTAAAGTTGGCAAACCAGATTTATTCATTACATTTACATGTAATCTACAATGGCCAGAGATCAAAGAAAATTTCCAGCTTGGACAAAATACTTCTGACCGACCAGATTTGGTGGCAAGAGTATTCAAAATAACACTAAATTCATTAATTCATGATATAACTAAAGCACACTTATTTGGGAAATGTGTGGTTTTGGTTTACACCATTGAATTTAAAAAAAGAGGCCTGCCACATGCACATATACTTTTAATCTTGCAAGAAAAAGATACATTGAATACGGCAGACAGAGTGGATTCAGTAATTACTGCTGAACTGCCACATCCAGAGAAACATTCCAAACTTTATGAGATTGTAACTCAATCCAAATTCACCATGTATGGAAAATAAAAAATGCACAAAAGAGTTTCCAAATCAATTTCAAATGCAGACTTATGCTAATTGTGATGGATACACTTTGTATAAAAGAAGAGAAGGACAAACAGCTATTATCAGTGGCCAAAAGGTTGCTAATAGATATGTGGTTGGATACAATCCACATTTGCTGATAAAGTACAATGCACATATCAATGTGGAGGCTTGCACTTCTATCAAATCCATCAAATATTTGGAAATATATAAACAAAGGATATGACGCAGCAACTGTTGTTGTGCAAGGTGCACAAAATTAAAAAGACAATCCAATTTTACATGATGAACTTTCATGTTATTTAGATGCTTGCTATGTAAGTGCTCCAGAAGCAAATTTGAGATGCATGATCGGTCACATGCTGTGTATCGATTAGCTGTCCATTTGCTACAAAGTCAATTTGTTTCTTCACTGCAGGCAATGAAAGAAATGCTTTAGCACAAAGTGAACATAGAGCAACGACACTTACTGCTTGGTTTCAATTAAACTGTCAGGACACTGAGGCCAGACAATTTTTATTCATTGACATTTAAAATCACTATGTATTCGTAAATGGTGAATGGCAACAACGAAAAAAACATAAATTTTGAATCCGCTCTAAGTCAGTGCACAGTTTTCTGTCTGTTGCATTAATCAGAGTACAGGTGAGAGTGGGTGTGGCTTGGCCTGTGTAAGTTATATCTGGGTGCATTTGTGTGAGGTCTGGTTTGAATCCACTCTAAATCAGTGCACAGTTTTCTGTCTGTTGCAATAATCAGAGTACAGGTGAGAGTGGGTGTGGCTTGGCCTGTGTAAGTTATATCTGTGTGTATTTTGTTGATTTCTGTTGAATCGGTTCTGTGGGGCAGGACATGGTTTTCTATCCTGTGCTCATTTATCATTGTACAGGCGAGTAGCCGGGGTCTATTTTAGCAAGGGAAGTGAGAGCTTGGGAGCGTGCAATCATTCTAGTGTAAGTGTAGTTGGTGTGTAGGAGATTAAATAAAAGGAGGAAATCCAAAGAAAAGGGGTATTATAAGAAAAAACAGAAAACAAACGTACATATTGGTTCTGTTTTGTTTGGTTTAAGGTGTGGAAAAGAAATCTTTATACAAATACATTGATTTGTTTTCTCACTGTATTTTTGTAACTGATAATCATGAGTCAGTCCAGTGGAAACCTCACTCAGTGTACATCCTGCCAAATGTATGCACTACTGGAACAGATGATCCAGGGTCCATACCTCTGTGACAGGTGTGAGCAAGTTGCCTCTTTGGAAGCTCAAATTGAAGATCTGGAGAGGAGAATTGCAACACTTCATGATATTGTCACACTGGAAAGGGAGTTGGTGCTCACGGAGCACAGTTTAGCTGGGGCTAGTATGGAGGGAGGAGCTGGGGCTAGTGAGGATGGCCAGGGAGGTAGCTGGGTTACAGTTAGAAGGGGAATCAGGGGGAACAGGAGGAGGCAGGCCAGTTCTGAGTTGGCAAACACCAACAGATTTGCCAGATTGAGTGAAACTGTTGGGGATGTCCATTCAGGAATGGCAATGCCAGATAGAGCTGTTCCCTCAAACAGCCGGGAGAACAGTTCTATTGGAGGAGAGGGAGGACAGAATAGGCAGAGCAACAGATATGTTTTGGTGGTAGGGGACTCTATTATTAGGAAGGTTGACAGGGTAATTTGTCACCCTGATCCCAGCAATCGAACAGTTTGCTGTCTCCCGGGTGCTCGGGTTCGGCATGTTGTGGATTGGGTGGATAAATTATTGGGAGGGGCTGGTAATGAACCGACGGTCTTGGTACACATTGGTACCAATGAGAAAGTTAGTGGAAGATGGAGCGTCCTAAAGAATGGTTTTAGAGAATTAGGGAATAAACTTAAAGCAAGGACTTCCAAGGTAGTATTTTCTCAGAGACTACCAGTGCCACGTGCTAGCCCAGGGAGGCAGAAGGAGCTTAGGGGGGTTAATGCGTGGCTAAAAAAGAGGTGCAGTGCAGAGGGTTTGGGGTTTTTAGAGCACTGGGCTGACTTCTCACTTGGGTACAATCTCTATAGCAGGGATGGATTGCACCTTAATGATGAGGGCGCTTTTGTGCTAGGGGATAGGATGGTAGAACGGCTGGGGGAGTTTTTCAACTTGTAGGTGGGGGGGAGGGACTATATAGAAGTATTGGGGTAGATAGGGTAGAGAGGGAATGGGATGAATTAGTTACCCATGGGGGTGGAGAAGGGGGAGGGTTACAATAGAAAGTAGGGAGGTATTAATAGGGGCCTCAAATACAGTGGCAGGCACTTCACAACAGCAGAGCCATAGCAACATAAAGTGTATGATTGCTAACGCAAGAAGTTTGCCTGGGAAAATGGATGAGCTAGAAATATTAGCAGTACAAGAAAAATGGGGCTTAATAGGCATTACAGAAACATGGTGGGATGAATCTCATGACTGGACTGTTTATCTGGATGGTTATAACCTATTTAAGAAAGATAGGGGAAATGGTAAAAGAGGAGGAGGGATCTGTCTTTATGTTAAGCCTGAATTTAAGCCTATAGTCAGAGAAGATACTTATGCTGGACGAACGGCATCATTGAATCTTTGTGGGTTGAGCTAAATAGTGGAGGAGCTAATTCTAAACGCATATTGGTGGGAGTATGCTATAAACCCCCAAATATAGCTGAAAGTGAGGAAATACAATTATTGTTAGACTTTAATTACCCTGATATAAACTGGATAAATGAGACCAGCAGCTCAGCTAAGGGGAGCAGGTTCTTGAGTACACTCAGGGATCATTATCTGGCCCAGGTAATACAAGAACCTACTAGAAATGGGGCCATCTTGGATTTAGTCATCACAAGTAATATTGATATAATATCAAATGTAAAAATAGGAAAACCCTTGGGGAACAGTGATCACAACACAGTCTCATTTGAGATTGAATACAAAAAACAGAGTTGTAAGGGGCCAACAAAAACTCAAAATGTTAAAAGGCTAACTTTAATGGGCTACGGGCAGCAATACAACATATAGACTGGGACAAAGAACTTACAGGGAAGAATACTGAAAATAAATGGACAACATTCAAATCCTTACTAAATAAACATACTCATCAGCATGTACCATGTGGAAATAAAATGAATAGGAGTAAATCACATCCCATGTGGCTTAACAATGACTTAAAGATTATGATGAGGAAAAAGAAATATGCATTTAAATTATACAAGAAGGAGGGAACAGAGGCAGCTTTATGTGACTATAAGGAAATCAACAAGTCTTGCAAAAGGGCTATTAGACTGGCTAAAATAGAAAATGAGAAGTCAGTTGCAATGGAAAGTAAGACTAACCCTAAAATATTTTTTAAATATATTAATGGGAAGAAGGCCAAGAAGGAATCGATAGGACCATTACAATGTGACACAGGCCCTCTGATAATTAGTGACCAGGAAAAGTCAGATGAGCTAAATAGGTTCTTTTCATCGGTTTACACAAGGGAGGTACCGGTGGTTGGGACACCGCAACATAATGGGGCTACGCTATCTTTACTAAATAATTGGTTAACGCAGGAAGTAATACAAAAGAGGTTGGAGAAAATAAATGTTAATAAAGCCCCAGGTCCTGATGGAATACATCCAAGGGTACTGAGGGAGCTGGGTTCTGTAATAGCCAAACCATTATATCTAATCTTTCAAGACTCACTCACTACAGGGTCTCTACCAGATGACTGGAGAAAAGCAGAGGTGATACCTATATTTAAGAAGGGATCTAGAGCAAATCCGGGGAATTATAGACCAGTGAGCTTCACTTCTGTATTTGGGAAGCTTTTAGAAGGGTTAATAAGGGACAGAATACGAGAATATGTCTATTTGAACAGGATCATAGGTAGCAGTCAACATGGATTTATGAAGGATAGGTCGTGTCAGACCAATCAAATTAGTTTTTATGAGGAGGTTAGTAAGAACTTGGATCAGGGCAATTCATTGGATGTAGTCTTTTTAGATTTTTCAAAGGCATTTGATACAGTGCCACATGGAAGAATAGTGAGTAAACTAAGGGATACAGGAATTGCAGTAAATATCTGCTCATGGATCGAGAGCGGGCTAAAAGACAGGAAGCAAAGGGTTTTTGTGAATGGAACATACTCCGATTGGTCTAATGTATTAAGTGGGGTTCCTCAAGGTTCAGTATTAGGTCCTCTTCTTTTTAACATATTTATTAATGACATTGAAGTAGGACTCGAATGTAGTGTCTCCATTTTTGCTGATGACACTAAGTTGTGTAAGGTAATAAAATCAGATAATAATGTTCTTTCCCTACAAAAGGATTTGCATAAATTAGAGAAATGGGCGGCTAAATGGCAGATGAGATTTAATACAAATATATGTAAGGTTATGCATTTGGGAAGGAACAATAGCCAACCAATCTATAATCTTAATGGAGCAAATCTAGGGGTATCAGATATTGAAAGGGATTTGGGAGTACTAGTGGACAACCACCTAGGTAACAGCTCTAAAAGCCAAGCAGCGGCTGCAAAGGCAAATAAAATATTAGCATGTATTAGGAAGGGTATATAAGCAAGGGAAGAAGATATAATTCTGCCACTATACAAATCTCTAGTAAGTCCTCATTTGGAATATGGAGTACAATTTTGGGCACCACCTCATAAAAAAGACATTTTAGAGCTAGAAAACATACAGAGAAGGGCTACAAAACTAATAAGGGGAATGGAGGGGCTAAGTTATGAAGAAAGACTAACACAATTAAACTTATTTTCGCTAGAAAAAAGGTGTCTCAGAGGAGATATGATTACCTTATATAAATACATCCAGGGTCAATATAAGGCTTTGTCAAGTGAACTTTTTGTAGCAAGAGATTTTCAACTGACAAGAGGACATCCTTTGAGGTTAGAGGAAAAAAGATTTCACCTTAAACAAAGAAAAGGGTTCTTCACAGTTAGGGTGGTTAGACTGTGGAATTCTCTACCAAAGGAGGTGGTGACAGCAAATTCGATAGACAACTTCAAAAAGGGGTTAGATATATTTTTGAATAAAGAGGGCATTCAAGGCTATCCTAGATAACTAGCAAAGGAATATTGATCCAGGGAGAAATTTGATCGCCAGTTTCTGGGGTCAGGAAGGAATTTTGCTTTTTTTTTCCCCTTATGAGACAATTGCCAAAGTTTCAATGTTTTTTTTTTTCTGTTTGCCTTCCTCTGGATCAAATAACAATTAACAATAATAATAAATAGTCCACATTAAAAAGATCAATAGAGATCTAAAAAGGTTGAACTTGATGGACTAACTCTTTATTCATCCTCCAATACTATACTATTAATAATTAATTAATCAATAATTTAATTAATAACTAATCCGCATATTGCAGATCAGAGGAGATCTTAACAGGTTGAACTTTATGGACTGAAAGTCTTTTTTCAACCTTAATTACTATGGGCCTCATTCTATTATCGGCCGTAAATCGGCCGTAAGGCTGCGATTCCTTGCGGGGGTTCAGTTAACTCGCGATTCTATTATACGGCCCCGCAAGGATCTCCTTTTACGGCCGGCCGCATATCTTGGAACCGGCCGTAATCTGTGAAATATAAAAACTCAAAAATAAATTCAAGCCTGCACTGTACAGCTCTGTAAATGCTAGGGATCATATTGGGGGACATGAGGATTAAAAGGAACCCACTCTCAAGCTTGCACATCTGCCCAAACCCGAGTTCAAATTAACTGTTTATTTTCCGGCTGCGGCGTGGGTGTGTCTGAGGTGCTCCAAGCACTCTGGACTTTTTACATGGATATTTTACGGATATTAAAAATAAAATATTTTACGGATTTGAGTACAGGATAATTATGTGCTATTTTTTCTAACACCTAAAATCCCTTTATAGTCTTCGCAAAGTGCAGGATGGCTTTATTTGAGCTATTTTATGTGCTTAATTGGTGCTAGCGAGACCTCTTTCCTGCAAGTAAGCTGCGGCTCGCTTTTAGCCTTGCAGAGAGGTTTCCCGGAGCAATTGAATTGCAAAACTCTTGCGGCCGTTTTAGATCAAAGGCTTTCCTCTGGCGCGAGCGGCCGCAAGAGATAGCAAGGCACCGGCCGCAAGCCTGCCGGAGCCTCCGGCCGTAAGGGAATAGAATAGCCGAATAGCTTGCGGCTGGTCCTTGCGGCCCCGCAACGGCTGCGGCCGCTAATAGAATGAGGCCCTATGTAACTATGTAACTATGTAATAATCATAAAATTATCCCAAGTGTTAATACCTTCAGTCCACGAGACATTGAACTTTTCAGTTTAAGATTACTTATTTTACATGTTTCCGGCATGCAAAATTATGAACATTTACGCACAGTCAATGACATAGTTTATAATACTTTCCAGTTAGCTGCAAGACATCAAAACTTTCTGGCAGATGATACAGAATGATGATACAGAATGGGAGAGATGTCTCGATGGAAGCAGCATGTAAAATGCCAAAGCAAATGAGAGAACAATTAGTTTTTATTTGCTTCTTTTGCAATGTACCTAATGCAGTAACTTTGTGGGAAACATTTAAATTACACATTTGTGAAGATTTCTTGATACGTTACAATGGGACCATTGCGCTATTGAAAGCATTAATGGAAACACAGGAAATCTTTCTTTGTCGTGGATTAAATTAACCAATTTTAATCTGCCTGATCCAGGAATTATAGATGAAATTAATTTTAATGAGTATGACACTGACATTGAATACCAAAAAACACAAGAAGAAATTAGAACTTTAAATGCATTACAATTGGAAGCATTTAACACCATCACAAATGCAATAGATGATGACATGCTCAAAGAGCGTTATTTCTATCTGAATGGCCCTGGTGGATCATGAAAAACGTATCTATATAATTTGTTGATGAGTTGCATTCGAGCACAGGGTCAAATAGCACTGCCATTTGTGACCACTGGAATTGCCGCACTTTTGTTAGAAGGTGGTAGAACTGTGCATAGTGGATTTAAACTGCCAGCTCCCATTCTGGAAACATCAGTGTCAGATATTCAAATGAATTCATTACAAGCAAAAACATTTCACAAGAGTAAATTAATTATAATAGATGAGGCAACTATGATGTCATGTCATGCCCTGCAATGTATTGATCGATTATTAAAATAAGTTATGGCTAATGATTTGCAATTTGGTGGAAAGGTGATGTTGTTAGGAGGAGATTTTAGGCAAACATTACCTGTGTTGCCACATGGCAATAGGACTGACATTGTCAAAACGTGTATAAAAAGATTACTCAGGCATTGCAAACAAAGTGATATAAACATCAATAAATATAGATGCCTTAAAACAAATAACACATTTTTAAAAATCATCAACGCACCCTAAAACATTATTACAGTGCAGATTCAATTCTGGCTGATGATAAAGACAGTGAATCTAACTTTAGTAAAGAATTTATAAATTATTTAACACAATATAGAATGCCACCACATGTTTTGAAATTGAAAAAAGGGGCAATTGTCATGCTATTGAAGAAATATAAATCCCAAAAAAGGGCTTTGTAATGGGACCAGATTAATGGTGCAGGATTTAAAAGATCATTTTATACATGCAGACATTATGACTGGTACCCATAAAGGTGAACAAGTTTGTATTCCAATAATTGATTTGGCTCCAAGTGAAAGTGCTTTGCCTTTTGTCCTTCAAAGGAGACAATGTCCAGTTATCATGGCATTTCCCATGACCATAAATAAATCCCAAGGACAAACTTTTAAGTCTGTGGGTATTTTTTTACAGGAACCGGTTTTTGCACATGGACAACCCTATGTTGCTTTTTCAAGGTGCAAAAATCCAGATGCTATTAAAGCTTCAATTCAAGACAACCCAAGTCAGGGTGATCTATTACAGGATGGACGCATTTTTACAAAAAACATTGTGTACTATGAAGTTTTGTAAACATAGAGAACAGTGGTTTTATTTCGAGGACAAATGTTATGTCAATAGGGGATTTTTTAGAGGACCAATATTTTGTATAGGAAACTCTATGTACAATTTTACAAAAAATACAACAATAACAAAAAAAAACTGAAAAAAAAATAACAGCAATAAACAGTGGTTATATCCCATGGACAAAATTATAAGTCTGCTGGGCTCTTTTTAAGGGAACCACTTGGACATGCAAAAACAAAAAGTATTGGAATGTCTTTGAAGTGGCCTTTTGTCAGGATTTGCCCCACAACAGTAACATTGCACTTTATTACTTTTACTGTTTACATTTTATTACATTAAGTTCATGTTTGTAATGCTAAAATTGTTTTTTCAAAGGTCTCAAACATTGTTTCATTGTATGTAATGAAGGGTTCATGTTACTAGGAGGATGATCATTGTTGTAAAAATTAAATGTATAATTAAATACAGCTTATTGATCCAGGGAGTAATCCAATCACCAGTTAATGGGGTCAGGAAGGAATTAATTTTTCCCTCCTTTGATACAATTGACTAAGTTTTAATGGGTTTTTTTACCGTTTGCCTTCCTCTGCATTCAATGCCTATTTGGTTTAACAGTACTTTAAATAAAAGTTGCATATTACAAAGCATTATGTATTCATTTAATATACTCATTGATATAAAGTTGACCTAATGTAATGTTACTTATCCATACTTTAGATTGAAAAATTTTACTATTGTTAAAAAATAGTACAGTAATGTTTCAAATATAAGTTGCATGTTGCAAAGCATTATGTAATGGTTTACAATAATTTATACATACAAACTTCATCCATTGTTACATTATTCCTGCATACATGATGATTAAATAGGTTAATATTGTTAAAAAATTATTGTTTACCACTTGTTGAAATACAAGTTGACTTAAAAAATAAAAAAAAAGTTTTTATAATTGTTGTACTTCTTTCTACATAACACAAAGGTTAAGAGGGTCAAAGACTCACATTGTGTGGCAAACATCATTTCCAGCTTTAACATTTTATTGACCGTCATTTTTGATGGGCAAGTCGCTAGTAAGTATATGATTAGGTTATCATAAATCCCAGTTCTTGTGAGCCTGGCTTTAACATGTTTAGCCGACATCTGGAGAGGAAAGACAGAAGGTTGTATATACTTAACCAATCTGATCTCATATCTTTCAGATTCTGAACATTACCCTTATATGCTGGTGTGTGAGGATTAATGCCTACCAAATCAGTTTTTCATACTTAGGTAAAGAAAATTAATACAGGTGCTAAATTATATTAAAAATAACAATATTTTCCCTGCAAGAAGCTCAAGAGATCTTTCTATGTGCATTTATCTGGATTAGATACACCCTAAGATTACTAGATATAACATACCTGTATAAAAGTGCCAAAGAAATAGGATTTCATAACATTTATCTGTTAATATGTAGCATTCCATGCCATTTCTTTGGTCTGATCAAATTTAACTTCTAAGTAATTTGGGGAAATAAGGAAACATATTTGTTTTTATGTGTCATTATATGAATCACATATAATAGTTATCAACGTGTGTAACGCTCCCGCTGCACACTTTGTCTGCACACTTTCATACTGGAGCATGTGCATGCACATAGCGCACAGCAAAACACGCATGCGCATATCACGCTAAACATTGTGCATGCGCAATGTGCAGCATAAGCCTGCGCATAGCGTGTGGTGAGGGGGGTAGACAGGGGAGAAAAGGAAGAGGGTGGGAGAAAGACATGGAGTGGGAGAGAGACAGGGAGGGAGACAGGGTGGCGAGAGACAGGGGAGAAGGGGGAGAAAGGGAGAGGGGGAAAGAGACACCAGAGAAGGGGGAGAGAGAGAAGGGGGAGAGAGATTTAAGAGACACAGGAGAGGGAAATGGGGAAGAGAGAAACAGAGTAGGGAGAGGGGGAGGAAGATGGGAGAAAGAGAAAGGGGAGAGGGGGAAACACAAGAGAAGGGGGGAGAGAGAGAAGGGGGAGAGAGGTTTAAGAGACACAGGAGAGGGAAATGGGGAAGAGAGAAACAGGGTAGGGAGAGGGGGATGAAGATGGGAGAGAGAGACAGGGGAGAGGGGGGAAACAGACACAAGAGAAGGGGGAAGAGGTAGAGTGGGAGTGAGAGGAGGAAACACACAGGGGAGGAAGAGGGGGGAAAGAGACACAGGGGAGGGTGAGTGGGGAAGAGAGAAACAGAGGAGGAAGAGGAGGGAAGAGAGACACAGGGGAGTTAGAGGGGATAAGAAAGACACAGGGTAGGGAGAGGGGGAAGATAGACACAGGGGAGGGAGAGGGTGAAAGAGACAAGGGGAGGGAGAGGGGGAAGAGAAAAGGGGTGGGAGAGGGAGGAAGAGACACAGGGTAGGTAGATAGGGGAGAGACACATCAGAGGGAGAGGGGGAAAGATACACAATGGAGAGAGGTAGGGGGAAGAGACACAGGAGAGGGAGAGGGGTGAAGAGACCCAGGGGTGGGAGGGGGAAAAAGACACATGGGAAGGGTAGAAGAGACACAGCAGTAAAAGAGGGGAGGAGGTGACACAGGGGAGGGAAAGGGGGGAAGAGACACAGAGGAGAGGGGTAGAGACACTTCAAATATTATCCCATACATTTTTATGGGCAAGTTTCTAGTATTGCAATGATAGTTACATAGTTACGTAGTTACATATTAATTGAGGTTGAAAAAAGACTATTAGTCCATCAATTTCAATCTTTTTAGATCTCAACTGATCTGCAAAATTCAGATTAATTGTTAATTGATCCAGAGGAAGGCAAACAGAAAAAACACCAGTGAAACCTTGCCAATTTTCTCAAAGGGGAATTTTTTTTAATTCCTTCCTGACCTCAAATACTGATGATTGGATATCTCCCTGGATCAGTACTCCCTTTCTATTTATCCAGGATAAGCTTGAATGCCCTTTTTATGTAAAAATATTTCCAATCCCTTTTTAAAGTTATCTATTGAATCCGCTGTCACCACCTCCTTTGGTATAGAATTCCATAGTTTAACCACCTTTACTGTGAAGAACCCTTTTCTTTCTTTAAGGTGGAATCTTTTTACTTCTAATCTCAAAGGATGCCAACTTGTCAGTTGAAAACTTTTTGGCACAAAAAGTTAACTTGACAAAGCCTTATATTGACACTGGATATATTTAAATAAGGTAATAATATCCCCTCTTAGATGCTTTTTTTCTAGAGAAAATAAGTTTAATTTGGTTAGTTTTTCTTCATAACTTAGGCCCTCCATTTCCCTTATTAGTTTTGTAGCCATTCTCTATACTTTTCCAGCTCTAAAATGTCCTTTTTATGTAGTGGTGCCCAAAATTGAACTCCATATTCCAAATAAGGGCGTACTAGGGATTTGTATATTGGCAGAATTATATTTGCTTCCTTTGCTTCTATACTCTCAGTTATACATGCTACTATTTTATTTGCCTCTGCAGATGCTGCTTGGCATTGAGCACTGTTACCTAGGTGGTTGTCCAGAAGCACTCCCAAACTTATTTCAATATCTGATACCCCTAGATTTGCTCCATTTAGGTTAGTGATTGCATGGCAAATCACAGTGGTGGTAAAAATCGTAACTTCGTCCTTTCGCCTCCGAGGAGGTTTCAAGGCTGCAAATGTTACCTGTGCTAAAGAGTTAAAATCCATATTTAATTGCAACAATTCAACAAGCCCTCAATTGCCTTCAACACGAAAATGGCAAACGTAGCAAATAATACTATGGTTTCCAAATAGGACTCTCAAAGGCTTTTTTAAAGACGTAAGAGAGCCCTAGAAGCCATTAAAAAGACAGTAAACCTCCTCTAAATAATGAAAAAGCATGGAAGTTAATCAGAATTAATTGCACAACCCTCTCCAATGAACAAATAACATAAAATATATATATTTTGGGAATTATGTTGGACAGTAAATATGTATAATTATTTGATACATTGCAACCAAATGTTAGGGGTTATGTGCAACATTATGTGAAAGGATTGACTATGCTCAGTCATATGACCCTGGTCTGGGACCTCATGATGCTTTTCCCCTATGTATTAAAGTTCTGGGTGTATGGAGACATATGTGTTGTTCCATGGCTCGGTTCCATCAATGTATCGTTGTTCCAATGTATGCTGATTATTACATGTATAACATGTAGATTGTTGAGATATTATGTGGATATTTGTTATAAAAGTGCTAGTCTATACTCAAAGAAGCTAACAAGGTATAGGGATTGGGGTCCTAGGGACAGCGGGAACCAGAGTGACTACTGGACTTAAGGGGTTCACTCTATAGAGAAAGACATTGCCAGACATGAATATACCCATAGGAGATCAGAATAGAGGTACAAGATAAGAAGGTAATTTAAACAACTAGAATAGATGATAACCAGTATTGTCCTACTTGACATACTCCTGTGAGGTTAACAACCCAGGATAAGATAACTTCCCCTGATTATTAGGTTACTGCACCAAAGCGGTAGATTACAGGCCTGACATCTATTAACCTCCCTGGCGGTCTGGCTGCATCGGTGCCCCTGAGTGTTAAAGCGGTACACTCGGGGATGCTGACACGGCCAGACCGCTTTGTTCCCCCTCCCCCTGCATCGCCACCGCATGCAGTGAGGGGAACCCAGAATGGATCCTGCAGTGAAGGGATCCTGAGTGTGGCTCTGGGTTGCAGCTTTAGGTACTGAAAATTAACCCAGTGCCAGGCTGTTAATGGACAGGTGCCCCACTTGGGTATAAAGCAAGCATTACAAACCTTTAGGTGGGTGTCATGATATATCACTAGCCATGACCATTAATAATGATGTGTCATCTTTCAATGAATGCTTAGCTGTGACCACAGTTAGTGGTCCAGGAATACTATCACCTTCATAATCTGATATTATTTAGCAACATGGATTTCACATACATTTGTTAAGTTCAATAAACCTACCCATACAGAGAGGACACAAAGGTCAGCAGCCATATTCAGTGTAACTTACATTAGACACAATAATCTGTGCTTATACCGATATTGCAGAGAGGATTGCAAACTTCACTAGTGCATGTATTAATGCTGGCTTTGATTAAGATGCCATTGTGAGACTTTGCAAGTCCACCACCATAGCAATCATAGCAACAATCATATCTTATAAATCTGGATATATGATTTAATTAATATCATGTTAGCTAAATGTTTAGTAGGGGCTGTCATTGAATGAATGTCAGAAAGCCTCTGTGAATATATTACAATTACTTCATATTTGGAACAATGCTTGCAGATGAAGAAGATGTCTTCATGACCTGAATTGAGCCTAAAATAAAAAATATAAGAACAATTAAAACAGAATAAGGCCATAAAAATATAGTGACTGCAACATCTCTTCTCAACGACATTCCTCAGTGACCAACATTGGTGAAATGTTAAACAGAACCTTGGATGTCCACAGAGAAAATGATCATGTACAATGTGATAGGAGGTAGCCTTTTGCGTACAAAATATCTCCATCACATAGGCCATGATCCTATACTCTGTAGCCAGACTAGATTACGTTAACATTTGGAGCAATAGATTGTCACTTAGAAGTGCTGTTGAGAAGGTCCAAAGATATGTGCAGCACTAATATCCTCCTCCACCTTGCTTCAGGGCCCCAATCCCCCACTGGGTGGCTTCCTTCTCCCTAGTTGAGTTGTTATTGCAGGGGGAAGCATCCCCCCAAGAGGCAGCGGCACCGGAGGTGATGGAGGCATTGCAGGAAGTGAGGAGTGGCCAGGCTGCTGTTGTGCGGGGAGGCCTCTGAGCTGAAGGAGGAGATGATGGGAACCAGAGCGCGCCAAGTAGCATTAATGTTCACCTGGATGAGTGCGCTCTGGTTTTCTGAGGACTCTACCATGAGTGTTGGTGTCTCCTCACCTCCCGATGCTGCCTATGCAGGATGCTGACAATCTCTGCGTGGTAGGAGGAGATACTCACCTAGAACCCTCAACTGATCTCCATCAGCTGCCGCATCCGGACCAGCATCTCCCACTCAGCACCCTCCGTTGGTGAACCCTGGGACGGAGGTCCTGTGTGTGTGTGCATGGCTGGGTGAGGAGGCAGTGTTAATGGTGGGCCAGTGGGGAGGAGCTGTGGGCTGGCTGGAGCCTGGCTCCCTCCTGATGTTATTGGTGGTGGGCCTGGTGATGAGAGAAAGGTTGTGGCACTGCTGGGAGGAGGAGGAGGTTTTGGAAAGACACGATAATCAGACCAATAGGAGGGCCCTGGTAATGATCCAAGTTGTTGTAGGGACAGTGGGGTCACTGCCCAGTTGATTTGGTCCTCCTCATATGCAAGGCCCTAGGCTCCTCTTCTTGCCTCCTCCTCCTGCGTTGAATCCTGTTGGCAGGGGCTCGGTCCCCAACATCCTGCTCTGATAGAGCCGACGTCCCCGCTTCTGGCACACCAACGGATCAAGTCCTCCTGGCAGCTGTAAAAGTGAGAAGAATGGTATATGTGTTAATTATGTTGAATGATACACTGTTGTTTTTTACTCACTATCCTGTTGTCTTAAAGCTGGATGTTTCACATACTGTGTGTAGCAGTCATTTACTAGATGTGATCAAATCTTTGAATTATGAGCTTGATTTTATTGACTCATAATGTTATCTTGATTCCGGCTGCGGCCTGTATCTGCATATGCTGCAGTGGGCACACCAATACATGGACTCTCATAGATAGGATCAGTCCCCTACCCCTCTGACCATGAGCTTGGAGTGCCTATAAATATGCGGGACTCTGTCCCTCCTCTACCACTCCTCCACTCTCCTCCACTCTCCTCTCCTCTACTCTACTCTCCTCCCCTCCACTCCTCTCTCCTCCACTCCTCTATCCTCTACTCCCCTCCACTCTCCAATCCTCCACTCTCTTCCCCTCCACTCTCCACTCCTCCACTCTTCTCCACTCACCAGTGCCACATCTCTCTCCTCTTTCTCCTCTCTCTCCTCCTGCCCACTTCTCCTCTCCCCTACTCTCTCCACCCTCCATCATAATCCCAAAAATAAGAGAAGGATACATCAACAAAAGTATATGTGTATATATTTCTGATGAAAAAATATGTTTGAAATGTTTTAACTGTTGGGGTTTAGGGTGGTGGTGTTTGGATGTAGTAACCTATCTATATATGTATCTATGTGTTACTTACTCTATGTGTATTTATATTATGTGTTATCAATTATTATGTGTTTTGCCAGTCTAAGTGTAAAATAGGTATTTGAGAAATATAAATCAATAAAAATGTAAGAACCGGCTCTGCAAAAACACCTACTCTCTTTCAACGATCAGACCACCAGCTCTGGAAATGTATACTAATTTGTGAAAATCTATACCACAGTCAATGCAGGGGTGGGTGGACTACAGCTTTATTATCTATCCCTGTTAGCCCATTCTTTTGGCTCCAAGGGCTGTGGCGCATACTGTAGTTGCAGGATTGGCTTGTAACTGCCGACCACATGTATTCCAGCTGTGATGAAGTGCCACCAGAGGTCAGAAGAGAGCACTTTACAATTTCTCCCCAGGAGTGAGATGGTTAACACACAGCTTAAAAGGCATGAGTGTGGCTGCAATAGAATGCATAAAACAGGAAGAGATTTGTGTGGTAGTTTGGAGCCTGAGCTCAGTCTGAGCCTGGGATAGAGATCCAGAGAAAGCTCTGTATGGACACAGAGAGAGAGGTCTGTATGGCCTAGCAATTGAGCAAGACTGAAGGCAGAGCCCTAAGAGTGGACTTCTAAAACAGATAAGTGCCCAGGCCTGGCTTATGTGAATTGGATCTGTCACACAGCCCACTAACAACTTGCGACTGCGTGAAGAGTTTACAGTTTTAGGCTTTAGCCCTGTAATTGTGGGCTTGAGTAATTACATAAATCTGTAACTGTAGCAAATGTCTAACCCGGAGACATACAGCCTGTATGAAGGTAATTACGGGCTTGGAATTAAATGAGGCCTTTGTCAGTTGATTTTATATGAATAGAATTACATTACAATAGAATTACATAAACAAGATTTCATATTGAATATTCTTTTTTTTTTTTTTTATAAATTGTATTTTTCTTTTCTTTTAGAAAAGTATAAATTACACACAATACATAAACAAGCATATCATCTACCCATCCATTGGGAAAATTACACATCAAACAGGAGAAGAAGAACAATATACCAGACACAGTGGATTGTAGAACTTGGCAGTTGAGTAAAGGAAATAA
The DNA here is from genome assembly GCA_027410445.1 of Discoglossus pictus. Taxonomy (NCBI): domain Eukaryota; kingdom Metazoa; phylum Chordata; class Amphibia; order Anura; family Alytidae; genus Discoglossus; species Discoglossus pictus. Next base: position 249,382,232 of record CM050166.1, read on the forward strand.
AACTAAATATTGAGGCCACGTACTTTGCGCAGGTTGTACAGAAGTTCTTATATAGTTGATACATTTTTATCCCAAATTGGCCAATTTAACATCAGACATTTTTTTTCATCAAATTATAAAGAGACCTTTCCTTCATCATGCTACAATTGCTACTTTTCCATTTTCTTTTCGTTTCAAAGTTAAAAAGAGAAATGTTACAGGAAAAAGCACAAGAGTACAGTACATGGCATCGTTCTAGCTGAACGAAATTATTGTTATCATTCTGTCTTTTACTTCCTTTCACTTTCCCTCTACCTTTACCCTTCTTTTATTTCCATCTTTCTGAAGCCTTCCATCCCCTTTTGATCCTTTGCTCCATTAAGTTCATTGAATAGTATGATCTGCAATAGAATCCTAATGGCATCTCAATGATATAAAGAACTACTATTCTAAAATGTAAATTCAAACTTAACACACCTCCATTCACACTTCTTCCATTCATGGCTTCAGGTCCGGTGGGGGATCAGGTAGGGGAAAGGGAAGGAATGGGCCAGGGAGGGGTAGCCAGAAAGTCCTGGGTTAGATCGGTGGCTTATTTAATTAAGTATTAGAGAAATATTTATCCCATAAAGACCAGGAAAGGCTGCTTTTTTTTATAACCCCCAAGTCGGTAAAGTTTGATTCAAGCAAACGATTTTTATCCACTTTCGTTTTAACCTCATTCCAAGACGGGACATATTTCTGCTTCCACTTGGAGGCTATCAATGATTTTGCTACCATCAAAACCTGCAACATAATGGCTTTAACTTTTAAAGACAGTGAAGGAAAAATATGAAATAAAATTATTTCTGGGTGTGGACTTAACTCTACCTCACATATCTTTGTCAGCTGGGCAAAAACATCCGTCCAGAATTTTTGGATGTATGGACATTGCCACCAAATATGTAGGGAAGAACCTGTCCGGCCACAATTGCGCCAACAGTATTTCTCATGGTCTAGCCCACTAATCATTGCCATCTTAACCGGCGTATAGTGCCACCTATTGCAGATTTTAAAATGGAGTTCTCTATAGGAGGGGTTTTTACAAATCTATCCGTAATTGCATATGATCTATGCCAATCTTCTATGGTCCAATTAGACTCCAAGTCACCCTCCCAGTCCTGCATGCTTGGACTTATGCTCCATTTGAGGCCTTCTAATGATTTCATAACATTTTGAAATAAGGTGAGTTTTAGATTCTACCATAATCAATTTTTCAAATTGAGTTAAATCTCTTGATGTGGTCAAGTAAAACTCGGACTTCTTCAGAACTTTTTCCAACGTAAGAAATTCTAACCATGAGATCTTTAGTTGAGGGGCTTTTATTTTTATATTCTCCAATGAAAGTGTATTTCCAGGGAACAGTTCGAACAGCATTTTAAAACCTGCTTTACCTATCTTCCCTAGAGTGGGAGATTCAAAATATATTGCTAGATCTAATAACGGGGTAATGGGCGAAGGAAACGGAATCAGATCATATTTAGCATTCAATTTGTTCCATATATTCCCATTTCCTCTACCCTAGCTTCACCCCGTTTCATAGAATTAAGATTAATCTTTTTTTGAAATAAGAGAATTTTTATATTATTTAAGCCTGTTATCTCTTGTTCGATTTGGACCCAGTTATTAACATTTGTGGGTTCTAACCATTCCAACATATTTGCTGCTAATATAGCATCCTGGTATTCCTTAAGTAGGGGATAAGCCAAGCCACCATGTTTAAATTTCCCTCCCATTCTCAATTTTTTTATTCTTATTTTTTTTCCCTTATAAATTAAGTTATCAATTTTATTTTGTAATTGGTTTAACAAATATGTAGGGATTCGGCAGGGGATATTGCGTAAGATATAAGTAATTTTTGGTAATATTACCATTTTTATTGGCAATAAGTCTGCCGGACCAAGATATATTTAAGCCTGACCATGCATTGATTTTTGCTATAACATTTTTATAGACTTGTTTATAATTAATTATTATTGTCTGCTTCAAATTTGTTTCCAGTATTATTCCCAAATGTTTTTAAGTAGTATTTCATAAGAAATATTAATAGGCATGGCTTCTGATTTTCTAATATTTAGCTTAAAGTTTGATATTTTGCTATATAAAGATCCAAGGGAAGCTAGCGGATCTTCCAGTGCTACAAGAATGTCATCCGCAAAGGCTGATATTTTATGTTCCATAGATCCCACCTTTATCCCTTGTACCTCCTTCTCCTTCCCAATCAGTATTATTAAGGGTTCAATAAACATGGCAAAAATAGCAGGAGAGAGGGGACAGCCTTGACGTGTCCCATTCGAGATATCAAAGCTGAATGAGCTATACCCTAACCCCACTACTTTTGCGGTGGGGGCAGTGTATAGAGCCCGGATAGCTTTTGAACCAAAGTCCCCGAGCCCATATCTTTCAAACAGCAATTCTAGGAACTCCCACCCCACTCTATCAAAAGCTTTTTCTGCGTCTAATGATAAGAGCACGGTGGGAGTTTCCTTTCGTTTGGCATAAGAGATCAAATTAATCATTCTCTTAACATTGTCAGATCCTTGCCTTCCTTGGATGAAGCCTTTTTGATCTAAAGAAATAAGTTCCCCTAAGATTGCATTCAGCATAGTAGCTCGAATTTTTGCATACATTTTTATATCAGTGTTCAGTAAGGATATCGGGCGGAAATCCTTACATGATGGTTCTTTATAATCTTCTTTGGGGATTGTTATAACAGAGGCCTCCGGCATTTCTTTAGGTGCACGACCTGATATCTTAATTTCATTTAAAGCATTCTTAAGAGGAATTTCTGACTTACAGAGTTTATAATAACAATTTCTGTAGCCATCTGGGCCGGGGGGAGGAGAAGTTGTTCAGGCCATCTATAGCTTCCGAAATTTCTTTATCAGTTATTTCTTTGTTTAAAATATCCAGATCGTCATCCGAAACTCTCGGTAAGTCAATATTGTCCAAGAATTTAGATATCTCTTCTTTAGATGGTTTAATAAAGTTTTTATCATCCCTCAAATTATAAAGGTCTTGATAAAAAAGACCAAAAGCATTTCCTATATCACTAGGCTTTGTCAGGATCTCATTAATATACTTTAAAATGTCTATTCTTTTACTTGATGTTTTGCTCTTCAATTTATTAGCTAGGAGTCGCCCTGATTTGTTTCCCATATGATACAATCTTTGCTGCAGTGACCATAGGGATTTATCTAACAGTTCTTGTTCTATTTTTTTAATCTGAGATCTTATTACTTCCATTCTCTTTACAATCTTATCATTTGAGCCGATTTTATTAACCCTATCTAAATTTGTCAAATCAATATATAGGTCCCGTAACGGTCAACCTCTAAGTTTTTTCTTCATAGCCTGCCAGCTAATTAGATGACCCCTTATGGAGGCATTATGGGAAGTCCAAATTGTGGCTTTAGATGTAACAGACAAGTTGTTTACTTTAAAAAAGTTATTGAGTTCTTTTTTTTTTAAAACTTTTATTTATGGGTCCTAGAGTAAGGAAATGTTTAGTTTCCATGGTGGTCTAACTGTTTATATATGATTCGTTGATATATTTATAGAGACCATCCCGTGGTCTGACCACAGTATTGGTCCAATTTCTGTTTTGATAACTCTTTTTAAAGTTACACTATTAACAAGTATATAGTCCAATCTAACATGCGTATCATGTCGATGGGAATAGAAAGAGTAATCCCTTTCCTGGGGGTGAAAAGTTCGCCATGAGTCATATACTTGATATTTCGTTAAGATGTTATGAAAAAGATTAGTTTTTTGTTTAGTGTGGGAATCTAAAAGTGTTCCTTTATGGGAGTTTCTATCTAAATCAGCATCCACACATAGATTAAAGTCCCCACAAATAATAAGTGCACCAGAGCTGTATCGCCTTATCAAATTGAATATTCGATTAAGAAAGCTAATTTGCCTTTGGTTTGGGGCATATATGTTGACTATCGTAAATTTCTCACTGTTTATTAAACCTCCCCATATTATATAACGACCATTGGGATCTACTATGGACATTTCTTCCATCAGAATTAATTTATGGTTAAAAAGTATGGAGACTCCCCAGGCTTTTTTCTTGTATGTAGAATTAAGAGTCAGGCCTATAATTTTCATTTTAAAGTACAGAATCTTACCTGTCTGCCACTGGGTCTCCTGAAGGCATACCACATCAGCTAAACCAGATGCAAACGATCTATAGACCATCTGTCTTTTCACCCCTAGATTTAATCCCTGGACATCCTGACCACAAATTCTCAGTCTACCTTCTTTATCCTTATCTGTATGGATCATCATGACTTAAGACCCTTTACACCAAGGCTCTTTGCTCTCCCCCCACTCCTCCCCCCCCCCATCCCCCTCCGAAACCCTTCTGCCTACTACAACATTCACAAAAAATCACATTTGCTACCCATCCATTCACTACCGGTGAATCATTCTCCATCACCTCACCGGACAAACCAAAAAAGAAAAAAAAATTGGTTTACCATGAGGATAGAAAAGGTTGAACTTCAATAAGTTCACAATTGGAAATCCACTGGCTAAGTTACACCCGTGGCGACCACCAGCGACCAAAACAGGATGGAAAGCCCTTACAAATAATTTTTACAAGATAAATATTTTCTCATTTATGTTACCCATTTTACTCTCTACCCCTTCCTCCCACCTCCAAAGATGCGAAAGTGTTTATTTACTCCCCCTAAATACCAAAAAATTGAGGGGACCTCCATTTTTAAAGGGATTATTACCCCTCTGCAATTAGACAACCCTTTCCACTTCTTTTCAACTTCAGCTCATCAAGCAATCAGAAGATATCAAATAATAACATTTAAGTCTAATACCCATTTAATAATCTGTGATTTCTTTTCAATTTAAAACAAAACTATTCCGTCTTAAAGATTTATGTGAACGTCTTTGTCTTCTTTTTTATTTCAGTGTGATCAAAACCTTATAATACTAAAGTACCTTAATATCAAGACACCTTTACAAACTAATATAATTTAGTACATTTTGTGTTCACTTTTAAATATAGGAGTATTCTTTATGTTTTTCATTCATATAATTTTTTTTTTCCAAATCACTAGTTACTTGTTGCATAAATACAGTGATGTTTGCATAATCCTTTATTGGGGGAGGGAACTTGCTTTTATTTTTGAAGATCTTTGAAGACTACTTATTCATTCTCATCCTGCTACATTAATTTCCCTCCAATAAGGATACAAATGCATTAAGGCTCTCTATATCATCCTTACCAACACCTAGATTTAGAAATTATTTCTCTTTTTTAATCTTGTAATTCTTGTGAAGTGCCACTTTTCTAATAAAAAGATTGAGATCTTTTATGCTGGTAAAGAGACCCGGGTTAGAAGATGGTACAAAAGAGAGGCCTCTTTTTAACACAGATATATGGAATTTATTTAGTGTGAAATTGGATAAATTAATGATGTCGATTCTCCTCCTGATTAATTTAATTTCCATCTTAAAAAACTGATTCCTACGCGGTATGGGGTTTCTGTTGGTTCTCTTTCTTGCTTGTAGGTCTCCTTCTAAAAAATCAAATTTGGGTCTTCCTTAATAGGATCTAGTTACTGGCCCCCCTCTACTCTCTGATCCATTATTTTGTGTTCTTCCATCAGATGCATACATGGGTTCATCCAAATCAGAATATTCATATTCTGATTTACTAATATCATATGATTGTTTTTTATAAGCATTTATAGGAATTTTTTTAAGATTTTTCCAAATTTATAGTCATTTTTTTTTTTTTTTTTTATTCAGGACAGACAGAATAGTACATAGGAATACATTGTAAGTTTGTTACATCGTTCTTTAAATACATACATTATATGCCAGTGTGTTACAGCATCCATAAAGACTTATTTTTCTAGCTAATAACCCTGATATATTTAATTTAAACTACGTAACCTGCTAGTTTATCTAATCTGTCTGTCTACTCCAATTTCTAAACTTTTGCTTAATGCTTTTATCTTATATATCCATTTATTTATGTTACTCTAGTATCGTTATCTTAATTTTCTAGGTAAGCCTATCAACCTAGGAACTTAAGCTATTTTCCTTGAGGTCTTCTTTGTATAATACACAGTTGGAGTATTTAACCTTCAATTTTAACAAATACATATAAATGATTTGATTTATCAGCTATATAGATGCCAATTTTATATTAGCACACTAACCTTCTCCTACCTCCGTCTTCACGTCTCAGGGTCATCTTCCCCCGGTCATTGGCTCCCACGCCACACATCTCTTACAATTATAAGTTAATGATTGATAAGTGATCTGCCCGTGTATTCCACCCACGGACCCCATATATCTGGAAATCAAGGGATTGTGTCTGCTATAGAGTGCGACATGCGTTTGTTGATTGCAATATAATTTATTTTGGATTTAATAACTGCAGATTCTAGGGTCCTTGATTTCCATTTCCTTATATTAGCACACTAACCTTCTCCTACCTCCGTCTTCCCGTCTCAGGGTCATCTTCCCCCGGTCACTGGCTCCCACGCCACACATCTCTTACAATTATAAGTTAATGATTGATAAGTGATCTGCCCGTGTATTCCACCCACGGACCCCATATATCTGGAAATCAAGGGATTGTGTCTGCTATAGAGTGCGACATGCGTTTGTTGATTGCAATATAATTTATTTTGGATTTAATAACTGCAGATTCTAGGGTCCTTGATTTCCATTTCCTTGCTATGTGGCTTTTGGTTGCAAGGAATAGGAATTATTATAACTTATTTTGTGACTTTGAAAGGGTCAATAATGTTCTCCCTAGTTAGCAAATCACTACTGTAAGTTGTCTTTCCTGGGAAAAGAGGGTAGAGGTTAAGGCTTGTCCTTGTCCCAATGGGTGTTTAGATCTCTCTCCCATGCTATTATGTATTTGTCCTTAGTGTATTCCCTTTTATTGTTAAATAAATCATACATACTTCCCAAAATACCCTTGGTAGAGGGGGATTCTTATATTATATTATATCCTGGATAGCCAATTGTGTTTAGGTCGGCCATTTGGTTGTATCATAGAGTTCACAAAATGGGCTAGCCTGCAGAAATTATAATGCTCCCCTAAAGGGAGGTCAAATTTATCCCTAAGATCAGCATAGGACATAACAGTGTCTTTTATCATCCATGTCCCCACTCTATCTAGATTTTTGGCTTTCCACCATTGGTATGAAGTGGCTGCGATTCCCTTAGGGTCCCTTAGGTGGATCAGAACTGAAGCCATATAATTTGGCTGTATAAATAAAGCTGTGTATCGTTGGGACCATTTCAAGCATCCTATTGTGTTTTTAATTATAGGGTTTAATATTTTTACAATTTTTGGTGTGGTTTGATTTACCCAAACTAGTGTGTCCCATGTATACGGTTCATTATGTTTTTTTCAATGAATATCCATGATGGTCGATGTTCATATGAATAGGCTAGGGGGATAAAGGCCAATTGGGCCACCCTGTAATAAAATTTATGGTTCAGGAAGGCCAAGCCCCCCACCTTTTTGGGTTTGTGCAGAATATTTTTGAAGATTCTGTCCCGGTTGCCATACAAACTGAAGTGTTACTCTTTGTAAATCTGCTAATTCTCTCATTTGATTGTGATGAGCAGGGTTCTAGATAAATATATTAGTCGTGGTAAAACATTTATTTTTATAGCGTTTATCCTCCCTAGCCAGGATATTTTGAATTTGGACCAGATATTAAGTTCCTTCTTGAGGATATTGTACATCAGTGTGTAGATGGCTTTGTACAAGTCTTGTAACTTGGGTGTCAGATTGATTCCATAGTATTTAATATGTGTGTGGGACCACCTAAATTTAAAAATATCTGCTAGGGCTTCACTTTCCTTTGCTGGAAGTCTAGTGTTAGGGCCTCAGTCTTTTCTACATTGACTTTAAATCCTGAAAGGAGACCAAATTCTCCTAGTTGATGCATTAAGGGAGGAATTGAGAGTGTTGGCTCCGTTATGGAGCACAAAAGGCAGTATTGGTTCTGATTGCTTGGGCTAGGGGTTCCATAGCTAAGGCAAATAGAGGAAAGGTAAAGGGGACAACCTTATCTCGCTCTTCTTTCCCCGGAAGTTTCAATGTTGCCCTGAGACGTTATAATTTATGAAGCTATCAGGTACGGCCATTCCAAGGATGCAAAGGCCTTCTCTACTTCGAGGGCCAATAGACAGGCCGGAAATGTGGTTATTTTATTGTAGTGAATCAGGTGCAAGATTTTCCGAATGTTGTCCCCTGCTTGTCGGACCGGGATAAATCCTACTTGATCTTTGTGAATTAGTTGTGGTAGAAAGTCAGATATTCTGTCTGCCATTATCTTGGCCAGAATTTTAATATCACAATACAAAAGGGATATAGGTCTATAATTTTTTTAACTCCATTGTATCCTTGCCTTTTTCATATCTATTTACCTTTTATAATATTAATTAGAAAACCCATCTGGGCCAGGGGATTTTCCCATTTTAGATTTTTGAATAGCTTGTTTAACCTCTTCTACCTGAAATATTAGCATTTAGTGATTGAAGGTTATCTTCTGTCAAGGACGAAGATCTAATGTTTGGAGGTATTTCAGAATTTTGTGGGTATTTATATTTGGTGTGGCAATGCATAATTTTGTGTAAAAGGCTTCAAATTCTTCATGGATTCTTTGTTGGATTGGCTGTAACTTGACCATTTGGGATCTTTATTTGAAAATGTTTCAATTGGGCTTGTTTCGATTTTAATTTCCTAGCTAACCAGGTGTCCGGTTTGTTTATTTTACTATAATATTTTTGCTGCATCCATCTAAGGGCTTTCTCTGTCTGTTCCGATAAAAGAAGATCTAGTTTAGTTCTAACCTCATCTATTTGTTGTCTAATTTGCAGAGTGGGGATCTTTCGGTTACTTATTTCCATTTGATGGAGTACTAAATTCAGTCTCTTTGCTGTCTAGATTCCCTTCGCTGACTCTCGTAGTTGGCCGCTATCTTGATGACGGTCCTTCTTATATAGGCCTTGTGGGCTGCCCATAAGCAGCCTGTATTTTAACCATCTGTTTTGTTAGTGTTAAAATAAAAGTCCAGGTCTTGGGTGATCTGTTCTCTTATTAGGGAGTTTGTTAAGTGCATTTCTTCACCCTCCAGGTATATGGTGGCTTATTGTCTATTTGGAGGTCTAAAGATATTTTGACGATTGAATGGTCTGACCATTGGGATGGTATGATGTTTGTGTCATTAATTAGGCTTAGCAAAGTTTTGTCTACTAGGAACTAGTCCAATCTGGAGTAGGAGCTGTGGGGACATGAGGGTCTAGTGTAAGATTAAAGTCTCCCCCGATAATTTTCCCTTGGTCTATTTGTTTAAGTTTTTTGAATAGGTCAATCAAGATATTATGTGGGTTTTTAGTTGGGGCGTATAGTGATACAAGTGTAAACCTGACCTCAAGGACTTTACCTGTTAAGATGACATAATTACCCTGTGGGTCAATCTTTTTTCTTCCAGTCTGAATGGAATTTTTTTATGGAGTAGTATGGCCGCTCCTGCTTTTTTGGAGGCCTGGGATGTAGTGCAGAATGTTGGATACTGCTTATCTAGATATGTAGGGACCATGTTATGTTTGAAGTGTTTCTCCTGTAAAAACAGTACAGCCGGATGATGTTGTTTGTAAACTAGGAAGGCTTTACGTCTTTTCTTAGGGGCATTGAATCCTTTGACATTATGTGTCAAGAACATTATATCTAGCTTACCCATTTGTGTAGTGTGGGGATTTATGTCTTGTGTAGCCTCTACTTGGGGGGAGAGAGAGAGAGTGAAATAGGAAATGAGATGGGGGAAAGAAGGAGAGAGGGGGAAAGAGAATGGGGGAGAGAATTAGGGAAAGAGAGAGGCGTAAGAGGAAAAGAAATTGGGGGAGAGGGAGGGAAGGAGAGAGAGAAATCGGGATAGAGATAGGGTGAAGAGGGAAAGAGAGAAATAGGCAAAGAGAGGGGGGAAGAGGGAGAGAGGGGGAAAGAAAGTGGAGGAGAGAAACAGGTGAAAGACGGAGGGGGAGGGGTGAGAGAGAGTGGAGAGAGGGAGAGAGAGAGAAATAGGGAAAGAGAGAGGGGGAAGAGAGTGGGGAAAAGGAGAAAGAGAGTTAGGATAAGAGGGGAGAGGGAGAGAGAGAACTAGGGAAAGAGAGAGAGGGAGATAGGGGGAAGAGAGTAGGGGAGAGAGAAAGGGAGGAGGGAGAGAGAGAAATAGGGAAAGGGAGAGAGGGGGAAGAAAGTGGGGGAGAGAAATAGATGAAAGAGGGGGGAGAGGGAGAGAGAGTGGAGAGAGGGAGAGAGAGATAGGGAAAGAGAAAAGGGGAGGAGGGAGAGAGAGAACTAGGGGAAGAAAGAGAGGGAGAGAGGGTGAAGAGAATGGGGAGAGAGATGGGGAGAGAAAGAGAGGGTGGGTGAGAGGGAGAGGAACAGAGAAAGAGAGAGGGGGAAGAGGGAGAGAGAGTAGGGGAGAAGAAGAGAGAGAAATAGAGAAAGATAGAGAGATGGGGAGAGAGTGGGGAAGAGGGAGAGAGAAATAGGGAAAGATAGAGAGGAAAGTGGGAAAGAGGAGGGGAAGAGGGAGAGAGAGTGTGGGAGAGTGAGAAAGAGAAACAGGGAAGGATAAAGCGGGAAGAGGGTGAGAGAGTGGGGGAGAGAGAGAAATAGGGAAAGAGAGAGGGGGAAGTGGAAGAGGGAGAGATAGAAATAGTAAAAGAGAGAGGGGAAGAGGGAGAGAGAGTGGGGAGAGAGAGAAATAGGGAAAGGGAGAGGGGAAGAGGGAGAGAGAGTAGGGGAAAGAGAGAAAAAGGGAAAGAGAGAGGGGGAAGAGAGTGGGGGAAAGGAAGAGAGAGAAATAGGGAAAGAGAGAGGGGGAAGTGGGAGAGGGAGAGATAGAAACAGGAAAAAAGAGAGGGGGAGAGGGAGAGAGAGTGGGGGATAGAGAGAACAAGGGAAAGAGAGAGGGAGAAGAGAGTGGGGAGAGGGATAAAGAGAATTAGGGAAAGAGAGAGGGGTAAGAGGAATAGAGAGTGGGGGAGAGAGATAGAGAAATATGAAAAGAGATAGGGGAAAGAGGGAGAGAGAGTGGGGGAGAGGGAGTTAGAGAGAGAGAAATAGGGAAAGAGAGGGGAAAGAGGGAGAAAGAGTGGGGGAGAGGGAGTGAGAGAGAGAAATAGGGAAAGAGAGGGGAAGAAAGAGAGAGAGTGGGGGAGTGGGAGAGAAAGACGTGGGGAAAGAGAGAGGGAAAGAGGGAGAAAGAGTGGAGGAGAGGGAGAGAGAGAAATAGGGAAAGAGAGAGGGGGAAGTTGGAGAGGGAGAGAGAGAAATAAGAAAAGAGAGAAGAGGGAGAGAGAGTTTAGGAGAGGGAGAAAAATGGAATGAGAGAGAGGGAATAGAGTGGGGCAGCGGGATAAAGAGAAATAGGGAAAGAGAGAGGGGGAATAGGGCGAGAGAGTGGGGGAGAGAGAAATAGGGAAAGAGAGAGGGGAAGAGGGTGAGAGAGTGGGGGACAGAGAGAAAAATGGAAAGAGAGAGGGGAAAGAGAGTGGGGCAGAGGGATAAAGAGAAATATGGAAAGAGGGAGGGGTAAGAGGAATAGAGAGTGGGGGGAGAGAGAGTGAAATAGGAAAAGAGATAGGGGAAAGAAGGAGAGAGGGGAAAAGAGAGTGGGGGAGAGAATTAAGGAAAGAGGGAGTCATAAGATGAAGAGAGAGCGGGGGAGAGAGGGAGAGAGAGAGAGAAATCGAGATAGAGATCGGGTTAAGAGGGATAGAGAGAAATAGGGAAAGAGAGGAGGGAAGAGAGAGAGAGGTGGGAAGAAAGTGTGGGAGAGAAATAGGTAAAAGAGGGAGGGCAAAGAGAGAGAGAGAAATAGGAAAAGAGACAGGGGAAGAGGGAGAGAGAGTGGGGGAGAGGGAGAAAGAGAAATAGGGAAAGAAAGAAGGGGAAGAGGGAAAGAGAGTGGGGAGAGAGAAATAGGGAAAGGGAGATGGGGAGAGGGAGAGAGAGTGAGGATAGAGAGAGAGGGGAAAGAGAGTGGGGAAGAGGGAGAGAGAGAAATAGGGAAAGAGATAGGGGGAAGTGGGAGAGGGAGAGATATAAATAGGAAAAGAGATAGGGGAAGAGGGAGAGAGAGTGGGGTAGAGGGAGAAATAGATATAGGGAAAGAAAGAGGGGGAAGAGGGAGAGAGAGTGGGGAGACAGAGAAATAGGGAAAGGGAGAGGGGAGAGGGAGAGAGAGTGGGGATAGAGAGAGAGGGGAAAGAGAGTGGGGGAGAGGGAGAGAGAGAAATAGGGAAAGAGATAGGGGGAAGTGGGAGAGGGAGAGATAGAAATAGGAAAAGAGACAGGGGAAGAGGGAGAGAGAGTGGGGGAGAGGGAAAAATACATATAGGCAAAGAAAGAGGGGGAAGAGGGAGAGAGAGTGGGGGAGAGAGAGAGAAATAGGGAAAGAGAGAGGGAAGGAGGGTGAGAGAGTGGGGGAGAGAAATAAAAAGGGAAAGAGAGAGGGAGAAGAGAGTGGGGAGAGGGATAAAGAGAAATAGGGAAAGAGAGAGGGGTAAGAGGAATAGAGAGTGGGGGAAGAGAGATAGAGAAATAGGAAAAGAGATAGGGGAAACAGGGAGAGAGAGTGGGGGAGAGGGAGTTAGAGAGAGAGAAATAGGGAAATAGAGGGGAAAGAGGGAGAAAGAGTGGGGGAGAGGGAGTGAGAGAGAGAAATAGGGAAAGAGAGGGGAAGAGAGAGAGAGAGTGGGGGGAGTGGGAGAGAAAGACATAGGGAAAGAGAAAGGGAAAGAGGGAGAAAGAGAAATAGGGATAGAGAGAGAGATGGGGAGAGAGTGGGGAAGAGGGAGAGAGAGAAATAGGGAAAGAGAGAGGAGGAAGTTGGAGATGGAGAGAGAGAAATAAGAAAAGAAAGGGGAAGATGGAGAAAGAGTTGGGGAGAGGGAGAAAAATGGAAAGAGAGAGAGGGAAGAGAGTGGGGCAGAGGGATAATGAGAAATAGGGAAAAAGAGAAGGGGAAGAGGGCGAGAGAGTGGGGGAGAGAGAAATAGGGAAAGAGAGAGGGGAAGAAGGTGAGAGATTGGGGGACAGCGAGAAAAATGGAAAGAGAGAGGGGAAAGAGAGTGGGGCAGAGGGATAAAGAGAAATAGGGAAAGAGAGAGGGGTAAGAGGAATAGAGAGTGGGGAGAGAGAGAGAGAGTGAAATAGGAAAAGAGATAGGGGAAAGAAGGAGAGAGGGGAAAAGAGAGTGGGGGAGAGAATTAGGGAAAGAGAGAGGCATAAGATGAAGATAGAGTGGGGGAGAGAGAGAGAGAAATCAGGATAGAGATCGGGTGAAGAGGGAGAGAGAGAAATAGGGAAAAAGAGGGGGAAGAGGGAGAGAGGGTGGAAGAAAGTGTGGGAGAGAAATAGGTGAAAGAGGGAGGGGAAAGAGAGAGAGAGAGAAATAGGAAAAGAGACAGGGGAAGAGGGAGAGAGAGTGGGGGAGAGGGAGAAAAAGAAATAGGGAAAGAAAGAGGGGGGAGAGGGAGAGAGAGTGGGAGAGAGAGAGAGAAAAAGGGAAAGAGAGAGGGGGAGAGACTGGGGGAGAGGGAGAGAGAGAAATAGGGAAAGAGAGAGGGGGAAGTGGGAGAGGGAGAGAGAGAGAGAGAGAGAAATAGGAAAAGAGAGGGGAAGAGGGAGAGGGAGTGGGGGAGATGGAGAAAGAGAAATAGGGAAAGAGAGAGGGGGAAGAGGGAGAGAGGGGGAAGAGAGTGGGGGAGAGAATAAGGAAAGAAAGAGGGGGAAGAGGGAGAGAGTGGGAGAGATGGAGGGGGAGAGAAAATAGGGAAAGAGAAAGGGGGAAGAGGAAGTGAGAGTGTGGTGAGAGAGAGAAATAGGTAAAGAGAGAGGGGGAGAGAGAGAGTGGGGGAGAGGGAGGCAGAGAGAGAAATAGGGATATAGAGGGGAAGAGAGAGGGAGTGGGGGAGTGGGAGAGAGAGACAAAGGGAAAGAGAGAGGGGAAGAGGGAGAGAGAGTTGAGGAGAGGGAGAGAGAGAAATGGGGAAAGAAATAGAAATGGGGGAGTGAGAGGGCAAGAGGGAGAGAGAGAAAAAGGGAAAGAGAGAGGGGGAAGTGGGAGAGGGAGAGAGAAAAATAACAAAAGAGAGAGGGGAAGAGGGAGAGAGAGTTGTGGAGAGGGAGAAAGAGAAATAGGGAAAGAGAGAGGGGAAGATGGCGAGAGAGTGGGGGATAGAGAGAAATAGGGAAAGAGAGAGGGGTAAGATGAATAGACAGTGGGGGGGAGAGAGAGAGAGAAATAGGAAAAGAGATAGGGAAAGAGGTAGAGAGAGTGGAGGAGGGGGGAGAGAGAGTGGGGGAGGGAAAGAAAGAGAAGTAAGGAAAGAGAGAGGGGTAAGAGGAATAGAGAATCAGTAGAGATAGAGGAAAATAAATGAGGAAGAGGGAGAGAGGGGTCAGAGAGTGGGGGAGGGAATTAGGGAGAGGGGGAGAGGGAGAGAGACTGGGGGAGAGGGAGGGAGAGAGAGAAATAGGGAAATAGAGAGGGGTAAGAGGAAGAGAGAGTGGGGGAGAGAGAGAGAAATAGGGAAAGAGAGAGGGGGAAGTGGGAGAGAGAGTGGAGGAGAGTGAGGGAGAGAGATAGAAATAGGGAAAGAGAGAGTGGGAAGAGGGAGGGAGAGAAATAGGGGAAGAGTGGGGAAAGAGGGAGAGAAGGGGGAAGAGAGTGGGGGAGAGAAATAGGTGAAAGAGGGATGGGAAAGAGTGTGGGGGAAAGGGAGAGAGAGATATAGGGAAAGGGGAGAGGGAGATAGAACTAGGGAGAAAGAGACAGAGAGAGAAAGAAAGGGGGAAGAGAGTGGGGGAAGATAAAGAGAGAGTTGTAGGAGGGAGTGAAATAGGAAAAGAGAGAGGGGAAGAGAGTGGGGGAGAGAGTTGGGAGAGAAAAATAAGGTGGGGAGAGAGAGAGTGGGGGAGAGGGAGTGAGAGAAATAGGGAAAGAGAGAGGGAGAAGAGGGAGACAGAGTGGGGAAGGGAGAGAGGATGGAGGGAAGGAGAGAGAGAGTGAGAGAGGGTGAGAGAAAAGGGAGAGGAAATGAGTGAAATAGAGGGTGGAAGAGGGAGAGAGATACAGAGAAAGGGAGGGGAGAGAAATACAGAAAGAGAGTGGGAGAAGAGGGAGGGAGCGAGAGAGGGAAGAGAGACAGATGGGAAGAGAGAGAGTGAGAGGTAGAGGGAGAGAAAGAGAGGGGAAGAGGGAGAGAGATAGTGAGAGATAGTGGGAGGAAAAGAGAGGGGGGAAGAGAATGAGACATAAGGGGGTTAGGTATAGGGAGAGAAATGGTGGAGAGAGATATGGAAGGAGATGAGGAGTGAGAGTGGGAGAGAGAGAGGGAGAGAAAAAGAGAGAGCAACAGAAGGGAGGGTAAGAGAGAGATACATGGAGAGAGAGTGAGAGAAAGAGGAGGGAGAGAGAGGTGAAGAGAAAAAGAGAGAAGAGAAAGATGGAAAAAGGGAGAAATTGAGAGAGAGATAGACAGAGAAAGAAGGAGAGAAATAAAGGGGGGAGAGGGAAACAGAGAAAGGCAGGGAATAGAGAGAGGAGAGAGAGAGGGAGTGAGAGAGAAGAGAGAGAAGGGAGGGGGAGAGAACAAGTAATAGCGCAGCGTGTGTATGATTTGCTCACATTGCAAGATAGTGATATACACACACAAAAAAAGGAAAATGGGTGCGTGCAGACTCCCAGGGGCTCCTCGAGTTTACTGCCTAGGAGCTCCGGGCCTGATTCCGGTGAGTCCTTAAATGTCTCAAAAGTTTTCTGTGTCTTTAGCAGCTTGTTATTAATCATATCTAAATTCCTCTGTTCTGTCTCTACAATAAGATTCATTACTTCAAAGTAGTGATGTCGCGATCATAACATTTTCGGTTCGCGAACAGCGGACGCAAACTTCTATCAAATGTTTGCAAACGGGCGAACCCGGCGAACCGCCATAGACTTCAATGGGCAGGCGAATTTCAAAACCCACAGGGACTCTTTCTGGCCACAATAGTGATGGGAAAGTTGTTTCAAGTGGACTAACACCTGGACTGTGGCATGCCGGAGGGGGATCCATGGCAAAACTCCCACGGAAAATTACATAGTTGATGCAGAGTCTGGTTTTAAGCCATAAAGGGCATAAATCACCTAACATTCCTAAATTGTTTGTAATAACATGCTTTAAAACATCATGTATGATGTTGTATCGATCAGGTAGTGTAAGGGTTACACCCGCTTCACAGTAACAGACCAATCTCCCCGTTTAATGCACCGCAAACAACCGCAAACAGTCCCTTTGCACAACTGCAAACTCCCCATTTGCACAAGGTTGGATACCAAGCTAGCCATGTCCCGTTCCTTGCCTCACTGATGTCATTGAAGGTCTCTTCCTCCACCCAGCCACCAAGGGTCCCTGAAAGGTGACAACAAGCCCCCTGGGATGCCTGCTGTGTTTGGTATTCCACCTCCTCAAAGCCACCTTCCTCCTCTGACTGCTTCAGACTCCTCTCTCTGCATTGCCTCTGTCTATTATAAGGTGTGTACTGTTAAGTAGTACTATTCCTATCGGTTTAATCCCTGTTACGTCCACTATTAGGGTATGTGTATATGGCATTGATTTTTGGAACAGGGAGATGGAAAAAGATGCTTGGTTGGACCTCCTACTTCGAATTTGGGGCACTGCACGTGCAATGTAATGTGCCACCAGATAGGAGTGGTGTATTAAGTTGTACTGTTTATTCCTATCAGTTTGATACCTGTTACGTCACCTATCAAGGGACGTGTATATGGCATGGATTTTTGGAAGCGGGAGATGGAAAAAGATGCTTGTTCGGTCCTCTCACTTCAAATTTGGGGCACTGCGCGTGCAATCTAAGGTGCCACTAGATATGAGTGTCACTGTGCACTGGCAAAAGTTGGCAGAGTAGGCGATGTAGGCCTCACACACACGCCTGTAGGCAGGCAACTGATATTCAATCGATTACAGATAAAAAAGGGTTGTTTTATGTCACTGTAAACTACGGTTGCACCAGATATGACATATCACTGTGCACTGGCAAAAGTTGGCAGAGTAGATGCAATAGGCTTCACACACACGCCTGTAGGCAGGCAATTGCTATTCAATCTATTACAGTCAAAAAAGTGTTGTTTTATGTCACTGTACACTACAGTTGCACCAGATATGACGTATCACTGTGCACTGGCAAAAGTTGGCAGAGTAGATGCAATAGGCTTCACACACACGCCTGTAGGCAGGCAATTGCTATTCAATCTATTACAGTCAAAAAAGTGTTGTTTTATTTCACTGAGCACAATATAAGCTGTGAGCCTGACATAGGCAGGCAACTGAAATTAGATTACAGGAAAAAAATTGTTGTTTTCAATGTATGGTACACCACCAGGTATGAGTAGTGAAAATAAGCACAATATAAGCTGTTAGGTGTTAGCCTGTCACACACACACGCTGGCAGGCAGGCATATGCAATTAGATTACACAGAAAAAAATTATAAAATAAAATAAATGATGTTCTAGCCCTAAAAAGGGCTTTTTTGGTTGCTGTCCTTGCAGCAGATATCAGATGAGTCCTTCAGGTCTGTAATGGAAGCTAAATACACAGCCTGGCTATCTGTGTCCCTATTAAATCTCCAGCAGCTACACTATCAGTCCTCACACAACGAATGCAGCTTCAGAATGATTCTAAAATGTATGCTTTCCTTCAATTGGAAGGCTTTGGAAGGGAGTGTATGCTGCTGATTGGCTGGAATGTGTCTGCTGACTGTGAGGTGCAGGGTCCAAGTTTCCTCAATGATAAAGTATAGGGGGCGAACCGAAAAGAGTATGTGTTCGCCGTCCGCTGCGAACGCGAACATGCCAAAATCACTGCGAATAGTCCCCTGGCGAACTGTCGGCGACATCTCTACTTCAAAGTAGTAGTGTGATATAATTTCCTGCCACTTTTTGAGAAAATGCTCATCTCCAAGATTCAAAGCAGGGATTACTTGTATTCTCAATAATCTTGTGATTATGTTTTTTTAAGTTATTTTTAAATCTAATGACTTTCCATAAAGTTCTCATTTGTTTATTAAGTATCTTAAGCATATATAAGTATAGACTTTTTGTTGCTACAACTACAGTTTCAAGGTGCTTGCCACTGTATCTGAGTTACTTATCAATAACTCCCTATTGACTATGATAACCCTGAGTAGTTATTTCAACTCTTACCACCTCTACACTTTCTACCCTATTACTTCTATTTTTTTCCTCCACCCACCTACTAGTTTTAAAAACTCTCTAGATGTCCTATGATTCGCTCCCCTATCACAGAAGCTCCTTCTTCAGCAAGGTGCAATTTATCACTGCTATAGAGATTGTAAGTTAGAAGTCAGCCCGAGGCTCTAAAACCCCCAAACCCTCCTTAGTGCAGCACTTTTTTACCAAACATTAACCTCCGTAAGCTCCATCTGTCTCCCTGGACTAGCTCAGAAAATACTACCTTGGAGATTCTTGCCTTAAGCTTGTTTCCTAGTTCTATAAAATCATTCTTTAGGGCACTCCCCTTCCCCTTACTCTATCATTGGCACTAATATGTATCAAGACTGCTGGTTTATTTTCCGCCTCTCCCAATAATGTTAAGTGCCTTGAAAAAGTATTCACCCCCTTGATTTTTTACCTATTTTGTTACATTACAGCCTTACATTCAATGTTTTGTTAATCTGAATTTTATGTGATGGATCTGATAACAATAGTTTAAGTTGGTGAAGTGAAATTAGAAAAAATGATACATAAAACTATTATTTAGAAATAGAAACCAGAAAATTGGCATGTGTGTATGTATTCACCCCCTTTGTTATGAAGCCCATAAAGAGCTCTGGTGCAAACAATTACCTTCAGAAGTCACATAATTAGTGAAATGATGTCCACCTGTGTGCAATCTAATTGTCACATGATCTGTCATTACATTTACACACATTTTGTGAAAGGCCCCAGAGGCTGCAACACCTAAGCAAGAGGCACCACTAAGCAAACACTGCCATGAAGACCAAGGGGCACTGCGCGTGCAATGTAATGTGCCACCAGATAGGAGTGGTGTATTAAGTTGTACTATTTATTCCTATCAGTTTAATACCTGTTACGTCACCTATCTTTCCTCCCAATAGCACATTCTATATGTCATCAACCGGCCTGTGTGTATTTAGAGAACCACACTTTAAGGCCCTTAACCTGGGACAAGGTGACTTGGCTATCAGAATTGCCTTAGAGCCTTAAAAACTCGCCAAACCCCCTAATCAGACACTCACTATCATACTGGAAATGGGCCAAGAAACACACGGGTTTGTTCCCTGGATCCACCCAAATTACCCCAATTCTTGACCACCCTCAGGCCCTGAAACACATGAGCACAACATCACAACACTGGTGGAGGTCAAGGAAACTAGATAGACTGGGAGACTGGTTAGTAAAGGGCCAGATGCTCCTCTTTGAGGAACTGAGGGACAAGCATGAGCTACCGCTGTCAGAACATTACAATTACTGTAGGCTGAGGCATTTCACACACTCCCTGACCCAGAAACAGGGGACACCGGTCTTAAATTGGTTCTCCAAAATTTGTAAAGGTAAACCTCTATTAAGGGGGATCATTGGGTTGCTTTACAAATATAAAACATTTGTTACTGGTTGAAGTGACACTGGAGGAAGGACCGGAGTGGGGGAGCCCTGGAGACCCTTCAGAAGCAACCGGCGGCAAAATCATCCCAGGAAAGGAGAGGTCGCTTACTGAAGCCTGCCCTAGGGTAACCCAAGGGTGATTGCCCAGGTTAGATATTGTAAATAATAAGCTAATACTGCTGGAGGGATGATAGCTAATAGGACTTTGGTGTTTCCTGCAGATATACTCTTTACTATTGTCTGTTTTACCATGTTTTAGGTATCTCTTAAATTGCAATCACAGTAAAAAATAAATAAATACAAATTATTAACCTAAAAAGTAAAAATAAGAAGGAATAGCCAGCTAACTTTCACAAAATGTCTTTATTGTAAATATGTATTTTTGCCCAACTGTTATGCAAGACTGTTCAAAAATGCTTTATTTTTCATTACATGCTGTACGCCTTCTAAAATAAAATAATTTAAATGCAAAAATTAGGTATTGTTGCAGCGACCAGAAAAATTTATGTTAGTTTGCCAGGCAGAAAGTGCCCTATAACATTGCGTCTTGAACCCTAGTTGGTGGCGGATAAGTCACGCAAGTCATCCGGCATTCAGGGATAAAATACAGCAGCGTGTGGACCATTATTAGCTCAAGGCAGCTCATCTATCAGGCCTTTTTTAATCAAATGTATCGCCCACTGTTAGTCCCTTCGGGATCCATCCCTCATTCATCTTAATAAAGGTGAGGTAATCTAGACTTTTTTGACCTAGGTGACTTCTCTTATCAGTGACAAAACCTCCTGCTGCACTGAAGGTCCTTTCTGACAGGACACTTGAGGCGGGGCAGGACAGAAGTTCTATGGCAAATTGGGATAGCTCAGGCCACAGGGCAAGCGTGCACACCCAGTAGTCAAGGGGTTCATCGCTTCTCATAGTGTCAATATCTGTAGCTATGGTGAGGTAGTCTGTTACCTGACGATCGAGTCGTTCTCTGAGGGTGGACCCCGAAGGGCAGTGGCGAAGCATAGGACTTAAAAAGCTCCGCATGTCCTCCATCAACAACACGTCTGTAAAGCGTCCTCTCCTACACCTCTTCCGCTGTTAGATTGCTGTTGTGCTGTGACATCACCCTTAATCGCTGTGTAAAGCATACTTTTTAATTTATTTTGGAAGTGCTGCATCCTTTCCGACTTGTGGTAATTCAGTAACATTTCAGGCACTTTCTGCTTATACCGGGGGTCTAGTAGCGTGGACACCCAGTACAGGTCGTTCTCCTTCATCTTTTTAAACGAGGATCCCTCAACAGACACGACAGCATGAAAGACCCCATTTGCACAAGGTTGGAGGCCGAGCTAGTCATGTCCCGTTCCTCGTCCTCAGTGATCTCACTGAAGGTATGTTCTTCCCCCCAGCCACGTACAACACCACGGGTACCAGATAGGTGACAACGAGCACCCTGGAATGCCTGTTGTGGTTTGTCTTCCTCCTCCTCCTCAAAGCCACATTCCTCCTCTGACTCCTCTTCCTCACAATCCTCTTCCAGCGTTGACGCAGGTCCAGCAAGCAATGCTGATAAGGTTGTTTCTGGTGGTGATGGTGACCACAACTCTTCCTCTTCCTCTTCACGCTCATCTACGGCCTGATCCAGCACTCTTCTCAGGGCACGCTCCAGGAAGAAAACAAATGGTATGATGTCGCTGATGGTGACCTGGGTGCGACTGACCAG
This sequence comes from Discoglossus pictus, assembly GCA_027410445.1. Lineage (NCBI taxonomy): Eukaryota > Metazoa > Chordata > Amphibia > Anura > Alytidae > Discoglossus > Discoglossus pictus. The sequence goes on from CM050166.1 coordinate 249,403,683, forward strand.
GTTTGTCACCTCCTCAAAAGGACGCATAAGCCTACAGGCATTGCGCATGAGCGTCCAGTAATGTGGCAAAAAAATCCCCAGCTTGGCAGAGGCTGTCCTAGCACCCCGGTCATACAAATACTCGTTAACAGCCTTTTATTGTTGGAGCAGGCGGTCGAACATTAGGAGTGTTGAATTCCAACGTGTCGGGCTGTCTAAAATCAAGCGCCTCGCTGGCATGTTGTTTCGCCGCTGGCTATCTGTAAAGTGAGCCATGGCCGTGTAGGAATGCCGTGGCGGTGTCACCAACTCCTTTGCAGCGCCACGTATTCCATGCTTGGCAACCATCACCAGGTTTACCCAATTCAAAGTGTAGGTGATATACCTGCCCTGACCATGCTTTGCAGACCAGGTATCCGTGATCAGATGGACCCTTGCCCCAACACTGTGTGCCAGAGATGCCATTACTTCCTTTTGCACAATCGAGTACAGGTTGGGGATTGCCTTTTGTGCAAAGAAATTTCGGCCGGGTACCTTCCACTGCGGTGTCCCAATAGCACAAATTTTTTGAACGCCTCAGACTCCACCAGCTTGTATGGTAAAAGCTGGTGGGCTAAGAGTTCAGACAAGCCAGCTGTCAGTTGCCGGGCAAGTGAGTGACTTTTTGACATTGGCTTCTTACGCTCAAACATGTCTTTGACAGACACCTGACTGTGGGCAGATGAGCAGGGACTGCTCAGGGCGAGGCACTGAGTGGTGGATGGTTGAGAGAGGGCAAGCAGGGCAGCAGTAGTTGACGTGGCTGAAGATGCTGGACCAGGAGGAGGATGGCGGCTTTGACTTTGTGTGCTGCTTGTACTCATGTGTTGATCCCATAGGCGTTTGTGATGCGACATCATGTGCCCTCGCAAAGAAGTTGTACCTAGGTCGGTGTTGGACTTCCCACGACTCAGTTTCTTTTTGCACAGGTTGCAAATGGCATCGCTGTTGTCACAGGCAGACACACGAAAAAATTGCCACACTGCTGAGCTCTGCAATGACTGCATTCTGGTGGTGGCAACAGCATGCGTTGACTGGCGTGCTGTCTGTCTGACCCCGGGTGCCAATGCATGCTGTCTGACTGTGCCACTAGCTACTTTCGACGACCTCCCGCTGCTTCCAACTCGTCTCCTTCTCTCTGTCTCCCCATCTGAACTTTCTTCCTGTTCTTTTTCTCTTATAGCGGGCACTCACATGACATCCACGGATGCATCGTCGTCATCAACCGCTTCACTTGTATCCGGTCAGGCAGCATTACACACATGGACGTACGGACGTAAGTTGGCAGAGTAGATGCAATAGGGCTCACACACACGCCTGTAGGCAGGCAAATGATATTGAATCGATTACAGAAAAAAAAGGGTTGTTTTATGTCACTGTTCACTACGGTTGCACCAGATATGACATATCACTGTGCACTGGCAAAAGTTGGCAGAGTAGATGCAATAGGCCTCACACACACGCCTGTAGGCAGGCAACTGATATTCAATCGATTACAGAAAAAAAAGGGTTGTTTTATGTCACTGTACACTACAGTTGCACCAGATATGAGTGTCACTGTGCACTGGCAAAAGTTGTCAGAGTAAATGCAATAGGCCTCACACACACGCTAGCAGGCAGGCATATGCAATTAGATTACACAGAAAAAAATAATAAAATAAAAGAAATGATGTTCTAGCCCTAAAAATTGCTTTTTGGGTTGCTGTCCTTGCAGCAGATATCAAATGAGTTCTTCAGGTGTGTAGTGAAAGCTAAATACACAGCCTGGCTATCTATTTTCCTATTAAATCAGCAGCATGTAGAATATATGTCCTCTCTCAACGAATGTAGCTTCAGAATGATTCTAAAATGGAGGCTTTCCTTCAGATGGAAGGCCCTGGAAGGGAGTGTATGCTGCTGATTGGCTGGAATGTGTCTGCTGACTGTAAGGTGCTGGGTCAAAGTTAACTCAATGATAAAGAATACGGGGCGGACCGAAAAGCGCATGTGTTCGCCATTCGTTGCAAACGCGAACATGCGAAAATCGCCGCGAATAGTTCCCCGGCGAACTGTACGGGACATCACTAATTGCTTTGATCAGTGTGACTAATAACAGAGTCCCCTACCACCAAAACCTGTCTGTTGATCTGCCTTATCTGCCCTCTGTCTCCTCCAGTAGAACTGTTCTCCTGGCTGTTAAAGGGAAACAGCTTTGACGGGCATTGCAATTCCTGAATGGACCTCCCCAACAAATTCACACATTCTTGCAAATCCTTTAGTGCTTGTCAACTCAGAACTGGCCTGCCTGCTCCTCCCTCTTCCTGTTCTCTCTGCTTCCCTTTGTTATTGTAACACTGCTACTTCCCTGGACATCCTCAAAATCCCCAGCTCCATGTCAGGCCCAGCTAAACTGTGCTCAGTGAGCAAGAACTTCCTTGATAAGGGTAACAATATCATGCTGTGCTGCAATTTGAGCTTCGAGAGGAAAAGATTATGTTAAGTTTAACAGATATAAAAGAATTTAGTTTAACAGATATAAAAGACTAGCGACTTGCCCGTCAAAAAATGACGGCAATGTGATGTATATGTTTGTGAAGTTGTTTAGTTATTTAAATATATTTTTGACCCTTGTAAGTATTGTGATATGAACATGTATTTTTGTAAAACGTTGATGTAATGGTTTTTTTAAAATGACATTTGTATCTGAAGAATTGTTCACTTTAATATACATAGAATCCAGAGAAAAGTAAAAAGTAAAAAGACTTTTTTAAACGTGCCGAATTTTAACATGAAGTTTAAAATATATGTAAGCAATAACCTTGAAAGTATATATTTTTAAAATTGAACTTTATTTTTTATGTAACTTTGTAATTTTTGCAAAACATTTGTCTAATTTTGAACATTATAAACAGGAACATAGTAAATAAATTTTGTAATATAATTTTGAATTAAAAGTATTAACATTTGAATGTAAAAACAGTTTAACTTGAAATTAATCAGTATTAACATGCAATTTATATCAGAATAATTGTTAAGTTTAATATACATTGAATGTAGAGGAAGGCATACATTAAAAACTCTCCTTAAACCGTACGTAATTAAAGTAATTCATTACTGAGCACTTAAACTGGCGATAAACATTAATGTAGGTAGTAATCTTAAGATAACATAGAATATTTACATTGTGACTTAAAAGGTGCTTGAGCTCTTAACATGAACTTTGTAATATGTTGAATGAAATAACTTGAAAATATTGTTTTTAAACTTGTAACATTAGAAACATTAACATAGTGACTTAACATTTTAACATAATTTTTCATAGAAATGCAAGGCAAGTATTTTGTGAGGCGAATTATCCATAAACATGACTTCCATTAATTATGACTGAATTAAACAACCAATTTTTTTGTATTTTTGAATGTTTTTCCAAAATGTTTGCATGGCTTTAGTTTGTATCCTGCAAAGTTATAGTACTTCATAGTAGACAATGTTTTTAGTAAAAATACGTCCATCTTCTAATAAATCACCTTGACTTTCATTGTTTTCAATGTAAACTTTAATAGCCTGTGGATTTTTGCAGCGTGACAACGCAACGTACAATTGACCATGTGCAAAAACTGGTTCTTCCAAGTAAATACCCACAGATTTGAAAGTTTGACCTTGTGATTTATTAATGGTCATGGCAAATGCCATAATAATGGGAAATTGTCTTCTTTGAAGTATAAAAGGGAGACTACTTTCACTTGGTGCTAAATCTATTCTTGGTATGAAAACTCTCTCTCCTTTATGGGTCCCAGTTAAAATTTCAGCATCTATAAAATGGTCCTTTAATTGTTGAACAATTAATCTTGTGCCATTGCATAGGCCTTTTTTGGGGTTCATATTTCACAGTAACATGATAATTGCACCTTTCTTTAGCTGCAAAATATGTGGTGGCATTCCAGAAGGAGTCAAAGAGTTAATGAATTCAGTTGAAAAGTTTGCCTGACTTTCATTGTCATCAGCAAGTACAGAATCAGCACTGTGATAATTTCTTTGTGGTGCATTAATTTTTTTAAAGATTTCATTATTGAGTATTAATGCATCTTTATTTTTACACGTCAGTACAACTTGGTTGGCAAGCTCGGAATATTCTTCGTTATTTATGCTCCCTTCAAATATAGCCGATATAATATCTTGTTGACAAATCATATGAGGTGGGATCTCTACAGTGTCGTCAGGTAAATGTAGTATTTTTTCTGTTCTGCCTTCTCCAATTTGAATAAGCCAATCATTGAAATCAGTTTGGCCTTCTGATCTCATATTTTGTTGCAGTTGAAGATGGGTAAAATGTTTCCATACTGTACTTGACTTTATACATGTTTCAATAATGTCTGTTCGATTTCCATGTACAACGACAGGTAATGTTTGTCTAAAATCGCCACCCAACAACATTACCTTTCCACCAAATGGAAAAATATTATCCATGACTTCACGAAGCAAACGGTCAATACATTGGAGGGCATAGCATGACATCATTGTGGCCTCATCTATTATAATTAATTTACATTTCTTCAATTTCTTTGCTTGTAAGGATGTCATGCGAATATCTGACACAGAATTTTCCAAAATAGGCACTGGCAGTTTAAATCCACTATGAACAGTTCTTCCACCTTCTAATAAAAGTGCAGCAATTCCAGTAGTGGCAAACGCCATTGCTATTTTTCCTTGTGCTCGTACTGAACTCATTAATAAATTGTACAAATATGTTTTCCCTGATCCGCCAGGTCCATCAAGATAGAAATAACGCTCTGTCACCATGTCATCATCTATAGCATTTTTAATGGCATGAAATGCTTGCAATTGTAGTGTATTTAAAGTTGCAAGTCTTTCTTCTGTTCTTTCTGCTTGTAGTTGAATGTCATAGTCTTCAAAGTTAATGTCATCTATTAGACCTGGATCAGGCAAATTAAAACTTGCACAACTTAATCCATGAGTTAAAAAGACTTCTTGAATTTCCATTAACGCTTTTAAGTGTGCAATGGGTTCATTGTATCGTCGCATAAAGTCTTCAGCCATATTACTTTTAAAAGTCTCCCACAAAGCTAATGCATTTGGAGCATTTGAGAAGATACAAATAAAAGCAAATTGTTCTCTCATCTGTCGTGGCATTTGACATTGTGCTGCTTCTTCTAAACATCTTTCCCACTCTGTATCATCAGCGAGTAAGTTTCTATGTCTTGCAGCTAAATGGAAGGATTCATATACAATGTCATTAACAGTTCTTAATTGTTCAAAACTTTGTGCTCCTGGAACATTTAAAAGTAATATCCGTAAGCAAAAACGTTCAACATCTCTTGGACTGACTGTGTAAATTCGTGGAATTATTTTATTGCCTCTGGTTTTTCTTGCTCTCCATAATCCATTCACAAAAATTTCAATATATAAGTATTGTGTTGCTTCAGCATCAGTGGAATTTAATGCAAACCATGCAGTTAGTGTAGTGTGACGATCTTCACTTTGGGCCAATGCATTCATTTCATTTCCAGCATGGAAATAGACTAAATGTCGTTGTGGCAAATGTACTGCTAACCTATATACTGCATGTGATCTATCATGCATTTCAAATTTTAAAAGCCGCCACATAGCTTCTGGTGCACTGACATAGCGAGCATCTACATGAGATGCAAGTTCATCATGTACTAACTCACTACTTTCAGGGTTGTCTGCACTTTTGACGACTACAGTAGCTGCATCATAGCCTTTGTAAATATATTTGTAGACATATTTAATGGATTTGATGGAAGTGCAGGCTTCTACGTTGATGTGGGCGTTGTACTTCATGAGTAAATGTGGATTGTAGGGTACTACATATCTATTGTCCACTTTTTTTCCACGAATAATGGCACTATCTCCTTCTCTTCTTTTATAAAGTGGATATCCATCACAATTTGCATATGTTTTGTCTCTATAATCTTTTGGAAAATCTTTTGAACATTGATTATTTTCCATACATGGTGATTGTGGATTAAGGTCTCCACAGGGTCCATGAATCATGCGATGAGTAACAATCTCATATAGTCTACCATATAGTTCTGGATCTGGTAGTTCAGCAACTATGACTGCATCCACTTTGTCCGAAGTATCTAATTTATCTTTCTCTTGAAGTATTATGAGAAGATGTGCATGTGGAAGGCCTCTTTTTTGAAATCCAATGGTATATACATAAGCAAGACATTTGCCAAATAACTGATTTATAGTGAAGTCACGTATTAATTCATTTAATTTGATCTTAAAAACTCTGGCTACTAAATCTGGTCGATCTGAAGCACTTTGTCCAAGAAGCAGATTTTGATTAATTTCTGGCCATTGTGGATTACATGTAAATGTCACAAATAAATCTGGTTTTCCAAATTTTGTCACAATAGCCATAGCATCATTGTATCTTTCTCTCATATTTCGAGGAGATCCTTGAAAGGAAGATGGTAAAATGATGGCTTTGCCAGCTGTCATGTCTCTGCTTGTAGCCACGTCAGCAACATAGTCCATGAGTCCACAATATTGTTCTACACGTAGTTTATCTTGTTGATATTTTATAAAGTTTAAATTATTTGCCTCAACTTGCAAATATGAATCAATAATCCATTGTTGTGTTAGTTTCCCACCACATAAAATTGGATTAAATTCATCTCTAATGGCAATTTGAGCAACTTTAAATTCAAGCATAGAAACATTATTTCGGATTCTGGCTTTAGCATTTGGGTAACTGGGAAGGGTTCATTTTGGTTGCCAACCTGCTTCTCCGTGTGGGAAAAAGATGGGATATGTCATTGGATCTAAATTTGGACTTAAGATATTAATATTAATAAATGGTTGCTCCTCATTTCTGGGATATACTCTAATGTCTCTTTGAAATGGTGGTTCTCCTTCATCATTCTGAAAGACCATTGCAACCTCATTTGATGTTGGCAAGTTATAACGACGTTTATCAGTATGTCTGTCTCTTTTAAGCACCATATTAACCTTTGGCATGGGTAATTGATGTCTTTGTGCATGAAGTAGTTGTTTATTTTCTACTTCTGCCAATTTTTTGTAAGCTTTACCGTAGGGATTGTTGTCCATAATGTTATTTAGCTCTATAAAAACACTGGGTAAGCATTTTTTATTTTCTTCCATCTGCATACGTTGGTCAACAGCTTCCATTGTATCTAGGACATATAGTTGAGCGAATTTTCTTTGCTCTCCTTCCTCTGGATGTAAATGTGAAGTCCGATGATAAATTTGTCCTTGGACTTTAAAACAGTAAGGACCATGTCCTGGTACATTAGCAGCCAATGTTGCCCCCATAGATGCAAATGATATGGCACTATTGTATGATCTTATGTTTGTCTTAAAATTTTTGTAATTTGGAAAAGTAGGTTCAGTCATAATATTTTGTAAATAGGTTGGAAATTGTTTCCTTTCTGGAAGTTTGAACTTTCCTTTTTGACAACAACTAATAAATTGTCCATCTCTGGGTCTCTCCTGTTTAAAATAATAAGCATCACAAAATTGACATTGAGTAGTCATGTCCCCACAACTATGAACCTCTACTGCTAAAGACTTCAGTAAAGGACAATTTGCAAAACATATTGGATGTTGACTTTCATATTCATCAGATGAAAAGTCATGAAATGTTTCAACAACAGGTTCTAAATGTTTAGTTTTTTTCGTAGATTTTCTTGGTATATGTTGTACTTGTTTGGTTGAAATGTCCTGTAAGTTTTTAGTAAGAGTTTATAAATGCTTTGTTTTTGTAGTTGCTTTTTTTGGTCTGTCTTGACTGGTATCTTGTAAAATGTCATCTGATGTTTTAGGAACAGTTTGTAAATGCTTTATTATTTTTTTTTTTTTTTTGGTTGTATCTTTCATTTTTGCAGCTGTTATTCTTTTATTTGCAAGTCTTTTGCGTTCTTTTTCTCGTCGAATTTCTTTCTCCTCCGGTGTCTGCTGGGCGGCCCATCTCTCTTGTCTTTCTCTAGTTTGACGTCTTTTCTTCTCTTCTTTGGTCTCGTTATCAGCCATATTAATCTGTAAAGGAAAAAAAATAAATGTAATTGTGTATATTTAAATTTGTAATTCCTGTTAAAGATTCTTGTGCACAATTGGTGAAATAAAAGGCAAATCATTACTGTATAATTTATATTTAGAATGTATCATTTATATTTAGTTAAATTTATAATTCCTGTCCTCACTGGCTAAGAATTTGGCCAATGGAATACTGCTGTAAATAAGCATGTAACATATTTTTTTAAAATAATGGTTTTATTTATTAAAAACGTTGTTTGTGTATAGATATTTACCACTGCAAAACTTATTTGCTAAAAAAAAAAGTGATGTGGTTATTGAGCTATGTATTGCATAGTAGCAATTTAAATAAAATAAGGGAGATAGTAAATTAATTATTTTATTTTTCTGTTGACACAGATGCAACTGAAAGCAGTTTCTTTAGTTTTATACTTTAGTACTTATTATACTTTACCTTGGTTGAAGTGTGATTTAAATCCGAATGTTTGTTGGTCCTCGGTTCAAAATCGTTGTCCAATGGTGTGGTCCTCTGTTGGAAGTCCTCGTCCGATGGTGTGGTCCTGTGGCGATAGCCCTCGTCCGATGTTGTGGTCCTGTGGCGATAGCCCTCGTCCGATGTTGTGGTCCTTTGGTGAAAGTCCTCGTCCGATGGTCTGGTCCTGTGTTGAAATTCCAGGTCTGCTGGTCTGGTCCTGTGTTGAAATTCCTCGTCTGCTGGTCTGGTCCGAGTCCTCGTCCGATGGTCCGGTTCTGTGGAGAAAGTCCTCGTCCGATTGTCTTCACGCAGTATCAGTTGTAATATAAAATAGAAAATGTTGTTTGAGTGAAATGTCTTTTAAAGAATTTAAAAATTTATGAATTCGGCTGTATTGTATCAGTTATGGTTATTTTTTTCTATCTTTTTTTTTTTTTACTTTCTGTACAATCCCACGACTTTTGTTATTCTTATTTAAGGTTCTTAGTAAGGCTTGTGGGTTGTGATATATTAAATAAGAATATAAATTTATTTTGCTATGTGTTTATGTTATTTTTTGTACAATCCTGTTTTGTGCACACCACTTGTGGTATACTTATTTAACCTTTATTGGGATGCTTATAGTTAGTGAGACATGAAATAATATAATTAATGTAGTTTGCTATGTGTTTGTGTTAGTTTTTGACAATCCTGTTTGGTGCGCACCACTTGTGCAAAAGTTATTTATTCTTGATTGTACTGGTTATAGGTTGTTAAACATTAAAGAAGAATGTTAATGTAGTTTCCTATGAGTTTGTGTGATTTTTTGTACAATGCTATTAGGTGCGCAACACTTTTGTTATTCTTATTTTTGCTTTTTTGTAAGGCTTATAGGTTGTTAAACATTGAATAAGAAATTCTGTTTTGTGTGTAGCAGTTTGTGTCTCATTCAATTGCGATTTGGCTAATTGAATCGTGCCCTAAATAAGCACATAGCATATTTTTTTAAATAAGTTTTTAGTCAGTTTTTAAATATTTTTAGTAACTAAAAACTTCTTTTAAAAAATTGTTATGTTGTTATTTAGAGCCCTATTCAATTGGGCAAATTGCAATTGAATGAGGGCCTTTGTGTGTACCATATGTTGCATAGTTTGCCCCTCATTCAATTGCATTTTTTACAATGTAATAGTACTCTAAGGCCGTCATTGAATTGCAATGTTGAAAATTGAATAGGGTTGTAAATAAGCACATCACATATATTTGTTAAAATAGAATAAGGGCCTAAAAGTGCTTATTTATAGCCATATTTAATTGTCCAAAATAGCAATTGAATGAGGACCTTTGGTTACTGCATTTGTTATATTGTGAGCTCCTCTTTCAATTGTGTTTTGGCCAATGGAATAGAGCTCAATATCAGCACAGAGCATATTTTTTTACGGAATTTTGTATTTAGTGAACTTGTATCCAAAAGCAACGTGTTCACTGAATAAAAAGTTCCTTTAAAAAATATGCTCTGTGCTTATATAGAGCCCTATTGAAATTGGCAAATCACATTTGAGTGAGGCCCTTGGCCATTAAAGATATATAGGTCCTCATTGAATTGCAATTTTGCCAATTGAAGAGGGCTCTAGATAATCACATAACATATTTATTGAACAAAGTTTTTAGTTATTGAAAACCTTGATTGTGGTTAGAAATTCAGTAACTAAAAAGTTCTGTATAAAAAATATGTTATGTGCTTATATAGAGCCCTATTCAAATGAGGAAGTCGCAATTGAATAAGGCTCATGGTTCTTTCTTGTTTATACTTAATACTTTACCTTGATTGAAGTTTTGAATGACAGACGGTCCCCTCCTGCCAATCTTAATGCGCCGGTCTTCTTGTAGTGTCTGTTTGAAAAAGAAAGTGAAATAGTTATTTGTATATTTATAATTTTTCATCTAGCAAAGCATGGCCTTTTGAGCATGTAATGTCTTGTTGTATCTTACCTCTTCTTCTTTGTTGGTGTTCTTTAAAAGGGATTGTGCTTCACAGTGCACGGTGCAAATTGTTGAGAGACGCTATTGATGCAGAGTCTGTTTGAATATTCAAAGAAATAAAAAGATTCAGCTTTATATGATCTATTGAATTGAAGTAAATGAATGTCATTTAAATATAGTTGTGTAATTTTTTTCAATTGACCTTATTTTTTGTTGGGGGCTACACACATATGTCACATACATGAAGCACATTCCATAGTTTAATGTAATTATTTTGTGTACGTGTGACATATCAGTATACATGACTCATATTTAAATGGTTAAATTAACCTTATATATTTTTTTTCCAACACACATAAATGTGTGTGTGTGAGATGTAACTATAGATGATACACATATATGTGCGTGTGACATATCAGTATACATGACATATAATGTCATTTAAATGTAGTTGTTTACTGATTTTGTTTTAAGCTAATATTGTTGCAGTGGCAATACACATAAATGTGCGTGTGACATGTCACTATACATTATACACATATATGTCCGTGTCACATGTCACTATGAAGGGGCAATACACAGAAATGTGCGTGTCACATGTCACTATACATTATACACATATATGTCAGTGTCACATGTCACTATGAAGGGGCAGTACACATAAATGTGTGTGTCACATGTCAATATACATTATACACATATATGTCCGTGTCACATGTCACTATGAAGGGGCAATACACATAAATGTGCGTGTCACATGCCACTATACATTCTATACATAATATGTGCGTGTCAGATGTCACTATACATTATAGACATATATGTGCGTGTCAGATGTCACTATACATTATAGACATATATGTGCGTGTCACATGTCACTATACATAAACCTCTGTTTAATATTGAATTATGTTTTTTTGTTGTTTTGTTAAATGAACCGTATTTTTTTTTTGAGCCTATACACATAAATGTGCCATACATGTCACTACATAAATCCTATTTTTTTTTTATTTGTTTGACCTGTCCTGATAATAAAATGTAATATATTATAGCTTACCTCTCAGTTGTAATTTGCACAATGCAAAGTAGCAAATTAGTAAAGAATTGTCTTCTCAAGTAAAAGCAGCAGTTATCTCAGAAGTCACTCTGTTGATCACCTGAGGAGAAATGTATTTTTTTGTTTGAAATAGGCAGTATTTATAAACTTGTAGAAAGTTCTGGAAAGTGAGACCGTTAGGACGCAATACGCATGCGCTATTTGCGTTCCAGCTTACAATTTGCGTTCCATCCGCCATTTTCTGCGTATTACTGTTCAAAATGGTGTTTAATATGATTGTGATACGTTCCGCATAGTATGTGTTTCATTATTGCGAGTAAGTGTAGTGTAGTTACGTCTGAAGCCTCGTTTTCGTTTTGTTCGTCGGCCATTTTTTCTGTCGCTTAGCGATGGTATTAGTGTCTAAAGTGTTTTATTTTGATTTAAATGTAGGTGTAACTTGTTTTTTTGAGGTGCTGGCTGGTTCCTCTTGCTGTAGGTAAGCTTTTTATGTGTTTGTTGTGTGTCTTTCTTAAGTTTTAAATGTTTGTATGTCGGCGTGTTGCGTCCGATGTTTGCGAGGTCGTAATGTGTGGTAACGTGTCTCGTATGGTGTTTGCGTGTGTAGCCTTGTTTTCGTTTTATTCGTCGGCCTTTTTTTGTGTCGCTTAACAAACTATTTAGTGTCTAAACTCTTTTATTTTGAGTGCAATTAAGTTGTAAGTTGCATTTTTGAGGTCCTGGGTGCTTCCTGTTTGTGAAGGTAAGGTTTTTATGTATGTGCTGTGTGTATGTATTGTGTTTTTAATTTTGTAATGTTCGCGAGTTGCGTCCGAGTGTTGCGAGGCCGTAATGTGTGTAAACGTGTGTCGTATGTTGTTTGTGAGTGTCGTAATGTGTTGCGACGTAAACTTTTTTTGAAAGTTTGCAAGGGTCGCAGTTGCTGCAACTGAAGACCTCGCTTCGCGAGGTCCTCAGGTGCTGGCATGGAGCGACTGCGGCGCTCCAAGCCAGCAACTGAGGCCCTCGCTTCGCGAGGGTCCTCAGTTGCTGGCAAGGAGCACCTTGGGCGCTCCATGCCAGCAACTGAGAACCTGGCACAGTGCCCTCGCTTCGCGAGGGCCGCGGGCTCGCTACGCGAGCCGCGGCCCCCGCTACTCGAGGCCCGCGACTCGCTACGCGAGCCCGCAGCGTTAGCAACAACTCGTACGCTCACAACTAAATATGTGATTGTAGTTCTTGTATTCATTTTCTATGGGATGGGGGATGATATATTATAATCTATTGCACAAACCAGAACTAACCTTGCACTGATGAGAGCCAGTACTGCATGTGAGTGGGTTCTTGGTTTGTGCTAAATCCAATCCTTTGCTTTGCTTAAAAGCTGTGTACAGAGAGCATATTCATTTAAAGGAGCCATGTACAAAATGGCAATTTTGGATCTAAGAGCAATATACATTGTCTTCTCATTTGCATGTCCCTGCCTAGTGGCTCAGAGTACAGTACAATAACTGTATTTCTGGGAAACCTAAGCGATAAATATGTTTTTCAACTTATTTTTAGTTTTGCAGATGGGCTTACAAATGTAGGTGGAGAGCTTCCCTTGCTCTTTTGCTCACCATACACTAAATAATTGTTGGGGAAAACTCAGTCCCACAAAATCTAATGTACAAACCAGAACCAACTTTGCACTGATGAGAGCCATTAAGCTTAAATTGGTGGTCGGGGAGGTTCTCTGCATTTTGGCATGATCTAGCAGTTTTGTAAGTTTTTTTTGTGATCATACATTCCCTCGGCTTTGGGGCATTGGTCTCCTCCTTGTGTGGGGGACCTTAAGCCCCTTGTTGCTATTGGGGGACTGCTGCAAGCACTTCCAGCCATGTACGCAGGGCTGTTAATCCCTTGTGGGAATACATACATCGATAGATGGAGGGGATGGCCAGTACTGTGCATCTGAAAGACAGTGTGCATTTGGTGGTGGAGGAAGGATGGCGACCTCAAGTAACGTTTAGTTATGTGGTGGAGAGAATTTTGCAGTAGCTGCTGGAGATCTCTTCTGTGTCAGTGCTGTGCATTCAAGACTCACAGTACAGGGGGTTATACAATCTGACCTTCTACAGCTCAAGCAACTGCTACAACCTTGACCATCAATACCAGGCTAACTCAGATAACCCCATCCTGGAGGGGATAAAGCTCAAGCTGTATGCAAGACTTGAACTTTCAATGAGCGTGCATATGTATAACCACTTTGTTGAAGACCATACCATCAAGTGTTTCCTGAGTAGGTACTGTAAGACAATGAGGATGGTTTGCAAACTACAGAATGTGTATGGCATATGGAACGGAAAGAGACAGTTTCTGGTGACATTAAAGGACTATCCGGGCAGCCTTGGAGGGATGAAAACACTGTTTTGGGCAGTGAGCATTGGTATCTTCAGGAGCAGTGAAAAGGTGGACTCAGATGGTACAGAAAGGGCGCAGGTGAAGTCCAAGTGACAGTATGGTCTCAGCTTCTGGGGACATGGAAAGGAGTGGAAAAGGAATTGATGGTTTTGTTGTTCCTCAGGGGATCTTCTGGGTCCTCTGGTCCAGGGGATAGTGGCGCAAAATGTGAGACTTCTGTAAAGGGTAGGCCTGCTGGTGGGCTTCCCAGCACAGTGGGTGTGGAACCTAGCTATACCCAAGACGTTCCGGCAGGTACCAGTTTGGAGGGAATAGGCAGAAGTAGTCTCCTGTCTCGAAGGAAGAGTGTGGGTTCTGGTCTGGCAGCTGGAACTCCAGAAAGTTGCGCAGTTCACAGGGATCCCTTGCTGGAGCGGGTCCAAGCAGCAAGCCAACATACAAACAGATGCTCTGTTAGAGTATGCCTGTGATGCGCTAAGTAGTGCCATTGAGCCCTTACAGGACAGTCTTGTACTTGTGGACCCATGTCTCAAGACAAGATTGGCATTCGTTGTCACACCTTTTCCTTGTTAGGAGCAACCCCAGGCCTATAAGTAACTGTTGCCCAGCCAGAGTGGGGTATTCATCTCGGAGTCAGCAACAGACGCAGCATCTCCAGGAGACTTAGAGGATCATAGCCCACTCAAATACTCCAGGGTATATGTGAAAAGAGGTGCATCATAAAACCCAAAAAGGAAAATGTAGAACAAATGGACATTGACAATATTAAAATAGGAGTGCTCCAGGGAAAGGGGGCAGACTGGCTGAGGGATGGACCCAGGAACGTTTCTCAGGGACACTCTCTTAGGGGCCTGGACATTTTGGATGGTTTTAAAAATCTCTGCTAACAAAATGTTTTTTTTTTTTCAAATATTTTATTTTGGTGGGAAATGGTGAAAAGTGAAGGTAATTTTTTTTTTTTTATTAAGTGGGGAAAAAGTTGTACAGAAGAAAGAGAATAGTATGATATCTTACAAAAAAGAAGACATTGGCTTTTTAAATTAAAAGAATTAGGTTTAGAGATTGATATGGACATGGAGAAATTAAAAGAAGAAATTAAAATGTTTTTAGAAGAAAAAAGAAAAACAATATTTTTTTTATCTAAAGTTAAACATATTGAAAAAGGAGAAGAATGTAATCAATATTTTTTTAAGAAAGCTTTTAACAAATCCAATATAGAAGTTTTAGAAGAAAGTGGGAAATTGTATTCAAAGTCAAAAGATATCTTAAACATAGCCTCCTATTTTTATTCGAGTTTATATAAGTAAAAAAAGGTAGATAGGCTTGCAAGACCGATATTTTAAATTCAATAAACATAGTTTTAAGTAAAGAAGATGGAGAGGTTTTATTAGATGACCTTTGTACGGAAGTGCTTTTTAGTGTGGTTTTTAGTTTTGAAACAAACAAAACCCCATGAGATGATGGCCTCCCTTGTGAATTTTACCAAAAGCTTTGAGATTTTATTAAAGATTACTTTTTATCTGTTCGTAAAATGCGTTTGAAGGGTGATATGTTACCACCATCTATGAGGACTGGTACTATGATCCGATAAAAAAAAAAAAAAGAGATCCAAAGATGTTAAAAATTGAAGACCTATCACCCTTCTTAAGTGCATAACAAAAAGCTTGGCAAATAGACCTAAAGTAATTCATTTAATTATAAAAGATGATCAGTCATGTGGAATCCCGGGGAGAAATATTACAAATAGTCTGTTTTTTTTAAGAGACATTTTAAACTACACAAAAGAGCGTGCTATCCCAACTGCAGTGGTGAGTCTGGACTTTGAGAAGGCCTTCAATTCTGTGTACCATTTCTTTCTTTTCCAAGTCCTGGAAAGGATGGGACTTCCTTTATATAATAATGTTTTTAGTAAACTCTCTATAAATGGGAATATTGGAAACTGTATATGTAGAATTATCTTCTGGGCACAGAAGTAAATGTATGCTTTTACATAATTGGAAAGAGGAGATAACAATTCCATTAGAAATCTTTTTCTGGCTTTCTAAATTGGGTTTTAGTTCTGAAAAAAATATAAGATAAAATATGTTTGTGCAATCTAAGAAATGTAACTTTAGAAAGTTTTATTACTCAAAGAAGTTTTATTGCCTATTTTACTTTTAATTGTTTTATCTTTCCACCACATTTTTTATGGTTTAAATTTTTTTTTATAAAAAAATGTCAATTTTTTGTGGGCTTCAAAAATGGAAAAGCTGGGGAGAGATAAGATAAGCAGAAAGTGTGAACTAGGGGGAAAAAACATGGCGGATATTGATACATTTTTATTGCTTAATATAATATCTGATTGAAACTGAGCACACTGACAAAACCGCTGATTTTATTACATTATATGGAGGGAGAATGTTTTCTTGATATAAGTGGATGCCATTGTCTTTAACCCACCAAAATGTTGTTCTGATTTTAATAATTTTATTAAAAAATATGAGATAAGTAATGTAAATATAAATATCATAATAAATCAGAGAAAATTGAAGATGTTAATAGAAAAAAGAAATTAGGTTTTATCTATAGAACGTTTCCTTGGAGACTTATGTAAAAAAATACGGGGACAAGTTTCTAATAAACTTTTATTTAATACACAACGAGATTTGGCATGGGCAGCAGTACATAATTGTATTCCTACAAGGACCTTTCAATACAGAAGAGGTTTAATCCGAAGTAAAAAGTGCCAGAGAGAAAACTGTGGAGAAGATGAAAATGTATATCATTTGTTTTGGGGCTGTTCCTTTGCTAAAAATATGTGGAAATCAATGACACACATTTTAACTAAATTATGTGATATTAATGTATTTTATTAATTGATTTTATATGGTTTATTTAAGTCAGCGTATTTTAAGAAAAATAAGATTACATGGCAAATCATAAATAATGTTAAAGAAGTTTTATGGAAATTAAGAAAGAGGAATTGTATCTGTTAATCAATGCAAATGATTTTAAGTCAAATGTAGTAAAAAGACAAAATGCAAAGGTTTTATGGAAGCAAGAGAAATGGAACAAAATACTTGCAACAGTAATTTTATATGTATTTTAACTTTTTTATCTGTTTTAGATGAAGCCTTTTCAATGATGACCCCAGGGACAGGACGGGGATAGAAGATGAAGGGAGAGTGAAAGCTTATTGCAGACACTGCGGTGGGTGAAGGGAAACGATAGCTTAGAGTAAAGGGACAAATAAAGAAAAAAGTTAGGGAAAGTGTGTGTTTAAACTGTTGCATGTATTTTATGAAAATGTAAATAAAAATGTGACATTTTAAATATGCCTGTAAAATAAAAAAGAATTGTATTTTCATTTCCATTTAAATTATTTTTTATGAAAATATGATTTGCTTGTATTTTTTATTGTAAACCTTATAAATATGATTATTATAATTGTAAATATGATTATCAGTATATCCTGACTTTTTCAGGTATATCAGTTTATTCTGATTTAATACTTCATTCATCTATTATTTTTGAATACGTTAACCCTTTATTTAGGGTACCTCTCATGACCAGATCTCTATATTGGTGATGATACTGATCTATCCTATTCTTATATCATATAGTATTTATTTATTCTTTACTGTGCACCAATTTTTATAACTTTTAAGCTGCGCTATTTCCGCATTAAAATATCCCATTAAAGTTGTTTATATTGTTTTGATTATTATAATTCATGATATATTTTATGAATGTAACAATTTTATGATTGTAAAACAAAATTATATGTTTTATAAATTTGAATTGAATTATATATGAAAAATTAAAATATGACTGTAAATGTATTAATTTGTTGTATATATTTTAACAATACTGTATGTGAGTGGGTTCTTGGTTTATGCAAAATCCCTGCTTTGCTTAAAAGCTGTGTGGTACTATCGAGCACATGCATTTACAGGAGCCATGTACAGAATGTCATTTTTGAATTTCAGAGCAAAATACATTGTCTTCTCATTTGAATAATGTCCCCGCCCAGTGGCTCAGAGTACAGTACAATGACTGTATTTCTGGGAAAACTGAGCGAGAAATACGTTTTCCAACTTATGTTTAGACTTGTAGATGGGCTTACAAACATATTATTTGTTTATATATATATATATATATATATATATATATATATATATATATATGTATATATATATATATATATATATATATATATATATACGTGTGTGTATATAAATGTACATTCAAAATGCAATTAACTTTAGTAGCTACTATCATTTTCCAGTATGGAATGGAAAAATGTGTTATAGGGCTCTATCACAGTCCCCGAGGTTCCTTTAGTTTTGCTATACTGCATGTTCTTCTGTTTTAAGGTAAAATTGCCATTGTAGTCCTCATGGCTCTGTTGGCTACCTCTAAGGTAAGTGAACATATCCCTTTATTATAGATAAATATATTAAAACATTTTTTCACATATTATCTCAGTTGACATCATTGGTGTTTTCCATGGAAAAACAGTTGATTCATTTACCATATTTTTTAACTCTTTACTTTATTTTAAAATAAAACCTTCTTCACTAAAATAGCTGACAATCCCATTTTCTCCCTTAATTGATTTGTTATTATTAAGTATATCAGTTTTAACCAAGTTAATATTTTAAGTGGAATTTGCTATTAGATAATTTTCTTTACTAAGGAAAATACTTTAGTGTTTTGGAGGTTAATGTCCTCTTTTTATATATTACAGCAAAGTAATTGTATACCTATGATGACAAAATTCCTCAGAATTACTTGTTTACAAAGAGAGCTCTGGAGATTATTATTACAGAACAGAACAAACTAGAAAAAACGTTCTGTTTATGATATGGTTATATTGTATTATAAACAATATGTGATTTTAAATCTCTAAAAAGCCAGTGAAGGAAATGCTTAAAAACAACCTATCAAATCACTTACTGCATTTTCAAGCATCACCTAAACATGATACCTCCTTCTAGCTTGCTGCCTTATCATGGTGAAAGAGCTTGTGCACCTCAATTAAACTGGGAGGTATACAATTTAGGGTCACCCAAGATGGGCAGGTCATAGCAGAAAGGTCATACAAATTGTGGTCCACTGGAGAAGGAACTGGCAACCCATTCTAGTATATTTGCCAAAAAAACACATGGATAAGCACTACCAGAAACACAGAAAAATGTGCCTGGGTACTGCCGTATATATGGTCACCACGACTAAAGGACTGGACAACAACAACAAAATATAATACTGCTGGAATATTGATATTATTTATCTTTATTATATTTATATTATTAGATCTTGGTAGTAACACGTGACTGAAAAGCTTTAAAAGAGAGAAGCATTTTTTAATTCTTGCTAATTTGTGTGGAAGCCAGTAGATGGATTTCAGTAAGGTAGTGGAGAATGATGTAATAATGAAAGGCAAGTTTAATAGCTAACAGCCTTATTACATTGTGATTCGGACAATTGAAAAGGGCTCTATATAAGCACAGAGCATATTTTTTTTACAGAAGTTTTTAGTTAGTGAAGACCTTGCTTTTGGATAGAAGTTAATTAACTAAAAACTTCTGTAAAAAAAAATATGCTCTGTGCTTATACTGAGCCCTATTCAATTGGCCGAATCGCAATTTAATAAGGCTGTAAGTAATCAAGGTGGCAGAGAATATGTGCAAGGATAAGGGTTCAAATCTATGGCATTATCAAAAAGAAACAGCATAGTAGATCTTCTTGTTCTTGCTTAATCCTAAATCTTGTTCCCACCATCTAATCCATTCAATTCCATTCAAGTAAAATTGTATTCATTTTAATTGCACTGCTAACTGGCTGCCTGCCTTATTAAAGTTAATTGCCTTCTTCTGAGTGACAGTTCCTATGCACATTTATTATACTACTCTTTTTGTCTTCTCATCTTCCCTGCACAATCTTCATTTAGCAACAAAAACTGAATCTACATACTTACTTAAACCTCTTGCCTTTGGACACCTTACTTTCTGCCTACCTCGTTAATATTAAATGCCTTTTTGGAAAGGTAGCTGTGTTTGCATTGTTTTAGTAATAATTTATTGTTAAACTGGTTGTTATAATAAATACAATCAATCTCCTTGTTTTATTTCCTCTATAATAAAACATTCCATGTTGCTATAATGTCATAACAATGAGTGTTGTAAAGCAAATCTATTTATTTTCATACCTTTCTGAAGCTCACTGGTTCCTTTGATTACTATATTTTTTTAATGACAGCTGTCTGTGGTTATTTTAAATTCTAGCTTATTAATCTGGTTAAACATCAGTCAAAATGATTATAATTGTGTTGTTTCATTGTGGTCACTTTTCTCTGCATTAAATTAATATATTAGATACTATTCAATTCAGAAATATTTAACCTTTCATACATACATACATCCATCTTTAAATAATGGGAATTGTATATAATTTAAAGGCATTTAATTAAGAAACACATATATCCCCTAGTGCATAACACTGTATATAAGTAATTTATGTAAAATGGCAATAACATGTAACCTTTAATAGAATCAATAAAAACACATATACAATAAATAATTGTCGTACATAAATATTATACATACACACTACTTAGTTGAAGTGGCAGCCTGAACGCCCACAGCATCCAAAAATCCTGCACTACAATAGACTGGCTAGGAACTCAGTGGGTTCCTGTTTCCTGGAAGGTTGCCCTAGTGGCTAACTCCAAATCTAACTGGGCCCCTAAAAATAAGCTAAACTACAATCTAACTAAATAAAGATGCACAATTAACCCCAAACCAATGGGGAAGAGCAACAGACCGCTGCTTCGAACCAGGTATGTAAAATACACAGGAAGCTAAGCCCCAACGCATGTTTCATCAGTGGATTCTGACATCATCAGAGGGTGCCGCTTCATGTGCCTTGTGAGTTTAAATATAAATTGAGAAGGCGCTCTGGTTAGCCAATTAAATTATATGATTTACATAAAGTTAATCTGTAAATATATATACACTTAGCCAGCTTCTTAGGTGTACTGCAAAAATTAAATAATTAAATAAAGCTTATATTACACTTGCACCATATAGTACTAGGCCAATTAATCTCCCAGTATTGGGAAAATACTGGATGGTGTTAATCTCTCATTATAATACAGCGGGTCCAGTGTGGGTTCATTTATTTAAATATAGATCTAAGTAAGGCAGAAAAGTAATTAAACTCATGAGCATTATATTTATACTACTGTCTATTATCACTATACAGCTGGAACAGTTAAATCAATGGTAAATGATTAAACAGATTCTCCATTAAATGGAGCACTCAAACCCCAAAATTGTACTTTTACATTTTTTGTTTATTATGATAATCAATTAAAATATAACAGAGCTGTTTAAAAACAATTAGTTGCTAAAAGAAGTCACTTTGGTCCATATTTTAATAACCTCATTTCCCAATTTAACACCTTGTGGAATAATTTGGGTTAGTGGTGAAGGGGAGTGGCACCAATGAAACATTACTATCAGAGGGCTGACAGTTATCCACATATACTATTAAGTCAGCTTTATTGTAATCACAGACTGTAAATCAAAATGAACTAATTGGTACAACGCTCCTGCCCACAATTCTTACCAATAGAAAAAATATGTATATGCATAATGTAACAATTCATAAAGTATGCAGATGCAAGGATGTATAAATCAAGCACTTTCTAGAAAAATGGCATGAAACTGGTGCACATACAATATATAACTCAGCTTATATTTCCAAGATTCATATAAGTACATATCAAAAGGAAAGAGCAAGTAGAAAGGCTTTCCAATGAATCAGATAATCATTCCATTGTTTAAGCTACCATAAGGGGATTTCGCCAAAGCTTAGTTACAAAAAAGCACCAAAGAAAAAATCTTATAAAAATCATTTAGGCCATGTGCCCTCAAGATACTTAATAGTATTATGGAATGATAATCATTATTAAATAAAAGAAAGGCTATTACTAAATTTGCTATAATTGGCTTTATCAATTTATTCTTATTCATTTATCAATTTATATTTATAACATATAACCAGCCATTAATCCTTTTTCATTGGTATTTACAACATGTAGCTTGCCATCTATAAACAGAGATTTTCTAGATAATATGCTATTCTTAATCCATATCACTATAATAGTTTCGGCTCTACGAATGTTGGTGATGTTTGCGGTGTTGGTAATGCTTTGCGGCCCTCGCGAGGTGAGCAGTTGACGCACACGACTGCGAGGCCTGAGGGACTTAGGCTGGATTGAGTGCCAAAGGTGCTCATTGCAGGCCTCGAGATGAGCGACGCAGGCGCTCATCAAAGCGGAGCAGGACTTAGGCTGCAATATGAAGGCGCTCATTGCAGGGCTCGCGATGAGTGCCACAGGCGCTTATCGCCAGCGGCACAGGACTTAGGATCAAAAAACGTAAAACAGCCGAATCACGCAACTGGAATCTCAAGCCCCGTACGACTTAGGACCAACGTACTTATAACGTTCAAACCACGCAACTGGAACACACCACCAAAAAAACACAATTACGCATCAAATTCACTTCCACACTCACACACAGCACAGGGGGAGAGCCAGAGAGCTTCTAAGGGAGGTTGCAAGATCATTTGAGGCATATTTGCTGCTTTTTCACGATCGAAAATCCCCTAAGCAAAAAAGAAAATGGTGGCAAAAAAAACGTAAACAGGATGAAAATGAGGCCAAAGGCAGCAAAAAAGAGCCCGAAACAAATAACACTTAACACAGGCCAGTAACGCTTAATCCAAGACAGTAACATTTAACCCAAGGCAGTAACACTTAACGCAAGCAAGTAACACTTAATACAAGACAGTAACATTTAACCCAAAGCAGTAATACTTAACCCGAGGCCCCTAAACCACACATGGGGCCCAAAGGAGTAATACTTAACCCGAGGCCCCTAAACCACACATGGGGGGGGGAGAAGTCGAAGGTGTTCAAGCACAAGGCCTATAAAGTACACAGGCGCTCAGTGTGGGGCTTGCGATGAGTGCCAATGAGTGCCAAGGGGCGAGAGCCTCTCATTGTGTGGCAAGCAGCATGCTAGGCTTACAATTTTATTCCCGTCATTGTTGACAGGCAATTTCCTAGTAAACAGCATATTGTATGAGACAAAGAACGCTTTCACGTAAAGGGGACCCTCAGTGTTGAAACAACAATGTATCCATATGTCGCTAATTGTTTACCAAATGCATAAATAACTGATATGTGTGCTAGCATGGATAATCTTTTCTTAGGGGGATATAAAATATTGATAATTATAACATATGCAATGTAACTGTAGATTTAAACACCCACTAACCTTGGATATATTATACAATATATCTATATATATAAAGGAAAATATAAAGAATATCGAATATGTTGAATACATATTTATTACACAACGAACTTAGGATAACTATATATAATTTGGTACACAAACTAATACACACGCACATATATATATACTGTATATATATATATATATATATATATATATATATATATATATATATTCATTCAGAATAATCTTGTTCCTTATTCCATTTTAATTTTGGCATATTTTGGATCAGAACTACCAACACATTTTAGTGTTATGTATATAATTATAGTAGTAAGGATTCTTTATGGTGAGTTGTTTATTATTATATTATTACTAGCGATTTGCCCGTCAAAAATTACGGCAATAAAATTGTAAGGCTGGGAATGCTGTTTGCCACCCAATGTGAGTCTGTGACACTCTTAACCTTTCTGTTATCTACAAAGAAGTACAACAATTGTAAAAAAAATTATTTATTTTTTTTAAAATTGAATTTGTCAAACTATATTTTTTTAACAATATTAACCATTTTAATTGTCAAGTATGAAGGAATGATATATGAATGGATGAATTTTGTATGAATAATTATTTTAAACCATTACATAAAGCTTTGTAACATGGAAGTTATATTTGAAACAGTGGTCAACCAATTATTTTTAACAATACTAACATTTTTAATTCTGAGCTATGCATTAGTAACATAACAATAGGTCAAGTTTCTATGAATGTGTATTTTAAACCATTACAGAATGCTTCTTAACATGCAACTTGTAGTTGAACTACTGGTAAAGCACATAGGTATTGAATCCAGAGGAAGGAAAACAGTAAACCCCCCATGGAAACTTAGCCAATTGTATTTTTGCCATTTTATAGAGTTTCTTAGTGAAATAGTGATCGTCTAAAAAGAGCCCGCGTGACATCAACTTTCGTCCTCAAAATAAAACCTCTGTTCTCTATGTTTGCAGAACCTCATAGTACACAATATTTTTGGTAAAAATGCGTCAATCATCTAATAAATCACCCTGACTTTGGTTTTCATCAAAATGAACTTTAATTTCCTCTTGATTGTTGCATCTAGAAAAATCAACATAGAGTTGCCCACGGGCAAATACAGGTGTCTGTAAAGAAATACACACAGACTTAAAAGTTTGTCATTGTGATTTATTAATGGTCATGGCAAATGCCATTATAATGGGAAATTGTCTCTTTTGAAGGACAAAAGGTAAATCACTCTCACTTAGAGCCAAATCAATTTGTGGTATAAAATTTTGTTCTCCTTTATGGGTACCAGCCATAATTTCTGCATGTATAAAATGATCGTAAAAGCCTGCACAATTAATCTGGTCCCATTACAAAGTCCTTTTTTGGGATTCATATTTCTCAGTAGCATGACAATTGCCCCTTTTTTAAGTTGCAAAACATGTGGTGACATTCCAGAGAGAGTTAATGAATTGATAAATTCGATCGAAAAGTTGGATTCACTGTCTTGTTCATCAGCCAGAAACAAATATGCACTATAGTACATTTTTTTTTGATGCATTGATGAATTTTAAAATGTTGTTATTCAGATTCAAGGCCTCTATAATTTTTGATGTTAATATCACTTTGTTTGCAATGTCTGAGTAATCTGCGTTATTGATTGTATTCAGAAAGATTGCCAATATTAGTGATTCTTTGCAAATCATTTGAGGTGGAATTTCTATGGTGTCATCAGGTAGATTAGATATTTGTGGATGTTTTCCTTCTCCAATTTGAATTAGCCAATTATTGAATTAATTTTGGCCTTCAGATCTCATATTTGTTTCTAATTGTAGGTGAGAAAATATTTTGCACACTTTACTTGTCTTTACACATGTTTCGACAATGTCAGTCCTATTTTCATGTGGCACAACAGGTAATGCTTGCCTAAAATCTCTGCCTAACAACATGACCTTTCCACCAAATGTCAAATCATTATCCATAACTTATTTTAATAATTAATCAATACATTGCAGGGCATGACATGACATCATTGTAGACTCATCTATTATAATCAATTTGTTTTTATTTTATTTTTGTGGCTTGTAGTGAATTCATTCGAATATCCGACACTGATGTTTCTAAAATGGGAACTGACATCTAAGAAGAGATATGATTACCTTATATAAATACATCCAGGGTCAGTATAAAGATTTGTCAAGGGAGCTTTTTGTGCCAAGATGTTTTCAACTGACAAGAGGACATCCCTTGAGGTTATAAGTAAAAAGATTCCACCTTAAAGAAAGAAAAGGGTTCTTCACAGTAAGGGTGGTTAATCTGTGGAATTCTCTACCAGAGGAGGTGGTGACAGTGGATTTGATAGATAACTTTAAAAGGGGACTGGATTTATTTCTAATTAAAAAGGGAATTAAGGGTTATCATGGATAAATAGAGAGACAGTATTGATCCAGGGAGAAATCCGATCGCCAGTATCTGGGGTCAGGAAGGAATTTTATTTTTATTTTTCTTTGAGACGATTGGCTAAGTCTCGCTTGTTTTTTTTTTTTCTGTTTGCCTTCCTCTGGATTAATTAATAATTAAAAAAATAAATACAAATAAATACAAATAAATAAATAATTGATTAATAATTAATCCGTATATTGCAGATCAGAGGAAATCTTAAAAGGTTGAACTTGATGGACTGAAAGTCTTTTTTCAGCCTTAAATACTATGGGCCTCATTCTATTATTGGCCGCAGCCGTTGCGGGGCCGCAAGGACCGGCCGCAAGCTATTCGGCTATTCTATTCCCCTCCGGGCGGGGATTCCGGCAGGCTTGGAAAGGAAATCGGCCGTAAGAAAATCCTATTTGCAATTCAATTGCTCCGGGAACCCTCTCTGCAAGGCTAAAACCGAGCCGCAGCTTACTTGCAGGAAAGAGGTCCCGCTAGCACCAATTAAGCACGAAATATAGCCCAAATAAAGCCATCCTGCACTTTGAGAAGACTATAAAGTGAATTTCGGTGTTAGCAAAAATAGCACAAAATACCCCTATACTCAAATCCGTAAAATATATATTTTTTAATATACGTCAAATATCCATGTAAAAAGTCCATAGGGCTTGGAGCCCCTTAGACCCGCCCACGCCGCAGCCGGAAAATAAACAGTTAATTTAAACTCGGGTTTCGGCTGATGTGCAAGCTTGAGAGTGGGTTACTTTTAATCCTCATGTCCCCCAATATGATCCCTAGCATTTACAGAGCTTTACAGAGCTGTCTTGAATTTATTTTTGACTTTTTATATTTCACAGCTTACGGCCGGTTGCAAGATTTACGGCCGGCCGTAAGAGGAGATCCTTGCGGGGCCGTTTAATTGAATTGCAAGGTAACGGGACCCCCGCAAGGAATCGCAGCCTTACGGCCGGTTTATGGCCGATAATAGAATGAGGCCCTATGTAACTATGTAATTATGTAACTATGTAACACAAACTTTATTATTGGGATAACTTTGCAATTGTAATTGTGGTTCCCATCCTTGCTCAAAAAATTGGATATGTCATTGGATCCAAATTACAACTCAATTTATTGATGTTTATAAAAAGTTGATCTTCATTGACTTTAAATATTCTAATATCCCGCTGAAAAGGGGATTCACCATTCACATTTTTAAAGACCATGGCAACCTCATTTACTTTGGTAAATTATACCGTCTTTGATCAGTATTGCAATCTCTTTTCAAAACCATATTTAATTGTGGCATTTGCAATTGATGTATTTGAGCATGTTCCTATTGTTTTTTTTCAACCACTGCTAATTTTTTGTATGCTTGACTATATGGGTTGTTGGCCATAATTTTATCCAGCTGTTCAAAGACTATGCGCAAGCACTGTTTATTTTTAGGAAGCTGTTGTTCAACAGCTTCCATTGTATCTAGGACATATAACTGTGCAAATTTCCTTTGCTCTCCTTCTGGCGGGTCTATGTGTGAAGTGCGGTGGTAAATTTGTCCTTGAACTCTAAGACAGTAAGGACCATGTCCTGGGACATTTTCTGCTAATGTAGCACCCATTGAAGCAAATGAAATTGCAATGTTATAAGACCTGATGTTTTTTTTTTTAAATTAGTATAATTTGGAAATGTTGGATCGCTCATTATACTTTCTAAATATTCAAGAAATGTGTGTCTTTGTGGAAGTCTTACCTTTCCTTTCTGACAGCAACTAATAAACTCCCCATCAGTCGGTCTTTCCTTCTGAAAATGATAGGCTCCACAAATCTGTCAAACCACATTCATTAATCCACAATAATGAGTGTCTACTGTTAGTGATGTAAATAAAGGACTATCCTGATTTTCCTGAACATGGCTATCAGTACCAGTGTATAAATCAACATTAGTATCATGTGTATCAACATTAGTGTCATGAGGCAATATTGGTTCATTAGGCAATGTTTCACAGACATGTTTTTGTTTACTTTTTCTTTTCTTTGAAGGTCCAGAACACTCAGTTTGTCCTTTTGCACTCATTTTTCTTTTATTGGCAAGTCTCTGTCTGTGTTCTTTTCTTAGTCTTTGGGTAGTCTCGGGCGACTGTGCATCTCTTCATCTTTGCTTCCGTTCCCTTGCCACTCTTGTTTTCTGTTCTTTCTTTGTTTCTGCTTTGTCCGCCATTTTAATCTGGAATTGTAAGCATCAATATGAAATGTCTCAGGTGTCAGAGCATAATAAACTGATTTAAATCTGTAACTGTTTTGAGGGTCCTTTCCCTGTCAGGCAATGAGCATTGATACAAATATACCAATATATAAATTTTTCTACTGCAGTGTAAAATATCTATTTGTTGTAGATCCAGAGCATAATAAACTGAAGTAAGTAATTGCACTGTAAAGTATATATTTTTTTTACTGCAGTGTAAAATATATATTTTTTTGGGATCTCAGAGCATAATAAAGTCATTTAAGTAAAATTAGTGCTAAACATAAATGTTTTGATGTCTTAGAGCATAATTAACTGATTGAAGTAGGTGCCCTACAAAATTTCCTTATTTGTAACTGCAGTGTAAAATATCCATTTATTTTATTTCAGGGTCATATTGCTGTCATGCAATAACCATTCATACAGATATGTAAGTGTAGTGTAAAATATTGTAATAATTAATTAATGAATTCATTGACGTTAATGAATAAATATATTAGGAATACTTAAACATAATACAGATATCTACCTGCAGTTTAAAAGAGTTTTTTTTTAGTGCAGTGGATTTATTTTTTGTTGTTGTTTGTAATTAGCAATTAGTTAATGAATTTGAGGTTATTAATGCATTATTTAATGAATAAATGTATTATAAAGAGCTAATCATAATACAGATATATAACTGCAGTGTAAAATATACATTTTAGTTCCTGCAGTCTAAAACATATTTCAGGATCCTATTGCTGTCAGGCAATGAGCATTAATACAGATATATAAGTGTAGTGTAAAATATTGTAATCCTTAATTAATGAATTAATTGCCGTTAAAGAATTAGGGCCTCATTCTATTAAAGGACGTTCTATTAAATCCGCCCTGTAAATCAGTGCACAGTTTTCTGTCTGTTGCAATAATCAGTGATACAGGTGAGAGTGGGTGTGGCTTGGCCTGTGTAAGTTATATCTGTGTGCATTTGTGTGAGGTGCTGTTTGAATCAGCTCTGTAAATCAGTGCACAGTTTTCGGTCTGTTGCAGTAATCAGTGATACAGGTGAGAGTGGAGAGTGGGTGTGACTTGGTCTGTGTAAGTTATATCAGTGTGCATTTGTTTGAGGTCCTGTTTGAATCCGCTCTGTAAATCAGTGCACAGCTTTCTGTCTGTTGCAGTAATCCATGTACAGGTGAGAGTGTGTGTGTTTTGGCCTTTGTAAGTTATATCTGTGTGCATTTTGTCGTGTCCTGCTGAATCCGTTCTGTGAGGTAGTGCAGTGTTTTCTATCCTGTGCTCAGTTATCATTGTACAGGCGAGTAGGCAGGGCTATTTTAACAAGGGAAGTGCGAGCTTGGAAGCTTGCATTAATTTCTAGTGTAAGTGTAGTTAGTGTGTAGGAGTTTAAGTAAAAGGAGGAAATCCAAAGAAAAAGGGGGTTCCCTCTAACAGCCGGGAGAACAATTCTACTGGAGGAGAGGGAGGGCATAATAGGCAGAGCAACAGACATGTTTTGGTGGTAAGGGACCCTAATATTAGAAAGGTAGACAGGGTAATTTGTCACCCAGATCCCAGCAATCGAACATTTTGCTGTCTCCCTGGTGCTCGGATTCAGCATGTTGTGGATCAGGTGGATAAATTATTGGGAGGGGCTGGTAATGAACTGGTGGTCTTGGTACACATTGGTACCAATGACAAAGTTAGTCTAAGATGGAGCGTCCTAAAGAATGATTTTAGAGAACTAGGGAATAAGCTTAAAGCAAGGACCTCCAAGGTAGTATTTTCTGAGATACTACCAGTGCCACGTGCTAGCCCAGGGAGGCAGAAGGAGCTTAGGGAGGTTAATGTGTGGCTAAAAAAGTGGTGCAGTGCAGAGGGTTTTGGGTTTTTATAGCACTGGGCTGACTTTTCATTTGGGTACAATCTCTATAGCAGGGATGGATTGCACCTTAATGATGACGGAGCTTTTGTGCTAGGGGATTGGGTGGGTGGGGGACTTTTTAAACTTGTAGGTGGGGGGGTGGACTATATAGAAATATTGGGGCAAATAGGGTAGAGAGGGAAAGGGATGAATTAGTTACCCATGGGGGAGAAGAAGGGGGAGGGTTACAATAGACAGTAGAGAGGTATTAATAGAGGCCTCAAATACAGTGGCAAGCACTTCGCAACGGCAGAGCCATAGCAACATAAAGTTTATGCTTGCTATTGCAAGAAGTTTGCCTGGGAAAATGGACGAGCTAGAAATATTAGCAGTACAAGAAAAATGGGGCTTAATAGGCATTACTGAAACATGGTGGGATGAATCTCATGACTGGACTGTTAATCTGGATGGTTATAACCTATTTAGGAAAGATAGGGGAAAAGGTAAAAGAGGAGGAGTGATCTGTCTGTATGTTAAGCCTGAATTTAAGCCTATATTCAGAGAAGATATTTGTGCTGGCACTAACGGCATCATTGAATCTTTGTGGGTTGAGCTAAATAGTGGAGGAGCTAAGTCTAAACGCATATTGGTGGGAGTATGCTATAAACCCCCAAATACAGCTGAAAGTGAGGAAATACAATTATTGTTACAGATTGGAAATGCAGCTAAGCATGGGCAAGTTCTAATAATGGGAGACTTTAATTACCCTGAAATAAACTGGATAAATGAGACCAGCAGCTCAGCTAAGGGGAGCAATTTCTTGAGTACACTCAGGGATCATTATCTGGCCCAGGTAATAAAAGAACCTACTAGAAATGGGGCCATCTTGGATTTAGTCATCACAAGTAATATTGATATAATATCAAATGTTAAAATAGGGGAACCCTTGGGGAACAGTGATCACAACATAGTATCATTTGTGATTGAATACAAAAAACAGAGTTGTAAGGGGCCAACAAAACCTCTACATTTTAAAAGGGCTAACTTTAATGGGCTACGGGCAGCAATACTACATATAGACTTGGACAAAGTACTTACAGGGAAAAATACTGAAAATAAATGGACAACATTCAAATCCTTACTAAATAGACATACTCATTGGCATGTACCACGTGGAAATAAAATGAATAGGAGTAAATCATATCCCATGTGGCTTAACAATGACAGATCATGATGAGGAAAAAGAAACATGCATTTAAATTATACAAGAAGGAGGGAACAGAGGCCGCTTTATGTGACTATAAGGAAATCAACAAGGCTTGCAAAAGGGCTATTAGACTGGCTAAAATAGAAATTGAGATGTCAGTTGCAATGGAAAGTAAGACTAACCCTAAAATATTTTTTAAATATATTAATGGGAAGAAGGTTAGGAGGGAAGCTATAGGAACATTACAATGTGACACAGGCCATCTGATAATTAGTGACCAGGAAAAGGCAGATAAGCTAAATAGGTTATTTTCGTCTGTATACACAAGGGAGGTACCAGTGGTTGGGACACCGCAACATAATGGGGCTACACTACCATCACTAAATAATTGGTTAACGCAGGAAGAAATCCAAAAGAGATTGGAGAAAATAAATGTTAATAAAGCCCCAGGTCCTGATGGAATACATCCAAGGGTACTGAGGGAACTGGGTTCTGTAATAGCTAAACCATTATAGCTAATCTTTCAAGACTCACTCACTAAAGGGTCTCTACCAGATGACTGGAGAAACGCAGAGGTGATACCTATATTTAAGAAGGGATCTAGAGCAAATCCGGGGAATTATAGACCAGTGAGCCTCCCATCTGTTGTTGGGAAGCTTTTAGAAGGGTTATTAAGGGACAGAATACAAGAATATGTCTATTTGAACAAGATCATAGGTAGCAGTCAACACGGATTTATAAAGGATAGGTCGTGTCAGACCAATCTAATTAGTTTTTATGAGGAAGTTAGTAGGAACTTGGATCAGGGCAACCCAGTTTTAGACTTTTCAAAGGCATTTGATACAGTGCCACATGGAATACTAGTGAGCAAACTAAGGGATACAGGAATTGCAGTAAATATCTGCTCATGGATCGAGAGCTGGCTAAAAGACAGGAAGCAAAGGGTTGTTGTGAATGGAACATACTCCGATTGGTCTAATGTGATAAGTGGGGTTCCTCAAGGTTCAGTATTAGGTCCTCTCCTTTTTAACATATTTATTAATGACATAGAAGTAGGACTCAAAAGTAGTGTTTCCATTTTTGTTGATGACACAAAGTTGTGCAAGGTAATAAAATTACATAATGATGTACTTTCCCTACAAAGGGATTTGCATAAATTAAATGGGCGGCTAAATGGCAGATGAGATTTAATACAAATAAATGCAAGGTTATGCATTTGGGAAGGAAAAATAGCCATGCAATCTATAATCTTAATAGAGCAAATCTAGGGGTATCAGATATTGAAAGGGATTTGGGAGTACTAGTGGACAACCACCTAGGTAACAGCGCTCAAAGCCAAGAAGCAACTGCAATGCCAAGTAAAATATTAGCATGTATTAGGAAGGGTATAGAAGCAAGGGGAGCAAATATAATTCTGCCACTATACAAAGCCCTAGTACACCCTCATTTGGAATATGGTGTACAATTTTTGGCACCACTTCATAAAAAAGACATTTTAGAGCTGGAAAAAGTACAGAGAAGGGCTACAAAACTAATAAGGGGAATGGAGGGGCTAAGTTATGAAGAAAGACTAACCAAATAAACTTATTTTCGCTAGAAAAAAGGCGTCTACAAGGGGATATGATTACCTTATTTAAAGGATTTGTCAAGTGAACTTTTTGTAGCAAGAGATTCTCAACTGACAAGAGGACACCCTTTGAGGTTAGAGGAAAAAAGATTTCACCTTAAAGAAAGAAAAGGGTTCTTCACAGTTAGGGTGGTTAAACTATGGAATTTTCTACCAAAGGAGGTGGTAACAGCGAATTCGATAGACAACTTTAAAAAGGGGTTAGATATATTTTTGAATAAAGAGGGCATTCAAGGCTATCCTAGACAACTAGCAAAGGAATATTGATCCAGGGAGAAATTTGATCGCCACTTTCTGGAGTTTTGCTTTTTTTCAATTGGCAAGTTTCAATGTTTTTTTTTTCTGTTTGCCTTCCTCTGGATCAATTAACAATTAATAATAAGTAGTCCAAATTAAAAAGATCAATAGAGATCTAAAAAGGTTGAACTTGATAGACTAACTCTTTATTCATCCTCCAATACTATACTATTAATAATTATTTAATCAACAAATTAATTAATAACTAATTCACATATTGCAGATCAGAGGAGATCTTAACAGGTTGAACTTGATGGACTGAAAGTCTTTTTTCAACCTTACTTACTATGTAACTATGTAACTATGTAAAGAGCTAATCATAACACAGATATATAACTGCAGTGTAAAATATACATTTTAGTTCCTGCAGTCTAAAACATATTTCAGGGTCCTATTGCTGTCAGGCAATGAGCATTAATACAGATATATAAGTGTAGTGTAAGATATTGTAATTCTTAATTAATGAATGAATTGCCGTTAAAGAATTAGGGCATCATTCTATTAACTGCCGTAAAATGGCTGCAAAGCTGCAATTCCTTGCGGCCATCTTACGGCCGCGTGTAGAGCTACTGCTACCCTGCTATTCAAATGGACGGCGCCTCAAGGATATGCCCCCTATGGCCGGCCGCACATCATGCAAACGGCCGCAAGCGTTTCTCCCGCGCCCGTAAATCTTGTTTTCCGGCCGCAAAGTCAAAAAACTGTAAATGCAAATATAAATTCAAGATAGCACTGTAAAGCTCTGTAAATGCTAGGCATCATAATGGGGGACATGAGGATTAATAGCAACACCCTCTCAAGCTTGCACATCGCCCAAATCCTATATTTCATTTACGGTTTATTTTCCTTCCCAA
Source organism: Discoglossus pictus (assembly GCA_027410445.1). Taxonomy (NCBI): domain Eukaryota; kingdom Metazoa; phylum Chordata; class Amphibia; order Anura; family Alytidae; genus Discoglossus; species Discoglossus pictus. Next base: position 249,437,403 of record CM050166.1, read on the forward strand.
AGTCCTGCGGGCTCGTCCTTGTTAAAACCTGTGCGAGTTCTGAGGTTGAAGGCCGCAAACTCAAAGCATTGTAGAAGCCAATCTACATTCAATCCAGCACTGCAAAGCACTGTAAATGATAGGGAACATATTGGGGGGCATGAGGATAAATAGCAAAACATTCTCAAGCTTGCACATCGCCAAATTGTACTTTGATTTTAAAATCCGTCCCACGGACTTCAATGATCAAGCCCGTAGCTCGTTATTCAAGCCCGTACGTGCTTGGAGGTTGAAGGTATCCATTTTGTTACGGTTTTTGCAGTCTGCATGGTTTAAGCCTGTAACCCTAAAATGGAGGCCCAAGCATTACAGCCTCCAAATTAACTATTGTTCAAATTAGTTTAATATTCCTCATATGTTTGATTGGTCAACACACATACAGGTTCCATTGTAGCCTCTAAAACAGCCCTATAATAGAATATGTCACCCCAACATTGGCGCCCAGCAAATGTGTTTTGACAACATGACAAGCTGACATGAGCGGGCCCACGTCATTGCGCAGTTCTAAGGTTTTGGACTATTACGAGTCGATGAAAGGGCGCAAGTGATATGACCTAATGCCATGAACCCTTCTAACCCTTGTACCCGCAGCCTAATCCTAACCCTTACACCCCACAGCCTAATCCTAATCATTAGATCCGCTAGCCTCCTGTCGAGCCTGCTGTTGTTGATGCGAGCATGTGTCGGCGCGCAGATGACAGCGCACATTCGATGCGCGCTATATAGTTGATCATGTCATGTCATTGCAGAGAGATCAGACAAGGTCCAATCCACTTGAGAAGGAACTGACAAACCACACCAGTATATTTAGCATGCAAACCATGGATAACAGCACATACAGAGACCTAGCTGAATGTGCTGCAGCTCATAGGGTCACAGAGTCGGACACAACTGAAGAACTGAACAACATATATTAAAATGTTTCCCTGCTACTTGATATATGCCATGTGGCGGTGTAATTAGCTAAATATGTGTGTTACCAAATGTAGATGTGATGAGCGAGATGTATGCAATTTGATGGAGATTTCAGGGATCACAACAGAGCACATGTGTGGAGTAAAGGGTTCATATGACCTGACTCATGTTTTACTCTTGCTATTGAATTGGGTAGTGTGGCTTTGATCATATTATGCATGTTGACGCATGGTTTGTCATATTGGCATGTGCATGACCATTACAACATATGATAACCAAAGGATATTTAGCCAATGCATGTTCATTATTGGGCAACTAACTGTATTCACACATATGCTAAGTGGTGTTGGTGAAGGGGTTTGTGTACTTCAATGAAGCTTTGAGAAATACTACCTAGGGCCAGTGTAGGTGGGTACGTCTTAGCAGAGAAGTCAGACCAATCCCAATCAACTAGAGAAGGAACTGGAAACCACTCCAGTGTCACCTGTCCTATTCATGGTAGGCCCTCAGGAGAATGTTCCTACTCCACAGTATGGCTAATCAGACTTGTCATGGGTATTAACCCTATATTAGTAGTAGATCTGATATTTGGGATCATATGATAACTAAATCTATTCTGACTCAACAGTTTTATATGTATTGATCTATTGCATGTTAACTAGGGCTCATCAGTTTACATTTATAGGAATGTGACACTAATGTAATGCATGTGGATGTCACAGAACCCAAAATATTCATAACACACGGACACAGTCAGAACGGTCTAACAAAGCTTTATTTTTTACACAGACCACAATCAGCAGTGGTCAAGTTAGGCCATTCATATAATGGTATAACAAAGCTTTATTTTTTTACACAGACCACAATCAGCAGTGGTCAAGATTGTGCATTCACATAACAGTATAACAAAGCTTTATTTGCTAGACAGACCACAATCAGCAGTGGTCAAAACTGCATTAATATCATGGGTGTGGTGTGGGCGGGTCCTCAGAGAGCAAGAGGCTGGAAAAAAAGGGGAAACCTACAGGGGTCAATCTAATAGTCTAGAATAAGCATAATGCATAGCACCTACCAGGGTCACATGCGGTCACTACACTGCTGCAACCGGAATCTGATGAAAAAAAGGATCATCACAAATCTCTCCATTTAACTGAAGAAACCATTTATGTGCATAGCACTTACAACTTGTAACTAGATCTGCTCAATGAAACAGATGAATCAACCTCTGGACTGTGTAATCCAATCCAGTTTCACACATACAGTGTATTGACCAAACAAAAATCTGAAATAAGTGGTCAAATAAAAAAAGGTGGAGGAGGATAAAAAAAAATTCACAATGTATGTACAGTACAGTACTAAATAATGTACCAATATACCAACTCGCCTGATTCCCATCTGCAAGCATTACTAACTATTAGCTAGGTCTGTGGATAGTCAGTAATATGGGCAAATAGCCATTAATACGGAGAGGACACAAAGGTCAGCAGCCAGACTCACTGTTACTTACATCAGACCCAAGGATCTGTCCTCAGACTGATATTGAGGTCAGGATCACATGCTTCACTAGTGCATATATTAATGCTGGCTGTCATTAACATGCCATTGTGAGACTTTGCAAGTCCACCGCCATAGCGATATTAGTCTACATTTAAGCTAACAACAATCATGTCTGAGATATCTGGCAATATGATAGCTTTAAGATTGTGGGAGCTACATGTTAAGGGGGCTGCCATTGAAGGCATGTCTATCTGAGAGGCACTGGGAAAACCTTACACCTCATAAAATTCCTTCACAATGCTTGAAGATGCAGGAGATGCCTTCATGGACCTGAAAAAAACAAAAAGAAAGAAGCAAAAAAAGACAAAACCTAAGAAATAAGGCCTGAAAACATCATAGGGCCTGCAGCATCTCTTTTCAACAGCACTCCTTAGTGACAATTTATTGGCCACACTACTAACTGAATCTAGCCCAGCTCCAGATTTTTGGATCTTGGCCTATGTGATGGTATATTTCGGGCCTGATTCTATTGCAGTTTGGCCAATTGAATATAAGTACAGAGCATCATTTTTACAGAACTAAAAACTTTGTTTAAAAATATATGCTATGTGCTTATAAAGAGCCCTATTCAATTGACCAAATCACATTTTAATGAGGCCCGTTGTGTTCTGTTTAACCTGTCACCAATTGATGGTCACTGAGGAATGCTGTTGAGAAGGCAAAAACATGTCTGCAGACCCTATGGGCGTCATTCAATTGCAATTTAGCCAATTGAAAAGGGCTCTTTATCAGCACAGAGCATACATTTAGTTAAAGACGTTTGTAGTTAGTGAAGAGCTTGCTTTTGGATAGAAGTTCACTAACTACAAACATCTGTAAAAAAAATGCTCTGTGCTGATATTGAGCCCTAAGCAATTGGCCACATTGCAATTGAATGAGGCCCTATGTCCTCCTCCGCTTGGGCCCAGGACCCACGTCACTTGTGCCCATCCTCCGTCTCCCCACTGGTGGTGCTGGTGGGGGGGGGCGGGCGTTGCAAGGCAGTGGTGGTATGGCTGGTGGCGGACACATGGGAGGAGAGGAGGGGCCAGGCTGCTCCTGACTGGGGGATTGGGAGATCCCCATTGATGGCGGGCTGCGGACCATCTCCTGCCTGAGCAGCCTGACCTGAAGGTGTTCCGATGTCATATGGTGCCTCCTCACCTCCCTGGACAGCCTTGGCAGGCTGTGCGTCACATGGGAATGAAGGCCAGAGATGCTGGCCTCCATCCGGAGCTGGCTGGCCGTCTATTCCTGCATGCTGGCCTCCATCCTCTACATGCTGGCCAGCTGCTCCTGCATAACAGCCAGCCTCTCCACCTGCACAGCCTGGCTCTGCGGTGACGACACTCCTGGGTGGGCCTGGTGAGGTGTAGTGGGGAGGGTCTGGTCCACAGCTGGAACCTGGGTTGACATTAATGTGCCCGGTGGCGACCTGGCCAGCACACTGTGTGGGGAAGGAGATATCGTTCCAAGGGCGTGGGAGGCCCCCAGGGCAAGTGAAAGTCTCTGGAGGATGGGCATAGTCACAGGGCTTGTGGCAGGTGAGTCTCCAAGGTCAATGACCTGCCCATCTTCCGACCCAGGGCCCTCCGATCTTCCTTCCTCCTCCCCCTGTGCTGGAAGATCCTGGTACGGGCCGATGGCCCCGCAGCCTCTGGCTGGTCACAGGACCCAGACCTCCTCCTGGATGCTGAGAGATAGAGAAGAAAGGTACATGTCATTAGTATGTTGATTAGCGGATTGATATGTGTTAATTTCTAATTATCTGACATCTAGCCTTCAATATAGATGATTCTCCTCTTTGCAACTCTGATTAGCTATCTTATACTAGCTGTTATGTATTCTTAGGTTTCTGTTCTTGATGGTTCTCGGCTCACAACGCTATCTGTATTACGGCTGCTGTCTGTAACTGCATAGGCTGGGCGGGCACACCAATACATGGGGCCTCATTCAATTGCGATTTAGCGAATTGAATAGGGCTCTAAATAAGCACATAGCATATTTTTGTTAAATAAGTTTTTAGTTAGTAAACACCTATCCAAAAGCAAGATTTTCACTAACTAAAAACTTATTTAAAAATATATGTTATGTGTTTATTTAGAGCCCTATTCAATTGGCGAAATTGCAATTGAATGAGGGCCATGGATTCTCTATCACAGGGGTGTCCAAACTCTGTCCTGGATTGGAAGATATCCTTTCTGTGCACAGGTGAGTAAATCAGGATGACTGAAGAAGCGATTGACTCACCTGTGCGCAGCAGGGTTATCACCAAATCCAGGCATGTGTGTGGCCCTCCAGGACCAAGGGGCCTCATTCAATTGCGATTCGGACAATTGATTAGGGCTCTATTTAAGCACACAGCATATTTTTTTACAGAAGTTTTTAGTGAGTGAGCTTCTATCCAAAAGTAAGGTCTTCACTAACTAAAAACTTCTGTAAAAAAAATATGCTATGTGCTTAAATAGGGCCTTATTCAATTGGCCAAACCATAATTGAATGAGGCCCCGAGTTTGGACACCCCTGCACTATTGCTTGATTACTGTTGTGGTGACCAGGAATGACAGTGATTTGTCAGCTTCATGAATTTAATAATGCATCCATCTATCCCTTGTTAATTTCATGGAGCCGACATGTCAGTGTCATCATGTACATGGGTAGTGTGTGTGATGCACATGTGGTGGCATGTTGCTGTATGTCATATTCACCTGCCATGGAGGCTGGGCCCTGCTGGTCCAGCTGCGGCAAATATGGCCCTTGCGATATGTTCATGTCCCAGGTACTTGAACCTCCGCCCCTAATCCTCCTGGGCCATCTTCCTACTCACCACGGCCCTGATATCGTCAAAACAGTGCTTTATGGACCGCAGACTCCTTCCACGGCCCCCCACACCATTGACCAAATTGACCACCTGCTGCCAAGCATCCACCCTGGGCCCAGCAATAACTTCCCTACCCCCCGAGGTGATGACGGGGCGGGCATGGATTGCCTCCAGGAGGACCATATTTTCCTCCCGGCTTTAGTTGTGGGCCCTGGACCTGACGCCAGCCTCTTGCTCTCCAGACTGGGGTTGAGCACCCTCTCCACTCTCCTCCTCCCTCCTCCTCCTCTCCACCCTCCTCCTCCTCTCCACCCACCTCCTCCTCTCCACCCACCTCCTCCTCTCCACCTTCCTCCTTTTCCTCTCCCTAATCCCTCCTCCTACTCTCCTCTCCCTACTCTCTCCTCCTACTCTCCTCTACCTACTTCCTCCTCCCACTCTCCTCCCTCCTTCCTCCTACTCTCCTCTCCTCCCTCCTTCCTCCTACCCTCCTCCTCTTCTCGCTCCTCCTCTTCTCCCTCCTCCTCCTCTTCTCCTTCCTCCTCCTCTTCTCCCTCCTCCTCCTCTTCTCCCTCCTCCTCCTCGCCTACTACCTCCTCCTCCTCGCCTACTACCTCCTACTCGCCTAATACCTCCTCACTCCTCCCCTCCTCTTCCCCACCTCCATGCCCCGGGACTACCTGCCACTCCTCTCCCCTCTGCTCCTCTCCCTCCATCACCACCCGAAGAGAAAAGAATGAGAAATTGAGAAATGTTTTAGTGGGTTTTCCTGCTCCCCCCTCGTACCCCATTCTGATCGCCTATAACACTCTTTCTGCTTGGATATCAATGTTGTAACTAACTGTAGTAATCCACCTTAACTGGACAGAGCCTGTGACAGAGCAGTGGGAGGGGTGTACAGTCCCTTTCACTCTGGACCTGAGTGGCTCTGATGAAACACGCTAGATCAATACTTTCATAAACAATGTGGAAGGGTCAGTTACAGTTTGCATATATACAAGGTATGCAGCTATTTACTGTGTGCTTCTATCATGTGTGGGGAGTGGCCCATTTCTGAGGCCACTAATATCCTATCTGCATTATACTCTGCACATATTCCTGGGTGTAGTACCTATCCTGAAGCCGTCTTCTGTACCAGAGGTAGTAGGAACTACATGGTCCTGCTGGGCTAGGCTGAAAATAAATTCTTGTCAAGCCCCATTGAAGAAGCAGTTTGGAACACCTATGTGTATTGCAAATATGTGTAGAAATCTCAATCAATCTCAATCTCTCTCAATCTCAATCTCTCTAAATCTCAATCTCTCTCAATCTCTCTCAATCTCTCTCTCAATCTCTCTCAATCTCAATCTCTCTCAATCTCTCTCTCTCAATCTCTCTCTCTCTCTCTCTCTCTCTCTCTCTCTCTCTCTCTCTATATATATATATATATATATATATATATATATATATATATATAAATATATATATATATATATATATATATATATATATATATATATATATATATATATATATATCTATATCAAGATATAATACGAAACATAAAAAAAAAAAAAACTTACCTCCCTCCAAGCAATTCTTTTCTGGACAATATACAACCAAAACAATCTCCAAAAACCTATAAACAAGAAAAAAAACACAATTGTACTTCTCGCCAGTGTATTCAGTAAATATAGAAATTGTCAAAACATAAAAATAAAATACAGCTTGATAGGATGAAAAGCATGTACAATGCAACTTACCTCCCTCCTTTCTGGACAATATACAACCAACGCAAACTCCAAACTCTCCAAAAACCTATAAACAAGAAAAAGAACGCAATTGTACTTCTTTACATTGTAAATGTAGTAACGTATTTTCGTAAAAAGAACATAAAACGCAACTTGATAATAAAGCAACTTACCTCCTCTCACCCACCAAGCTCCGGGAACCGCGTGCTACTTCGGCCGAAATCGCAACACAGTCGAGGCGTGGGCGCGTGTCATTCCTATTTATTCACTCCCACTGTCAATCAAATGGTCTATCCCGTAAGTGATTGGCTGTGAGACCTGTGGTGCGATGCTTGATTCCGCTATTGGATGGTTCGTGCTGGGCGCGGCTAGTCCGTCCCCCTTCCAGCTTGCATGCGCGCCTAAACGTCACAGCGTTCCTACATTCTCAAGGCCGCGATTCGCGCCTACCTATATTAAATTTACCGCCACATCTGTTGAGGTTCACACGATGCACTTACGGCATTGGAATGAAACAGGGCTGCAAGGGCCCTAAAAGTATAAATGAAGCAATAAAAGGCATTCAAATTACTGGCAAAACAATCCTGAATGATCAAATATGTAAATAAAAGATATATTTTTATTGTCATGTACATCCTCAATATGGCGGCCATATTAACCCTTTAGCACTCACAAAGGCTAGAATGTGTGCCCTAAACATATCAACATTATCTGATTTACTTCTCTCTCATCACATCTACTTTTTGGAACACAAATATTGGCTATATTTCAATGCCACATTACATAGATCTCGTAGCATAGGCCGAAATTCAAATGTGGGCCAGAATATTAGGGGTTACAAATTAAACTGGCTAAACCAATCCATGATCAGGGAACTTCATAACATGATGAAGCTTAGATACACCAGTGAGCTTTTCCATTGGTGAAATCCACCAGGATAATCACAGCTGTGGTAATTAGCAAGCTATAAAACAACATCATCAGCCAGTATTTAGCAAGTCTGAACCATCATGGATTGCAGCAATCTGAGTGTGGTGTATAGGTATGTGAGTAGAGCGCAGCGCTGTAGGAATGGATATTTGTTTCGAATGTTGCAGAGTGGAAACCCGGCTGTGAGGCGTGCGACTGAGGAGTGGCTGAGGCGTGACAGAGAGGGACGGCTAGGAGTGAATGTGGGTGAGCGTGCTGATGCAATCCATGGTGGTCCAGAACCAAGGCAGGCAAGTAGCTCATCACCGGATATGCCTAGGGTCATGGTGGGGGGTCAGTTAGGGGAGAGAGCTCCAATGGCACAGGGACAGGGGAATATGAGGGCACCTGCAGACAGGGAGGAGGACCTTGATGTGGGTTATCAGCTGATGGGGGGGCCAGATGAGAGACCCCTAGAGGGTGTGGCACATGAAGTGGGGGCTCCTGCACAGCCAGCCCTACAGGGGGGGGGAGCAGACCCAGGAGCCTGCCAGGAGGCTTCGTGCACCCAGGGTGTACAGGGAGAGAGTCACAATAGAGGGGTTAACTGATGTGGAAGTGTATGAGCGTTTTAGGCTAACCCCTGCCAGCCTGGAGGAGCTCTATGCGGTCCTGAGGGAGGACATGGAGCCTTCCTCACAGACCAATAGAGCCATCCCAGGCATGACATGGATGTTAGCCGCCATACACATCCTATCATCTGGTAGTTTTCAGACCACTGCTAGCATAGTAGGAGGAATGTCTAAGGCAAGCCTTTCAAGGTGCCTGAGCACATTCCTCCATGCTATTGTTCCGAAAGCTGCCAGATCATTCCATCAATGTATAGGTTGTTTGTGATGCAGACATGCGCATACAAAATGTGCTTGCAAACTTCCCAGGAAGTACTCATGATGCCCATATCCTGCGTCAGTCATCCGCCCATCGTTATTTTGAGTCCGGACAAGCTCTTCCTGGGTGGCTACTGGGTGGGCACCCATAAAGGATCACAGGCAAGCATATGTTACCAATTGTGAATCCCCTAACATATACATCATGTTCCACTGTAATGATATTACTTTGTTGTGTGAAGAATGTGCGACGACGCAAGCGCCAACAGACAAAATAGAGTCCCTCAATTGCACGCACAACATCTGCGTGAAGGAGATAAGATAAGTACTTAAGGGTGGACTTAGGGGTTTTAGGGTTAGGGGTCTTTGGGCTATGACTTCGGGTTCTGAGTCTTAGTGTTAGGCATGGGGTCTCAGTGGTTTGGGCTAGGTATGGGGTCTGAGGGCTCGGGTTAGAGAGTTTTGGCGATAGATTCTACAACTTGCGCTCTTTGATCGACGCTCATTTTGCCACCCAACTTTCAACACTGCTCTACTGTAGCCAGCTTCTGTCAGTGCCGTATTGCCTGCGCTCATTTGCCCTGCGCCCTAAAGAAGGTGTGCCGACTGAGCCACTGACTGAACCATTGCAACGTAGCTTGTTGCTGTGCCTAACCCGATGTGACCTGGCCATAGGAGTAGGAAGTTCCAACCTAGAGATCCCTAAACTAACGGCACATGAATCATTGTGTATATTTACAGATGCTTTAACGAGAATCACAACATCACATTCATATCTACATCTCCCATTTTTGTTTCCTTCAGGTGATGCAGGATATGGGTGTTTGCTGTGGTTGTTGACCCCTGTGAAGAATCCACACACAGAGGGGGAGGAGAGGTACAATGCGGCGCATGCTAGAACCCGGAATGTAATAGAGCGCACCTGTGGCCTCCTGAAGATGCGCTTCAGATGTTTACATACCACTGGCAGGGCGCTACAGTATAAACCAGTGAAGGTTTGTCACATCATCATGGCCTGCTGTTGTCTGCACAATATAGCAGTAAAGGCCAACTGTCTGGGGAACATTGATGATGCTCCGCTTGAACCGGCGGAGCGTCCAGTAATAGCCCCTGGTGAGGATAACGTTCAGGGGTCACGATTACGTGCCCACGTCATTAGGGAGTACTTTCCATGTAAGTCCGAAACCAATAACAACCAGCTATAATGTACCTTGATTATGGTTACTAATACATCTCTTTTCTCCTTCCCTATTGTCATACAGAATATCCAACAGTCCACAGTAGAGGATAGCTTTGTGATCTAACATATGTCTTGCGACGCATTCTTAACACTGGATCAAAAACAGCCTGCTCTGATATCCGTTAATGGTAATTATGCGCACATTCCCATACACATCATATATATTGATATCTCCAAAACTCCAGAAACTAAGCTAAATGGATGGTATGATATATTCCAAAATGTCAATGGATATAGGCCTCACAATTGTATTCGAAAACATCTTCACAGAACAGTAATGTTCCCATTGTCTGATCATGCTATTCCACATCCCATGGAGGTCAATGAAATTCATAGCAATCTGGGAATATGAACATACCAGCATATTGTAAACCATAATAAATGTTCCTCATGGGATGCAAAGAGGAGATCTCTCCTGTTCTTTGTCAGCGAATGCTGGTAAAAGCATTCTAAGTCAGATAACAGGAACAGTCTCAAGGATGTGTTAACTAGGAATCATTGTGCAATATATCATATGGATTGTGTGACTCATATCATCATATTGCCATTACAGAAATGCTGCCGTGTGTCAACAAATTGTTTACCCACACAGACATGGGAAACGACCTGTACAGCAACAGAACATCAGCTACATCAATGTCGTCTACATTGTAAGTGAGTATTTGAGGGAAACATGTGCATGTACGCATGAGAGGAAATGACTAATAACTCCATTAATGTAGGCCTAACTTTCTTTTCCCCAAGACATCCCCTATGTATTGCTGAAGTGGTCAGAAAAGTTTATCGGACCATGCAGACATGTCCTTTGGGAACAGATCTCTTCGTTGAATACTCCACTTGATCCATCCAAGGTAAATAACCATATGTGGATGTACGAACATGCATCAATGTGTGATAGTTATGATCTTCCATTTCTATTACAGGCTGCACTGGTCTCACTCTCTCTCTCTGTCTGTCTCTCACTGTCTCTCTCTGTCTCTCTCCTCATCCCACCCACCCCTGTTTAGCCTTAATTGATTGAGTCACACAAGTCTTCGACACCTGAACGATTAGCAACTTCTGCTAACTATCCCGATTAACCCTTTACACTATGTTTTCTCTTGCCTTCTTCCTCACATCCCCTGCCTTTTCCTCAGACTCTTCTTTACTTCTCCCCTTTTTGTCTCCAACATTTTAATTTCACCTCTCATGCCCACCTCTCCTCTTCTATTCGCCCATCAGATAATCTTACTCAAGCTGTGGTTAAACTATGTGTCTCCTGACTGTCCCATCTGCAAATTACATTATCTGTCCACATGGGGTAGATACCTTATTACATAATAGTGCATCGCACTTTACATCTGATCCCTTTCCTCTCCAACTAATGCAAAACTTTCTACTTGACACAACTTCCTTCCTATGTATCTCTCACTTACTTATTAACCTTGCTATTCCTTATCTACTCTTCCCCATGTCCATTACCTTTAGCTTGGAAGTGGTGAGTTTCTAATCTTGTGGGGTGACTCACAGTCAGCAGACACATTCCAGGCAATCAGTATCATACCCTGCCTTCCACACCCTTCCACCTCATGGACAGCAGCCATTTTGGAATCATAACTAACTTGCAGTCTTACTGAGAGGAGGCTGAGTGTAGGTGATACTGCATCAATAGGGAAAACCATAGCTAGGCTACTGTACACAGTGTGCAATACAGTCCTGAAGGACTCTTTTGATCTCTGCTGCAAGGACACCCCTGTGTCTCTTCCCCCCCTTATCATCATCCTCCCCTAACCTTAGCACCCAACCCTAACACCCCTCACACTTATCCATAACACCCATCAACCTAACACCTAACCCTAACACCCATCACACTTATCCCTAAGACCCAACACCCCTCACACTTATTCCTAACATGCCTCACCCTAACACCTAACCCTAATACTCCCTTACCCTTATCCCTAACAGCCCTTACCCTAACACCTAACCCTAACATCCCTTACCCTAACACCCATCACACTTATCCCTAACACCCTATTACCCTAACCCTAACACCCCTCACACTTATGCATAACACCCATCAACCTAACACCTAACCCTAACATTCTCACACTTATCCGTAAGACCTAACAACCCCCACGCTTATCCCTAACAGCCCTTACCCTAACACCTAGCCCTAACATTCTCACACTTATCCCGAAGACCTAACACCCCTCACACTTATTCCTAATATGCCTCACCCTAACACCCTTACACTTATCCCTAACACCCCTCACCCTAACACCCCTCACACTTAGCCCTAACACCCCTCACCTTAACACCTAACCCCTTCACCCTTATACCTAACACCCCTTACCCTAACACCCCTCACACTTATCCCTGTGTCTCTTCCCCCCTTATCATCAAGAGAGGGGGAGGACGATGAGGGAGGGGGAAGAGACACAGGGAAGGATGATGAGGGAGGGGGGAAACAGACACAGGGGAGGGATGATGAGGGAGTGGGTAAAGAGATACAGGGGAGGGTGATGAGGAAGGGGGGAAAGAGACACAGGGGAGGATGATCAGGGAGGGGGGAGAGACACAGGGGAAGATGATGAGGGAGGGGGAAAAGAGACAAAGGGGAGGAGGATGAGGGAGGGGGTAAAGAGACACAGGGGAGCATGATGATGGAGGGGGGAAGAGACACAGGAGAGGATGATGAGGGAGGGGGGTAGAGAGATACAGAGGAGGATGATGAGTGAGGTGGGAGGATGATGAGGGAGGGGGATGAGACACTGGGGAGGGTGATGAGGAAGGGGGGAAAGAGACACAGGGGAGGATGATGAGGGAGGGGGTAAAGAGATACACGGGAGGATGATGATGGAGGGGGATGTTAGGTTATTTATGCCCTTTATGGATTAAAACCAAACTTTGCATCAACTATGCAATTTTCCATGGGAGTTTTGACATGGATCCCCCTCCGGCATGCCACAGTCCAGGTGTTAGTCCCCTTAAAACAACTTTTCCATCACTATTGTGGCCAGAAAGAGTCCCTGTGGGTTTTAAAATCCGCCTGCCCATTGAAGTCTATGGCGGTTCGTCTGGTTCGCCGGTTCGCAAACATTTGCGGCAGTTCCCGTTCGCGGTTCGCAAACTGAAAATTTTATGTTCGCGACATCACTAGTGGCCACCAATATTTACCAGAACTGCCTTAATCCTCATGGGCAGGGAGTTCACCAGAGCTTCCCAGGTTGCCACTGGAGTTCTCTTTCACTCCTCAATGATACATCACAGAGCTGGTTGATGCTAGAGACTGTGCACTCCCCCACCTTCAGTTTGAGGATGCCCCACAGAAGCTCAATATGGTTTAGGTCTGGTGACAAGCTTGGCCAGTCCATCACCTTTACCTTCTTTAGCAAGGCAGTGTCATCTTGGCGGCGTGTTTGGGGTCGTTATGTTATGCTGCCCTGCAGCCCAGTCTCCCAAGGGAAGGGATCATGTTCTGCTTCAGTATGTCACAGTACATGTTGGCATTCATGGTTCCCTCAATGAACTGTAGCTCCCCAGTGCCGGCAGCAATCATGCAGACCATGACACTCCCACCACCAAAATTATACATCTATACTTGGCAAAAGTAGTTGAAATAATCCCTAAATTACAGATAAATGGATAAGTCACAACGAACACAAAAACATTGATATGAGATGAAACCCTCAGTTTGAGCATAAACAGCAATGCAGAGAGAGGGGAGGCAGCATCTGACATCATTAGGTAAATGCATATAGGGGGAATCCACACAACATATTATATAAAACATATATAAACGTGTATATATGTTTGGTCTGGGCCTGCATGCGTGCTGCCAGCACTGGGGAGCTACAGTTCTTTGAGGGAACCCATGAATGCCAACATGTACTGTGACATACTGAAGCAGAGCGCAATCCCCTCCCTTCGGAGACTGGGCCGCATGCCAGTATTCCAACATGATAACGACCCCAAACACACCTCCAAGCTGACCACTGCCTGGCTAAAGAAGCTGAAGGTAAAAATTAATGGACTGGCCAAGTAGGTAACCAGACATAAACCCTATCGTTCATCTGTGGGGGCATCCTCAAATGGAAGGTGGGGAGTGCAAGGTCTCTAGCATCCACCAGTTCCATGATATCATCATGAAGGAGTGGAAGAGGACTCCAGTGGCAACCTGTGAAGCTCTGGTGAACTCCATCCACATGAGGGTTAAGTCAGTTACTGGAATCAAACTCAGGAATATTACCTCCACCCTCAACTGCACTAGTGGCTGTTACCCCTACCCTACATTAACACAGTGCTGGTATATTGAAGGAAGATGTATATACTAATACAATAACGTTGATTTGTAGCATTCATCTGGTGTTTAACAATCATAGTACAGTACAAACGAAAACAAACAATGATAATGTGAGCAATACATAATATTTATTCTTATGTGTGCAAATTATAGAACCAAAAAATGAAAATTTAAGGGAACCATTCCGTCTGTCGATTTGAACCTAAAGAGATAAGAATAAAACATCAATTAGAACAATATATGCTTTGACTGCAACACCTCAACGTCAATAGATCTTGGACATCAATTGCTTCTATATGCAACATAAACATGTTCTCACTTATTTCCGCTTTCGCTTGTGTGGGTCCTGACCCTCCTGGCCTTTGGCAACCTTGGTCCTAGGCCAGCCACGACTTCTTTGAAGGGTGGCCGGCTCTTCTGTCCTGGACGCTGGGGGTAAGGTCTGGGAGGTTGAGGAGGTAGCCTGCAGTGGAATGACTGTATCCACCTGGACAGGAATAGATCTGACCTGTGGGGTCTGTCCAGGTGGCTGGCCTTCTAGGGCCATTTTGGCCCTTTGAGCATAATCCTCCATCACTTGGTGATGCCTCCTCAACTCCTCAAATACCCGCTCATTGTGTTGTTTCATCTCCAGCATGAATTCTCGATTTTGCTCCTGCTCATGCTGGAGATGAGCAAGGAAATCATGGCACTGTACCATTGACAGCGCCGGACTCCCTGGCACGTACCCAGACCATTGAGTCCTCTGGGTGGAGGCACGGCTAAGCGAAGTGGCCTGCGGGGTCGGAGTTGTCTGCGGGGTCGAGTGGCCTGCCGGGCCGGAGTGGCCTGCCGGGCTGGAGTGGCCTGCGGGGCCAGAGTGGCTTGCTGGGCCGGAGTGGCCTGCCGGGCCGGAGTGGCCTGCAGGGCCGGAGTGGCCTGTGGGGCCGGTTGTAGCCACATGCCCTGCCGGGGCCCCATGCTCCAGGGCACCATTATCTGCTGCTCCATGTGGTGGGGCACCAGTAGCTGTGGCTCAATACCCTGGGCCCAACTAGGATGGGACCACATTGGCTGTCCCCACATGTCGGGTCTCCCAATTTGGCCAGCCCACATTGACTGCGACCAGGCGTCATAATCATCCTGGCTGGAGGGGGCATTGTTGGAGCTGATGGCTGCCATCTTGCTGAGGGCCCAGGTGGACTTTCCCCAAGTGGTCCTGCTGCAGGTGGTCCTGCATCTTGGCAAGGTGCAGGGCCCGGTATTTCTGGTCCCTGAGATGGCAGGGTACGCCTGGCTGGTACTGAAATGAGACAAGATTTGTATTTAAGTATTGTTGTTCTGAAAATTGATTCATGTGTTTTTCCATATCCCTGAGATCATAGTGACTTGTAATTGGCTGTGAATGTTTTTGACGCAAATAAAGATTGATCTGCATCATTAGCATTGTGGATCCTGGCTGGGATCTTTCCTGTTATGTGACAGCGACTGCTGGCAGCAGCAGTTGGATCAAGGGGCTGATAGATGGCGCAGCCGCTGTTATATACATCATTTTCACCTTACACACAAGCCCAAAAGCCATAGCCCTCACCCTAATCCAAAACCCTTTCCTTAACCCCACCATAACCCACTAAATATGCATGATTATATAATCTCCAGTAAAATGCTGTGACATGTAGAGGCTGCTCACTGCCTGCTACCCGCAGTCACGGTCATATAACAGGAAGGTCCCATGGGCTCATATGAATATATGTAATGCTGGTGCGGTGTGCCAACTGCAGTTCATTAGGACATGTGCTCATCTGAATCTGTTGGCCAGTGTGTGAGACAGACTAATCTGTGACCAATCCTCAGCAATGTGCGTTAACATACTAATGTAACATGGTCCAGATTAGGCTGGTACATGACACACACTTGCAGTCCATCAGAGTCTGTATCCGCATATGCTGCAGTGTGCACATCCATACTGTAGTCTCATTGGGATGTATAATCAATCGGGGATCTACAGCTTTACCGGACCTTATCCTGTTGTATGTGCGCATCTCTGGAAGCGAGCTGCCATCGACTCTAGCTACGCCAGCCCAGCAGGCCGGGTAAGTGGTTATGGGTTTCGGGTTATGGCTACAGTTAGGGGGTATCACAATCAGTTGTGGGGTAAGGTATTGGACAAATATTTCATTGCTAACAATTCTGACAAGTATATTTCTTCACACTGGATTTACATGATTTTTGCTGCCTCATATATCTGTAGTCACAACCAGATATCTTACAGTGCAATTCAACGTCAGTTATCTATCTGTGTGGGGTACATGTGCGTGCATATGAGGGTGTGAAGGTGTATACGGTACTCACATTGCAGGCTTTCTGACCCTCCTGAGTCCACCAGGCCAAGGATGCCCACGACCTGCCGCTGACTCGATCATTTCTTTCACTGTGGCCTCCCAACTGGGGTAGGTAAACGTTGCAGGAGGCCCCCCACCGGTTCCACGGGCCGCATTGGCCTTGTCCGCCTTTTCCTTTTTTACTTGCATGCGGAAGTCCTGGTACCGGTGCTGGACAGACTTCCAGGTCCGGTTGGCATGCCCCAGTGAAGAGACATCAGCAGCAATTGCCTTCCAGGCATCTGTCCTCTGCCTGGGTCTCAACTCCCGCCGGTTAATATGGAGTGGTGGGCACGTACTCCTCTTAGGAGCGTCTCAATCTCCTGCTGATTAAAGTTGGCTGCACTTTTTTGCAGCAGCAGCAGCAGCAGCTTGCTGGCCAGCCTGTGGCTGTGGGCCCTGCTCTCCCTGGCCTCTCCCTGCACTGCCTTCTCTCTCTCCCTCCATCTCTCCTCCTCTCCTCACTCTCTGTCTTTCTCAATCACTCTCTATCTCTCTCTCTCTCACACTTTCTATTTCTCTCTCACTTGCACTCTAACACGCAATCTCACACAGTAACTCATTATCTCTCTCGCTTTCTATCAATCGCTCTCGCTCTCTCTCCCTCTTTCTCTTTCTCTTTCTTCAAAATCCCTCCAACTCCAAGACCTGTGTGTCCACTTGCACAGTATACAACACAGTCACATATTTACGAATTTCCCGCACTTTTAAACTATTTGCAGCCTTGATTGGCGTCTTCCTATTGGTTAATTGATTTCAGTTGGCGCCAGGAAAACCAGGTTTACGGGCTTGAGACTTCTGGACGTAACTCACGACCGTAGCTCCTTGCTGAAGCCGGTACGGGTTTGGAGGGTGATTGACCTCCAAGCCCGTAGCTCGTTATTCAAACCCCGTGCGGGCTTGCATGATAGATAGAACACGAAGATTAAACATCAAGTTAAATTTCTTTATTTGCAGATTTGAGAGTAGGGGAATGTTGAGCTATTAATTCTAAGACCAAACATCACTTTCACTTTTAATAAAAGTACAGGATGGCTTTTCTATGCTACAGACTTGTAAGTAAGCCCTTTACGACCCATGGGTCTATTTTACCCATTTATGGACAATGACGGAGGCTAATCCACAGCCTTGCGGGTAGTGATGTGCTCCAAGCCCGTGGACTTTGTACACGGACATTTTACATGAATTAAACAAAAAATTATTTTCAGATTTGAGTGTAGGGGAATGTTGTGCTATGAATGCTAACACCTCTAATCACTTTAACTTCGCATCAAAGTGCAGGATGGCTTTATTATGTGCTTAATTAGTGCTCGGGGGCCTTTTTGGTGCAAGTAAGCTGTGGCTCGGTTTTAGCTAATTACGGCAGTGACGTTGAGGGTTTCCATAGCATTTGGACTAGCAACCCGTGGCTTTCTTTGCGGCCGAAACTCTTGCGGTCCGAAACCCCTAGCGCCCGTGTAAGATCCAATGGCTTTCCTGCTGGGCGTGCAGCGCAATGGGATAATAGGAGGCAGCCGCCAAGCCTGCCAGAGCCCTCGGCCACAAGGGAATAGAATAGGCACGTATCCCTGCGCGCCGGTCCCTTGCGGCCACGCATCTCCTACGGCCGTTAATAGAATGAGGCCCTAAGTGTATTAGGAAGACTGAAGCATATTACGGGGAGGGGGGGGGGACATATAAGTGCAGTTGTTAACAAGACACCTTTTTTTTTTAGTGCAGTGGTCAAATTGTTTTTGTTTGTATTAGCAATTAATAAAATAATTTGACATTATAATAAATTAATTAATAGATTAAAATGTATGATAAAGAGGTAAGCATAATACATATATATAGTTGCAGTGTAAAATAACAGTTTTCTTCCTGCAGTATACATTTTTTTTAGCTTTGCACTGTTGTTGAGTTGAGGTGCAAGTGTGAGCAATGTGTGCAGTGTGTAGTGTAAGTAGGCTGCGTGCGCGAGGAGAAACCATTAGTGTAGCTGTGTAGTTCCGCATTGTGTAAGTTAGTGTTGTAAAATGGCGGCGAATGTGTATGTGGTAAGTGGGTGTGGATGATTTAGCGTACTTGCTAATAGTGTATGTTGTACCCCGTACGGCTTTTTGCGGCTTTAGGGGTCGTGTAGCCTCGTTTTCGTTTTTTTCGTTGGCCATTTTCTCTTGCTTAGGGGATTTTCAAGTGTGTAAACTTTTAAAATTGGAGTTAATTTGACGTGTAACATGACTTGCAGGCATCCTGGGTGTCCCCCCTTGCTGTGTGTGATGTTTTTATTTGATTTCTGTTTGTATTTAGTGTTTTTTTTTGTGTTTTTTGTTGCGCGCGGTTCGGCCGTTCATATTTTTTGGGGCTTGTATTTTGTTTTATGCAAGTCGCGGTTTCCTTTTGTAAGTGTTACAGGCCGTATTTTTTTCGTTACATTTTTGTGCTACGGGTCTCGCAGTGTGAATTGTGTATTTGAGTGTTGTGTTCATGTGTAGTCCAGCGGGTTGTAGGTATGATGGTAAAGTGTTGCAGGGTCGTAGGGATGAGCGACTATGGCGCTAATCTCCACCAGTGCATGGATCGCCTTTGGCTTCACGAGCCTGCAATTTCCCCGTTGCGTTAGCAACATTTTTTGTCAAGCCCGCCTGCTGATAACTATATATGTGATTAATGTACATTAATAATTACATAATAAATTAATAAATGTATTAGAAATAGCTATATATAAATACAGTGTAAACTATACATTTTTTTTAGTGCAGTGGAAAATATTTTTTCTATATTTTTTTTTTTATATTAATAATGAATTAATAAATAAATATACTTTACTTATTTATAATTAATAGGCAGCAATCAATCTCCTGAAGAGCTAACAATCTCTTTGGATTTTACAGCAGTAGAAAATGTCGTCAGAATGTCATCACCTGAGGAGAAAGTGTCAGCAATTTGGCAAGTGTGTAGTATATATAGACTACGTGCACGAGACCAAACCGTTGTTTTAGGCGGGAAAGCCGCCATTTCAGAATCGTAATGTGTTGATTTGCAAGTTAGTGGTGTAAAATGGCGGTGGTATTCTATGTCTTACGCACCTTGCGAACATTTTATGTCCTTCCAAATAGTGTATTTTTGTACCTTTTTTTTCTAAGTCCCGATTTCCTCATTCCACGTTTTGTTTTTTTCTCAGTCTTGCAGCTCTTTTTTTTATACGTCCCGCTTTTCACATTTTTTTTTACAGAGATTAAGGCACCGTAGAGCCTCCACCTCCGTACAGTAAAATGGCAGCGATATTCTACGTCTTAAGCGCCTCAAGAGCATTTTCTGTTTTTCCTAATAGTGTATTTTGTACCTTGTATATGCCTGGATAAAAATCATACGTCCCTGGCAGTGTTTTGTGCGCCTCAGGGTGGTGTAGCCTCATTTTAATTTTTTTTGTCAGTCATTTTTATTCCGCTTACCCAATTCTCAAGTGCCGAAACTGCTTTAAATTGGACTTAAATTCACCTGTAAACTCACTTCCAGATGTGCAGACTGTCCCCCCATGCTGTCAGTGATGTTTTTTTGTTATTTTTCTGTGGTTTTGGTGTTTTTCGATGTACACGGTTCGGCCCTTAACTTAGTATTTTTGCGACATCGTATTTTTTTTTTTAAGTCCCAATTTATCCCTCAGGTCGTAATTTTTTTTTTCTAAATCCCGATTTCCTCATCCCGCGTTTTGTTTTTTTTCTAAGTCCCACCGCTCGTATTTTGTTTTTCAAAGTCCCGCTTTTCTGGGTTGTTTTTTACAGAGATTGAGGAGCCGTGCAGCCTCCACCTCCGCAAATGCGGACACTCAATTTGCATTTGTGCCCGAACTGCGGCCCTCGCTTCGAGAGGGAAGCAGTTCTGCGAGCTTGCTTCATGAGCTCGCAAAGCGTGATGACAACTCACACTTTGACAATTGTAATATGTGATATTATTGTGACAAATACCTTTCCCCTAAATATAGGAGTGGCTTATTAGCATTTATGTATTTATATGCTCACTTTTAGGCAAATAGATAAAGAGGAAGCTGCTAAATGTGTCATAATGCATCTATCTAATTGTCACATTTTTATGCTTGATTGATTGTTTGATACCCATCTTTACACTCTATGGGCCTCATTCTAATCGGGGCCATAAATCGACCACAAGTCTACAATTCCTTGCAATCGGCCTACGGCCCTGCGTAGTGATACGTCTATGCTGCTATTTAATTGTCCGGCGCCGCAAGGAGGTCGCTTTTGCAGCCAATCGCAAACCATGCTATCGGCAGTAAGCACTTGCGTGATTGAATAGGATCACGGCCGCAAGCCCGTAACTCGTGTTTCAAATGCACAAACTCTGAGAAATGTAGATGCAAATATAAATTCAAGACAGCACTGTAAAACACTGTAAATGATGGGGTACACAATGGATGACATGAGAATAAAAGCACTATATTTTCAAGCTTGCACATCGCCACAATACAAAACTTGATTTCACGTTTAATTTCCGTCCAAAGTCCGTCTGGCTTTAATAACGAGTTATGGGCTTGGAGGTTATTCAAGCCCTTCGGACTTTGGATGGAAATTGAACGTGAAATCAAGTATTGTATTGTGGCAATGTGCCAGCTTGAGAATGTTGTGCCTTTAATCCTCATGTCACCCATTGTGTACCCTATCATTTACAGTGCTTTGCAGTGCTGTTTTGAATTTATATTTTCATTTACAGTGCTCCATGTTTGCGGGCTTGAACCACGACTTATGGGCTTGGAGGTCATTCAAGCCCATAGGACCGCAAAGGTCTTACTTTCAAATCATAGCACTTTATAAGCAAATAAAAAAGCCATCCTGTACTTTTATTAAAACAGAAAGTGATGTTAGGTTTTAGAATTAATTTTATTTGCCGATTTGAGAGCAGGGGAATGTTGTGCCATTAATTCTAAGTCCTAAAATCACTTTCACTTCTAATAAAAATACAGGATGTCTCTTTTTATTTGCTTAATTAGTGCTGCATTTTGTAAGTAAGAGCGTTGAAAGACCTCTTTGGTGTAAGTAAGCTGCAGTTCGATTTTAGCCATTTACTGGCTTGACGGAAGGGTGAATAGCGAATTGAGATTTCGCAAGGGATGCAGCTCGACGCTCGTAACCCGATTAGAGGCTGCAAACTGAATAGCTAAGTAGCTTGCGGCCTCCCCAAAAACATAGCATTTGAATGAGGTCCTATGATTTTTATTTGTTTTGGTATCTATGTACTTTTGTTTTATAGATAATAAAGTATATTTTGGATGCAATATCTTTCACGTTTTTTTTTACCATTGCAGTAATACCCAAGTACCTTTGACTGTAATCCCTATGCTAGCATTCACCAAATCCATATTATAAATTAGAGGTATTTCAAATCACAGCTAAAATACCCCAAATACCACTCCATAGATACCCTTTTCCCAATGTTGTGTAACCATCACTGAAGTAAATTGAGATTAAGAAACCTCTGATGAAAACCTGTGATTTTACGAGTGTGATAATATAACTCATACTAGGAACTTGCCCGTCAAAAATGACGGGATTAAAATTGTAAGGCTGGCAATGCTGTTTGCCACACAATGTGAGACTTTTGCTGGTCTCTCCCCCATGTACTTCAACTTTCCTCCTTTTCACTGATCACCTTCGACAGTCATCGCGAGACCCACGCTGAGTGCCTTTAGCACTCATCTCGTGGCTCACAATGAGTACCTTCTGCGTTTATTGCAAGCCGTTCCTCCCGCCTACCGAACGGTACGCTCATTGCAGGTTTCGTTAACCTGCAAGTTTTGTGTTTGTGAACGCCATGTGTCTCTTTTCTCCATCTCCCCCCTGTACCTTCACTGTGTATTTGTCCTCTGTCTGTCTGCTGAATGTTACGTGCTGAAGGCCTTTAGTTTTATTTTCAAAGTCCTGTGTGCCTGGCGTTGTTGAGCCTCATTTTCATGCAGTTTCTGATTTTTTTACATTTTTGGTCCGCCATTTCTTTCCTCACTTAGCCGATTTTGGATTGACGAAAAATCCCAAATGTTGCTCCAAATCAAATGTATCATCACTCCCGGGCTTCCGGCTCTCCCCATGTCCTGTCTGTGAGTGTGTTATTATATTTGTTGATTTTTTTTTTTTTTTTAAAGGTTTTTAGAGTTACGCGCTTGGCTTGCAGTTGCGCTCCTCACAATGCAGCCTAAGTCCTGCGTGCTTCAATGGCTTGCCTCGGTACGTGAGGCTTCACAGGTGAGCGCCTTTGTGGCTCATGCAGCCTAAGTCATGCTCCGTACAAAGCTGGCCTCGCGAAGCGAGGCTTTGCAGTTGAGCGCCCTCTGCACTTATCCAGCCTAAGTCGTATGCCGTACAAGGCTCGCCTCGCTTCGCAGATGAGCACCTTTGGTGCTCATGCAGCCTAAGTCATGCACCGTACACGGCTCGTGGTTGCGACCTCGCTTTGCTAGGTTGCAACTGCGTGACCAACATCACAACTGTTCCGAACAACGTTCTTGATCCACAACTATATATGTGATTATATTGAGGTTGTTCGAGGTGAGAGTCTAGAATATGATGATCATTGTAAATCTGACTTGTTAAATAGAGATGTCACGAATAGTTCGGCGGCGGACTGTTCCCGGCGAACATAGCATGTTCGCGTTCGCGGCGAACTGCGAACATATGCAATGTTCGATCCGCCCCCTATACTTTATCATTGACCAAACTTTGACCCTGCACCTCACAGTCAGCAGACACATTCCAGCCAATCAGCATCATACCCTGCCTTCCAGACCCTTTTACCTCATGGACAGCAGCCATTTTGGAATCATAACTAACTAGCAGTCTTACTGAGAGGAGGGAGAGTGTAGGTGATGCTGATTGAATAGGGAAATCACTAGCTAGGCAAGTTTATTCAGTGTCCAGTGCAGTGCTGAAGGACTCATCAGATCTCAGCTATAAACACAGCACCCCCAAAAGCCCTTTTTAGGGCTATAACATCATTTATTTTTTTTTGTCTAATCTAACTTCATTTGCCTGTCTCCCTGCTAGCCCCTACTAGCAAGTGTGTGTGTCAGGCTCACAGCTTATACTGTGTGTGCACAGTGCAACCAATACAATCTTGTTTACTAGTTGTCTACTTTTAAAAAAACAAAACTTTTATTTTGTTAAATCTTAGTTCATTTGCCTGACCGCCAATCTAAGTTCATTTGCCTGACCGCTAGCCAGTGTGTGTGTCAGGCTAACAAGTATTGTGCCAAGTTCAACCAATCCAATCTAGTGGTGTACCAGCAGTCTACATTTAAAAAACCAATAATTTTATTTTCTTAAATCTAAGTTCAATTTTATGTTTGCGACATCACTATTGATAAATGATGTGTATTAGGTATTGGTGCACTTTCTCCTACCCTTCTCTTTCTGACGTTAATTAGATCTACAATTGAATAAAGTAACCCTCACTGGACGTTGCTGTGATCCGATATATTAACATTAGAGCAACTTATAATCATCAATATAAGGCAGGGGCGGCTCGTGCACAGGGGCAAATGGGCAACCGCCCTCCCAAAATTGATGCACTTAATCCCCCCCATCACTTTCCAAATTGTGAAATTTATATAATAAGCCTCCATCTAACCCCATCATTTCGGAGGGGTCCATACAGACCCCCATAAGCCTCTATATAATCTAATCAGTCCCTTAAGGGTCTATGAAGACCCTCATTGGACAATTAAAACCCTTATATTAACCCCATAAGTGCTATGAGGATCCTCCAGGACCCTCATGACACTAAGTATAAAAACTACATTACACTATTCCCCCAATAAACCACTAAATCTAAACTAACACCCCTCTACCCTAACCAATTAACCCTTACCTACCTAACACTACCTACCTAACCCCTATTAAACCCCCACCCAACTAATTACACAAACTAAAAAAAGCTGTTACAAAAAATAACCATAACTGTAAACAAAACGTAAAAAGACATTACAACCCCCCCACTACATAAAATAAAAAAAACAACATTACAACCCTCCACTACAAAACATATGAAAGAACATTACAACCTCTCCATTACAAAAAATAAAAAAATAACATCACAACCCCACTACAAAAAATAAAAAATAGTTACACACCTGCAAAGAAAAGACATACACATATATACATAACATTACAGTACATCAATAAATACATTACAAATATACCCCTAACTACAATACCATTAACCCCTAACTGCAATACATTACCCCATATATAAAACATTAACCTCTATCGATGAAACATTATCCCCTATCTACAATACATTAAACACTACCTATTAAACATAACAAGTATCTATTAAACAAGTATCTATTAAACATTACCCTATCTGTTAAACAGTACCCCTATCTATTAAACATTACCCCCTATCTACAATACATAAAACCCTATCTACAATATATTAAAAAGCCTACATCTACCTTAAAATAGGATAAATAAGACCACTTACCTTGCTCAGATGTCCCTTCAGCAGGTTGCACCCCCTAGGAAAAAAGAAACATAAATTTGGCCACAAATAAACACATAAAATAAAAATAAAAATAATACACATTCTAAATTTTAAACTTACCTTTCAACCATGACCCCTTCTTGTCTTCTTCGGCTCGGCCCGTGGAAAAAAGAAATATCACATTAGTATACACATACACAAAACATTATAAACTAAACATTCTATACATTAAACTTAACTTGCTGCGATGTCCCCGTCCTTCTCGTCTTCTAAATAACGGAGCTCATCCCTGGAGGAGGTCGCCGATGCTAATGCCTCTAGCGCTTCTTCCAGTAAAAAAATGGAATGGTGCCTTGTCATTGGCTGAAAAAGCTGTCAATAACATTTCAGCCAATTAACAGGCGCCAATGTATGAGCCAATCAGAATGGGATACACTCCTATAACCCATTCTGATTGGCTGATGGACCTGTCAATCTTTTTTAAATCAATCAAAAGGCACTATTACCTTCAGCCAATCACAATGGGATACACCCCCATGGGGTGATTGGCTAAAGGCATCTGCGCCGTCTGTTTGGCTGCAGCCTGATTGATAGTGACAACAGCCAATCAGATGGCGCTATTCCCTTCAGCAATCAGAATGAGATGCACCCCATGGGGGTTTATCCCATTGCGATTGGCTACAAGCATCTGCACCTTCTGATTGGCTGTTGTCACTGTCAATCACACTGCAGCCAATCATTAGGTCCAGTTGCCTTCAGCCAATCACCCCGTGGGGTGTATACCATTGTGATTGGCTGAGGGTAATAATGCTTTCTGATTGGTTTAAAAAAAGATTGACAGGTATATCAGCCAATCAGAATGGGATATCTAGGGGTGTATCCCATTCTGATTGGCTCACACCTTGGCGCCTTCTGAAATTTGATTGACAGCCATTTTAGCCAATCGAAAGGCGCATTCCCTTTTATTTAACAAAAGAAGCGCTAGAGGCCTCATTAGCATCAGGGAGCTCCTCCAGGAAGGAGCTCCATATATTTTTTATTTTCATTTTTGGAGCGGCAGGTTTTTTAAGGGCCCAGCTGGAGCAGAAGACGAGAAGGATGGGGACATTGCGGACAAGTGAGTTTAATGTATAGTATGTTTACTTTTGTTATGTCTTGTGTATGTGCATGTGTGTACTAATGTGATGGTTTTTTTTTTCTAGGGGGAGAGACAGAGAAAACAAGAAGGACAGGGACATGGTGGACAGGTAAGTTTAATTTTTAGAATGTGTATTATTTTTATTTTATGTGTTTATTTGTGGCTAAATTTATGTTTATTTTTCTCCTAGGGGGTGCGATCTGCTGAAGGGACATCTGAGCAAGGTAAGTGGTCTTATTTATTCTATTTTAGGTTAGATGTAGGCTTTTTAATGTATTGTAGATAGGGTTTGATGTATTATAATTAGGGGTACTGTTTAATAGATAGGGGAACTGTTTAATAGATAGGGGATAAAGCTTAATAGATAGGGGTTATGTTTAATAGATAGGGTGTACTGTATTGTAGATAGGGGTGATGTTTAATAGATAGGGGGCAATGTTTAATAAATAGGGATAGTGTATTGTAGTTAGGGTTCAATATTAAGTCCTCTCCTTTTTAACATATTTATTAATGACTTAGAGGTGGGACTGGAAAGTAGTGTCTCCATTTTCGCTGATGACACTAAGTTGTGCAAGGTAATTAAATCAGATAATGATGTGCTTTCCCTCGAAAGGGATTTACATAAAATTGAAGAATGGACATCTAAATGGCAGATGAGATTTAATACCAATAAATGTAAAGTTATGCATCTGGGAAGGAAAAATAGCCATGCAATTTATAATCTTAATGGAGCAAATCTAGGGGTACCAGATATTGAAAGGGATTTGGGAGTGCTTGTGGACAACCACCTAGGTAACTTAAAGCCAAGCAGCAGCCGCCAAGGCAAATCAAATATTAGCATGTATTAATAAGGGTATAGAAGCAAAGAAAGCAAATATAATTCTGCCACTATACAATTCTCTAGTACGCCCTTATTTGGAATATGGAGTACAATTTTGGGTACCACTTAATAAAAAGGACATTTTAGAGCTGGAAAAGGTACAGAGGAGAGAAACAAAACTAATAAGGGGGATGGAGGGGCTAAGTAATGAAGAAAGACATACTAAATTAAACTTATTTTATCTAGAAAAAAGGCATCTAAGAGGACATATGATTACCTTATATAAATACATCTAGGGTCAGTATAAAGATTTGTCAAGGGAGCTTTTTGTGCCAAGAGGTTTTCAACTGACAAGAGGACATCCCTTGAGGTTAGAAGTAAAAAGATTTCACCTTAAAGAAAGAAAAGGATTCTTCACAGTAAGGGTGGTTAGTCTGTGGAATTCTCTACCAAAGGAGGTGGTGACAGCGGATTCAATAGATATCTTTAAAAGGGGACTGGATTTATTTCTAATTAAAAAGGGAATTCAGGGTTATCCTGGATAATTAGAGAGAGAGTATTGATCCAGGGAGAAATCCGATTGCCAGTGTCTGTTGTCAGGAAGGAATTCATTTTTTATCCCGTTGAGACGATTGTTAACTAAGTTTTTTTTTATTTCTGTTTGCCTCCCTCTGGATTAACTAATTATTAAAAAATAAATAAAATAAACAATAAAATCTAAATAGTTAATTAATAATTAATTAACAACTAATAATTAATAACTAATCTGCATATTGTAGATCAGATGAGATCTTACAAGGTTAAACTTGATGAGCTGAAAGTCCTTTTTCAACCTTAATTAGTTACAGAGTAACTATGTATTGCAGTTAGGGAATAATAGTTTTGTAGTTAGGGGTATATTTGCAATGTATTAATATATGGGGTAATGTATTGTAGTTAGGGAGTTAGGGGTTAATAGTTTTGTAGTTAGGGGTATATTTGCAATGTATTTATTGATTATCCTTTATTATCCTTTATTTGTAAAGCAGCCAACTATTCCGCAGCGCATTGATGCACTGTAATGGTATGTATATATGTGTATGTCTTTTCTTTGCAGGTGTGGCAATCGTTTTTGTTTTTTTTTGTAGTGGGGGGTTTTTGCAATGCGCTTTTTTTTTTTGAAGGGGGGGTTGAAATGTTCTTTTTTTATTTTTTGTAGTGGGGGTGTTGTAATGTTCTTTTTTATTTAATGTAGGGGGTGCTTACTTTTTGTAACTTAGCTTTTTGATTTTGTGTAATCAGTTGGGTGAGGGGTTTAATAGGAGGTTAGATAGGTAGTGTTAGCTAGGTATAGTTTAATAGGTTAGGGTAGAGGGGAGTTAGTTTAGATTTAGTGGTTTATTGGGGGGATGGTGTAATGTAGTGTTTGTACTTTGTGTCATCAGGGTCCTGGAGGATCCTCGTGGTACTTATGGGGTTAATATTAGGGTTCTAATTGTCCCATGAGGGTCTTCATATACCCTTATTGGACTGATTGGGGTAAAGAGAGGCTTACGGGGGTCTGTATGTAGCCCCATAAGTGAAGAGGTTAGATGGAGGCTTATGGGGGTCTTTAAAGACCCCCAGAAGTGATTGGGTTAAATAAGCTTGGATGGGGTTAGATAGGCTAAGATGGGGTTACATAGGCCTTGATAGGGTTACATAGGCACAGTTAGGGCTATTAGGCCCATATAGGGATAAATAGTGTTAAATATGGGACAATGGAGTATAGTTAGGGTTATGTGGTACAGTTAGGGTTAAAGTTATTAGGCCCAGTTACGGTTAAAAAGGGGTAAATATGGGATAATGGGGTATAGTTAGGGTTAAGAGATTAATGTGGTACAGTTAGGGTTAAATAGGGCAGTTAGGGTTAAATAGGCCCAGTTAAAGTTGAATAGGGTTAAGTATGGGTTAATGGTTTATAGTTAAGGTTAAGGGGTTAATGGGGTACAGTTATCGTTAACTAGGGCCAGTTAGGGTTAAATAGGCCTAGTTAAGGTTAGATAGGCCCAGTTAGGGTTAAAAAGGCCTAGTTAAAGTTAGATAGACCCAGTTAGGGTTAAAAAGTGCCAGTCAGAGTTAAACAGGTCCAGTTAGTGTAATTAGGTACAGTTAGGGTTAAATAGGGCCAGTTAGGGTTAAATAGGCTCAGTAAGGCTAAATATGACCAGTTAGGGTTGAATAGGCCCAGTTAGGATTATATAAGCCTAGTTACGGAAAGATGGGCCCAGTTAGGTTTATATAGGGTTCAGTATGGGTTATTGGGGTATAGTTAGGGTTAAGGGTTTAATGGGGTATAGTTAAGGTGAATAGTCTAGTGCTTAGACTTTGTCATGAGGTCCTGAAGGACCCTCATTTCACTTGTAGGGTTAACCTGGGGTTAACAGTGTCCTATAGGGGTCTATATAGACACCTATTGGACTGAGGAGGGAAATTTTAGTCTCATGGGGGTCTATATTGATGAGGACCCCTGAGCATGGGGGGGTTAATGATAGTTGCTGCAGAAGTACTTACAGTACCCCCGCAGCTTGGGGTAACCATTAGTGTGCCACGGTCCCTTTAAGGAGCCGTGGTGGATCTTTAGGGGTAAATATATATTCAATACAGCCCTGTACAGCGCTGTAATTGATAGGGGACTTTAGTGGGGACATGGGGATGACATGTAGTACATTGGCTAGCTGGCATATCAGGCTAGCCAACACTTTGATTTGTGGCTTAAAGAACGGGTTTTTGCCTTGGGGGTCATCCAAGCACATAGTACTGGGCTTGGATGACATCCAAGGCAGCAACTCGATCTTCAAGCCCGGTGGACTGCGGCCACAAATTACAGTATACAGCCGTGGTGGATCTTTAGGGGTAAATATATATTAAATACAGCCCTGTACAGCGCTGTAATTGATAGGGGACTTTAGTGGGGACATGGGGATGACATATAGTACATTGGCTAGCTGGCTAGCCAATACTGTAATTTGTAGCCGCAGTCTGCCGGGCTATATATATTTACCCCTAAAGATCCACTAATGATTACACCCGTGATCAGGTCCAAGCCCACCCAAGCAAACGGCCAATTGCCTGTCTTGCGATCAGTCGTAGGAAGGGGTGTACTGCTGCCCCTTTCATTGGAATAGCAACGTAGAAGTAGAGCTACGAGTGGGCCGCAGCACCCTTGCAAGGAATCACAGCTTTGCAGCCATTTTACAGCCATTGAATGAGGCCCTCTGACTTATTACATCTAGCCCCCTACTGGTGACTTGCCTGAACTGTTTGGGTCTCTGCCCAAACTCTGCTATGACAGATAGAGCTAAACCTGTCTGTCAAACGCAGCATCATTCAATCAGAATGGCCGGGAGGGAAAGTCTTGTATCATACGGGGACTGCAGTTCTCACAGTCCCCCCGGAAGTGAATACATTGGTGCAATCTCAATAAAGTTATTTAAAAGAACAACTCCAGCTCACAGTGGCATGCAGATAGAAGGACGCTGCATGTAAAGCGTCAGTCTGCCCTATACCAGAAAGAAGCAGTTGCAGAGAGCTCAGGTGTGTGTCGATATCCCTCTCAGTTTCTTGCTGCTGTTGGTTGTTCTATCCTTCAGTCGTGTCTGACTCTCAGTGACCACATGGATGTAGCACACCAGGTACATCTGTTAAACTAGTATAAAGGTTTGTTACTCTTTGGGGCCTGCTTGCAAGTGGATTTAACTTACAAGTAAAGGCTGGTAAATTGCAGAGTGCACTAATTGTGCCCAGGTGACAGGGGTGTGGCTTGACTGTTAAACTAGGATAAAGGATTTGTGAGCTGGTTTGGGGCCTGTTTACAAGTGGATTTACCTTACATGTAAAGGCTGGTAAATTGCAGAGTGCACTAATTGTCCCCAGGTGAGAAGGCAGAAGGTAATATAAACAGGAGAAGGGGCAAACTTGTGAGGTGGCGAACATTTTCAGTATCAAGTGCAATTCTAGTAAAAGCCTCAGAGTTTAAATAAAAGGAGGGACTGCAAAGAAAAGGGAGGGCCGATTTATAGTGCAAAGGAGGAAAACTTTATACAAATATATAATTTTATATTCTTTATTTTTCACACTGAAATTTTGTAGACAATAATAATAATTATGAGTCAGTCCAGTGGCAACCTCATTCAGTGTACATCCTGTTATATGTATGCAATACTGGAACAGATGATCCAAGGTCCATACCTCTGTGAGAGGTGTGAGCATCTTGCCTCTCTGGAAGCTCAAATTGGAGATCTAGAAATGAGAATTGCAGCACTTAGTGATATTACTCCACTGGAAAGGGGGTTGGTGCTCGCTGAGCACAGTTTAGCTGGGCCTAGCATGGAGGGTGGAGATGTGGCTAGTGAGGATGTCCACGGAGGTAGCTGGGTTACAGTTAGAAGGGGAATCAGGGGGAACAGGAGGAGGCAGGCCAGTTCTGAGTTGGCAAACACCAACAGATTTGCCAGATTGAGTGAAACTGTTAGGGGTGTCCATTCAGGAATGGCAATGCCAGATAGAGCTGTTCCCTCTAACAACCGAGAGAACAGCTCTACTGGAGGAGAGGGAGGGCAGAGTAGGCAGAGCAACAGACATGTTTTGGTTGTAGGGGACTCTATTATTAGGAAGGTAGAAAGGGTGATTTGTCACACAGTTCCCAGCAGATCCCAACTGTTCGATTGCTGTCTTCCGGGTGCTAGGGTTCGTCATGTTGTGGATCGGGTAGACAAATTATTGGGAGGGGTTGGAAATGAACCAGGAAATGAACCAGCGGTCTTGGAACATATTGCTACCAATGACAAAGTTAGTGGAAGATGGAGTGTCCTAAATAATTATTTTAGAGAACTAGGTAATAAGCTGAAGGCAAGGACCTCCAAGGTAGTAATTTCTGAGATACTACCAGTGCCACGTGCTAGCCCAGGGAGGCAGAAGGAGCTTAGGGAGGTTAATGCATGGCTAAAGATGTGGTGCACAAAGGAGGGGTTTGGGTTTTTAGAGCACTGGGCTGACTTCTCACTTCGGTACAATCTCGACAGTAGGGATGAATTGCACCTTAATGATGAGGGAGCTTTTGTACTAGGGGATAGGATGGTAGAAAGACTGCAGGAGTTTTTAAACTAGTAGGTGAGGGTGGGGACTAGATATAAGTAATGGGGTAGAAAGTGGAGGAATCAACTCATAGGGGAGGAGATGGGGGGCGGGGTAGAATAGTCAAAAGGGAGGTAGTACTAATTAATTCAAGTACAGTGGCAGGCACTTCAGAACTACAGACTCATATCATAGGGTGTATGCTTGCTAATGCCAGAATTATTAGCAATTAATGAAAAATGGGATTTAATAGGCATTACTGAAATGTGGTGGGATGCATCTCATGACTGGGCTGTTAATCTGGATGGTTGTAACCTATTTAGGAAAGATAGAGGCAATGGTAAATGAGGAGGAGGGATTTGTCTGTATGTTAAGCCTGAATTTAAGCCTATAGTCAGAGAAGATATTTATGGTGGACCTAATGATAAAGTTGAATGTCTGTGGGTAGAGCTAAATAGCGGAGCAGCAAATTCCAAAACAATATATAGCTGAAAGTGAGGAAATACAATTATTTTTACAGATTGGAAATGCATCTAAGCATGGGCACGTTCTAATAATGGGAGATTATAATTACCCTGAAATAAACTGCATAATTGAGACCAGCAGTTCAGCTAAGGGGAGCAGTTTCTTGACTACACTCAGGGATCATTATCTGGCCCAGGTTATGTAAGAGCCTACTAGAAATGAAGCTATCTTAGATTTGCTCATCACAAATAATATTGATATAGTATCAAATGTTGGAATAGGGCAACCTTTGGGAAACAGTGATCACAACACAGTCTGATTTGAGATTAAATTAAAAAAACAAAATTTTAAGGGGCCAATAAAAACTTAATTTTAAAAGGGCAGATTTTAATGGTCTAAGGGCCGCAATACAAAGTATAGACTGGGACAGAGAAATGATAGGTAAAAATATTGAGCATAAATGGACAACATTTAAATGCTTACTAAATATACATACATATCACCAAAAACCAAGTGGGAATAAAAGAAAAAGGAGTAAATCACACCCAATGTGGCTTAACAATGATGTAAAGATCAAGATATGGAGTAAAAAACAAGCATTTAAATTATACAAACAAGAGGGGACAGAGACTGCTTTACGGGAGTACAAAGAAATCAACAAGGCTTGCAAAAGGGCTTTTAGACTGGCTAAAATAGAAAATGAAAAAATAGTTGCAACAGAGAGTAAAAATTACCCTAAAATATTTTTTAAAATATATTAATAGCAAGAAGGCCAGGAAGGAAGCTATAGGATCATTACAATGTGACACAGGCCGTCCAAAAAATAGTGACCAAGGAAAAGGCAGATCAGCTAAATAGTTTTTTTTTCCAAAAGAGGTTTAAAAAATAAATGTTATAAAGCCCCGGGTCCTGATGGAATACATACAAGGGTACTGAGGGAACTGGGTTCTGTAATAGCCAAACCATTATATTTAATTTTTCAAGATTCACTAAACAAAGGATGTCTACCGGATGACTAGAGAAAAGCAGATGTGATACCTATTTAAAAAGGGAGCAAGAGAAAATCCGTGGAATTATATCGTGCCTTGCAAAAGTATTCACCCCCCTTGGAATATTTAGTGTTTTGTTGCCTCACAAACTGGAATTAAGATGGATTGTTTGAGGATTTGCATCAATTAATTTACAGAACATGCCCACAACTTTGAAGATTTTTTTTTTTTTTTTAATTTTGAAGCAAATGACAAAATAACACAAAAAGTCAATGTGCATAACTATTCACCCCCCTAAAGTCAATACTTTGAAGAGCCAACTTTTGCTGCAATCACAGCTCCAAGTCGCTTTGGATAAGTCTCTATGAGCTTGCCACATCTTACCATTGGGATTTTTGCCCATTCCTTGCAAAATTGCTCCAGCTCCTTCAAGTTGGATGGATTGAGCTAGTGAACAGCAATATTTAATTCTGACCACAGATTTTCTATTGGATCAAGGTCTGGGCTTTGACTAGGCCATTCCAACACATTTACATATTTCCCCTTAAACCACTCCAGTGTTGCTTTAGCAGTGTGCTTGTGGTCATTGTCCTGCTGGAAGGTGAACCTCCATCCTTGCCTCAAATCACACACAGAGTGGTACAGGTTTTGCTCATGAATATCCCTGTATTTAGCACAATCCATCTCTCCCTCAACTCTGACCGGTTTCCCAGTCCCAGCTGCTGAAAAACATCCCCACGCCATGATGCTGCCACCACCATATTTCACTGTGGGGATGGTGTTCTTTGGGTGATGTGATGTGTTGGGTTTGCGCCAGACATAGCATTTTCTTTGATGGCCAAAAAGTTCATCAGACCAGAGCACCTTTCTTCATACATTTTAGGAGTGTCCCACATGCTTTTTCTCAAACTCAAAATGTGCCATTTTTGTTTTTTTCTGAAAGTAATGGCTTTCTTCTGGCCACTCTGCCATAAAACCCAACTCTATGGAGCTTATAGCTTATTGTCGTCCTATGTACAGATACTCCAGTCTCTGTGCTGCTTCAATGATAAATGCCCTCCTTTCCCGGTCCATGAATTTTTTGGGCGGCCATCTCTTGGCAGGTTTGCTGTTGTGCCATGTTCTATCCATTTGGTTATGATAGATTTTATAGTGCTCCCGGGGACCATCAAAGATTTGGATCTTTTTTTATAACCTAACCCTAACTTGTACTTCTCAACAACATTGTCCCTTACCTGTTTGGTGAGTTCCTTGGTCTTTATGGCAGTGTTTGGTTAGTGGTGCCTCTTGCTAAGGTGTTGCAGCCTCTGGGGCCTTTCAAAAAAGGTGTGTATATGTAATGACAGATAATGTGACACTTAGATTGCACACAGGTGGACATCATTTCACTAATTGTGTGACTTCGGAGAGTAATTGTTTGCAGAGCTTTTTATGGGCTTCATAAGAAAGGGGATGAATACTTACGCACATGCCAATTTTTTTTCCGATTTCTAAAAAATAGTTTTATGTATATATTTTTATCATTTTACTTCACCAACTTAAACTATTGTGTTCTGATCCATCACATAAGATTCAGATTAACAAAACTTTGAACATAAGGCTGTAATGTAACAAAATAGGTAAAAAGTCAACAAGGGTGAATACTTTTGCAAGGCACTGTAGATCAGTGAGCCTCACTTCTGTAGTGGGGAAGCTTTTAGAAGGGTTATAAAGGGACAGTATACAAGAATATGTCATTTTGAACAAGATTATAAGTCAACACAGATTTATGTAGGATAGGTCATGTCAGACCAATCTAATTTGTTTCTATGAGGAGGTTAGTAGTAACTTGGATCAGGGCAACTCAGTGGATGTAGTCTTTTTTGGATTTTGAAACCGTGCCACATGAGAGAATATTGTGCAAACTAAGGGATACAGAAATTGCAGTAAATATCTGCTCATGGATTGAGAACTGGCTAAAAGTCAGGAAGCGAAGGATTGTTGTAAATGGAACATACTCAAATTTGGTAAGTGGGGTACAGGGTTCAATATAAGATACTCTCTGTTTTAGCCTATTTATTAATGAATTAGAAGTAGGACCCGAAAGTAGTGTCTCCATTTTTGCGGATGACACTAAGTTGTGCAAGGTAATTAAATCAGATAATAATGTACTTTCTTACAAAGGGATTTGCATAAATTAGAGAAATGGGTGGCTAAATGGCAGATGAGATTTAATACAAATAAATGTAAGGTTATGCATTTGGGAAGGAAAAACAGACATGCAATTTATAATCTTAATGGAGCAAATCTAGGGGTATCTGATATTGAAAGGGATTTGGGAGTGCTTGTGGACAACCACCTAGGAAGCAGTGCTTAATGCCAAGCAGCAGCTGCAAAGGCAATTTCAATTTTAGCATGTATTAAGAAGGGTATAGAAGCAAGGGAAGCAAATATAATTATGTCACTATACAAATTCCTAGTACGCCCTCATTTGGAATATGGAGTATAATTTTGGGCACCACTTCATAAAAAGGACATTTTAGAGCTGGAGAAAAGTACAGAGAAGGGCAACAAAGCAAATAGGGGAATGGAGGGGCTAAGTTATGAAGAAAGACTAACCAAATAAAACATATTTTCCCTAGAAAAAAGGTGTCTACCAGGGGATATGATTACCGTATTTAAATACATCTAGGGTCAATATAAGGCTGTGTCAAGTGAACTTTTTGTACCAAGATATTTTCAACTGACAAGAGGACATCGCTTGAGGTTAGAGGAAAAAAGATTTCACCTTAAAGAAAGAAAATGGTTCTTCACAGTTAGGGTGGTTAAACTGTGGAATTCTCCACCAAAGGAGGTGGTGACAGCGAATTTGATAGATAACTTTAAAAAAGTGTTAGATTTATTTTTGAAAAAATCGTGAATGGGTGGGAAATTTAAACATGGTGGCTTGGCTTATCCACTACTTAAAGAATACCAGGAAGCTATATTAGCAGCAAATATGTTGGAATGGTTAGAACCCACAAATGTTAATAACTGGGTCCAAATCGAACAAGAGCTATCAGGCTTAAATAATATTAAAATTCTCTTATTTCAAAAAAAGATTAATCTTAATTCTATGAAACAGGGTGAAGCTATGGTTAGAGGAAATGGGAATATATGGAACAAATTGAATGCTAAATATGATCTGATTCCGTTTCCTTCGCCCATTACCCCGTTATTAGATCTAGCAATATATATTGAATCTCCCACTCTAGGGAGGATAGCTAAAGCAGGTTTTAACCTGCTGTTCGAACTGTTCCCTGGAAATACATTTTCATTGGAGAATATAAAAATAAAAGCCCCTCAACTAAAGATCTCATGGTTAGAATTTCTTACGTTGGAAAAAGTTCTGAAGAAGTCAGAGTTTTACTTGACCACATCAAGAGATTTAACTCAATTTGAAAAATTGATTATGGTAGAATCTAAAACTCACCTTATTTAAAAATGTTATGAAATCATTAGAAGGCCTCAAATGGAGCATAAGTCCAAGAGCATGCAGGACTGGGAGGGTGACTTGGAGTCTAATTGGACCATAGAAGATTGGCATAGATCATATGCAATTACGGATAGATTTGTTAAAAACCCCTCCTATAGAGAACTCCATTTTAAAATCTGCAATAGGTGGCACTATACGCCGGTTAATGATTAGTGGGCTAGACCATGAGAAATACTGTTGGCGCAATTGTGGCCGGACAGGTTCTTCCCTCTATATTTGGTGGCAATGTCCATACATCCAAAAATTCTGGGCGGAAGTTTTTGCCCAGCTGACAAAGATATGTGAGGTAGAGTTAAGTCCACACCCAGAAATAATTTTATTTCATATTTTTCCTTCACTCTCTTTAAAAGTTAAAGCCATTATGTTGCAGGTTTTGATGGTAGCAAAATCATTGATAGCCTCCAAGTGGAAGCAGAAATATGTCCCATCTTGGAATGAGTTTAAAACGAAAGTGGATAAAAATCGTTTGCTTGAACCAAACTTTACCGACTTGGGGGTTATAAAAAAAAGTAGCCTTTCCTGGTCTTTATGGGATAAATATTTCTCTAATACGTAATTAAATAAGCCACTGATCTAACCCAGGACTTTCTGGCTACCCCTCCCTGGCCCGTTCCTTCCCTTTCCCCTACCTGATCCCCCACTGGACCTGAAGCCATGAATGGAAGAAGTGTGAATGGAGGTGTGTTAAGTTTGAACTTAAATTTTAGAATAGTAGTTCAAATTCATTTATTTGATATTAACCTGAAGCATTTATATTCAAAATGGAGTTCATGCCAACATTGTCCTTACAATATTAAACTATTAAACTTTTAATATTAATATTAAACGACTAATCTATAATATGAAACTATTAAACTCTTCAATAAAGATGTACATAAACACACAAAACAATATTAATGACTTTTTTAAATGTTTATTAATTGAGATGTACATAAGTAATATTTTTTATTATGGAGGATTAATTAACAACTGTAGTAATATGCATCTTATAATCGATTTTCACTATGGATAGTTTAATCCATATATATTTTTTCACATCTTTCACATCTAATTTTCTATGACTAAATGTATTTATATAATATATTTTTAACAATTATTTATTTCTCACTGACAATTATATTAAGCACCTAATTACTTACCTTTTTAAAACACTTAAAGGTCACAACACTATTTATCTTATACTATACACTACACCTTACCTGTGATACACATCACACCACAACATTTAATCAACACTCTAACCTCCATTGTATATTACTAACGGCGCTGGAGTTTCATATGCACTGGCCATTTAGTTTTAGATGCTTTTATCTTTCAATGATCTTATGTTACTCTATACAGTCATGTCAGACTTTCTGTGACCCTATGGCCCGTAGCAAGCCAGGCACATCTATTGTTATGTCTCTGGTTATGCCTATCCATAAGGTTATCTTGGCAAAGATACTGGAGTGGG
This sequence comes from Discoglossus pictus, assembly GCA_027410445.1. Lineage (NCBI taxonomy): Eukaryota > Metazoa > Chordata > Amphibia > Anura > Alytidae > Discoglossus > Discoglossus pictus. Next base: position 249,476,064 of record CM050166.1, read on the forward strand.
TTGCCAGTTCCTTTTCCAGTGGACAACAATTTATCTGACCTCTCTGCTAAAACCTGCCCATTTTCGGTGACCCTACATGATGTAGCTCACAGCTTCATTAAAATACACAAGCCCTTTCACCATGACAAGGTAACCATCCAGAAAGCGTACTCTTTAATGTTTAAAAATTAAATCCAAAATAAGAATATAATAATGTATATAACATTTGTTCTTACTACATCCAGAAGATCATGCTAATTATGGCTACTATAACTCTTTATATTATAGACTAGCGACTTGCCCGTCAAAAAATTACGGCAATAAAATTGTAAGGCAGGTAATGCTGTTTGGCCGAGACATTCATTTTGTTGGTGGTCCGAGATCCTTCGGAGCTCATTGTGAGGCTGTTGGTTGTAGTATTTTTTTTTTCTGATAAGCGCTTTTGGTGTTATTGTTTGGTCGGCGGTGATGTTTTTTGCACTTATTGCAAGGCTTTGTGTGCTATGAGTAGCGTTGGCGCTTGTTGTGAGTCGTGCAGTGAATGGCTTTTGTGTTTATTGTGAGAGTGTATTTTTTTTGTGTATATGTTTTTTGTATGCTAATGAAATAATTAATAAATTAATAAATTAATATACTTTACCTATTATTAAGTAATATATGCAGGAAGCATTGTGTTGAAGAGCTGACAATCTGTTTTGATGTCCCTTCAGCATACAATGTCGGTTTGCACTGTTGTGGAGCTGATGTGTAAGTGTCAGCAATGTGTGCAGTGTGTAGTGTAAATAGGCTGCGTGCGCGAGGAAAAGCCGTTAGGGTAGCTGTGTACGCGCCTATGGATGATGTAGCGTCCTTGGTAACAGTGTATCTTGTAGGTCGTACAGGTTTTTTGAAAAGCTGTATGTGCTTGGTGGTGTTTTGCATCCTTATGGTCCTGTAGCCTCGTTTTTTTTTTTTTCGGCGGCCATTTTTTCTCTTGCTTAGGGGATTTTCGTGTGTCTAAACTCGGGAATTTGGAGTTAAATTGAGGTGTAACTTCACTTGCAGAAGTCCTGGGTGCTCCCCATTGCTGTGGGTAATCTTTTTATGTATTTTTGGTGTGTATTTATTGTGTTTTTCATGTTTTCAGGTGCGTGCGTGCGGTTCGGCCGTTAAGGTCGTATTTTTGCGAGGTCGTAATGTTTTTTTTTCTAAGTCTCGCCTCTCGTATTTTTTTATGCTAAGTCCATAAATTTTCCGTTCTAAGTACCGCGGTTCGTATGTTTTTGTGTAAGTCCGTATATAGTGATTGCGTGTTAGATGTATTTTAATAAAGTGCCGCTTGTGTGGGTGTTTGTAACCGCGTGTAAGGTTTCGTAGAGCCTCCACCTCCACAAATGTGGCCCCTCGCCTTGCGAGGGCCGCAGTTGCCGTGGGCTCGCGGGCACACAAGCGTTAGCAACAACATTGCTAACAACTATATATGTGATAACTTCTAATACAGAAAGTTTAATTCATCTTATATCCTGAAGCAAGAACAAACATGGATCCCAAAGGTCGATTACGTTTAAAATGCAGTTATGGAGTAATATGCAGTAATTGAATTATATGTACCTTGATAGCAGTCATGGTTATACATTGAATCTTATGCACTTTATCATATACTAATATTCATCCAGTGTATGAATTTTGCTGTCACTGTTTACATACCTAAATCTAGTTATTCATTATTCATACGTCATCTCGTTCAAATTACACTCTATTCAATAGTATTTGATGCTGATGTATTAATGTTCGTCATTGCGAGTATTTAAAACTGCAAAATACCGGCATCCATTGCCTTTTGAAAAAGTAACTGAACTATGGGAAAAGATTGAAAGGCAGCAATAGAAGGGACTAGGCTTAATATAATATACTTTATTTGAGGTCTAAATATTGTGAGGTTCCCAGTTGGGCACCCATGTTTCTAGCTAATTTAGCATCGAACTGTGGTTACAGTCTGCAATATGTGTATTATGCATAGAAACCACCCCTTATTTATAAGTCAAATTGTTTTTAACACGGTTTTACAACCTATTGAAAAAAAATAGTTTTTGAATATTTATATTGGAATTGCTAATTTATGCAATTTTGATTGGACTTGTTCCCTCAAATTGTTGACTGTTAGCCTTTACTAGACTTTACCGTAATGATATTAAGTCAGCTTTGGGGCATAAACCTTCCAGTTAGGAAGATCCTTTAACGGTCATAGGACCGTCTACTTTTTAGTGTATGTACGTCTCTATTTCATTCTATCATACACGAGAATCATTTAGCCAACTAGTGAGACTTTCACATAGGAGGACCTTTCCAGGGTCATAGGCCTTTTTCTCCTACCATTGATTTTGTGTATGGAATTATTATTGTTGCTTATTTTAGTGTTTGAAGTAGAAATGTGACCGTTACAGTTCATAAGCCTATATCTTCATAGATATGTTTTTTTATTATAAATAAACTTATATTCTTACAAATTTATAAGCTATGAGGACACTATATTATACTAAGCTTAAGGTCACCTTGTTTTTAATTACAGTGTGGTTTTTTTTGTGTAAATATTTCCCAATTAATATTATTTTTTATTTCCTCCAGGGCACATGGTTAATTTGTAGGTGCTATGGGGGTATCAATAAACCCCCATGGTTATACTTAGTGGAGAACGTATTTGAGCAGGGAAGGGGTTCCATTCACAGCGTGGGAGGAAAGAATCCCTGGGGGTTCTTGGTGGTTATAGGGGTGATCAGCAATCCCACTGCCTATAACCTGCAATGGGAAGCGGTTTATGTACATGTATGGTGAAAGGGAATGTGCTTTCATGTTTCAGAACTGCTGTGCAGACTACAGAGCTTATAGCACTGTAGTTTTCACAGCAGTGCTGAGTGGGGACTGTAGCAGCATCAGGGTTATAGTAAAAAAGCCATGATGCTTTTTTATGCACAATAACGTATTAAAATAAAAAATAAAAATGTCAAGTAGACTTTGGTTGTATATAGAAGCTATTGTTATCTGTCTTTAGACATTCTTGCTAGCTTAAGAATTGAGGGGTTGTGTTTTTCTCTAAAAAACTAACTGAACTGTTGATTGAAAGTTCATGTGATTAACGTGGTAGTCTGTAATATGATCTTAATGACATGTTTCCAAGAATATTGTTCCAGAGTATATAAGCTGAGTTAATAAAAGTCAAAAACTGAGTTGATTTGTAAGCACTAACATCCTCTTGTCTACCATACAATTTCTCATTAAAGGGCGACAGGCAGCTGTGTAAATAAATAAAAATATCAACTTAAAAACATTATAATAGTTTGGTGTATTGCTTGTGTACATATACATTTAGAGTATGTAAATTAAAGAATCTAGGTTTTTCTAAGCTACTTGTATACGCATTTTATTAAATGTATTCTTTTTTCATAATTGTCTTGTAATCCCAATGGCTTCATGGACCATATGAGTGAGGCTACCAGACCATTGTGTTCCACAAAACAGGGTGTTTCTTAAACAAGTTACATAGTTACATAGTTACATAGTAATTTAGGTTGAATACAGTTTTCTGTAGTGGGGAGTGGGGTTGTAATGTAATTTTTTTTTTCTGTATTTTCTGTACTGTAGGTTTTTTTGTTTTCTGTACTGTAGGTTTTTTTGTTTTCTGTACTGTAGTTTTTTTTGTTTTCTGTACTGTAGGTTTTTTTGTTTCCTGTAAGGTAGGTTGTTTTGTGTTCTGTAAGGTAGTTTTTTTTATTTTTTGTAATTAGAGTGTTGGGGAGGTTTATTAGGGGGTAGGTAGTGTAAGTGTTAATAGATTAGTGTAGAGGGGGGTTAGTTTAGATTAAATGGTTTATTGGGGGTTATAGTGTAGTGTTTGTAGTTAGTGTCATGATGGTCCTTGAGGACCGTCATGGCACTTATGTGGTTAATGTTGGGTTGTAACAGGCCCATAATGGTAGTAATATACCCTTATGGGACTGATGGGGTTAAATAGAGCCTTATGGTGGTCTGTATTGACCACCATAAGTTAATGGGTTAATTCAGGCCTTATGGTGGTCTGTATTGACCACCATGAGTTAATGGGTTAATTAATGCCTTATGGTGGTCTGTATTGACCACCATGTGTTAATGGGTTAATTAAGGCCTTATTGTATTCTGTATTGACCACCATGAGTTAATGGGTTAATTCAGGCCTTGTGGTGGTCTGTATTGACCACCATGAGTTAATGGGTTAATTAATGCCTTATGGTGGTCTGTATTGACCACCATGTGTTAATGGGTTAATTAAGGCCTTATTGTATTCTGTATTGACCACCATGAGTTAATGGGTTAATTCAGGTCTTATGGTGGTCTGTATTGACCACCATGAGTTAATGGGTTAATTAATGCCTTATGGTGGTCTGTATTGACCACCATGAGTTAATGGGTTAATTCAGGCCTTATGGTGGTCTGTATTGACCACCATGAGTTAATGGGTTAAATAGAGCCTTATGGTGGTCTGTATTGACCACCATGAGTTAATGGGTTAATTCCGGCCTTATGGTGGTCTGGATTGACCACCATGAGTTAATGGGGTAATTATAGTTGCCTGGGGTTAATATTTTTAGTGCGAGTCCTTTCAGGACCTTTACGGCAAAGACAGTAACACTTACAGGAACAATGCCAGGCATAGGGGACTTTGAAAATAAAACAAATGTCAGTCAGCACGCGGCATGCAAACATTTTGCAGACACACAGGAGAAACACACAGGGAAGGTGTCATTATTTAATTGTTTAAGGACTTATATTGTCAGTAATTTATGAATATGTCCAAGGGAGCATGATATTGTTACATTGGGATTATGTGTTATTGTGTGGTTATATGTTGCCTGTACATGGTTATAATGTATCCTAGTTATAATATATTATAAGAGGGAAAATTTTATATAGAACGTATGTGGAATTGGTAGAAATGCTCTGAATAGAAGTTAGCTGCAGATCAATGCACACTCACACATAACTTTACATTTATTCGTATTAAATCTCACCTGCCATTTAGACGCCCATTCCCCAATTTTATGTAAATACCTTTAAAGGGAAAGCACATCATTATATGATTTAATTACCTTGCACAACTTTGTCATCAGCAAAAATGGAGACACTACTTTCAGTCCCACCTCTAAGTCATTAATAAATATGTTAAAAAGGAGAGGACCTAATACTGAACCCTAAGGAACCCCACTTACCACATTAGTCCATTTGAAGTATTTTCCATTTACAACAACCCTTTGCTTCCTGTCTTTTAGCCAGCTCTCAATCCATGAGCAGTTATTTACTGCAATTCCTGTATCCCTTAGTTTGCACAATAGTCTCCCATGTGGCACTGTATCAAAAGCATTTGCAAAATCCAATAGACTACATCCACTGAGTTGCCTTGATCCAAGTTCCTATTAACATCCTCATAGAAATGAATTAGATTTTTTTGACATGACCTATCCCTCATAATTCCATGTTGAAGCCTTCTTATAATGCTGTTCAAATAGACATATTCTTGTATATTATCCCTTATTAACTCTTCTAAAAGCTTTCCCACTACAGAAGTGAGGCTCACTGGTCTATAATTCCCTGGGTTTGCTTCTGCTCCCGTTTTAAATATAGGTATCACATCTGCTTTTCTCCAGTCATCTGGTAGAGACGCTGTGTTGAGTGAATCTTGAAAAATTAAATATAATGGTTTGGCTATTACAGAACCCAGTGCCTCAGTACCCTTGGATGTATTCCATCAGGACCCGGGACTTTATTAACATTTATATTTTCCAACCTCTTTTGGATTACTTCCTGCGTCAACCAATTATTTGGCAAAGGTAGTGTAGCCCCATTATGTTGCAGTACCACTGATACCTCCCTTGTGTATACCGAAGAAAATAACCTATTTATCTCATCTGCCTTTTCCTGGTCACTAATTTTCAGACGGCTTGTGTCACATTGTGATGTTCCTATAGCTTCCTTCCCCACCTTCTTCCCATTAATATACTTATTTTAGGATTAATCTTACTCTCTTTTGCAATTAATTTTTCATTTTCTATTTTAGCCAGTCTATTAGCCCTTTTGCAAGCCTTGTTGGTTCGCTTGTACTCACGTAAAACAGTCTCTGTCCCCCCTTGTTTGAATAAATGCCTGTTTTTTACTCTGTATCTTGTTCTTTAAATAATTGTTAAGCCACATTGGATGTTATTTACTCCTTTTACTTTTATTCGCACTTGCTATATGGATATAAGTATGTATATTTAGTAAGGAAATAAATGTTGTCCATTTATGTTCAGTGTTTTTACCTATCAGTTCTCTGTCCCGGTATATACTTTGTATTGCTGCCCTTAGACCGTTAAAATCTGCCCTTTTAGAATTACAAGTTTTTGTTGGCCCCTTAAAATTTAGTTTTTTTTATTCAATCTCAAATGTTTCTCAAAGGTTGCCCTATTTCAACATTTGATACTATATTGATATAATTTGTGATAACTAAATCCAAGATAGCCTTATTTCTAGTAGGCTCTTGTATAACCTGGGCCAGATAATGACCCCTGAGTGTACTCAAGAACCTGCCTCCCTTAGCTGAACTGCTGGTCTCATTTACCCAGTTTATTTCAGGGTAATTAAAATCTCCCATTATTAGAACTTGCCCGTGTTTAGCTGCATTTCCAATCAATAACAATAATTGTATGTCCTCACTTTCAGCTATATTTGGGGGTTTATAGCATACTCCACCTAATATTCTTTTGGAATTTGCTGCTCCGCTATTTAACTCTACCCACAAACATTCAACATTACTGCTAGTTCCACCATAAATATCTTCTCTGACTATAGGCTTAAATTCAGGCTTAACATACAGACAAATCCTTCCTCCTCTTTTACCAATGTCCCTATCTTTACAAAATAATGTATAACCATCCAGATTAACAGTCCAGTCATGAGATTCATCCCACCACCTTTCGGTAATGCCTATTAAATCCCATTTTTCATTCATTGCTAATAATTCTAACTCTCCTATTTTTCCTGGCAAACTTTTGGCATTAGCATGCATACACCTTATGTTATGAGTCTGTAGTTTGTGGTGCCTGCCACTATAGTTGCGTTACTTAGTAATACCTCCCTATTGACTATACTACCCCTCCCCCCATCTCCTCCCCTATGAGTTGTTAGTTCATCCCTTATACCCTCTACATCTTCTACCCCATTACTTACATATAGTACCTTCCACCACCTACTAGTTTAAAAACTCCTCCAGCCTTTCTACCATCCTATCCCCTAGCACAACAGCTCCCTCATCATTAAGGTGCAATCCATCCATGCTGTAGAGATTGTACCGAAGTGAGAAGTCAGCCCAGTGCTCTAACAACCCAAACCACTCCTTAGTGCACCATATCTTTAGCAACGCATTAACCCCGCTAAGCTCCTTCTGCCTCCCTGGGCTAGTATATGGCACTGGTAGTATCTCAGAAAATAACACCTTGCCTCCAGCTTATTACCTAGTTCTCTAAAATCATTCTTTAGGACACTCCATCTTCCACCAACTTTGTCATTGGTACCAATGTGTAGTGTGTATTTTATACACTGTCATTAATCCTAATTATGCCAAATGAACATGCTCTTCCTACTTATCTCTACTGTGAGCGCTACTAAATCACTGTTATTACTAGCAAGGATGGAGGATGTTTTCAGCTAACTTGTGTTTAAAATATCTAGCTTTCAAACTCAATTATCTAGCACTTCCATAGCATTTCTATATATATTTAAACTTCTAAAAGCACTATAAAAGCTGATTCTCTCTCTCTTGATATTCTCAAATTAGCACAGGTGCTCCTTAAAAGACACTTAGTTTAAAGGTCCATCTCATAAGGTGATAAAGAGTTATCAGTGAGCCTCATTATCATTTAAATGTTATAAATACAAATAGCATCTTTCCCCAGGATGGACAGATCTGCTAAGGCTGTCTAAAAAGCAACACGTCCCCTTCTATACAGTATGTCCTTCTATACAGTATGTTCTGATCTGTGAAACACATATATTGAAGTAAAGGACATGCACGGTTCTTGAAAAATACTTGTGGACAAATGCACACTGTTAATAGGACACACAATTCCTATTAATGTAGTTAAGTGTCATGGTGCTCCTTCTTCCTCTCTACAGCCTTGGTGGGCTTTGGCTTACCACACCTGTTGTAGGCTATGTGTGTTCCTGATTTACTCTTGTGTACTGGAGTCTCTGCTACCATTGCAGTTGATATATGTTATGTTGACATGTATTATTGACAATAGTTCATCTTCACAGATGTATGCAGACATACACATCATACTTTGTTTTTTTATTTGGAATGCAATATATGTACCTATGAGAATGTTTAATATAATTTTATTTTGCACGCTAATGATTTTTTAACCCATTTTCATTACAGTATTGTCCCTTTAACTGTCTTTGAAAGCTGTCAGCAAGGTTTTATTTGTAGTTAGGAACTTGCACTGTAAGATTGGAATGAAGCTCATAGTAAGAAGCATAGTAAGCATAGTAAGCATTGCTAGCTTCGTGTTTCACCAACACTTTAACTCTGTAAAATCCCCTTACAACAGAGGCCCGCTGCTCATTCGCTACTATTAGCTATGTAATGAGCTTATATATAGCATGCTAACACAAACGCTGCTTCCTAAAATCTTGCCTAAAATAGCCAGCTTGCCTAATGCGAGGAGCAGATTTTAAAGGGAAATACCTATTTCTACTGTTCTGGGACACTGAGTACCAAAGCAAAAAAAAAACGTGAGAAGAGAAATGCAGGTGGAGGCCCCCTAAAGAGTGATAAGAGGGTCTGAGTCTGTCACTTGCCACAGGATGGACAAGTGGCTGGAGAGTCCGTGAAATTAGCCAGATATTCTGTCATGCCATGCTCCTGCATCCTATTTGCTTTTCCTGTAGCTTTGTTGCATTGTTTGTCTACTTGTAAATCATGCTATATACTGTAATAACTGCAAAGCCCGTTTCCTCTTCTGTTGCCTTCATCAAATTCTACTTTTGTGTTTTTGTAACCACAAGTACATAATTTTGCATTTATCCATTATGTATTATAAATCCCACATATTGCACCATTGCCCTAGTCTTATCAAATTTTACACATTTGGTTCCAAATTCCTGAATTTCTCCCCTACCCGCTCCATACATTTGTGTCATTTGCAATAAGGCAAATCTAGAAGCCCATTAGCAATATCACTAACACATATTATAAACAAAACAGCCCCCATAACGGAACCCTGTGGTACAGCATGTCACTTTTAATCATCCCTTTCTTTGACTGTATTCCATTATTTGACTCTTTGAAACCCATCCTTCAGCCAATATTGTATCCATTGTACAGTGTTTGTATCCAGTTCCAGATTATGAAGTTTAGGAATTACTTTTCTATGTGGGACAGTGTTAAATGTTTTATTTAGTCTTATGATCTTGTAAGTCATTAGATTTTAGATATTCAATAATTCTTTGTTTCAAAAGTATTATCATTATTTTGCATACCATGGATGTCACTCTCCTGTAACACCCTACAACCCATTTTCATGAAGCAGTACCAAAGCATTTCTCTTGACAATAATAACTCATTAAAAAGTATAACAAAGGCAGCTGCAAGTAGTTATCTAAGCTTCTTCAATACCCTTGGATGTACAGTACATTGTCTGGATCTACTGACAGGTTAACTTTTTTTATATTAGTAAGTATTTTTATTTAAACAGAAAGTAGCTTTTAGCAACAATATTACATGTCTATCAGTCTGACTTTATAAAACAGTTCTTAGTGAGATCAACTGTCAAAACAAGCATCCAATCATAAAACAATAAAATTAATTGTCAATGTATTTTAATAATCACCCTATGGGCTGTATAGCTGTACATATCTTAATGGCTTCTTTTAAATGTTCCCAGTGTTCCTCCATTTCTCCTAAACCATTTTGTTCTGAAATGGGATAATATTTTTCAATGTTAAAAAAGTAAGCCTTTCAAAAATCTAAGATTTTAGTTTTTGTAAGGTTAGACATAGTTTTTGATTTTATACTAAACCATACTGACTGGTAATATCTAGAAGTGATGCTCTCACCTACAGATACATTTTACACTTTATCACCATTTAAGTTTTTTTTTAAATCTAATATAGCTTGTTTAACTTATTGTGTAAGCGATGCTGATTGCAAGGAATGTAGAAAATAATTACTGGTAGCTGATCCACTAGTATGATCATTTAAGTCCACATCTGGCAAATTAAAATCTCCAGCTGTTTTTACTTTACCCTTCCCTGCAATTTGTATTAGGTTTGCTGGAGCTCTGTCTTATTCCTCACCTTGTCCATAAGGCCTATAAATTAAAGCTATCCTAAAAACGTCCATATCCTTCCCAAATGCACCCAATATTTTCTTCAGTATAGAACTACTGACTTTAATATTTTCTTATACATAAAGAGCAACATATCATCTCATGTTCCCTGCCTCTTCGTCTTTTCCGAATAAACTAAAAATAACTGTATTCCATTCATGTGATACTAAGATTCCATTGTAGCCACCAAATCTAGTTTACCTCTAGTCATTATTGAAATTATTTATAGAAGCTTGGTTTAAGACTACAATCATTTGAACACATTGTACAGAGGACATTTTCTGCATTATTGATATGCTTTATCATCAATACACACTGTATTATCAGTCTTTCTAGTATAGAAACAACGTTTTAGTTGCATAGCTCCATACCCAGGAAGCAAGTTTCTAAAATTTGGTGGTAGTCAGAATCTCTATGAATGCTAATGAAGCATTTAAACTCCTCAATTGAGTACATACGTTTTGTGCTCAGACATCTTTATTTGAAAAAAACACTGTGAGACTCAAATACCATCTTTCTGATGCAGCAAAGAAAACAATATTTCCATGTCACTTCAATGGCTAATGGAATAGAGTTTTATAGAAAGCTTTCGATGCACAATCTCCTTGGTCTGGTTATTCACAGAATACACTTGATTTAAAAAAAATTGAAATGACTCTCTAGGCTGGAGCACCAGGAATGCACTTTACTCTCTCTTTCCTTCATTGATCTCTCCCAAAACCCAAGTTTTCTTTAACAGCTCCTTCCTCCTTTGAAAGTCCACAATTATTGCGTTTGTATTCTTTCTCTGTTTGCTAGACAATAATGCAGTGACTCATTTTCTTCCTGCAGCTATTTGAAGGAAGGCTGCCAATCACATCCTTCAGTTTAGCAATCTCCTTTCAAAAAAATAAAATAAAAATGCTTACATACAATACATCCTTCACATCTCCACAAAGTTTTAAAATAGAAAAGGGCCAAACAGACTCTGCACTGTACCACCTGAAATATTTAGCAGTATGTTAAACAAAAAATACATATAAGAAATAAATACATTCACCTTTCTGAATTCTGATGTAGTGGACCTATGGACACTCATATCAATAGTTTATACATCACCACCAGATCAATTCCATGAGCTAAGCAAGGCCCAGTTGGTATGTACGGATATAGGTTAAACACAATTACCTCTAACATATGACAGTTAGACCCAAACTACTTCATAGCTAAATTTAATGATTAGACACAGACTACTTGTTGGGAGGAAGACTGGCCACAGCGTTCATTGGTAAACACAAGTAAACATAATAACCATAACCATTAATAAATAAACATAACCACGTGATTGGAGGAGCCTGGCCAGAGACAGTAGGCCCTACGCTCTCAAGCCTCATCCAGGGCCTACCGTGTTGTAACATCCGTACCACCTTAGGGTAGAATCTTACCCATTTTTCCACTGTCCAGGTGACTCCCCCCACGAGCCGCCGCTGTGACAACAACATAAACATAATTTGATAGCATATAATGCACACTTAAACAATATAACAATCACAAGTGCTCCACCAAACAAGACAATCTTTAAACTTGAAAATGTACAACCATCATTTTATTTATTTTATCCATTTCCTTTTTTTTTTTTTTTTTTTTTTTTTACTTATTTATTTTTTACAAACATATCACTATAAACAAAAATATTTTAGGGATGGGTGGGTGGGTATCTTCCCTTATGTCTAGCTGGGGGACTACTGATAACTTTTGGCGGCAAACTAGCCTATAACGGCTCCACCTCCCCCAGCTAGCCACCTCCTTCCATACCAGTCCTGCCAGGTCAAAGGGCCCTACTCCCAACCACAGCAGGCTGGGCTGGCCTCCAGGCTGTCTGGAATACCATCAATGCACATGAGATGGTATATCTCTCCCCACACCCCTTTCCCCTCCATTTCTCTCTCCATCCCCTTCCCAATCTATCTCTATTTCTCTGCCTCTACTTCTCCTATCTTCTGTACTCCATGTCTGACTCTCTTCTCTGTTACTGTCTGTCTAGCAGTTCTCCTTCCTTCTTGTTTCTCATGTTCTTTTCTCTGAGCTATTTCATCTCTCTTCTTCTCTTCTCTCTGTACTATATTTATGAAGAAATATCAGTTGTCATGATCCCCTGACCACCTTACCCCTTTAGACTCTTTATGAGGTTGTGGGATTGGGCTCATTGGGTTTACAGTATGTTTTACAGTTATTTCATTTGTTATGTTATTATTCTATGCATGGTAATTACTGTATGATATGTTGCTTCTATGTGTGTGTTTGACTTATGATGTTAGAATCTGTATTTTGCATGTTTGGTTCATGAACAGTTAACTAATTTAGAATGTAATGATGTCATCTGTAACTGCTTTTTGCCTCCTGTGTTCCTGAGGTCTAGAGCTGACTCCTGCCATAAGTGCTGAGATTACTAGAACCCAGACCATTGGTTGTCGGATCTGGTGTGTCAGCAGGTTCACCTAGAGCAGCAGTATGTGGTCTAGCTGGGACCAGTTGGTTACCCCAGTGTGGAGCCTATTTACCCTTGGAGCTGGAGGAGGGGCTATGGGAGATTGTGCATGGCAATCCAGACTGTGGCCTGGGGTCTTCCCAGCAACAACAGAGCTTATTGCAAAGCACTGTGACTTCCTGGGACTATGTCAATGCTCTGATTGGGCTTTTGGAGTTAAAGCTGTAAGCTGAATTTATAGGCTTGCTAGATGAGGCATCTGTGGAAGGACTTTGGCCACCCAGTTGGGAAGGTCCCTGCCAGTCAGGCAGGGAGAAAGATTATGTGCCAGAGATTAAGGGGGCCCAGATAAATGTTGCAATGGCTGGGTCGGATGGGGACTGTATGGGCTCTGTAACTACTAAGGCCTTGTCCTCAGAGGGCCTTCAAAATGTCTAAGGGTTCCAGGGAGGGAATATCATGGACTGGTGGGAAAACTCTGAACCTGGGGTTTTTAAAAATTAGCAAGATTGCTATAATGCAGTGGTTTGACGCAGAGGATAAGTTTAGAACAGCTAAGAGACTACATGGAGCCTGAAGCTTAGGCTTTAGACCCAGCCCTTGGTCCACCCATCACAACCCCAACCGCAGCAACAAAGAGTGAGGCTCTTCAGGTGCAAGATCTGATGAAACAGAATGAAGCTTTGAATGCAGAAGTATCATCGACAGAAGACAGTCCAGTCTCAAGCATCGGTCCTTGATGAAGAACTGCAGAAAACTATTGCAGAAAAAGACAAGCAGATAAAACAGAAGAAATATCTTTTGGCTTTTTGCACATGCTAATTTTGCAAATAGTGGAGAGGAGCTCAAGGCTCTACAGAGAGAAAATATATCCCTGAAAGCAGATATCAATATGTTCCAGGGTTTGAAGAATGAGCAGATTGCTGCCGCTCTCGCCATGGAACAGCTGTAAAGAAGTATGATTGAAAGAGATGAGAAAATAAGATAACTCGATGAGCAACTTCAGAATGAGCTGAACAAGTATCCAACACAGTTAAGAACTGCAAAGCTCTGCATAATCACAACAAGGAGTTTCAATTACAGATCGAGTGGCCAGACTTATAGAGGTGGCAGACAAGCAAGAAGAGTTAAGAATACCGAAAGAAGAAAATTCATCATTAAGAATGGATATTCAAAATCTGCAGGCTCAAAAGACAGCACAGATGTCGCTCACCTCAACTGTTGATGAACTGATGAATGTGAAAAAGAGGGGAAGATAAAGTCTGTAGAAGAAAACCTACAGGCTTAAATCCTCCGAGTGAACATGCAGGAGAAAATGGTCCAGTCATTGAATAAGGAAATTAAAGCCCTAGAGGAAGATTTAGCAAATAGCCAACTCGAAAAGGCAGAACAGGTGCCTATTATAGCATGGGTAAAGGAACTACAGAATGAACTAAAAGTCAAGAAGGAAACATTAAGAAAGGCGGAGGACAGATTTAATGAGTGTGTGAACAATATTGTAGACAAAGAAACACAAATCCAAGATCTGAAGCAAGAAGTCAGTGTGCTGAAGTGTCAAGTTGAAGGGGCACAACATCAGCTGCAAGAGCATATCTCCAGATCATCACAGCAGGAGGGACTTCAAAATATGCTGCATCAGCCAGAAGAGGAGCTGAAGAGCCGAACAGCTACATTCAAAGAGAGGGAGCAAGACATGCATAATGAAAAGGAAATGTTGAAATTTCAGGCCCAAGAAAGTTTTTTCCCCACGAAATTGGTACGGGAGAATGATGGCAGGCATCATTCTCAGAATCAGGCCTCGAGCAGGATTTGGCCTAGGAGGACAAATAATGTCAAGCTTTGGATTCATCCGGCAGGATCACCCCCTACGCTTGGCCGACTTGAACGGGGTAGAAACTGTCATGATCCCCTGACAACCTTGCCTATTTGGACTCTTATGTATGTGGTTGTGGGTTTGGGCTCAGTGGGTTTACAGTATATTATTTAATGTGTTATGTTATTGCCCTATGGATTGTAATACTGTATGTTATGTTGCTTCTCTGCGTTTTTTACTTATGATATTGGAATCTGTATGTTGCATGTTTCGTTCATGAACAAACTAATTTAGAATGCAGGGATGTAATCTGTAACTGTGATGTTCAGAAGCTGTCAGTTTTTAAAGTTTGCTATGATGCTTGATACATAAAAAATGTGTATCTGTCATGTAGTCATGTTATTAAATTGTCAAAATCGCAATTACTGAAGCCCGTAATGTAACCTGCAAAAGTTACTGATATTCAATTGGCCTCCTCCAGCTACCCCCAATCTATTTGCAAGCTACAGGTTTAGAATTCAGTTCACCCACATGGACTATAAAAGTTTCTTCATTCATTTCTATTGATTTTTAAATCACTGGATTGCGAGCCCGATCGCATATCGGACGTCTAAACACTAATTGACATTTAAAAGCCATGTTTTACTTAAGTCATGATGATGGTCTCATTTACTATTGCCTGTTTCTAAATTGTTACTTATGGACTTGCTTAATTGATCATTATCATGCCCTGAAATGCTACGTACAGTTATACGGTTTACATGTACTTGCAGGCTTGTTCAATTAAATCGATCTGTAACTGTTGCAATTTTCAAACCAGCAGATTTACGGCCTGTATGAAGGCAACTATGAGAATATAATGAGGCCCTAAGTCTCTTCTCCCAACATTCCTCTAAATCGTTTCCAAATGTCCTTCAAGTGTATTATAATTTTATACATTTATCTAGTAAAATCAAATTAAAATATATCACCACAGGCACCAACTGACTTGATAAAGAAAGTGAAACTCTACCAAGCTTGTCACTCTAATTAAAATATTTTTCCAATAAAAAGACATCACTATATACTGCAATCTGATTATTCTATTATATATATATATTTTTTTTTTTTTTTATATACTTTTCTACTATTTTTATTAAGACAAACCACAAAATTCATAACATTACAACATGGTTCCATTAGTAAAATCAAAAAGTACATATTAAGTGAAAACATTTTAAAGCAAACGTGAGAAATATTAACAACTAGAGAATTGCCCGTCAAAAAATGACGGCAATCAAATTGTGAGCTAATGCTGTTTGGTGTATAATAATAAAATAAATAATAGATTAATAAAGTAATATACTTTACCTATTTTGAAGTAATATATGCAGGAAGCATTCTGTTGAAGAGCTGGCAATCTGTTTTGATGTTGCTGCAGCATTAGTGCTGTGGAGCTGCTGTGTAAGCATGATGAATGTGTGGAGTGTAATAGTGTCCGTGCGCGAGACAAAACCGTTAGGGTAGCTGTGTACTTCCGCATTGTATAAATTATTGTTCTAAAATGGCAGCTATTGTGTGGTATGCGGCTGTGGCTGATTTAGCGTCCTTCGTTTTAAATGTCGTCTGACTTTTTCGGAATATCCAAAGCTGTTTGGTGGTGTTTTGAGTGTTTAGAGTTCTGTAGGGTCGTTATCGTTTTGTTGGTCGGCCATCTTTTCTCTTGCTTAGGTGATTTTCGGGTGTTTAAACTCCGGAACTTGTACTTAAATCGACGTGTAACTTTACTTGCAGAGGTCCTGGGTGCACCACCTTGCGGTGGGTAAGCTTTTTATATGTTTGTTGTGTGTATTTATTTTGTTTCTAATGTGTTTGGGGTTGCGCGAATTGCGTATGTCTTTTTCGGCAATTCCGTTGGTGTTTGGTGGTGTTTTGCGTCTTTAGACTGCTGTAGCCTCATTTTCGTTTTTTTCGGCTGCCATTTTTTCTCTCGCTTAGAGAATTTTTCAGTGTCTAAACTCTTTTATTTTTAGTTAAATTGAGGTGTAACTTCAGTTTTTGAGGTCCTGGATGCCCCCTCTTTCTGTAGGTAAGCTTTTTATGTATGTGTTGTGTATATTTATTGTATAATTTTTTCATGTGCGCTGGTTGCGGCCGATTTTTGCGAGGTCGTAATTGGTTGTAACGTGTCTTGTTTTTTTTTGCAAGGTCTGCAGTTGCTGGCAAGGAGCACCTTCAGCGCTCCTTGCCAGCAACTGCAGCCCTTGCTTCGCGTGCCCGCAAGCGTTTGCAACAGCTCACATGCTCACAACTATATATGTGATAAGATTAATACATGTTATGATGTACTTTGTAGATTTTCCGCCCTTTTTTTTATGCTGAAAAAGCCCCCCTCAGCTTTTACTGTTATACTCACCCTGCTCCTGCTGCTCTCTCCCTCCCCTGTGTCTCTTTTCCCCCCATGTCTCTCTCCCCCACGGGGCTTTCCCCCCCTCTCCCTTCCCTCCCCTGTGTCTCTTTCCCCCCTCTCTTCATGTCTTTTATCCCTCCCCCTCCCTTCTCATTCTCCTCATCCACCCTCCTCAACCCCTCTCCTCAACCCCCCTCCTCATCCTCCCTCCTCATCCTCCCTCCTCATCCTCTCTCCATAACCCCACTCCTTATCCTCCCTCCACAGCCCCTCTCCTCATCCCCCCTCCTCATCCTTCCTCCTCATTACTTTACCCCTCTCTAATTACCTCCCCCTTTCACTTTGGTGAAAACCTTGCTTTTGAATAGTTCACTAACTAAAAACTTCTGTAAAAAACATGTGCTGTGTGCTTAAATAGAGACCTTTTCAATTTCCTGAATCGCAATTTAATAAGGCTCATAGTGTTTATTTTTACTTAACTGTCCCAGGTTCAGTTTGTCTTATTTGTGTGTTTCCCCCATTGGTCCCTGGTTCCACTCCCAAGCCCCTAAGTATCTACCACAAGTAGTAAAGAAAACTGCTAGATAATCGAAGGACGTAGGCCTGTGTATTCAAACTAAGGACCCCAAATATCCAGAAATGTTTGAATTGTATCTGCTAGAGAATTAGTTAACCTTTCATTAACTGCTATAAAATTAATTTTGTCTTTGATACTAATGAAATCGATCCTATCGGATTTCCAGTTCCTAGCAATGTGGCTTTTTGTAGCAAGGGTTAAGTAGTTAATAAGTTTATTTTATGGGGTAGAAAGGGTAATAACAGGCATCCAAAAAAAACATTTTTCTGCTGTTAAGACGAGTGAAACAAATTATATGATAGCTGACTAATATTGTTCCATATTTGTTTCACTTTTAGGCCATGCCAACAAATATGGGCAAAAGAGCCTATTGTCGGGCATCCTCTAAAACAGTTTATGTTTTCTGGTTTTCTCCATTTAGCTAGTCCCACAGGAGTGAAGTAGGCACGGTGGAGAACTTTAATGGAGGTCTCTAGAATGGAATAATTGAGGGACCCCCTGAACGTATTTGACCAACATTTCTCCCCATCAGATAAACCCCAATGTAGATTGAGGTCTATTTCCCAATCTATCATATACTTATCTTTTATCTCTGTAGTAGTGGAGTTAAATATATCATAAATGCCTCCTATTATACCCTTCGTGAGGGGAAGGTCTTTGCAAATTTTAGAGATCTAGTTATTTTTGGGTATACCTTTTGTGCTGATCAGTGCATTCACAAAATGTCTAAGTTTGTAATAATTGTAGTGTTCTTGGAGGGGAAGGTCATATTCATCCCTGAGTTCGTCAAATGTAATGAGGTGGCCATCTCTTAGCCAGGATCCTAACCTGTTTAAGTCGTTTGAATTCCACCAATGTTGAGATGTAACTGACATATCATTTGGATTTAGAGGGTGGGTAAGTAAGGGGGTTAGTTGAGATGAGTTAGGAAATAGTCTGGTGTAAGGGAGAGCCTATTTCCAGAAAGTTATCGTATTTCTAATTATGGGGTTTGACAACTTTTGTAATGGAAGGGGGAATTTGTCTAGCCAAATGAGTGTATCCCACTTATACGGATACATAGAATGATTTTCAATAAAGATCCAGGCAAGTTGATGGAAGGAAAATTGGGCTGCTTTATAAGGCACCCTTTAGATTTATGTCTAAACATTATCTGCCTTATTAAATTGCGATTCGGTAAATTTAAAAGGGCTCTATATAAGCACACAACATATTTTTTTTACAGAAGTTTTTAGTTAGTGAACTTCTATCCAAAAGCAAGGTCTTCACTAACTAAAAACCTATGTAAAAAAAATATGCTGTGTGCTTAAATAGAGCCCTTTCTAAATGTACCGAATCGCAATTTAATAAGGCTGTAAGTGTCTGAAGATTCAAGAGGGGCCATTTCTCCAGATTAACCCAAAATATTGATCGTTGAAAGTGAGTCAGTTCTTTCATATTGATTGTCATAATTAGAGCCCTGAAGATATACATTAGTCTAGGGAGAATATTCCTTTTTACTGAGTTAATTCTCCCCAACCAAGATAAGGTAAACATAGACCAGTTATGTTAGTCGGCTCATATGGTGGTGTATAGTGGTGAGTAATTGGCTTTGTATAGGTCCTTTAAATTTGAAGTTAAGTTTATGCCCAAGTACTTAATGTATTTGAGGGACCACTTGAGTTTGAACTTTTTGCTAAGAGTTTCTTTCTCAGTCTGAGGAATGTCTATCGCCAAGGCCTCGCTTGTATCTAAGTTTATTTTTAAGCCGGATATTTGGCTAAAGTCATTTAGAATTTGTAATAATGCCGGTTTGGAGAGAGAAGGTTCTGTGAGAGTACAAAGTAGATCATCAGCAAACTTATTTATTTGATCTTATTGCTTGCGCTATAGGTTTCATAGCTATGGAAAATAGAAGGGGTGAAAGGGGACAGCCCTGCCTCGATCCTTTTTGAATGTTAATGTTTGGTTTGTTACGGCCTGGAATTTTTAATACTGCTTTTTGGTGAGTTATAATAAGTATTAACTAGTTGGATAAATTGGCCTTTGAACCCAAATTTAGCTAGAGAAACTTGGAGATAGGGCCATTCAAGAGAATCAAAGGCCTTTTCGATATCTAGGGATAGTAAACAATTTGGAGTTTTGTTTTTACTAATATTATACATCACATTAAGGACCTTTCTGATATAGTCCCCTGTCTCTCTAGCTGAGACAAATCCAGTTTAGTTGTGGTGTTTTAGGGAGAAAGACAGAAATTCTGTTCAACATTATTTTTGGCAAAAATGTAATATCACTATTTAGTAGGGAAATTGGCCTGTAGTTTTTAGCTTCTAATGGACCCCGGTCTTCTTTAGAAAAGAAGACAATTTCAGCTAAATTGAGTTCCGGGGTATTTGGTGACCTGCTAGGATTGAGTTGAGAGTAGTTAGATGCGGTCATGGTGGTCAATACATTTTTTATAATATATAATATAGAAAATCCATCAGGGCCTGGAGATTTTCCTGTTTTGGAATGTTGAATGACCTCCCTGACTTCTGCTAGTGAGATTTCTGCATTTAGGGAGTCTAGATTGCATAAATGTTTGTAGATTATGATTATCTAGTTGGTTGGGGATAGAGTATAGTTTTTCATAAAATGTGTAAAAGGTGTCTTTGATTTTAGAGGGACTGGCTGTCATTTAAATTTAAATATATATATATATATATATATTTTTATATATATATATATATATATATATATATATATATATATATATATAGTAAATAAATAGAACATTTGTGTTCAAATTTAAATGTCTAAAACACTTAAAAGAAAAACTGTTTCCAGCTCAGAATTCTGAGAAATACAGTTATTATACTGCATTCTGAGAAGCTGGTCAGGGACATGCAAATGTTCCCACAAATGCCTCGCTCGTCAATCCATAAACCATTTCAAACATGGCTTCCTTTAAGCTTATGTCCACTGCATTACACAGCTTTTATGCAAAGCCAAGGTTGGATTATACACAAGCTGGTATATAATATAATATATATATATATATATATATATATATATATATATAAATATATATATATATATATATATATATACTATATATATATATATATATATATATATATATATATATATATATATACTGTATATACTAGCGACTTTCCTGTCAAAAAATTATGGCAATATAAATGCTGTTTGGTAAACAAAGTAAGGATATTGGTTGTGTGAGTACCTTCGGTACCCATTGTGAGACTCGCGCTGAGCACCAAAGGCGCTCAGCACGTGTCTCGCAATGAGCACCTTTGGTTTTCATTGCGAGCCTCTTGGTTGGTGTATGTTTGGTTATGAGAGCTCCTTTGGCGCTCATTGAAAGGTTTGCGCTGATGGCCTTTTGGCTCACATTGTGAGCCTCTCCCCTGGTGTAGTTGTCGTTCTGTAAACACCGTTGGCACTGCTTGTGAGGCGCGCTCTGATCGCCTTTATCGTTTATTGTAATTCTGTAATTTTTTTTATTTGTTTTTCTCTGTGTATGTATTTTCAAATGTAATTTAATTAATTAGTAAAGTTCTAAATTAATATACTTTACCTATTTGTAATTAATATATGCAGGAAGCAATATGCTGAAGAGCTAACAATCTGTTTTGATGTTCCTGCAGCATACATATATTTTTAGTGTTGGTGACCCGAGATGTAAGTGTCAGCAATGTCTGCAGTGTGTAGTGTAAAAAGGCTGTGTGCGCAAGGTTAAACCGCTTGTTTAGCTGTGTATTTCCGCATTTTGTAATGTTAATGTTATTAGTTTGCAGTCAGTGTTGTAAAATGGCTGCGATTGTGTATGTGTTAGGCAGGTGTAGAGCATTTAGCGAGCTTCCTAATACTGTATTTAGTAGGTTGTACGGGTCAGTGTAAAAGGCGTATGTGCTTGGCAATGTTTTGCGTGCTTAGGGGTCGTGTAGCCTCGTTTTCAGGTTTTTTCGGCTGCATTTTTTTCTATAGCTTAGGGGATTTTCGAGTGGCGAAACTCTTTAAATTGTATTTAAATTGGCGTGTAACCTCATTCCCAGACATCCTGGCTGTACCCCCTTGCTGTGTGTGTATTTTGTTTTTTATTTTATTTTGTATTTTGGGGGGGTTTCGTGTTTTTCGCTGTGCGTGTTGCAGCAGTTAAGTTCTTATTTTTTGCGTCTCGTATTTTTTTTTCTCCGCTCAGTGGCGGTTTTATTTTCTAGGTGTTACAGGCCGTAATTTTTATAGGCAATTTTTTCGAAGTGCTACGGGTCTCTCACTTTGAATTGTGTTTTTCAGTTGTGTGTTGATGTGTAGTCCAGCGGGTTGTAGGTATGATGAGCAAGGATTGCGGGTTCGTAGGGATGAGCGCCTATGGCGCTTATCTCCACCAGCACAGAAGCCCCTTTGGAGCTCCCTGCTGTCATACGGGGTCGTAGGGATGAGCTCCTACGGTGCTCATCTCCACCAGCGCAAGGAGCGCCTTCGGCGCTTTGTTTCATGTTAAATTCCCATCATTAAGTTCAACAGGCTTCGACCTCCAGGGCGGAAGGTTGGGTTCAAAAGTCCTAAGGGCTCGGATGTCGAGGCCGTAAGGACTTGATGTCAAAAATGTTGAATACATTATTTTTATTTGCCAATTTGGTAGGGGAATGTTGTGCTATTAATTCTAAGACCTAAAATCACTTTCACTTCGAATAAAAGTACAGGATGGCTTTTTTATGTGCTTAATTAGTGCTATGTTTTGTAAGTAAGAGCATTGAAAGACCTCTTTTGGTGAGCTGTGGCTTGCTTTTAGTGATTTACGGGCTTCACAGAAGGGTGAGCATAGCATTTGAATAGCAATTTGGGATTTCTTGCGGCAGCAACTCTTGCATCCGCGTAAGATCAAAGGTTTTCATGGAAGTATGCTGCGATTCTGCTCATTGCAAGGGATTGCAGCTTTTTCACTTTGGTGAAAAAGTAATCTGAAATGTACAGATGCATAGTTAATACTTTTTGGGTAAAATATTACTGTATTCTGCATCTGAGCTAGTATAATTCATGCAACATAATTCCAATATCCCCCTAATGAGATGATCAGTGGGGAAATAGTTTTGTGAATACTGAGAATGCCACAATGGCCACAATGCCTACAGTGGGGGGGAAAGTATTTGATCCCCTGCTGATTATGAACATTTGTCCACTGACAAATAAATGATCAGTCTATAATTTTAATGGTAGGTGTATTTTAACAGTGAGAGACAGAATAACAACAACAAAAAATAACAAGAAAAATGCATGTCAAAAAAGTTACAAATTGTTTTGCAGGTCACTGAGGAAAATAAGTATTTGATCCCCTATCAATCAGCAAGATTTTTGGCTCCCAGGTGTCTTTTATACAGGTAATGAGCTGAGATTAGGAGCACTTTCTTAAAGGGAATGCTCCTAATATTAGCTCATTGCCTGTATAAAAGACACCTGTCCACAAAGCAATCAATCAGATTCCAAACTCTCCACCATGGCCAAGACCAAACAGCTGTCCAAGGATGTCAGGGACAAGATTGTAGACCTACACAGGGCTGGAATAGGCTACACGACCTTTGCCAAGCAGCTTGATGAGAAGGTGACAACAGTTGGTGCGATTATTCCTTAATGGAAGAAACACAAAATAACTGCCAGTCTTCCTCAGTCTGATGCTTCAATGATCATGATAATGGTGAGGAATCAGCCCAGAACTACACGGGAAGATCTTGTTAATGATCTCAAGGCAGCTGAGACCATAGTCACCAGGAAAATAATTGGTAACACACTACGCCATGAAGGACTGAAATCCTGCATTGCCCGCAAGTTTCCCCTGGTCAAGAAAGCACATGTACAGGCCTGTCTGAAGTTTGCCAATGAACATATGAATGATGTGTTGTGGTCAGATGAGACCAAAATTGAGCTCTTTGGCGTCAACTCATCTCACCATGTCTGGAGGAGGAGGAATGCTGCCTATAACCCCAAGAACACCATCCCCACCGTTAAACATGGAGGTGGAAACATTGTGGAAAATTGAAGTGTTTTTCTGCTAAGGGGACAGGACAACTGCACTGCATGAAAGGGACAATGGACGGGGCCATGTATCCTCAAATCTTAAGTGAGAACCTCCTTCCCTCAACCAGCGCATTGAAAATGGGTTGTGGATGGGTATTCCAGCATGACAATCACCCAAAACACACAGCCAAGGCAACTAAGGAGGGACTCAAGAAGAAGCACATTAAGGTCCTGGAGAGGCCTAGCCAGTCTCCAGACCTTAATCCCATAGAAAATCTGTGGAGGGAGCTGAAGGTTCGGGTTGCTGAGCATCAGCCTCAAAAGCTTAATGACTTAGGCCCTCATTTGGCCAATTGAATAGGGGTCTAAATAAGCACATAACATATATTTTTTAAAGAAGTTTTTAGTTAGTAAACATCTATCCAAAAGCAAGGTTTTCACTAACCAAAAACTTCTTTAA
The DNA here is from genome assembly GCA_027410445.1 of Discoglossus pictus. Lineage (NCBI taxonomy): Eukaryota > Metazoa > Chordata > Amphibia > Anura > Alytidae > Discoglossus > Discoglossus pictus. The sequence continues at coordinate 249,500,119 of CM050166.1, forward strand.
AAAATATATGTTATGTGCTTATTTAGACACCTATTCAATTGGCCAAATTGCAATTGAATGAGGGCCTTAGAGAGGATCTGCAAAAAGGAGTGGGACAAAATCCCTCCTGAGATGTGTGCAAACCTGGTGGCCAACTACAAGAAACATCTGACCTCTGTGATTGCCAACAGGGGTTTTGCTACCAAGTACTAAGACAAAGGGATCAAAAACTTTTTTCCCTCATTGACCTGAAAATCAATTTATAACTTTTTTGACATGCGTTTTTCTTGTTTGTTTTGTTGTTATTTAGAGATGTCTCGAATAGTTCGCCGGCGGACTGTTCCCGGCGAACATAGCATGTTCGCGTTCGCGGCGAACTACGAACATATGCAATATTCGACCCGCCCCCTATACTTTATCATTGAGCAAACTTTGACCCTGCATGTCACAGTCAGCAGACACATTCCAGCCAATAAGCAGCATACACTCCCTTCAAGAGCCTTCTACCTCATGGACAGCAGCCATTTTGGAATCATAACTAACTTGCAGTCTTACTGAAAGGAGGCTGAGTGTAGGTGATACTGCATCAATAGGGAAAACCATAGCTAGGCTACTGTACACAGTGTGCAATACAGTCCTGAAGGACTCTTTTGATCTCTGCTGCAAGGACACCCCTGTGTCTCTTCCCCCCCTTATCATCATCCTCCCCTCACCTTAGCACCCAACCCTAACACCCCTCACACTTATCCATAACACCCATCAACCTAACACCTAACCCTAACACCCCTCACACTTATCCCTAAGACCTAACACCCCTCACACTTATTCCTAACATGCCTCACCCTAACACCCCTTACACTTATCCTTAACACCCCTCACCCTAACACCCCTCACACTTATCCCTAACACCCCTTACCATAACCCTAACACCCCTCACACTTATCCATAACACCCCTCACCCTAACCCTAACACCCCTCACACCTATCCCTAACACCCCTCACCCTAACACCTAACCCTAACACCCCTCACACTTATCCCTAACACCCCTCACCCTAACACCTAACCCTGTGTCCCCCCCCCCTAATCATCAAGGGAGGGGGAGGATTATGAGGGAGGGTGGAAAGAGACACAGGGGAGGATGATGAGGGAGGGGGGAAGAGACACAGGGGAAGATGATGAGGGAGGGGGGGAAGAGACACAGGGGAGGATGATGATGGAGGGGGGAAGAGACACAGGGGAGTAGGATGAGGGAGGGGGTAAAGAGATACAGGAGAGGATGATGATGGAGGGGTGAAGAGACACAGGGAAGGATGATGAGGGAGGGGGTAAAGAGATACAGGGGAGGATGATGAGGGAGGTGGGAGGATGATGAGGGAGGGGGGATGAGACACAGGGGAGGATGATGAGGAAGGGGGGAAAGAGACACAGGGGAGGATGATGAGGGAGGGGGTAAAGAGATACAGCGGTGGATGATGATGGAGGGGGATGTTAGGTTATTTATGCCCTTTATGGATTAAAACCAGACTCTGCATCAACTATGTAATTTTCAGTGGGAGTTTTGACATGGATCCCCCTCCGGCATGCCACAGTCCAGGTGTTAGTCCCCTTAAAACAACTTTTCCATCACTATTGTGGGCAGAAAGAGTCCCTGGGGTTTTTTAAATCCGCCTGGCCATTGAAGCCTATGGCGATTCGCCTGGTTCGCCGGTTCACGAACATTTGCGGCGGTTCGCGTTTGCGATTCGCGAAGCGAAAATTTTATGTTCACGACATCACTATTGTTATTCTGTCTCTCGCTGTTAAAATACACTTACCATTAAAATTATAGACTGATCATTTCTTTGTCAGTGGACAAACGTTCAAAATCAGCGGGGGATCAAATACTTTTCCCCCCACTGTATGTTTGCATATGGATGTTGATCTTTCAGTAAATCTTCAATAATGTACCTCTACATGTCAACTATATTATAATATGAAAACTAATCTATTTAATTTTTTCTATGGAACTAAATCATTAATCAGAGGATAACAGTCTTCTTCCATCATTTTACATATGTTTTGCTGATTGACTACAGTCTATAACCCTTTTTTCATTAACAGAATTGTGTTTCATAATCATGATTTAATTTTATACTTCACATTAATAAGTAAACTGTGTAATGAACATATGGACTTATTAGGAGAAGTAACTAATTATGACTCCAGTGGTAATTTATTTATATTGTTCCTATATGAATTGCTTACTGAGATAATTACTAAACATACCTTAATGAACTATACATTGTGGCATGGTTATATAAGGTAATTTCTCTAATTAGTTCAGGGCTTCTTCTTACATGTTTAATTGTAATTGCACATCACAGTTTCATTTTCTGCATTTTTTTAGTTTTCAATTTTGCACACCTTTGGATTTAGTTTCAGAATCTACAATTAAAGCACAAAACACTATTGAATGAGCCTAAAATACTTCCAGCAAAAAGGCATAGGCCCTCATTCAATTGCAATTTGGCCAATTGAATAGGGCTCTAAATAAGCACATAGCATATTTTTTTAAATAAGTTTTTAGTTAGTGAGACTTGCTTTTGTATAGATGTTTACTAACCAAAAACATCTTTAAAAAAAATATGTTATGTGCTTATTTAGAGCCTTATTCAATTGGCAAAATTGCAATTGAATGAGGGCCTCAGTCTTCTGTGATCATAGATTTTAAATTTTCCTTGTGGGACAATGGGCTACATGTGAAGAACAGAATATAGCATATTGTGCAATGCATCAGCAAGGACAAATGAAAGTTGAAACATACTGAGAATACCCATTAAGTTTTTAATAAGAAATTGATTGCACCCTAACCTTGTCTCAGCCATTGCAAACCATTGTGTTTCTCTAGCACTGGTAATCTGAATTGTACAGTAGACTCTTCTGCCACATAAAGGTTTAACTGTGCATAGAGTGTATATTTAATTCAAGAAGACGGCCTCTTTAAGGAGAATTCAATGCTATTTTCTTATGTGTACATTTACATGTCTAAGATCAGAAAACCAACATTTAGAACATTATTTCAACATATACAGTGGTTATATTACTCTCTGGGACAGCGATTTTCAAATGTGTAAATAATTATGCACACAAACACTTCTTTGCTCATTCAGTTGTGTCCGACTTTCCATGTCCCTATAGACTGCATCTCGTCAGGCACATCTTGTGTCTGGTTGTGCTAATCCATATGATTTTCATGACAAAAATACTGTAGTGGGTTACCAATTCCTTCTCCAGTGGACTGTGATTTGTCTGCTTTGACATGCCCATTGGGTTACTCTACATGACACAGCTCACAACTTCACTGTGGTACACAAGCTCCTTCACAACGGCAAGGTAGTGATCCAGAATGGAATACACACATATATATATATATATATATATATATATATATACTAACGAATTGCCCATCAAAAAATATCGGCAATAGAATTGTAAGTGAATGAATGTTGTTTGGACCAGACATTATTTTTTGTGTTGGTCTGAGATCTCGCCGCTCATTGCGAGCCTCTGCTGTCATTGTAAGGTTGGCGCTGATCTGCTTTTTGCTCTTATTGCAAGGCTGGCCCCTGGTGTAGTTTGTGTGCTATGAGCAGCGTTGGCGCGCAGTGAATGTCTTTTGCGTTTATTGCGATAGTGTTTTTTTTTGTGTGTATATGTATGTTGTGATGCTAATTAAATAAGTAGTAAATTAATAAATTAATATACTTTACCTATTTGTAAGTAATACATGCAGGAAGCATTGTGCTGAAGAGCTGACAATCTGTTTTCATGTTCCTGCAGGTTACAATGTAGGTTTGCAGTGTTGTGGAGCTGAGGTGTAAGTGTCAGCAATGTGTGAAGTGTGTAGTGTAAATAGGCTGCGTGCGCGAGGGGAAGCCGTTAGTGTAGCTGGGTACTTCCGCATTCTGTAAGTTAGCGTTGTAAAATGGAGGTGAATGTGTATGTGGTAGGCGGGTTTGTATGATGAAGCATCCTTGCTAATGGTGTATGTTGTAGGTCGTATTGGTTTTTGTAAAAGCCGTATTTGCTTTGTGTAATTTAGCGGCTTTAGGGGTCGTGTAGCCTCATTTTCATTTTTTCTGCGGCCATTTTTTCTCTCGCTTAGGAGATTTTCGAGTGGCGAAACTTTGTAAATTTGACAGATTTCGAGGTTTAAGCAGTGTTGCAGAGGTCCTGGGTGTCCCCCCTTGGTTTGGGTAAGGTTTTTGTTATTTTTGTGTGTATAATTGTTTGTTTTTATGTTTGCCGCTGTGCGCGGTTTATCCATTTAGGTCGTATTTTTGCGAGTCCTTAATGGATTTTTTCAAAGTCCCACGGCTCGTATATTTTTGTGTAAGCCCGTAGTTAGTCATTGCGTGTTTATGTGTTTTTTTTTAAAGTCTCGGTTGTGTGGTCATTTGTAACAGTTTGTGAGGCGTTTCTCCAGACCCATCTGTAAACTTAATAAGTAATTCTAAGGATGTTCTCCCTAATAGGGTACTAAATTGATCTATCAGAATTGTCTACTGATAGGTAGCTCTTAACCTGTAACAAAACATTGGAAAACTATTTCACCAATTATATAGTGAATTAAAGCAAAACAATTATATGAATCAAACTTAATTAATCACAGCTGTACTTAAAGGGCCTTAAACCTCACTGTAGGTGTTCTTCCTGGTATGAAAGAGCACATGATTGTATGCTAAAATTATCATTTTTTTTTATTACACTATTAACACCTAAAAACTGGTGCATTGCACCTGTTACACTATTGGTAGTTCGATCCCTGTGGAGATATTTTTTTAGATAGATTTGGTAATGTGATTGGGATTCAAAGATATCAAACCTGCAGAAATAAATAACAAGATTTAATATGAATAATTGTAAAGTTATGCATTTGGGAAGGAAAAATAGCCATGCAATTTATAATCTTAATGGAGCAAATCTAGTGGTATATGATATTGAAAGGGATTTGGGAGTGCTTGTGGACAACCACCTAGGTAACAGTGCTCAAAGCCAAGCAGCAGCTGCATAGGCAAATAAAATATTAGCATGTATTAAGAAGGGTATAGAAGCAAGGTAAGCAAATATAATTCTGCCACTATACAAATCTCTAGTACACCCTCATTTGGAATATGGAGTACAATTTTGGGCACCACTTCATAAAAAAGGACATTTTAGAGCTGGAAAAAGTATGAAGAAAAACTAACTAAATTAAACTTATTTTCTCTAGAAAAAAGGCGTCTAAGAGGAGATACGATTACCTTATATAAATACATCCAGGGTCAGTATAAAGATTTGTCAAGGGAGTTTTTTGTGCCAAGAAGTTTTCAACTGACAAGAGTACATCCTTCGAGGTTAGGAGAAAAAATAATCCACCTTAAAGAAAGAAAAGGGTTCTTCACAGTAAGGGTGGTTAATCTGTGGAATTCTCTACCAGAGGAGGTGGTGACAGTGGATTCGATAGATAACTTTAAAAGGGGACTGGATTTATTTCTAATAAAAAACGGCATTCAAGGTTATCATGGATAATTAGAGAGAGAGTATTGATCCAGGGAGAAATCCGATTGCCAGTATCTGGGGTCAGGAAGGAATTCATTTTTTTTCCCTTTGAGACGATTGGCTAAGGTTCACTTGGGTTTTATTTTCTGTTTGCCTTCCTCTGGATTACTTAATAATATTTAAAAAACAATAGTTGATTAATAATTAATTAACAACTAATTAATTAATAACTTATCCAGATATTGCAGATCAGAGGACATCTTAAAAGGTTGAACTTGATGGACTGAAATTCTTTTTTCAACCTTAATTACTATGGCCCTCATTCAATTGCGATTTGGTCAATTGAATAGAGCTCTAAATAAGCAGATAACATATATTTTTTAAATAAGTTTTTAGTTAGCGAAAACCTTGCTTTTAGATAGATGTTTACTAAGTAAAAACTTCTTTAAAAAAATATGTTATGTGCTTATTTAGACCCCTATTCAATTGGCCAAATTGCAATTGAATGAGGCCCTATGTAACTATGTAACTACTGTATGTAACGTCATACTAGTGATTCTCTTTCACAATGACTTTCTGTCAGATTTCTGGTACCTCCCACTGCTTGAAAACATCTTCCTGGCTCGGAACACTTGTCTTGCCAGGTAAACTTTACACCTGTCTAATAGAACAACATTGTCTTCTCTTCTATTTCATTTACTCAACTTTTACTCCCTCTCTGGCCTATACAAATCCTCATCTGTTACAGATTTTGGGATATGGCCCAGCATTTGTTTCCATAGGTTGATATTGTATTTTTGTTTGTGCTATTGAATATATTGATTCATTACAGATACAGAATAATAATAATTATAATAATTGGGGGTTACTATTTACATTGATTACTGAGTTTTATCATATACATTCTTTCTCCAGACTCATCTGTAAACATATTAACTAATTCTGAGGATTTTCTCCCTAATGGGGTTCTAAATTGATCTATCAGAATTGTCTACTGATATGTAGTTTTTAACCTGTAACAAAACATTGGAAAACAATTTCACCAAGTATATAGGGAATTAAAGCAAAAATGTAATATAAATAAAATGGAATTTATCACAGCTGTACTTAAAGGTCCTTTAACCTCACTGTAAGTGTTCTTCATGGTACGAAAAAGCACATGATTGAATGTTACAATTATTATTTTTTTAAATTACACTAATAACACCTAAAAAATTAAAATGTTCATCTGGTTACAAACACACTGTAGCTTGTCTACTGACAATTGCATGATTATTAACATATGCTGACACGGTTAAGGCTCGGTGAAAACAACCATTTATAGTTTTTCCCCTAAATGCAGCAGGGATCTTAACCCCAGCTGCCATTTTTAGGTGTTTCCAGCATTCCGTTCTCTGCACAGATGTATTATTTAATGGTTGACTCTTTTTTCTTTTGCTCACTGCACAGGAGCTGTTGCTGTGTGTCTGTCTGGGGGCTTGCCAATGACTCATGTAAACACAGATTTAATTTAACAATTTATCTGTGAAAAATGCATGAATTTCAAATAATCAAAAAGTATTTCAACATGGTTTTAGAAGATCTGTACAATGATGACCACATTGTGCTGAATTAACTGGACATTTAATAGTGCTTTGGTACAAAAGAAAAATATAGGCATCATGGACAATTTCTAATCTTGAGTTATTATTTATTTATTTATAATAATAATGTACAAAATATTCAAATTGTTGATCGATAATAAGACCAATAATTGACCAAGATGATTGATCCAACTGTGGATCAACCATCTTGGTCAATTATTAAATATAGCCCCCAACACAACTTTTAACTGCATCTTTTGGATTGAAATAGATTGTGTATTTTTAGATAGCATTTTTATCATATTTTATCTGCATAGTTTATATTGTGCTCTTTTTGATTTATTTTGATATATTTATATTTAATTTTATAGATTTATATATTCATTTCTGTATGTATTGTGTAGACATAAATCCAGGACCTTCCTCTTATCTATACCCATATGAATGCACCATTTTCTGATATCAGCATGCAAACTATTCAAGTTTCCGAAATATGTAATGTGATACTATGTATGTATTTTTGAATGTACATGCACATGTATTTGTTATTTCTGCATATGTCCCAACAGGGCATCGTTATCACTGAGGAAGCAGTACAAAAACTGTGAAACGCGTTTGATTTTACACATTTGAATTGTACACACATTTTGTCATATAGCGCCAACGATAGCACCATATGTGATTTTATGTTGAGAACATAAGGTTTTTTTCCACCCAAAGGGTGGGCTTTTGGAAATTTGACCTTTTGCATTTTACAAATAAAACATTTCTATACATCCATGTCTCCAAGCTCTGGTATTTTTTTGTATATTGGGTGTCCACCTGTCCTTCATTTATTTTATTATATTTAAGAACAGGTCAGTTTGGGTATGGCCTCTTCCACTATGATTGAGTAATGCCAGATTGCACATTTGCTTTGTCTAGGTCAAAGATTACAGGAAAGGTAAGAAATGTTATAGTTACATAGGTTGAAAAAATACTTTTAGTCCATCAAGTTCAACCTTTTATCTCCTCTGATCTGCATTATTCAGATTAATTATTAATTGTTAATTGATCCAGAGGAAGGCAAATTTGTGATATTAATGAAACTGCAATCTCCCTTTTGATGCCTTAACATCTGGTAGATTCTATGGCAGTCTAATTTGTGTCAACAAGGGATTGATCCATATATTGATGCAACTCCAAATTCAGTAGGTGCAATATGTAAACAGAGTTACTTGAGGAGGATTTGAAATAAATTATGTTACAAGCTCTGTTATGAGTTTTCAATCTTTATGTAAATGTTGCCAACCAGCCATACAGGGACACTAAAAGCAGTTTACTCATTCTGGATGCTGCATGTCATTGGGAAAAAAAGGGTACTGTCTTATGGAGGATCTCTAATTTCCTCAAAGGACAAATGCATCTCTTGTGTGGAGATGGATATCCCAGGATTGTGAGACTAGACCAAAACCATTGATTTGGTGTTTGTATGACCTTTTTGGTTAGAGACATTTTTGGGGAGGGGAAGAATAGATTGAATTCATCCATATCTGGATGCAACTCTAATGAGAAGCTATATTCAGTGAGTAAAACAGAGAGGAATTTTAAGAAAAAAGTCTATATTATGTAATCAACCTGACATTTTTCAACCTCACCTCAAAAAAAATAGTCAAATGCCTTCTGTTGCAAACTTGATTACGGGTTGTCAAGTAGGGCATCAATACTGAAAAACCTTTGGCACATGCTTATTGCCTATTATTTGAAGAGGTACCATCGATGGTGGGACTCTTATAAAATGTAACCAGAAAAGATTGAGGCATTATTTTCATCCAAAGCCTAAGTTTACTGACTAGCGCTGAATGAACACTAACAGCAATTTACCTTGTTACTATGGATGTTGCAGGTCATTAAGGTAAAATGTATCCTCTATCATAGAGTGAATTTCATTTCCTAGTTAATACATGATACTAGACCAAAGGCATTTTTTTTTTTGGAGGTGGGGTATTGGTGGCATTTTTTTTTTGGAGGTGGGGTATTGGTGGTATTTGAGCAAGAGATTATGCAAAGACACATACCGTATTGGTCCGAATATAAGCCGCACCCGCATATAAACCGCACCTGTAAAATTCAAGGGGAAAAAATGTAAAAAAGATAGCACCCTTAAAATTGGAGAGAAAAAGACTCTCTCCAATTGATTAGCCATTGCAAGAAACAGGTTTTCTAATTAGTACTGTAACTTTTTTTGCAGGTTACAGGCCTTACAGGATGTTATAATCACTAAAAACGTAAATCGCTATTCAATTGCTACAATACCACAGTCTCAAGCACGCAAATCGACACCGTTAAATCACAAATGCACAAATTGGCAGTAATTTTACATTTGCAAATAGAGGGCGCACACGTAACTCGCAAGCTCGCAAATCGGCAGTGATTTTTTTTACGGTCGCAAATATAAGCCGCACTTGTAACTCGCAAACTCAAAATCGGGAAAAAAGGTGCGGCTTATATTCGGACCAATACGGTACTTGGTTACATATTCATAGTTACATTTACATAGTATTTACAGTTAAAAAAAAAAACTTTTTGCCCATCAGGTTCAGCCTTTTGAGATCTCCTCTAACCATTGAAACATTGCAATTGTCTCAAAAGAGGGAAAAAATTCATTCTTGACCCCAGATAATGGCAATTGGATTCCTCCCTGGATCAATACTCCTAAAGTTATACAGGATAATCCTGAATGCCCTTTTTATTAAAAAATGTATCCAATCTCTTTTTAAAGTTATTGAATCAGCTGTCACCACTGATTTTAGTAGAGAATTTCATAGTACTAGGGATGTGTATAGGGGCAGAATTATATTTGTTTCTTTTGCGTCTATACCCTTCTTAATACATGCTAATATTTTACTTGTCTTTGCAGATGCTACTTAACATTGAGCACTGTTACCTAGGTAGTTGTCCACAAGCACTCCCAAATCTCTTTCAATATCGGATACCCCAATATTTGCTCCATTAAGATTGTAAATTGCATAATTATTCTTTCTTTGCAGGTGCATAACTTTACATTTATTTGTATTAAATCTCATCTGCCACCTACTTGCCCATTTCTATAGCTTATGAAAATCCCTTTGGAGGGAAAGTACATCATTTTCTGTTTTAATTACCTTGTCTCAAATTTTGCTAATAACAATCTAAGTTGTACAATACTTTCCAGTCCTACTTCTAAGTCATTAATTCATATGTAAAAAAGGAGAGCATCTATTACTGAATCCTGAGGAACACCACTTACCACATTAGTCCAATATGAGAATGTTCCATTTACAACAACCCTTTGCTTCCTGTCTTTTAGCCAGCTCTCAATCCATGAGCAGATATTTACTGCAATTCCTTAGTTTGCACAATAGCCTTCCATGTGGCACTGTATCAAAAGCTTTGCAAAATCCAAAAAGATTACATTCACTGAGTTGCCTTGATCCAAGTTCCTACTAACCTCCTCATAGATACTAATTATATTTGTTTGACATGACCTATCCCTCATAAATCCATGTTGACTCCTACTTATAATCCTGTTAAAATAGACATATTTGTGTATATTATCCCTTAGTAACACTTCTAAAAGGTTTCCCACTACAGAAGTGAGGCTCACTGGTCTATAATTCCTTGGCTTTGCTCTTGCTCCCTACTTAAATATAGGTATCACATCTGCTGTTCTACAGTCATCTGGTAGCGACCCTGTGTTGAGTGAATCTTGAAAAATCAAATATAATGGTTTGGCTATTACAGAACCCAGTTCACTCAGTACCCCTTGGATGTATTCCATCAGGACCTGGGGCTTTATTAACATTTATTTTTTCCAACCTCTTTTGGATTTCTTCCTGCATTAATCAATTATTAAGTAGTGTAGCCCCATTGTTTTGCAGTGTCCCAGCTACTGGTACCTCCCTTGTGTTTACCAAAGAAAATAACGTATTTAGCTCATCTGCCTTTTCCTGGTCACTAATAATTAGATAGCCTGTTTCACATTGTAATGATTCTATAGCTTCCGTTCTGGCCTTCTTCACATGAATATATAAAAAAAATATTTTCGGGTTACTCTTACTCTCCTTTGCAACTTTACTTTTCATTTTCTATTGCAGCCAGTCTAATGGCTATTTTGCAAGCCTTGTTGATTTCCTTATATTCACGTAAAGCAGTCTCTGTCCCCTCTTGTTTGTATAAATGAAATGTCTGTTTTTACTCTGTATCTTGATTGTTAAATCATTGCTAAGCCACATGGGTTGTGATTTACTCCTACTTTTATTTCCACACGGTATATGCTGATAAGTATGCATATTTAGTAAGCATTTTAACGTTTCTCATTTATATTCAGTATTTTTATCTATCAGTTCTTTGTCCCAGTTAGTGATGTCGCGAACATCAAATTTTGGGTTCGCAAACAGCGAAGGCGAACTTCATCAAATGTTCGCGAACGGGCGAACCGCCATAGACTTCAATGGGTAGGCAAATTTAAAAATCCACAGGAACTCTTTCTGCCCACAATAGTGATGGGAAATTTGTTTCAAGGTGACTAACACCTGGACTGTGGCATCCCAGAGAGGGGTCCATGGCGAAACTCCCACGGAAAATTACATCGTTGATGCAGAGTCTGGTTTTAAGCCATAAAGGGCATAAATCACCTAACATTCCTAAATTGTTTGGAATAACATGATTTAAAACATCAGGTATGATGTTATATCGATCAGGTAGTGTAAGGGTGGTTTACAAGTGGATTTACCTTACAATAAAGGCTGATAAACTGCAGAGTGCACTAATTGTGCCCAGGTGAGAGGGGTGTGGCTTGACTGTTAAACTAGTATAAAAGGTTTGTGAGCTGGTTTGGGGTCTGTTTACAAGTGGATTTACCTTAAAAAGTAAAGGCTGATAAACTGCAGAGTGCACTAATTGTGCCCAGGTGAGAGGGGTGTGGCTTGACTGTTAAACTTGTATAAAAGGTTTGTGAGCTGGTTTGGGGTCTGTTTACAAGTGGATTTACCTTAAAAAGTAAAGGCTGATAAACTGCCGAGTGCACTAATTGTGCCCAGGTGAGAGGGGTGTGGCTTGACTGTTAAACTTGTATAAAAGATTTGTGCGCTGGTTTGGGGCCTGTTTACAAGTGGATTTACCTTACAAGTAAAGGCTGATAAATTGCAGAGTGCACTAACTGTGCCCAGGCGAGAAGGCAGAAGTTAATATAAACCGGAGAAGGGGAACTTGTGAGCTTGCGAACATTTTCAGTATCAAGTGCAATTCTAGCAAAAGCCTAGGAGTTTAAATAAAAGGAGGGTCTTCAAAGAAAAGGGAGGGCAGATTTATAGTGCAAAGGAGGAAAACTTTATATAAATATATTATTTTATATTCTTTATTTTTCCCACTGAAATTTCGTAGACAATAATAATAATTATGAGTCAGTCCAGTGGCAACCTTATTCAGTGTACATCCTGTCATATGTATGCAATACTGGAACAGATGATCCAGGGTCCATACCTCTGTGAGAGGTGTGAGCATGTTGCCTCTCTGGAAGCTCAAATTGGAGATCTGGAGAGGAGAATTGCAGCACTTAGTGATATTGCTCCACTGGAAAGGGGGTTGGTGCTCACTGAGCACAGTTTAGCTGGGCCTAGCATGGAGGGTGGAGCTGGGGCTAGTGAGGATGTCCAGGGAGGCAGCTGGGTTACAGTTACAAGGGGAAGCAGGGGGAACAGGAGGAGGCAGGCCAGTTCTGAGTTGGCAAACAACAACAGATTTGCCAGATTGAGTGAAACTGTTGGCGATGTCCATTCAGGAATGGCAATGCCAGATAGAGCTGTTCCCTCTAACAGCCGGGCAAACAGCTCTACTGGAGGAGAGGGAGGGCAGAATAGGCAGAACAGTTTGCTGTCTCCCGGGTGCTCGGGTTTGTCATGTTGTGGATCGGGTAGACAAATTATTGGGAGGGGCTGGAAATGAACCGGCGGTCTTGGAAGATGGAGTGTCCTAAAGAATGATTTTGGAGAACTAGGTAATAAGCTGAAGGCAAGGACCTCCAAGGTAGTATTTTCAGAGATACTACCAGTGCCACGTGCTAGCCCAGGGAGGCAGAAGGAGATTAGGGAGGTTAATGCGTGACTAAAGATGTGGTGCACCAAGGAGGGGTTTGGCTTTTTAGAGCACTGGGCTGACTTCTCACTTCGTTACAATCTCTACAGTAGGGATGGAATGCACCTTAATCATGAGGGAGCTTTTGTACTAGGGGATAGGATGGTAGAAAGGCTGGAGGAGTTTTTAAACTAGTAGGTGGGGGGAGGGACTAGATATAAGTAATGGGGTAGAAAGTGTAGAGGGTATAAGGGATGAATTAACAACTCATAGGGGAGGAGATGGGGGGAGGGGTAGTATAGTCAATAGGGAGGTAGTACTAAGTAATTCAAGTTCAGTGGCAGGCACTTCAGAACTACAGACTCATAACATAAGGTGTATGCTTGCTAATGCCAGAAGCTTGCCAGGAAAAATGGGAGAGTTAGAATTATTAGCAATTAATGAAAAATGGGATTTAATAGGCATTACCGAAACGTGGTGGGATGAATCTCATGACTGGACTGTTAATCTGGATGGTTATAACCTATTTAGGAAAGAAAGAGGCAATGGTAAATGAGGAGGAGGGATTTGTCTGTATGTTAAGCCTGAATTTAAGGCTATAGTCAGAGAAGATATTTATGATGGACCTAGTGATAAAGTTGAATGTTTGTGGGTAGAGTTAAATAGCGGAGCAGCAAATTCCAAAAGAATATTAGTAGGAGTATGCTATAAACCCTCAAATATAGCTTAAAGTGAGGAAATACAATTATTGTTACAGATTGGAAATGCAGCTAAGCCCGGGCAAGTTCTAATAATGGGAGATTTTAATTACCCTGAAATAAACTGGATAAATGAGACCAGCAGTTCAGCTAAGGGGAGCAGGTTCTTGAGTACACTCAGGGATCATTATCTGGCCCAGGTTATACAGGAGCCTTCTAGAAATGAAGCTATCTTAGATTTACTCATTACAAATAATATTGATATTGTATCAAATGTTGAAATAGGGCAACCTTTGGGAAACAGTGATCACAACACAGTCTCATTTGAGATTGAATTTAAAAAAAAACATTTTAAGGGGGAAACAAAAACTCTTAAATTTAAAAGGGCAGATTTTAACGGTCTAAGGGCAGCAATACAAAGTATAGAATGGGACAGAGAACTGATAGGTAAAAACACTGAACATGAATGGACAACATTTAAATCCTTACTAAATATACATACACATCGGCATATATCGTGTGGGAATAAAAGTAAAAGGAGTAAATCACAACCCATGTGGCTTAACAATGATTTAAAGATCAAGATACGGAGTAAAAAACAGGCATTTAAATTATTCAAACAAGAGGGGACAGAGACTGCTTTACGGGAATACAAGGAAATCAACAAGGCTTGCAAAAGTGCGATTAGACTGGCTAAAATAGAAAGTGAAAAATTAATTGCAAAAGAGAGTAAGACTAACCCTAAAATATTTTTTAAGTATATTAATGTGAAGAAGGCGAGGAAGGAAGCTATAGGAACATTAGAATGTGAAACAGGCTGTCTGAAAATTAATGACCAGGAAAAGGCAGATGAGCTAAATAGGTTCTTTTCTTCGGTATACACAAGGGAGGTACCAGTGGTTGGGACACTGCAACATAATGGGGCTGCACTACCTTTGCCAAATAATTGGTTAACGCAGGAAGTAATCCAAAAGAGGTTGGAAAAAATAAATGTTAATAAAGCCCCGGGTCCTGATGGAATACATCCAAGGGTACTAAGGGAACTGGGTTCTGTAATAGCCAAACCATTATATTTAGTTTTTCAAGATTCACTCAACACAGGGTCTCTACCAGATGACTGGAGAAAAGCTGATGTGATACCTATATTTAAAAAGGGAGCAAGAGCAAATCCGGGGGAATTATAGACCAGTGAGCCTCACTTCTGTAGTGGGGAAGCTTTTAGAAGGGTTAATAAGGGATAATATAAAAGAATATGTCTATCTGAACAGGATTATAAGTAGGAGTCAACATGGGTTTATGAGGGATAGGTCATGTCAAACAAATCTAATTAGTTTCTATGAGGAGGTTAGTAGGAACCTGGATCAAGGCAACTCAGTGGATGTAGTCTTTTTGGATTTTGCAAAGGCTTTTGATACAGTGCCACATGGGAGACTATTGGGCAAGCTAAGGGATACAGGAATTGCAGTAAATATCTGCTCATGGATTGAGAGCTGGCTAAAAGACAGGAAGCAAAGGGTTGTTGTAAATGGAACATACTCCGATTGGACTAATGTGGTAAGTGGGATTCCTCAGGGTTCAGTATTAGATCCTCTCCTTTTTAACATTCAGTAACCAAAAAGTTTTTTTTAATTTTTTTGCATGTGCTTATATAAAGCCCTATTCAATTTGGCAACTCGGAATTGAATGAGGCTCTATGTAACTATGTAATGGTCACATCCGCTTCACAGTAACAGACCAATCTCCCCGTTTAATGCACCGCAAACAACCACAAACAACCCTGTGCAAATGGGGAGTTTGCGGCTGCGCAACCGAAAACAGTCCCTTTGCACATCCGCAAACTTCCCATTTGCACAAGGTTGGATACCAAGCTAGCCATGACCCGTTCCTTGTCCTCACTGATGTTATTGAAGGTCTCTTCCTCCACCCAGCCACCAAGGGTCCCCGAAAGGTGACAACAAGCCCCCTGGGATGCCTGCTGTGTTTGGTCTTCCACCTCCTCAAAGCCACCTTCCTCCTCTGACTCTTCTTCAGACTCCCAGAGTCTGGGGGCTTCCACTGCACAGCATGGAATATTATACACAGGTCAGAGTCTGGGGGCTTCCACTGCACAGCATGGAATATTATGCACAGGTCAGAGTCTGGGGCTTCCACTGCACAGCATGGAATATTATACACAGTTCAGAGTCTGGGGGCTTCCACTGCACAGCATGGAATATTATAAGCGTTGCCTCTGTCTGCGTTATTATAAGGTGTGTACTGTTAAGTAGTACTATTCCTATCGGTTAAATCCCAGTTACGTCCACAATCAGGGGACGTGTATATGGCATGGATTTTTGGAAGCGGGAGATGGAAAAATATGCTTGGTTGTTCCTCCCACTTCAAATTTGGGGCACTGTGCGTGCAATCTAAGGTGCCACCAGATATGAGTGTCACTGTGCACTGGCAAAAGTTGGCAGAGTAGGCTCTGTCGGCCTACACACGCCTGTAGGCAGGCAACTGATATTCAATCGATTACAGTCAAAAAAAAATTGTTTTATGTCCCTGTACACTACGGTTGCACCAGATATGACATATCACTGTGCACTGGCAAAAGTTGGCAGAATAGATGAAATAGGCTTCACACACACGCCTGTAGGCAGGCAATAGCTATTCAATCTATTACAGTCAAAAAAGTGTTGTTTTATGTCACTTTACACTACGGTTGCACCAGATATGACGTATCACTGTGCACTGGCAAAAGTTGGCAGAGTAGATGAAATAGGCTTCACACACACGCCTGTATGCAGGCAATAGCTATTCAATCTATTACAGTCAAAAAAGTGTTGTTTTATGTCACTGTACACTACGGTTGCACCAGATATGACGTATCACTGTGCACTGGCAAAAGTTGGCAGAGTAGATGAAATAGGCTTCACACACACGCCTGTATGCAGGCAATAGCTATTCAATCTATTACAGTCAAAAAAGTGTTGTTTTATGTCACTGTACACTACGGTTGCACCAGATATGACGTATCACTGTGCACTGGCAAAAGTTGGCAGAGTAGATGCAATAGGCTTCACACACACACCTGTAGGCAGGCAATAGCTATTCAATCTATTACAGTCAAAAAAGTGTTGTTTTATGTCACTGTACACTACGGTTGCACCAGATATGACGTATCACTGTGCACTGGCAAAAGTTGGCAGAGTAGATGCAATAGGCTTCACACACACGCCTGTAGGCAGGCAACTGATATTCAATCTATTACAGTCAAAAAAGTGTTGTTTTATTTCACTGAGCACAATATAAGCTGTTAGGTGTTAGCTTGTCACACACACACGCTGGCAGGCAGGCATATGCAATTAGATTACACAGATAATAAAATAAATGATGTTCTAGCCCTTTTTGGGTTGCTGTCCTTCAGATGGAAGGCTCTGGAAGGGAGTGTATGCTGCTGATTGGCTGGAATGTGTCTGCTGACTGTGAGGTGCAGGGTCAAAGTTTCCTCAATGATAAAGAATAGGGGGCGAACCCAAAATCGCATGTGTTCGCCGTTCGCTGCGAACGCGAACATGCAAAAATTGCCACGAATAGTCCGCCGGCGAACTGTTCGGGACATCACTAGTCCCAGTCTATACTTTATATTGCTGCCCTTAGACTGTTAACATCTGCCCTTTTGAAGTTAAGAGTTTTTGTTGGCTCCTTACAGTTTTGTTTTTTTAATTCAATCTCAAATGAGACTGTGTTGTGATCACTGTTTCACAAAGGTTGCCCTATTTCAACATTTGATACCATATCAATTTCCTTTGTTCTAACTAAATCCAAGATAGCCTCATTACTAGTAGGTTCTTGGATAACCTGGGCCATATAATGATCTCTGAGTGTACTCAAGAACCTGCTTCCCTTAGCTAAACTGCTGGTCTCATTCCTCCAGTTTATTTCAGGCTAGTTAAAATCTCCCATTAATAAAACTTGCTCATGCTTAGCTACATTTCCAATCTTTAACAATAATTGCAATTCCTAACTTTTAATTATATTTGGGGGTTTATAGCATACTGCTACCAATATTATTTTAGAATTTGCTGCTCCGCTATTTAACTCTACCCACAAACATTCAACATTATAGCTAGTTCCGGCATTCATATCTTCTCTAACTATAGGCTTAAATTCAAGCTTAACATACAGACAAATCCCTCCTCCTCTTATGCCATTGTCCCTATCTTTCCTAAATAGGTTATAAACATCCAGATTAACAGTCCATTCATGAGATTCATCTCACCATGTTTCAGTAATGCCTGTTAAATCCCATTTCTCATTAACTGCTATTCTAACTCTCCCATTGTTCTTGATAAGCTTCTGGAATTAGTAAGCATACACGTTATGTTGATATGCATTTGTAGTTTTGAAGTGCCTGCCACTATACTTTAGTTACTTGGCAATATCTCCCTATTGACTGTACTAATCCTCCCCCCTCCCCCCCCCATGACTAGTTAATTAATTACTTACTCCTCTACACTTTCTAACCCATTACCTCCATATAGTCCCTTCCCCGCACCTACCATTTTAAAAACTCCTCCATTCTTTCTACTATTCTTGTGACCATGTGTTATACCACTTTCCAAATTTTCAATTGATGTTGTCCTTATCCCCAAACTGTGGTGACATTTACTGCATTTACTGCTACTAATTAGGGCTCTACTATGTTTTTATTTAAACCTGATCTACAGACTCATAGGACATCGATTCTATAAAATTCCCTGAACGTGTAAAACCATAGCGTGTAACGTAGCCCGTAAGTCTTGCAACTATTAATTTAGCCCTGTAAAGAAACCTGCCAACGACTTGCGGGTGAGGGTGAAAAAACGCTACGGGATTTTGAAGAGTGAACTACGCGGCCGCAAATCCTTTGTTCTGACAAGCCTGTAACAGTTACGTTTGAAAATCGTTATTAAATTGCTATGAATCCACTGGCATTCCAACCCGTAACCCGCAAATGGAGCCAAAAATCCAATGGGTAATAGAGAGGTCCCACAAGGGGGTTCAAGTCCCATCTGTAGCACTGTAAATGCAAATATACACACACTACAGTACTCATAATTAAAGGGAAAGGGATGTTAGGTATTAAAATGAATAGCACAACATTCTCAAGCTCGCAAATCTGCAATATAAAATACTTTTATTTATGTTTAATTTCCATGTTATATCAATCCCGGCAATCAATGTGTTAATACATATAATGAAACTCGCATGGACTAGAATATCATATTTACTGATTTATTATTATTGCATTATTTCTGGAATGTGGATCCTATCGAAACTTGTAATTAAAGCCCGTAAGGCTTCTAAATCTAACCTCCATTTTTCAGTGATGTAATGATGATGATCCCTTTTGCCATTAGCTAAGTCTAAACCCGTAACTACGGTCTGTAACTCGCGGCATGGTGGAATTTAATAGTTCTGTAATGCAGCCAAATTTCAAGCCTGCAGCATTTGTGGGCTGTATGTATGGTACATGTCTGTGTCCCATCCTAAACTCTGAACAGATATATGACATTTTTCTGGTACATCTCTCAGTACTGCTCAAGACTTGATAAAAAAAAGTTAATTGTTGAAAGCTTGTCATAATAAATGAATATGTTTGTCCAATATAAAAGGTATCACCATATACTGCAAATAGTATAACAATAACACATAACTGCTTCTCTACACATAAACAAACACATAAAAAAAATCTGGGGGGGGGGGTTTGTCTCCCTCACACCCCCCCACCCCACTTCCTACACACATATATAGACACACACACACCGCATATACTGTATTTATCGGCGTATAACACGCACTTTTTCTCCCTGAAAATAGGGGGCAAATGATAGGTGCGTGTTATACGCCGATATTCCCTCCCCCCTCCTTATCCTCAACCTCCCTCCTCATTCTAAGCCCCCTCCGCATTCTAACCCCCCCTCCTCAACCTAAACCCCCCTCCTCCTCAACCTAAACCCCCCTCCTCAATCTAAACCCCCCTAAATACTTCCCCCTCACTTACCTGCTTCAGCTCCGCCTCCACTCCGCTCCTTGACCCAGTGACATCACATGTGTGCCAGCGCACCACGTCATTAGCATATACCGGGTGGCACCCGGTATATGCTAATGACGTGGTGCGCTGGCGCACATGTGATGTCACCGGGTCAAGGAGGGCAGCGGAGGCCGGAGCAGAAGCAGGTATTGGGGGTTTAGGTTGAGGAGGGAGGTTGAGGAGGGGGTTGAGGATGAGAAGGGGGGTTGAGGATGAGGAGGGGGGTTGAGGATGAGGAGGGAGGTTGAGGAGGGGGGTTGAGGATCAGGAGGGAGGTTGAGGAGGGGGGTTGAGGTTGAGGAGGGGGGTTGAGGAAGGAGGATGAGGATGGGGGTGTGGAGGAGGGGGTTGAGGATAGGGGGTTTGAGGAGGGGGTTGAGGAGGGAGGATGAGGAGGGAGGTTAAGGAGGGGGTTGAGGATGAGGAGGGAGGTTGATGTTGAGGATTTTGCTTCAAAGTTCTTTATTTGAATTTTTTTTTCTTCTTGAAATTCCCTTGTTATACTCCGGTGCGTGTTATATGCTGATAAATACGGTATATATAAAAGCAACTGTGGCTCAATAGATATCAATATCCCTTTTTGTCACGTCCAGTTTTATAGGCATTACAAAGAGTTTTAACAAAAACTTAAATTAAGCCTTCACTGTAGAAGTCATTCAATAGAGTTTCTTTTGTTTAGTTTATTAACTAATTAGCAATTCAATCATATATGCTTTTTTCTTAATGCAATACGTTACTTCTGCTTCATAGACTATTCTAAAGCCTTTGACTGAGTGGATCACAACAAAATGTGGCATGTCCTTAAAGAGATGGGATCATCTCATCCTCCTCCTAAAGAATCTGTACGTTGAGCAAGAAGCCAAGGTCAGAACCGAACATGGGACAACAGAATAGTTCAAGATCAGAAAAGAAGTACAACGAGGTTGTATATTGTCACCTTATTTATTTAACTTATATGCAGAGTAAATCATGCATAATGCTGGACTGGATGAATCCAAAGCTGAAATCAATATTGCTGGAAGGAATATCAACAACCTCAGATACGCCGATGATGCTACTCTGATGGCTGAAAGTGAGGAGGAACTAAAGAACTTATTGATGAGGGTAAAAGAAGAGAGTGCAACAGTTGGCCTGCTGCTCAACGTTAAAAAGATGAAGATCATGGCAAATGGCAATCTCACTTCCTGGCAAATAGACAGGAAAGAAATGGAGGCAGTGACAGATTTTTTTTTCTTTGGATGGTGACTGTAGTCAAAAAATTAAAAGACGTTTGCTTCTGGGGTGGAAAAATATGGCAAGCTTGGACAAGCTATTAAAAAGTAAAGTTAAGATATCAACAAAGGTCCACATACTTTAAACTATGGTATTCCCAGTAGTAACATACGGATGTGAGAGCTGGACCATAAAGAAGTCTGAGCACCGTAGAATTAATGCCTTTGAATTGCGGTGTTGGAGAAGACTGCTTAGAGTCCTTTGGACTGCAAGAAGGTCCAATAAATCAGTACTACAGGACAAACTGTTAATTAGAGGGTATGATCATGAGGCTGAAGGTCAAATATTTTGACCATATCAAGAGATGGCAGGATTCCCTAGAAAAGACTCTGGTGCTGGGAAAGATTGAAGGCACAAGAAGAAGGGGAGGACCGATGCAGAGATGGATAGATGAGGTCACTGAAGCAATGAACATGAACTTGATGGAGGTCAGAGGGGCAGTGACTGAGAGATACACCTGGCATGCTGTGGTTCATAATAATACAATTCACATATTGTAGACAGATTATTAAAAAAATACGATTTTTGATTAAATGAAAAGGTTCCACCTATAGTACAATTTAAAACTATAGGTGATGGCAAGGATTTTGGCCATTGAATCCTATTCAAAATTGCATTCTCTTACAATATACAAGTTTCCTTTTTCAACCTCTCAGATCACCCACAAAGCACAGGCTGTTATCTTTTTCATATGGGTGATTGTTATATCAATAACAGCCATTTACACCCTTGTTGTCTGGCTATATCATTTTCAGTCTAAAGTAATATAAAACTCATAAGGCTGAGCATGTAAAAGCTCATGGAGTAATCAGGATGAATTGAATCCCTAGTGACAATATTTCTGGTAATCAAAATTGGGTACCAAAAAGCTTGCTTAGCAAACACCAGCAAATCAATATTTTACTGGTCCATGGGAGAATATTACACATCTTCATTTTTAACTAAAATGTTTTTTAATTAGAGTGTTTTCTTTTTTCCAAGATAAAAGTTAAAATGTAGCAAACTTATTGATAATTATGGAATTTTTATCTGAATAAGTAGAAGTAGCAAAGGGATCTCACATGAAAAGGGTAATTTATGCTAGGATAAGATTTTTTTAGCTAGGTTTTCACTAAGTTACCCTACACTAGCAGCTAATGCAATTGTGTCTAAATATTAAGAAAAATTAAGTCACAGAGTGGCAGAAAAATAAATTGCATTTTTAATTAGACCTACCCTTTGATGTATGATGTTTTTTTTTTTTTTTAAACTAAGTTATCTAAATGTATTAAATATATATTGATATGATTTATGTTCAGGTTATTGTCAAGTATACCAGTATCTCAAAGTTTTAGCTGAAACATGTAGCCTTGTTGGCTATTGGGCCTTTGAAATAAACTTTTCCCTGATACAATAATATTCATAACTCTTTCATTCTGGATTTTTTTTCCAGCTGATATCAGTAATGAGTGATTATCTAATGATGCTACTCTTGATAGTAATACATGAAAACACCTACATGATGACTCTTGATAATACCCATTCAATTATGTCACCAGTTACAAAATGTTAAATTATTGTAACACCACCTACACACACACCTACTACTTTTAACAACTCACCAAAACACAGATGGTTTGCTCTTTTACCACTGTCAACAAATTAGCTCCTTTATACAAAAAATAAAGGAGTATGAGAAAAATATCAATTTTGCAGATACTGAATGACAGGTGTTTTTGCCATTCGTTTTAGGTTTATCATTGTTTAGTTCTAATCCACATATTTCAATAGTATTTTTAATTATATGTTATTATCATTGCTTATTACAGTTGACATGTTATTGTTTGTATGTATTGTTATTGAATAGCTTTTCAATATTAGAGTCATATGATTCAATATTTATCTGTGTGGGACTTATCTCCATTACTTTCATATTTGAGTTCAGCAAATAATAATGTGAAAAACAAACTTTTTGTGATTTTATAAAATGTTGAAAGGCAACCTATTTCACTTTAAAGAACTCAGGAGCCAAGTGTGTGATCTTTCAAGGGTCACATATGGCTTTGATCTTTTTGATTTACAAGTTACAACAATGGTATAATCACTGTAGGAGAGTGGTAGAGGTGAATTAATTGGTAATAAAGGTAATATAATTTGGAGTGCAAGAGTGTAATTTCCTAGTGGCAGAGATAGACAAGAGGGAGGGAGAGGGGGGAAGAAACACAGGTGAGGAAGATGGGAAAGGATACACAGGTGAGGGAGAGGGGGAAGGAGACATAGAGGATGAAGAGAGGGGGAAAGAGACACAGAGGAGTGAGAGAGGGGAAAGGAGACACAGAGGAGGGAGAGAGGGGGAAAGGAGACACAGAGGAGGGAGAGGGGAAAGAGGGAGAGGGGAAAGAGACACAGGGGAGGAAGAGAGGGAAAGAGACACACAAGAGGAAGAGGGGGAAAGAAGACATTGGGGAGGGAGATGGGGGAAAGGACACAGGGGAGGGAGATGGGGGAAGGAGACACTGCTGAGGGAGATGGGGAAGGATACACAGGGGAGGGAGAGGGGGAAAGAGACACAGGGGAGGAAGATGGGGAAGGATACACAGGTGAGGGAGAGGGGGAAGGAGACATAGAGGATGAAGAGAGGGGGAAAGAGACACAGAGGAGTGAGAGAGGGGAAAGGAGACACAGAGGAGGGAGAGAGGGGGAAAGGAGACACAGAGGAGGGAGAGGGGAAAGAGGGAGAGGGGAAAGAGACACAGGGGAGGAAGAGAGGGAAAGAGACACACAAGAGGAAGAGGGGGAAAGAAGACATTGGGGAGGGAGATGGGGGAAAGGACACAGGGGAGGGAGATGGGGGAAGGAGACACTGCTGAGGGAGATGGGGAAGGATACACAGGGGAGGGAGAGGGGGAAAGAGACACAGGGGAGGGATAGGGGGAAAAGACACTGGGGAAGGAGATGGGGGAAAGACAAGGGGAAGGGTGAGGGGGTAGAGACACAGGGAAGGGAGAGGGGGGAACAGACACAGGGAGGGAGAGGTGAAAGAGACACAGGGGAAGGAGATTGGGAAACAGGGGAGGAAGATGGAAAAGGAGACACAGGGGAGGGAGAGGGGGAAGAAACTTAGGGGAGGGAGAGGGGGGAAAGAGACACAGGTGATGGAGAGGGTGAAGGATACACAGGGGAGGGAGAGGGGGAAGTAGACACAGAGGAGGGAGAGAAGGGGAAAGAGAAACAGAGGAGGGAGAAATGGGGAATGAGACACAGAGGAGGGAGAGAGGGGAAAAGGAGACAAAGAGGAGCGAGAGAGGGGGGGAAGGAGACACAGGGGAGGGAGAGGGGAAAGAGACACAGGGGAAGAGGAGGGGGGAAAGAGACACAAAGGAGGAAGAGGGGGAAAGGAGATACTGGGAGGGAGATAGGTAAAGGGACACAGGGGAGGGAGATGGGGAAAGGAGACACTGCTGAGGGAGATGGGGGAAGGATACACAGGGGAGAGAGAGAGTGGGAAAGAAGACACAGGGGAGGGAGAGGGGGGAAATAGACACTGGGGAGGGAGATGGGGGAGAGACACAGGGAAGGGAGAGGGGGTAGAGACACAGGGAAGGGAGATGGGGAACAGACACAGGGGAGGGAGAGGTGAAAGAGACACAGAGACACAGGGAAAGGAGATTGGGGAACAGACACAGGGGAGGGAGAAGGGGGAAATAGACACTGGGGAGGGTGATGGGGGAGAGACACAGAGAAGGGAGAGGGGGTAGAGACACAGGAAAGGGGAGAAGGGGAACAGACACAGGGGATGGAGATAGGGGAAAGTAGACACAGGGGAGGGAGAAAGGAGACACAAGGTAGGGAGAGGGCTGGAAGAGACACAGGGGAGGGAGAGGGCTGGAAGAGACACAGGGGAGGGAGAGAAGGGGAGAGACACAGGAGGGAGAGGGGGGGCACAGGGGTTGGAGATGTGGAAGAAGACACAAGGGAGGGAGAAGGGAAAGAGACATAGGGGAGGAAGAGGGGGAACAGGAGACACCTGAGAGAGAGGTGGAAGAGACAAAGGTGAGGAAGATGGGGAAGGATACACAGGGGAGGGAGAGGGGGGAAGGAGACACAGAGAATGAAGAGAGGGGGGAAAGAGACACAGAGGAGGGAGAGAGGGGGCGAAAGAGACACAGAGGAGGGAGAAAGGGGGAAATGAAACACAGAGGAAGGAGAGAGGGGGAAAGGAGACACAGGGGAGGGAGAGGGGAAAGAGACACAGGGGAGGAAGAGAGGGAAAGAGACACACAAGAGGAAGAGGGGGAAAGAAGACATTGGGGAGGGATATGGGGGAAAGGGACACAGGGGAGGGAGATGGGGGAAGGAGACACTGCTGAGGGAGATGGGGGAGGATACACAGGGGAGGGAGAGGGGGAAGTGACACAGGGGAGGGAGAGGGGGAAAGAGGCACAGGGGAGGGAGAGGGGGAAAGAGACACAGGGGAGGGAGAGGGGGAAAAGACACTGGGGAAGGAGATGGGGGAAAGACATAGGGAAGGGTGAGGGGTAGAGACACAGGGAAGGGAGAGGGGGAACAGACACAGGGAGGGAGAGGTGAAAGAGACACAGGGGAAGGAGATTGGGAAACAGGGGAGGAAGATGTAAAAGGAGACACGGGGGAGGGAGAAGAAACATAGGGGAGGGAGAGGGGGGAAAGAGACACAGGTGAGGGAGAGGGGGAAGGATACACAGGGGAGGGAGAGGGGGAAGTAGACACAGAGGAGGGAGAGAGGGGGAAAGAGACACAGAGGAGGGAGAAAGGGGGAATGAGACACAGAGGAGGGAGAGAGGGGAAAAGGAGACAAAGAGGAGGGAGAGAGGGGGAAAGGAAACACAGGGGAGGGAGAGGGGAGAAAGACACAGGGGAAGAGGAGGGGGGAAATAGACACAAAGGAGGAAGAGGGGGAAAGGAGACACTGGGAGGGAGATGGGTAAAGGGACACAGGGGAGGGATATGGGGAAAGGAGACACTGCTGAGGGAGATGGGGGAAGGATACACAGGGGAGGGAGAGAGTGGGAAAGGAGACACAGGGGAGGGAGTTGGGGAAGAGGCACACGGGAAGGAGAGGGGGGAGAAACACATGGAAGGGAAAGGGAGAAAGAGACACAGGGGACAGAGAGGGGGAAAGAGACACAGGGGAGGGAGGTGGGAGAAAAGAGACACAGGGGAGGGAGAGGGGGAAAGAGACATATGAGGAGGGAGAGAACGGGAAAGGGGACACAGGGGAGCGAGAGGGGGAGAGTCACAGGGGAGGGAGAGGGGGAAGGAGACAGAGGGGATGGGGAGGGGGGAAGAGACACAGGCGAGGGACAGAGGGGGAAGGAGACACTGTGGAGGGAGGGAGGGGGAAAGAGACACAGGGGAGGGAGAGGGGAAAAATAGACACTGGGGAGGGAGATGGGTGAGAGACACAGGGAAGGGAGAGGGGGTAGAGACACAGGGAAGGGAGATGTGGAACAGACACAGGGGAGGGAGAAGTGAAAGAGACACAGAGACACAGGGAAAGGAGACTGGGGAACAGACACAGGGGAGGGAGAAGGGGGAAATAGACACTGGGGAGGGTGATTGGGGAGAGACACAGAGAAGGGAGAGGGGGTAAAGACACAGAAAAGGGGAGAGGGGGAACAGACACAGGGGATGGAGAGAGGGGAAAGTAGACACAGGGGAGGGAGAAAAGAGACACAAGGTAGGGAGAGGGCTGAAAGAGACACAGGGGAGGGAGAGGGCTGGAAGAGGCACAGGGGAGGGAGAGGGTGAAAAAGACACAGGGGAGGGAGAGGGGGAAAGAGACACATGGGGAGGGAGAGAGACTAAAATGAGACACAGGGCAGGGAGATGGGGGAAAGAGACACAGGGAGGGAGATGGGGAAAGGTGGCACAGGGGAGTATTTTGGTGGAAGGAGACACAGGGGAGGGAGAGTCACAGGTAAGGGAGAGGGGGAAGGAGACACAGGGGATAGGGAGGGGGGAATAGACACAGGGGAGGGAGAGAGGGGGAAGGAGACACAGGGAAGGGAGAGAGGAGAAAGAGACACAGGGGAGGGAGAGGGGGAAATAGAAACTAGGGAGGGTGATGGGGGAGAGACACAGGGAAGGGAGAGGGGCTAGAGACACAGGGAAAGGAGAGGGTAAACAGACACGGGGGAGGTAGATGGGGGAAAGAGACACAGGGGAGGGAGATGGGGAAAGGTGGCACAGGGGAGTGTTTTGGTGGAAGGAGACACAGGGGAGGGAGAGGAGGGAGAGTCACAGGGGAGGGAGAGAGGGAAGGAGACACAGGGGATGGGGAGGGGGAAGAGACACAGGGGAGGGAAGGGGGAAAGAGACACAGGGGACGGAGAGGGGTGGAAAGTCACTTGGGAAGGAGATGGGGAGAGACACAGGGAAGGGTAAAGGGGTAGAGACACAGTTAAGGGAGTGGGGGGAACATACACAGGGAGGGAGAGGTGAAAGAGACAAAGGGGAAGGAGATTGGGGAACAGACACAGGGGAGGAAGATGGGGAAGGAGACACGGGGGAGGGAGAGGGTGAAGAAACATAGGGGTGGGAGAGGGGGAAAGAGACACAGGTGAGGGTGAGGGGGAAAGAGACACAGAGGAGGGAGAGAGAGGGAATGAGACACAGAGGAGGGAGAGAGGGGAAAAGGAGACAAAGAGGAGGGAGAGAGGGGGAAAGGAGACACAGGGGAGGGAGAGGGGAAAGAGACACAGGGGAAGAGGAGGGGGAAAGAGACACAAAGGAGGAAGAGGGGGAAAGGAGACACTGGGAGGGAGATGGGTAAACGGACACAAGGGAGTGAGATGGGAAAAGGAGACACTGCTGAGGGAGATGAGGGAAGGATACACAGGGGAGGGAGAAAGTGGGAAAGGAGATACAGGGGAGGGAGAGGGGGAAGAGGCACATGGGAAGGAGAGGGGGAAGAAACACATGAAAGGGAAAGGGAGAAAGAGACACAGGGGATGGAGAGGGGGAAAGAGACACAGGGGAGGAAGATGGGGAAAAGAGACACAGGGGAGGGAAAGGGGGAAAGGGACACATGGGGAGGGAGAGAGAGTGAAATGAGACACAGGGCAGGGAGATGGGGGAAAGAGACACGCTGGAGGGAGATGGGGAAAGGTGGCACAGGGGATTGTTTTGGTGGAAGGAGACACAGGGGAGGGAGAGGGTGGAGAGTCACAGGGGAGGGAGAGGGGGAAGGAGGCACAGGGGATGGGGAGGGAGGAAGATACACAGGGGAGGGAGAGAGGGGGATGTAGACACTTGGGAGGGAGATGGGGGAGAGACACAGGGAAGAGAGAGGGGGAACAGACACAGGGGAGGGAGAGGTGAAAGAGACATAGGGGAAGGAGATGAGGGAACAGACACGGGAGGAAGATGGGGAAGGAGACACAGGGTGGGAGAGGGGGGAAGAGACAAGGCGGAAGGAGAGGGGGAAAGAGACACAGGTGCGGAAGAGGGGGAAGGATACACAGGGGAGGGAGAGGGGGAAGGAGACAGAGAGGATGAAGAGAGGGGAAAGAGACACAGAGGAGGGAGATAGGGCAAAGGAGACACAGAGGAGGGAGAGAGGGGGAAAGGAGACACAGGGGTGGGAGAGGGGACAGAGACACAAGAGAGGGAGAGGGGGGAAAGACACTGGATAAGGAGATGGGGGAGAGACACAGGGAAGGGTGATGGGGTAGAGACACAGGGAAGGGAGAGGGGGGACAGAAACAGGGAGGGAGAGGTGAAAGAGATACAGGGGAAGGAGATTGGGGAAGAGACAAAGGGGAGGAAGATGGGGAATGAGACATAGGGGAGGGAGAGGGGGACAGAAACATAGGGGAGGGAGAGGGGGAAAAGAGACACAGGTGTGGGAGAGGGGGAGGATACACAGAGGAGGGAGAGAGGGGGAATGAGACACATAGGAGGGTGAGAGTGGAAAAGGAGACAAAGAGGAGGGACAGAGGGGGAAGGAGACACAGGGGAGGGAGAGAGGGGGAAAGAGACACAGGGGAGGGAGAGGGGGAAATAGAAACTAGGGAGGGAGATGGGGAGAGACACAGAGAAGGGAGAGGGGGTAGAGACACAGGGAAGGGAGAGGGGGACAGGCACAGGGGAGGGAGAGGTGAAAGAGACACAGGGAACTGAGTTTGGGGAACAGACACAGAGGAGGGAGAGGGGGGAAATAGACACTGGGGATGGAGATGTGGGAGAGACACAGAGAACGGAGAGGGGGTAGAGACACAGGGAAGGGGAGAGGGGGAACAGACACAGGGGATGGAGAGAGGGGAAAGTAGATACAGGGGAGGGAGAAAGGAGAGACGGGAGGGAGAGGGCTGGAAGAGACACAGGGGAGAGAGAGGAGGGGAGAGACACAGGAGGGAGAGGGGGAGAGATACAGGGGTGGGAGATGTGGAAGAAGACACAGGGGAGGGAGAGGGGAAAGAGACACAGGGGAGGATGAGGGGGAAAAGGAGACACCTGAGAGAGAATTGGAAGAGCAGGGAAAGAGACACAGTGTAGGGAGATGGGAGAAGGACACACAGGGTAGGGAAATGGGGGAACAGACACAGGGGAGGGAGAGGGGGAAAAAGACACAGGGAAGGAGAGGGGGAAAGAGACACATGGGAGGGAGAGTGAAATGAGACACAGGGCAGGGAGATGGGGGAAAGAGACACGGGGGAGGGAGATGGGGAAAGATGGCACAAGGGAGTTTTTTGGTGGAAGGAGACACAGGGGAGGGAGAGGGGGGAAAGTCACAGGGGAGGGAGAGGGGGAAAGAGACACATGGGAGGGAGAGAGGGGGAAGGAGACACAGGGGAGGGAGAGAGGGGGAAAGAGACACAGGGGAGGGAGGGGGAATATACACTAGTGAGGGAGATGGGGAGAGTCACAGGGAAGGGAGAGGGGGTAGAGACACAGGCAAGGGAGAGGGGGAACAGACACAGGGGAGGGAGATGGGGGAAAAAGACACAGGGGGAGGGAGATGGGGAAAGGTGGCACAGGGGAGTGTTTTGGTGGAAGGAGACACAGGGGAGGGAGAGGGGGGGGAGTCACAGGGGAGGGAGAGGGTGAAGGAGACAGAGTTGGGGATGGGGGAAGAGACACAGGGAGGGAGAGGGGGAAAGAGACACAGGGGAAGGAGAGGGGGGAAAAACACAGGGGAGGAAGAGGGGGGAAAAGACACTGTGGAAGGATATGGGGAGAGACACAGGGAAGGAGAGGTGAAAGAGACAAAGGGGAAGAAGTTTAGGGAACAGACACAGGGGAGGAAGATGGGGAAGGAGACACAGGGGAGGGAGAGGGGGAAGAATCATAGGGGAGGGAGGGGGAAAAGAGAGACAGGTGAGGGAGAGGGGGGAGGATACACAAAGGAGGGAGAGAGGGGAAAAGGAGACAAAGAGGAGGGAGAGATGGGGAAAGGAGACTAAGGGGAGGGAGAGGGGAAAGAGACACAGGAAAGGAAGAGGGGGGAAAGAGACACAAAGGAGAAAGAGGGGGAAAGGAGACACTGCTGAGTGAGATGGGGGAAGGAAACACAGAGGAGGGAGAGAGTGGGAAAGGAGACACAAGGGAGGGAAAGGGGGAAGAGGCACATGGGAAGCAGAGGGGGAAGAAATACATGGAAGGGAAAGGGAGAAAGAGACATAGGGGACGGAGAGGGGGGAAAGAGAAACACAGGGGAGGGATATTTGGGAAAAGAGACACAGGGGAGGGGGAAAGAGACACATGGTAAGGAAAAGAGAAAAAAATGAGACACAGGGGAGGGAGAGGGGGAGAGTCACAGGGGAGGGAGAGGGGGAGGCAGACACAGGGGATGGGGAGGGGGGAAGAGACACAGGGTAGGGACAGAGGGGAAAGGAGACAATAGGGAGGGAGAGGGGGAGAGTCACAGAGGAGGGAGAGGGGGAAGGAGACACAGGGGATGGGGAGGGGGGAAGATACACAGGGGAGGGAGATAAGGGGAAGGAGACACTAGGGAGGGAGATGGGGGAGAGACACAGGGAAGGGAGAGGGGGAAAAGACACTGGATAAGGAGATGGGGAGAGACACAGGGAAGGGTGAGGGGGTAGAGACACATGGAAGGGAGAGGGGGAACAGAAACAGGGAGGGAGAGGTGAAAGAGACACAGGGGAAGGAGATTGGGGAACAGACACAGGTGAGGAAGAGTGGTAAGGATACACAGTGGAGGGAGAGGGGGAAGGAGACACAGAGGATGGAGAGAGGGGGAATGAGACACAAAGGAGGGAGAGAGGGGAATAGGAGACAAAGAGGAGGGAGAGAGGGGGGCAGAAGACACAGCGAAGGGAGAGGGGAAAGAGACACAGGGGAGGAAGAGGGGGGGAAGAGACACAAAGTAGGAAGAGGGGGAAAGGAGACACTGGGAGGGAGATGGGGAAAGGGACACAGGGGAGGGAGATGGGGAAAAGAGACACTGCTGAGGGAGATGGGGGAAGGATACACAGGGGAGGGAGAGAGTGGGAAAGGAGACACAGGGGAGGGAGAGGGGAAAGAGACACAGGGGACGGAGAGGGGGAAAATACACCGGGGATGGAGATGGGGGAAAAGAGACACAGGGGAGGGAGATGGGGGAAGTATACACAGGAGAGGGAGAGAGTGGGAAAGGAAATACAGGGGAGGGAGAGGGGGAAGAAACACTGGGGAAGGAGAGGGGGAAGGAGGCAAATGGGAGGATGATGGTGGAAGGAGACACAGGGGAGAGAGAGGGGGAAGAGTCACAGGGTAGGGAGAGGTGGAAGGAGACAAAGGGGAGGGGTGTGGAGGGAAGAGACAAAGCGGAGAGAGAGAGAGGGAAGGAGACACAGGGGAGCGAGAGAGGGGAAAAGAGACACAGGGAAGGGAGAGGGGGTAGAGACACAGGGAAGGGGGAGGGGGAACAGACACAGGGGAGGGAGAGGTGAAAGATACACAGGGGAAGGAGATGTGGGAACAGACATGGGGAGGAAGATGGGGGAAGGAGACACAGGGGAGGGAGATGGGGGAACAGGCCCATTGGTGGGAGAGGGGCGAAAAACACAGGGAGGGAGATGGGGGAAAAGACATACAGGAGGGAGAGGAGGGGAAAAAGACACAGGGGTGGGAGAGGGGGGAAGAGACACAGGGGAGGGAGATGGGGAAGGAGACACAGGGGAGAGGGAGTGGGGGAAAGGGGACACAGGGGAAGGAGAGGGGAGGAAAAAGATACAGAGAGGGAGAGGGGGTAAAAAGCACAGGAGAGGGAGAGTGGGAGAGAGGTACAGAGGAGCAAGGGGGGGGGAGACACAGAGGAGGGAATAGACAACTAAAATAATATCCCGTCATTTGTGATGGGCAAGTGACTAGTCATTATTATAATGAGTGAGAACAAGCGAAGATAAATAATGCACTACCAAACTATATATGCTATATGTATATATGCTATTTTATTATTTATTTAAATTAAAAATATTGGAAGCATGTATTCTGATCAGGAAATTAAATGATTGCTGTGTAGACTACCTCTCCACAAAATCTACTACACAAGAAAGGAACTGGCCCCACACTGACGAGAGGCAGTAATCTTAAAACAGTTCTGTCTGTGGGTAAGTTTCCTGGCTTGTGCTTAATCAATACTGGGCTTTGTTTAAAACTGGATAATACAGCAGACATATGCTTAAAGAGAGCCATGTTTGTAATGGTATTTGGATTAAAGACAAAGCCTTTGTGGGCACATTTGCATGTCCTGGCCCAGGTTCCCAGAATGCAGTGTAATAACTGTATTCCTCAGAAATCTGACCCGGAAACAAGTTTATTTTTAATCTATTTTAGATCTTCAAATGTTAACACAAATTTACTATTTATTTACTAGTCTACACTGCTTTTGCGCCAAGTTTCCAGCACTTTGAAGGAGGAACACAATATAGGAGGCTGTGATCAAAAAACACAATTATCACCGGTCTGTCTCCTTTATAACTCCAGGTCACCACTCTGTTGCAGAATGTCCATCAGCTTCAAGCCGCTGTATGTCTGTGTGTCTTTTTCCAGCTTCAGAAACCTGCAAACACACTTCTTTCTGTGTGTCTCTTTTCCCAACTTATACCAGCGGTATACACTTCTGAGCATGTCATTTCTTCCAGCTGCAGACAATACAATTCTCTCTGTGTTTATCTCTTTCTTTAACTCAAATTCTTCACACACTTCTCTGTGTGTGTGTGTCTTCAGTCTAAACCTATTATACACGTCTCACACAGACTGCCAGATGCAGTACAAAATCAGCCACAGGTGCATCTAATTAGCTTCTCACGGAAGTTAACTCTTTCAGACCACCTGGGGGAAAGGCAGCTTTGTAAAGTCTGTGGCTCACTCAAATCCCTTGTATCACTTAGTATACCGTATAGGTAGATAATAATGGGAGTATTGCAGTGGTGATACATTATAGTAAGAGAGATACACTTTTGGGAGATACACCTATCAAGTCAGAAGTCCTATATAAAACAGTATTCTATAGTTCAACATGGAAAAATAAAAAAAGAAGTATATAACAATACAATATCTTTATTTGGTCTTAAGACTACTTTATGAAAACAGTGTTACATAACTGACAGAGCCTTCCATTGCGTAAGGTTGGTAGGGTCAAACACATTTATGGATGTTAAGAGGAAGGATCAGCTGAACCATCCAAACTGGTTAGGTTCTCGCCTCTGTTCTCGCCTCGAGTTCTTATGTATTGGTCCTAGGCATTCCAATCTCCCTCAGCACAGTCTCATGCAGCAAGCTAAATTTCCATTTGCACTTGTCAATGTTGCCATGGCAACCCACAACTCCACAGCACATCGCTTAAAGATTCTCTTCCATCAAAGCTGCCATCACAATGAAATTTAAGGCTGGTTAAGAACATTGTAGGACATTCAAAGGCATTTGGTTTATATGTGTAAGCATGTATGTTCAAGCGTAAGTTGTTTAGCATATGTAAAAATTATTTTATATTTCCTTTCAACTTTAAACAAAATAATTATATATTGATAAAATAGTTGCAGCTTTTTTTATATCACAAATAAAGAGAATCATTTAGTCAATT
The DNA here is from genome assembly GCA_027410445.1 of Discoglossus pictus. Taxonomy (NCBI): domain Eukaryota; kingdom Metazoa; phylum Chordata; class Amphibia; order Anura; family Alytidae; genus Discoglossus; species Discoglossus pictus. The sequence continues at coordinate 249,534,371 of CM050166.1, forward strand.
AAAAAGTTTCCAATTTAATGAAATTTAGAAAAAGACTGGAAAGTTATTGGCAAAAACTGCATTAAAATATAGTTAAGCTCCGGGGTGTAGGAATTGGGGTGGGGGGGATGAATCTCCCCCACCCCCACATTATCTGAGTAGGGGACACACAAAATAGCAATATTAAACTTAATCATACATTACCAGAGACCACTAGAGGGCACCAGTGCTAGGAAGCATTATGTCTCTCAAAAGGAAGCTTTTGACTCCTCCCTTTTTAACAACCTTGGAGGATGCAATGGGCAGCCAAGTAGCAGCAGAAAGAGTATTTGCACACAATATTGAAATTACAAATGGCTACTATACTTTTCCTGTCATGCATTTTTGCCTCAAAACACCTGACTTTTATGATATGATAGTGAGAAAGGAAGAAGCCTGTGTGATGCAGTGATATGATAGTGAGGAGGAAAAAAGCATGTCTGATGTAGAGGTATTATAGTGAGGTGAGAGGAAGCATGTGTTATGCAGTGAGATGACACTGCATTAGCAAAACATGCCAGTAGATTTCAAGCCATCCATAAATGCAGCATAAATACATTTCTGTTTTCCTGTGAATCAGTTTTTTGACTGCTTTGCATACATGTTGATTATTTATAGTTATATGTATATAATGACAAGGGAAACATTGGGACATGTCTAGCAAAAACCTTATGTAGCATCTCTTACTCCCTACTCTCGCTCTTATCCCTTCTGTGTCCCTCCCTCTAGCCTCTCTCCTCCTCTCTCTCTCCCATGTCTCCCTTAAACATAGAAACATTGATTTGATAACAGATAACTAAAAAGGCCCATCTAGCTTGCCCATTCTTTCAACCCAAAAGTCTGGGTTCTTAGCTCATGAGGTGGCCTTATGCTTATTCCAGACATGCTTCTCTTCCTTAACTGTGTTTGACTTTACCATTTCCACTGGAAGGCTATTCCAGATATCTATTACTCTTTCTTTAAAGTACTACTTTTTTTCTTTTTCTCTCTCCATGTCATCAAGCTGATTTTCTCTTCAGGGAGGTCTCAGGATAGCAGCTCATCTTTCATCCATACTTGGACTGATTCCATTAGAATTAAGGGAGAGTATGTATTTCCTCAGATAACTGCTTCCATTGGTGGGGGATAAATACCAATCCTAACGGCCACAGTTTTTAGTCTCTTTAGGAATTTGTCCCTGCCTCCAGATTTTTTAGGGCCCCTATGGCCTTGGTTAAGCTTGCACCGCACGATAGGGCAATGTAGGGCTGAAAAAACACAGGACTTTGAGAAGTTAAGGTTATACACAACCTTAACATCCCTCCCCCTTACAAAGGTCTGTCTGATGTCATAGATGATATCATAATTTATATCGCTCAGGACATCACATAAAATATGACATTATCCATGATATTATTGATGACACTTAGTTGAATTGTTGACACTTTTAAAGTTTCAAACTTTTCCAATGAAGTCGATATATAAATATATACGTCTACAAATATATTTTCTTGTCATCATAGTTTAAGTGTAAAAATATACTGTATATGTTTATATGTCTAAACCCCATTAAGTAAAGTTTTATTTTTAATTGTTGTACACTTCTTAGCTTTACAAATAACATCCATTTATTAAAGAATCAAATGCTGATGTTAAAGTGTGCTTCATTTGGTATATACATTTAGAGCATTCTCTGTAGTCGTGGTTCCAAAACCTCTTCTCAAAACCCACCAGACAGACCGAGGTTTAGGTCTAGCAATGTGTCAGTATAAGTGGGACTATTCATATTCAACAGACTTTGAAACCTATATTTGATGGATGTTAAGGTTGCGTGCTACCTTAAGTTCCCAATTTCCTGCATTTCTCCAGCCTTATGTTGCCATATTCTGTGCTGCAACCTTAACTATATAAATATACATTTAAGTTATTTTTGAATGTCCAAATGTTTTTGAGTTTAAAAACTTACATACATGGTGCTTTTTTCAAAACACCATACAAGATTGAAAACTAGCAAATTTACAATCTAAATGGATTAATGAAACAAAAGGAGAAGTAATTAAAAGGAAGAAACGAGGGCTTGGCAAGTAGTGGAAAAGAGAGTAGAGGGTTAATTAGTAATTACGTTTGTGAGTGTATCAGCTGTGAAAAATGGAGTTAATAGTGCTAAATCTGCACTATAAATTAACAAATAAGACCTAAATAACTGTTCTTATAATACAATCTTCTGGTTAGGCAAATACATACAATAAAGATGAGAGCACTCCACAAATTGATATATGTTTTCAGAACAATCCCAACACTATAAAAGATAAAATACTGAAATTACAAGGTGCAATCCTCCACTTTATCTCCAACTACAAAAAAACAAGAGTTAACAGAACATCTATGATTGCTTCATTAGCTACTCCTGAACTTTTAACATATTACAAAGCATGCAGACTTGCACAGTTGACTAAATGGTTAACCAAGAAAATAACTCCCTGCTAGGTAGAAATTGAAAGCTCCATTCGCAAAGAACAAAAAAATCGCAAAAAGTTTCCTCAAAGCATCTTACATTCCACTAGTTTATGGAAAGAACTCAATAAAAGAATACCTTTCTTAACGAACAGATTTTGGCTCACTCCCTTGTGGTTACGCCATAAGGAATGACAAAAAGTGAGTGCCAAAAATTCTCGATTATCTTGGTGAATACAACAACATTTAATTATAGCAGCAGATATTTCAACAAACAATCACAATTGGTCTCCAGCAGAGTTTAGTGAACAATATCAATTATCACAAAAATAATTCTTCAATTTAGCTTAAATAAGCATGACCATGGCCCATATTTTAAGAAATAATAAATTAGCTATTAAAACACCAATCAAAAAATGTTGCATATATAACCTCAACGGAAAGCGAAACATATCTACCTTGTATAATTACTTTATTGACCAAATTACAAACGCCAAATTATCTTACAAAACTTCATGGGAAAAAGAGTTTAACATAACTCTGCCATGGGCTAAAATATCAAAAAGATGCAGCAAATTCCTATCAATGTAAACCTAAAAGAAAATGCTTGCAAAAGTCTACTAAGATGGTATGAATTATGAATTTCAAACCCATCCCTATATGGTAAATGTTTTAGATGATGTGGTGGAGTGGGTACCTTAATACACGCTTTTTGGGAATGTCCTAAAATCATACATATCTAGGAAGAAACATAGTCAATATTAGAAACACTTTTGGGATTTTCTATTCTTAAATAAAACTAAATAAGCAATATTGGGACTACCTATACCACAACTTCCAAGGGACTTGCAATTTCTAATGAATCAGATCGTCTTAGCTTCCAGAAATGTTCTAGCTAAAAACTGGAAAATGGATATACCCACTTTTGATGAGGTGAAAAAAAAAATTCAGTACTAACACACAATGTAGATTAACATTTTAGAAAGTGAGCATCTTGCTGGGATATATAGACCCTTAAAATATGTTGGAACTAAAAGAACAAAAACATTATGCTCAATATGTTTTTTGGAGGAGTTACTATGCCTGGAGTGGGTTGCCAGTTCCTTCTCCAGTGGACCACTATTTGTCTGACCTCTCTGGTATGACCTGCCCATATTGGGTGACCCTACATGGCATAGATCACAGCTTCAGTGAGGTACACAAGCCCCTTCACCATGACAAGGTAGAGATTGAGAAGGGGATGGTAGATATAACTGTCAAAATGGCAGTTGGAGAGTTGGATTCTGCTGACTGGATGGTATGAATGAGGCCCCTCAGCAGCCCAATACAGCCCCACAGCCCCCAGCAGCAAAATTCACCCCCCAGCAGCCCCATTTACCCCCAACCCCCCAGCAGCCCCATTCACTGCCCAGAAGCCCCATTTGGCCCCAGTCCCACAGCAGCACCATTCACCCCCGAGCAGCCCCATTCAGCCCCCAACCCCCCAGTAGCACATTCAGCCCCAAGCAGCCCCATTCAGCTCCACAACCCCCCACCAGCACCATTTCCCCCATCCCAGCAGCCACATAACCCCCCAGCAACGCTATTCACCCCAGCAGCCCCTTTCACCACCAGAAGCCCCCAACCCCCCCCCATGGAGTTTTATTCATCCCCCAGCAGTCCCACTCAGCTCCCCCAGCAGTTTTATTCACCACCCCAGCAGTCTCATTATGCCCCCAATCCCCCTCTGCACCACTACCCCCCAGCAGCCCCCTCCTCTGACTTTTTCACTGTGGTCCCTTGTCCAGTTGTCCCATTAGTCAGAGACTGGATATCCTTCCCCTGCCAGATCATCATGCTGCAGGGGAGGGGAATTCCGAATGAAGTCATGGGACCCTGCAGTATAAAGCTGCGGCAGGGGCTGGATATACAGCCTCTGACTATTGAGACAGTGGTGCCTGGGACCACAGTGAACAAGTAAGAGGAGGGGGCTCTCCATCATTTGCAAAGTGTTAACAACTGCTATTGTTTTTGATTGTAACACATGTATAGCGCTATGGAATATGTTGGAGTGTTACAAATAAATGATAATATAAATAATATTATGGGTAGTTTGAGCTAAGCATGAAAGCTTTTCTGTAATGGCAGGTCTATACTAAAGGGAGCCATGTGTAAAGTAAAAATAGATTGTGTCGTCATTGTCCCTGCCTAGTTTTCCAGAGTGCAATGCAAAATCAGTGCACTACTTTTTAATATATACTAGCGACTTGCCTGTCAAAAAATGGTGGCAATAAAATTTGAAGCCTGGCAATGGTGTTTGCCACACATTGCGAAGCTTCCCCCTAACACCCCTCTCACTTGCTAGCCACGAAATAAGTGCCTCTGGCACTCATCTCAGGCCTCGCAATGAGCGCATTTCCCGCTCATTGTGAGCCTCTCCCCCCCACTACTTTACAGTACTCGTGATGAGCGGCTTTACCACTCATTGCAGGCCGCTGCATGCACTGTGTGCATGTACAAGTCTGTAACTTTGTCACTCATGGTGGCCTCGCAATGAGCGCTTTTGGAGATCATGGCGGGCCTCGCAATGAATTCCTCAACCCACCACTGTGGCTCTTCCCCCCTTCCTCCCGTGTCTCTCCCCCCCTCTCCCTCCCGTGTCTCTCCCCCTCTCCCTCCTGTGTCTCTCCCCTGTCTCCATCCCCTGTGTCTCTTCCAGCCCTCTCCCTCTCCTGTGTCTCTTCCAGCCCTCTCCCTCCCCTGTGTCTCTTCTAGCCCTCTCCTGTGTCTCTTCCACTCCCTCTCCCACCCCTCTGTCTCCTTACCCATTTCCCTCCCCTGTTTCTCTCCCCCCTCCCTCCCATTTCTCTTACCCCCTTCTCTCTCCTCTGTGTCTCCTTCCCCATCTCCCTACCCTGTGTCTATTTTCCCCTCTCCATCCCCTGTGTCTCCCTCCCCTGTGTCTTCTCCCTCCCATCTCCCTCCCTTGTGCCACGTTCTTCCCCACCTTACCTACCCTGTGTCTCCCCCCCCAATCTCCCTCCCCTGTGTCTCTTTCCCCCCTCCCCTGAGTCTCTTTTCTCCCCCCTCCCCTGTTTCTCTTGCCCCCTCCCTCTCCTGTGTCTCTCCCCCCACTCTTTCCCCCCTACCCCTCCCCTATGTCTCTTCCCCCTCTCATTCCCCTATGTCTCTTCCCTCCTTTCCCCCCTCTACCTCCTCTGTGTTTCTCCCCACCCTCACTCCCCTGTGTCTCCTCCCCCTCCCTCCTCTGCCTCTCTCTCCCTCCTGTGTGTCTCCTTTCTCCTTTCCTCTCCCGCTCCAGCTCCCGGCTAATACCGCACATTTCACATGCACAACTCACAACTTGCGAGTTATATTTGTAGTAGTTGTAGTATATAGTAAGTCTGTAACTTTGTCACTCATGGCGGCCTGGCGATGAGCACCTCTACCCATGTGTCTCTTAGGGTCTCCCCCCCCCCCCCTTTCCCTCCCGTGCCTCTCCCCCTTTCTCCCCTGTGTCTCTTCCAGCCCTCTACCTCCCCTGTGTCTCTTCCACCCCCTCTCCCTCCCCTGTGTCTCTTTCCCCACCTCCCTCTCCTGTGTCTCTTTCCCCTTCTCTCTCCCCTGTGTCTTCTCCCCCCAGCTCCCTCCTCTGTGTCTTCTCCCCACATCTCCCTCCCCTGTGTCTCCTTCCTCCCCACCTCAATCCCTTGTGTCTCCTTCCCCCTTGTCCCTCCCATGTGTCTCCTTTCCCCCACCCCTATGTCTCTTTCCCCCTCCCTCGTGTTTCTTTCCCCTCTCTCCATGTCTCTTTCTCCCTTCTTGCTCTCTGTGTCTCTTCCCCCACTCGGTCCCTCCTCTCCCTCCCTTGTGTCTCTTGCCCCCTCTCCCTCCCCTATGTATCTTTCCTCCTCTCCCCCTCTCCCTCCCCTGTTTACCCCTCCCCTTTGTCTCCTTCCCCCCTCCCTCCCCTTTGTCTCCTTTCCTCCCTTTCCCTCCCCTGTGTCTCCTTTCTCCCCCCTTTCCCTCCCCTGTGTCTCCTTTCTCCCTCTCTCCCTCCCCTGTGTCTCCTCCCTCTCCCTCTCTCGCTTGCATGCTCGACTTACACCGCTCATTACACACGTGCAACTTGCAAGTTATAGTTATAGTAATTGGGAGTTTGTTGTAACTTTTAATATAGCGTTACTGACAAACTCACAATTACCACAACTATTATATGTGATATAAAGCTGTCAGTGTTTAAATGCACTGTACTTATGGGACTACTATGAATGAGGTTGAATATTTAAGTTGTAATGTATTTCCAAATGAATATTATGTATGCTGTGATAATGTTGCTATTCTTAAAATTAGAATGTTCCCTTTTAATCTGTTCTATTTATGGTAGTATTTTTCCCTAGGAAATCGGAAAAACTTAGGTAACTTAGATTCACTTCTGCTTTCTCGTAATATGGTGATATTGTACTAAAATTGTGCCAAAGTTGTTACTTGGCTTTTATGCCAATTTCCTTTTATTCTGTTACCTAATAAAACCTTTTGAAAAAAAAAAATAGAAACTTCTATTCCAATGGTGCTCAGTACATTACTCAAAATTATGCTATGAGGCATCAACATATGAATTACTATACATCTTTGTAAACTATGCAAAACTGCCCAGTAAGTATTTGCTGCATTATTGAAGAATTTCCATGGACAACTAAGTTTAAATTAATTAAAGTCTGTAATGAGCATAATTAATATCTTTTTACATGCAGCTGTTGTTCAGGTATGTTGTGACTACTGTCACTAAAAGGATTCCACCGTTTAGATTCAGGGGTTTATTCAGCACCTCATCCAGTCAGCCTTTTTCCTCAGCAACAGGATTAGAAACCCACAGCATAACAGTTCACCAAATATGAACATGGTCACTATTCCAGGAACAAAAGGACGAATCCTACATCTAATTTCCTTAGTCCAATACAACTGTTTAATTCTGTATAAATCTAAATTGTTTGCTATAAACAATAAAATTATCTGTTTAACAAACAGAGAATACACAAAATTCAGTTTTGTAAGAGCCAAGTTCACCAGATGGTCTGATTTAATTTTATAAGCACTCAAAAAAGTGTTGTTGCATGATCCAGGACTTATTTACCCGTTAAGATGACTTTATGGACTAGTGCATTGTGCCTTCACAACTATAACATAAAAACTAAAAAATAGTGCAATATGTAATAAAGCTATTATCTGACTGTGAATATATAGTTTTCTGTTTCATTGCATTGTGTCAGTGAAAATTAAACAATCATTTATTTTATTTTGGCTTACATGAAAATAATATCCAAATAAAAATATTTTCCCCAGACTATGTGCTACAGTAGTTGCTTCACCTAAACAGCAGTGACATTTTCAGAGGTGTTCATTTATCACATACAAAGGTTGATGTTTAAGCTTCTAGATAGGATATATATATAAATATATATATATATATATATATATATATATATATATATATATATCCATCCTAACTAAACAAAAAATTTAGAGCGGCTCAAATAGAGAACGAACTAACCTTAATAGGTTAGTTCTATGAATATGATAACCCACTCTGAGAGCAACCTCTTTTAGCTCACTTGTGCCCTTCACAGGGATAAATATTGAGTGTTATAGAGTGATCCAGCCGCAAAATACCAGGCAATTATTACCTGAACAGGAGAGACAGCAAACTCCAGATGTATGTTTCAGCCTTCATTGGGCCTCATCAGTGAGGTGTAGTGGTCTGGGGTTTGCGGTTTCTTCTGTCAGGGTAGAATTTCCTGGTGTTTCGGGGCTGGATCACTCGACGGGGAGAAATAGTATAGACTGTAGTAGACTGTAGTATATCAGTCTGGTCCCACTCACTAAAGGGCGCAAGTGTGCTCTCAAAGCCGGTTATCATGTCCATAGAACTAACCTATTAAGGTTAGTTAATTCTCTGATTGTGCACCTATGACTTTGTTATTTTGTTTATGCAAATTACCCTTAGGGATTAATCTTCTTAAGGGCGATGGGGGACTCCAGACGTGGACCCCTTGCTCACAGTGCCTTAGGAAGTTCAGCTACACCTCACGGACAAGGCCCAATGAAGTCCGAAATGCATGTCTGGGGTTTGCTTTTTCTCCTTTCAGGGTCGAATTGCCTCATATTTTTGGGCTGGATCACTCTAGTGAGTGGGACCACACTGATATACTACAGGATATTTTTTCCTGTGAAGAGCACAAGTGGCTATTAAGGTTAGTTAATTCTCTGATTGTGCACCTATGACTTTGTTATTTTGTTTATGCAAATGACCCTTAGGGATTAATCTTCTTAAGGGCGTTGGGGGAATCCAGATGTGGACCCCTTGCTCACAGTGCCTTAGGAAGTTCAGCTACACCTCACTGACAAGGCTCAATGAAGGCCGAAATGCATGTCTGGGGTTTGCTTTTTCTCCTTTCAGGGTCGAATTGCCTCATATTTTTGGGCTGGATCACTCTAGTGAGTGGGACCACACTGATATACTACAGGATATTTTTTCCTGTGAAGAGCACAAGTGGCTATTAAGGTTAGTTAATTCTCTGATTGTGCACCTATGACTTTGTTATTTTGTTTATGCAAATGACCCTTAGGGATTAATCTTCTTAAGGGCGTTGGGGGAATCCAGACGTGGACCCCTTGCTCACAGTGCCTTAGGAAGTTCAGCTACACCTCACTGACAAGGCCCAATGAAGGCCGAAATGCATGTCTGGGGTTTGCTTTTTCTCCTTTCAGGGTAGAATTGCCTCATATTTTTGGGCTGGATCACTCTAGTGAGTGGGACCAGACTGATATACTACAGGATATTTTTTCCTGTTAAGAGCACAAGTGGCTAAAAGAGGTTGCTCTCAGAGTGGTTTATCATGTCCATAGAACTAACCTATTAAGGTTAGTTTGTTCTCTGATTGAGCACCTCTGACTTTTTTGTTTTAGATATATGTATGATATGTACCTCACTTTTGCAATAGAGCTAAATATCATTGCACTAAGAAAGATATAAAGAAATAGACATATCCTTACAATGTCTTAAGTTGGCATAAAGTTTTACACCAAGTAGCCAGCAAGAACATTGCCTATATTCTTAGCTCTCATCCTAATACTAATTTGTTTATCACTACTGATGCCCAGTCAGCTCCAAACTGTAGGATTAACTTAAATAATGGGATTCCATTTTTAATAACACATTTAATTTTAGATGAGTCCAATGTTAACTAATAACATTTATATTTATTGATACTTCATTGTATTACTTGCACACGTCAGTATATCAAAATATTTCATGCATATTTTTATTCCACTGGGAAATTCACCTTATCATTCAGGGCATGACAATGTAGGGCACCAATACACAAAATAATTGGACATATTCACAGCACAGAAAATCACTCTTAAAACCACTAGTTTCTCACTCTACTCAAACTCCCAGTCCATTATATTATATGCTGCTTATCAGCTACAGATAGGTCACATCACTGCTTCTTTCATCAGAATACTTATTCTTTTACCATTACATGTTTCATGCCTGTATTGAACATCATTCATATCACAACTCCAACCCACAACAAACTTGCTTGTGCCCAATTCATTTAAGCTTTCGCATGTTACTGGAGCCTGTAAGTGAGGTCGCTAATTAATTTGCTATTCAACTGGCGTTTTTTTTGCGGGCTCCAAACGTGTTATGCGTTACGGCCTTGAAAACTTTGCGTTGGTTAACTCCGTAACTTACAGCCTCCTGAAGCCTTTGATCTTTCACTTTCGCAAGAGTTACAATGGCTAAAATCACAAAACGCTATTCAATTGCTTCAGTTCCCCAAGCCCACAAATGTTTTCACATCCGTAGATGGCAAACTAAGGAAAAAATCCTACGAGTGCTAGAGAGGACCCACAAGGGGGATAAACACCTATCCGTAGAACTGTAAATACAAATAAAAAAACAATACTGCACTGTAAATAACAGGGAAAACGATGATAGACATTAGAATTAATTGCACAACAGTCTCAAGCTCACAAATGGGCAGTATATAAGATTTATTTTTATCTCTCATTTCGAGGTTAACTCAATCTCGAGTATCAATTAGTTAATACATATCAGGCCACCCACATAGACTATAACAGTATTGGCATTCATTTTCATAATTCTGTATTTTGTGGTTTTGCAAGTCTGATTGGATATCGGACCCCCGAACCTTATTGATTGACATGTAACCTCCATGTCTTACTGCTGTAATAATGACAGTCTAATTTTCTATTTGCTGAAATGGGAGATTGTGGGCTTGCTTCATTTATCATGTGACTGACCTGAACTGCTACGAACCAGTGCATGGTTTACTGAGTTGGCTTTGGGCCAGTAACTTGCGGGCTTGAGCAATTGAATATCGGAAACGAACGGGAGCCTGCAACACACCCACAGCCAAGAACGATCGAGCTGCGGGCACATCGATTTTTCAAGGGTTGATCCATAACTTACCAAACATTTCTATTTGACTATATTTGTCCCTGGCATTAAGATATAACATGTTATTGTGTTTGTAACAATTAAATTGAAATCAGCGGCAACTTAACAGACACAATTAATAAAAGTACACATAAATAAGATGACATTTTATGTGAAAGATAAAGTTGTCTTTCATGTGTACTACTCTGGTGCCCTCTTCATAAATCACTTTAAGAGACCATATCACATGTGCTATTAACTTACTGGAAACATTTATATCGGTGTTGCAAGCTCAATCCATTTTTAAATAATGTTTTTTTTTATCTGAAGATTTATAAGTATAGCTCCACGGCTTGCTCAAATTAAAACACTTATACCTGCCTCTGTGATTTACATATGTTGAACATTTTAATGAGGTTTTATGTTATTATTTTTTATTTTAAAACAAATATTAAACATGTATAAGTGAATTCAGGTCCAGCTGTTGCAGCAAAAGCAAAAAGCTGATTAAACTACTGAAGCAGTTTTAAATTCTTGTTACTGGGGAAACCAGTTCTATTTCTAGGGGCTCAGATGGTCTTAGCATTGAGTAATCTTATGCATGCCAAGAGGAAGAGTACAGCATATTGAATCTAAAAAAGATCTGTCTAAACTTCAAGTGGTTAACATTTTCAGTGCTAGAGAGTTCAATGCAATGCAGAGCTATCTATGGGCCTCATTCAATTGTGATTTGGCCAATTGAATAGGGCTCTATATAGCATTATAGCATATTTTTTTACAGAAGTTTTAAGTTAGTGAAGACCTTACTTTTGGGAAAAAAATATGTTATGTGCTTATATAGAGCCCTATTCAATTAGTTAAATCGCAATTGAATTAGGCCCTATGTAACAAATGTCCTGGTGGTGATTTGTATTCACATATCTGACCTTTCACAAACAAGTTTGAAACATTAGTAAAATTTGCAATTTCACACAGAAAATGTTAATATGACTTCTGGTGACAACCGTTTATCTGCAGCATATTTCCTATCTAAATTAGATTCTGTATTGATTAGGAATAAATACCTTTCCAGTCCTTCCACATATTTAATGGTTGTATCAAAATGAACTTACAGCACCAAAAGTACTAGAAAATATATCAATTGTCTTTTGCAGGGGTCACCAAATTCGGTCCTGGAGGGCCTCACCCAGGCCTGGATTTGTGGATATCCTTGTTGAAAACAGGTGAGACGATTTCTTCTGTGCACAAAAAGGAAATCCTCAAATCCAGGCCTGGATTGGGCCCTCCAGGACCGAATTTGGTGACCCCTGGTCTTTTGTAATCTTTAATTTTTAAGGAAAAGTCCTTGTGGGTCCTAAGAGCTAGAGTAATACAAAAAGACTAAGGCACAACAAGAAAGCTATTAGGCACTTTGTCATCTTAATATGTATTAATGATTAAATATGAAACATGAGGATTATTAATCTAAATGAAAATAAATTACCGTACCCTACAAGCATTCAGGGTTAAATATTAATTTTGTCTGAGCACTCTAATTATAGTGAGAGGGTTCAGGTGTTTATTTTATACTAAATAAATAAATATATATATATATATATATATATATATATATATACACACACTGATGTCACGATCTGCTTCTTCTAGGGGGCTTGATATGAACCTAGTTCAAACCTACCCCAGCAGAGTTGTGTAGTTCCTGTTCTCCGTGGCACAAAAGATGGCTTCTGAAGAGGGCAAGGCCCAAAAGGTACAGGCAGAGAATACTGGATCCAGCTTACTTAGTGGCCCATGGCAAGACCACTGCCCAAGTCAGGATACAACACAGAAATAGTCTCACACCTTGTGTACATTTGTGTATGTGTGATGTCAGACCATCTGGCTTGCAATCTTGGGCTATCAAAGCTCTTGAGATCAAATTCACCAGATATCTAGTGAACAAACATTTATTTTAAACTCAAGTGTTTGCTTAGGACTACTTGAAGTACATGCATCTGCCTTGACCCAAGGTCTGTATGTGTGAGTGTGCAATAATCTGCAGCTAACTTCTATGCAGAGCATTTCTACCAATTCCACATATGTTCTATATAACATTTTCCCTCTCATAATATATTATAACTAGGCTACATAATAACCATGTACAGGCAACATATAACCATACAGTAACACATAATCCCAATGTAACAATGTCATGCTCCCTTGGACATATTCCTAAATTGCTGAAAATATGAGTCCTTAAACAATTAAATCATGACAACTGATATGCAATATAGGACATGTGCAATGGTACATGACTTCTGTTTTAGTGGCACATCACACTTTTCTTTTCAACATTCTTCTTTTTGAGTGATAAATTGTGCCCCTAAAGGCCTACAAAGATTTTTGAACTAAAACTTAGATGTTTCTTAACCATTGTTTTACTCCAGCAAATAATTTGTAGTGAAACATTTTTGTAAAATACTGTAAAACTATTAAAAAACTATCAATAGCTGAAGTAATTTTTCTTCCATTAAACATTTTTTACAGACAAGTCCCATCTGGAAAGTGTCATTTCAATGTTAATGTTGCGATGTAGAAATGTAATGATAATAGTAATTTAAATTACATTTCATTAATATCTATGCAATGTGGTATTTAAAAAGAAAAGAAGTAGAACTGTTGCTATAGGTTAATGTGTTCAGAAAGAAGAAAGTAGTACTTGCATTTGGAAACTATGTCAGATCTTTTTGTGCACTGCAGCAATTTTAGTAAATTAGTCTACTTATATGTTGTCTAATTAGAATGACATTTGATTATTATCTGGTGGCATTATAATGGGCTAGTGCACAAACTGTCTCATTAAATTGCTAGTGCCAGATTGGTCTCCATGGCAGAACTGTTCAGTGTAATTATTCTCAGTTGGCACAGAGTTTACATGTACCATTTATTCTGAGAGTAAACTTTACAGGTCAGAATGCTCACAGAGTTAGGAGATATGAACTTGGTGATCATATATTTTCAAATCCTGCTAAATACACTGTACAAAATAATTTGAGGCACAATATTATAGCTGCTTGTTGATCGGACACAGGTAAGCAGGCATCAGGTCCAACTCATGTCATTAACAGAAAATATGTAATAATAATCCATATGAGAGTATACCAAACAGACCTCTATGAATATGGACCACTGGGAGATAAAATGTGTTCTTACTGACATCATCATTCATGTATTTATTTATTTTTGTATGAATGTTCCCTGAAATAACTTTCTGTATATATTGTTGAATTTCTGCAGGAAATAAACAAACAAACAAAAAAAAAAACTCTCTTTACAGAGGTAACCACATTGAATGTTAAAATTAAACCTGAACATAAAAATGATATCTTGAGGCAACAATGACAAGACATGCCCAGATGGTTATTTTTGTAGCAAAATTCCAATGGTTGTTTCTAAACTCTTTGATAAAGTATAAATGTAAATATGCCTATTAATGTAAGTGCTTATTTTGCTTTTGTCAAGTTAACATATGTGCATGCTCAAGCATCACATAAATAGTTGTGGATCTGCGGGGCTGTTCGGAATGCTTACGATGTTGGTAATGCTTTGAGAGCATCACCACACCACCAGTAGTACCTAGTTCCTGCCAGTAGGGGCTGCAATGAGTGTCAAAGTAGCTCATTGCAGGGCTTGCAATGAGCACCACCAGCGCTCATCGCGAGTCCCCCATCGCTCTCATCACCCCCACTACCTGGTTCCTGCCAGTACAGGGCCCGCGATTGTGAGGCCCCCAGAGCTCACATCACCCCATTCTGGCATACCCAGGGCTCGCATCACCCACCCCAATACCTGGATGCGACCCTGCCAGTAGCTGAAGCACGTACCTGTATGTGCACCTGCCAGCAGCCCCGCACTCTGTCTTCTACTCTGCAGCTCCCGTCCTCCGGCCAGAACTATTGCGGCTTGATCCAGAAAGAAATGATGGCCGGACAACGGGAGCTGCAGAGGAGGTGAGTGCAGTGCTGCTGGCAGAGTCCCATCCAGGTACGAGACACAGGGGAGGCAGAGGAGGGGGTAAGGAGACACAGGGGAGGGAGAGTGGTAAAGGAGACATGAGGGGGGAATTTAAGAGGGGCAAAGAAGACACGGTGGAAATAGAGGGGAAAGGAGGCACAGGAGAGGGAGAGGGGGGTAAGAAGACACAGGGGAGGGAGAGGGGGGAAAGGAGGTACATGGGAGTGTGAGGTGGAAAGGGGAAAGGAGACACAGGTGAAGGAGAGGGGGAAAAGGGAGAGGGAGAAAGGAGACACAGGAGGAGGGGGGAAGAAGACACAAGGGAGGGAGAGGAGTGTAAGAAGACACAGGGCAGTGAGGAGGGGGAATAAACACAGGGGAGGGAGGAGGGGGTTGGAGACACAAGGGAGGGAGAGTGGAGAGTGCCTCTTTCGCACAAGGGAGGGAGAGAGGGGAAAAAGGCACAAAGGAGGGAGAGGGGTGTAAGAGACACAGGGCAGGGAGGAGGCGGGAGAAACATAGGGGAGGGAGGAGGGGGGATGGAGACACAAGGGAGGGAGAGGGGGGGAAGGGAGAGGGGGAAGGGAGCCACAGGGAAAAGGGAGAGGGCGGAAGAAGGAACAGGAGAGGAAGAAAGGGATGAAAGAAGACACAGGGGAGGGAGATGGGATAAGGAGACACATGGGAAGGGAATGGGGGAAAGGGAGAGGGGAAAAGAGGTAAAGGAGAGGGAGGGGGAAGGAGACACAGGGGAGTGAGATGGGGGAAAGGGAGAGGGGGAAAGGAGACACAGGAGAGGGAGAGGGGGTGAGGAGACACAGGGGAGGGGGGTGAGTAGACACAGGGGAGATGGGGTTAGGAGACACAGGGGAGGGGGGATTTTAATCCCTTCATTTTTGATGCACAGTTAGAACTATGCAGACCTTTGTTTATAGTGTAATATATTTACGTTTTACTAGCTTGTCCAAGCATGGCATAGCTTTCCTTTCCAGAAGTAAACGTCTTCTAATGTCATGGCTACAGTTACAATCTGAAGAGATCTTGGATCCCAGGAAAATTAAATGTTTCACTTCCTCCACCTCTTCTCCATCTATTTGCCAGGAACTGCGACTGCTGCTTGCTGTCTTGGTAACGTTGAGCAGCAGACCAGCTATTGCACTCTGTTCTTTTACCCTCATCAATATGTCTTTTAGTTCCTCCTCACTTTCAGGCATCAGAGTAGTATCATCAACTTAATGAGGTTGTTGATATTTCTTACAGCAATATTGATTCCGGCTTTGGATTTATCCATCTCGGCTTTCCGCATGATGTACTTTGTGTATAACTTGAATAAATAATGTGACAGTATGCAACATTGTCACACACCTCTCCCAATATTGAACCATCCCATGTTCGGTTCTGGCTGTGGCATCTCGATTCTCATACAGATTCTTCAGGAAACTAGTGAGATGACACCTTTTTCAGTCTATTGGCCACAGTTGGGTTTTCCAAATGTGTTGACATATTGCAAGGAACACTTTCACAGCATCATCTTGTAGAATTTTGAATAGTACAATTGGGATTCTATCAAACTCCTCTTGTTATCAGCAAGGCGTCCTGGGGCCCATCTCACTTCTCTCACCATGTCTGACTCCAGCTCACTGGAAAAACTACTAAGATCATCACTGCTGTTAATATCCTTCCTGTATAGACCTTCAATGTATTCCTGCCACCTCTTCTTTATCTGATCTTTTCTGTTAAGCCACTAACATTTTTGTTTTTCATCACATTCACTTTCTCATGAAAGGTGTCTTTGTGATCCCCAATTTTCTTGGAGATATCTTGACTTACCCATTCTGTTATCTTCTATTGTTTACATCACTCGTAGAATGTCTCCTTGTCTCTTCCTGCTATCCACTGGAATTATGCATACATTATGCATTCAGACAAATATTTTCCCTTCTGAACTACTTTTCGCTGTCCTTGTTTTCTAGCCAACCTTCAAAGCCTCATCAGATAGCCAGTTTGCCTTCTTAGTTTTCTTTCTTTTGGGGATATTCTTTGTTGCTGGATAATGTTGTAAACTTTGGTCCAAAGTGCTTCAGGCATTCTATCTTACTTTTCTAGTTCCGTATTATTTACTTCCACTGCATATTCCATCTTTGGCTTCAAAGTATATAGTCAACCTATTTTATATATTGTCCATCTGGTGATGTCCATGTGTAGAGTTTTCTTGGAGGCTGTTAGAAGGGGATATTTGCTATGACCTGAGAATGATCTTGACAGAATTCTATTAATCCCTGACCCGATTAATTTTGTACTCCAAGGCCAAACCTGCTAGTTATTCTAGGTGTCTTTTGGTTCCCTAATTTAGCATTTCCATCTCCTATGATGATAGTAACCTCTTTTCTTGGTGTTATATTGATGACGAGTTGAATAGCTATGTAAATCTGGGAACTTTCAGCCTCTTCAGCATCCATGGTTGGAGCATAGACTTGGATCACTGATGTTAAATGGCTAGCCTTGAATTTGAAAGGAAACCATTCTGTCATTTATTGGATTGTAACCGAGCACTGCTTTGGCCACCCTTTGATTGACTATGAGGGCTACACTATTTTTTCTGTAGGATTCTTGACTACAGTAGAAGTTCTGGTGGTTGTCTGATGCAAAGTCCATTCCAGTCCATTTATGTTCTCTAATTCCCAGGATATAAATGTTTAACCTTGTCATCTCTTGTCATCCTACATCCAGTTTGCCTTGATTCATTGTTCTAACATCCCAGGTTTCTATGCTAAATTGTTCTTTGCAGCAGTGGACTTTCCTTTCCACTTCCAGACACATCCGCAGCTTTGTGTCCTTTCGGCTTTGGCCCAACCCCTTCATTAAATCTGGTGCTACTATAACATATTTGCCCTCTGCTCTTCCTCAGTAATGTGGTAGGCACTTTCTGACCTGAAGGGACTTATCTTTGTGTGCCATATTGTTATGTCTCTGTTAAGATAACTTTATGGACAAGCACAACCAGAGTTACTGGAGAGGGTTGTAGGTTCCTTCTTCAGTGGACCTCAATTTATCTGAACTATCTGCCATGATGTGCCCATCTTGGGTGGCCTTACATGTTATAGCTCATACCTTCACTTACGTACACAAGCTCCTTCACCATGACAGAGTAGCGATCCACATCTATTACTTTAGTGTTATAAAGTAAAATACATTATAACAAATAATAGTTGTGGTAAGTTACGAATGTTGATCATGCAATGTTAAAAGTTACCAGCTTGTGCATGCGCAATAAGCGCCTTCGGTGCTCATTGCAGGCTTTGTGATGAGCACCTTAGGCTCTTATCGTGAGACTTGCACGACTTTGGAAAAGGCTGGTAATGAGCCTTTTTCAAAAGCGCTCATTGCCAGGCACATATGAGTGCGAGGCATGCAAAACTTTAAAATAAATATGAATTTAACAGCCTTCATTTGTTCAAAAACGTAACTTGGAAGCCATCGGTAGACCCCCGAAAGACGCCAATTACTTCAAATATTAACTTATAAACTCACATACAGCGCAGGGGGAGTGGCAGGGAGCATGTGAGTGAGGTTGCTAGCTAATTTGATGTTTAATTGTTTTTTTTCGACGATTGAAAATTGGCTAAGCGCGGAAAAAAATGGCGGCCGTAAATGTTTAAAAAAAAGGGTAAAAATGAGACCGAAGGCAGTAACACTTAGACACTCATTCCGAGGGCCACAAGACTTGAAAAAAGGATAGACAGTCGCTCAACGGGAGCCTTGCAAGACTTGATCAGGGAGAGAGAGGGGGGAGAGGGTGCAAAGAGACAAAGGGGTGAGAGTGGAGGGAAAAGAGAAACAGTGGAGGAAAATAAGGGGGGGGGGGGAACAGGGCAGGGAGAGGGGGGAGGGGAAAACAAACACATAGTTACATAGTTAAATAGTAATGAAGGTTGAAAAAATATTTTTAGCCCATCAAGTTAAACCTTTTAAGTTCTCCTCTAATTTGCAATTTGCGGATTAGTGCAAATTCACTCTGCTTCAAGGCCTGCTACTTCTGTGAGATTCTCAGAGCTGCATGCACAACACCTCAGCAGGTATGGAGGAGACTATGGAAACTGTGCCATCCCTGGAGCCAATATGTTTATTAATATCACTACTGTATGAAATATAGCTTGGCAGATAGAAATATTTCTAACTTTTTGTTTTCAATTTCTAACTGTTTCCTATACCATGCTTGGCTGTCTCCACCTTCCCCCATCCTTTCCCCATTTATGGCTGGCATAATTACCTCAACTCTCCTCCCCCTCCTCACATACCTTCATTATAAGATCTCTCTCCCATTCCTCTCTAACTCCATTAGCAAGCATACACCTTATGCTATGAGTCTGTACTTCTGGAGTGCCTGCAACTATACTTGAGTTACTTACCAGTAACTCCCTATTGACTATACTAACTCTCCTCATTTGGGGGGAAAAATAGCCATGCAATGTATAATCTTAATGGAGCAAATATAGGGGTATCAGATATTGAAAGGGATTTGGGAGTACTTGTGGTAATAGTGCTCAAGGTGAAGCATCAGCTGCAAATAAAATATTAGCATGTATTAAGAAGGTACAGAAGTAAGGGAAGCAATTATACGTCTGCCACTATACAAATCCCTAGTACGTCCTCATTTGGAATATGGGGTGCAATTTTAGGCACCACTTCATAAAAAGGACATTTTAGAGCTCAAAAAAGTAGAAAGAGAAGGGCAACAAAACTAATAAGGGGAATGGAGGGGCTAAGTTATGAAGAAAGACTAATCAAATTAAACTTATTTTCTCTAGAAAAAAAGGCATCTAAAAGGGGATATGATTACCATATATATATATATATATGTATCCAGGGTCAATATAAGGCTTTGTCAAGTGAACTTTGTGTGCCAAAAGGTTTTCAACTGACAAGAGGACATACTTTGAGGTTGTAAGTAAAAAGATTTCACCTTAAAAAAAGAAAAGGGTTCTTCACAGTAAGGGGTGGTTAAATTGTGGAATTCTCTACCAAAGGAGGTGGTGACAGTGGATTCTAAAGATAACTTTAAAAATAAATTGTATATTTTTCTAAATAAAAAGGGCTCTCAGGGTTATACTTGTTAATTAGAGAGTATTGATCCAGGAAGGAATCCAATCGCCACTATCTGGTGTCAGGAAGGAATTCATTTTTTTCCCTTTTTGGACAATTGTCAAAGTTTCCCCTGGGATTTTTTTCTGTTTGCCTTATATTTTTGCGGGTTGAGGATGAGGGGGTTGAGGATGGGGGGATTGAGGAGGGGGGTTGGGGTTGAGGGAGGTTGAGGGGGGAGGTTGAGGGGGTTTGAGGTTGAGGAGGTGGGTTGGGGTTGAGGGGGGTTGAGGTTGAGGAGGGGGGTTGAGGGGGGTTGACGTTGAGGAGGGAGGTTGAGGGGGTTGAGGATGATGATGGGGGTTGAGGATGGGAGGGTTGAGGAGGAAGGTTGAGGAGGGGGTTGAGGAGGGGGGGTTGAGGAGGGGTTTGAGGAGGGGGTTGAGGATGAGGAGGGAGGTTGAGGGGGTTGAGGATGAGGAGGGAGGTTGAGGATGAGGAGGAGGGATTGAGGAGGGGGGTTGAGGAGAGAGGATGAGGATGGAGGGGTTAAGGATGAGGATGGGGGTGTTGAGGTGGGGGTTGAGGATGGGGGGTTGAGGAGGAAGGTTGAGGATGAGGGGTTGAGGATGGGGGATTGAGGAGAGAGGATGGGGGTTGAGGAGGGGGATTGAAGATGGGGGGTTGAGGATGGGGGTTAAGGAGAGAGGATGAGGATGGGGGGGTTGAGGAGGGAGGTTGAGGAGGGGGTTGAAGATGAGGATGGAGGTTGAGGAGGGGGTTGAGGATGAGGAGGGAGGTTGAGGATGAGGAGGGAGGATGAGGAGGGAGGTTGAGGATGAGGAGGGAGATTGAGGATGAGGAGGGAGGTTGAGGATGAGGAGGAGGGGTTGAGGAGAGGGGTTGAGGAGAGAGGATGAGGATGGGGGGTTGAGGATGAGGATGAGGATGGGGGTTGAGGATGAGGATGGGTGGGTTGAGGTGGGGGTTGAGGATGGGGGGTTGAGGAGGAAGGTTGAGGATGGGGGGTTGAGGATGGGGGGTTGAGGAGAGAGGATGGGGGGGTTGAGGAGGGGGATTGAAGATGGGGGGTTGAGGATGGGGGTTGAGGAGAGAGGATGAGGATGAGGGGGTTGAGGAGGTGGATTGAAGATGGGGGGTTGAGGAGAGAGGATGAGGATGGGGGGGTTGAGGAGGGGGATTGAGGATGGGGGGGTTGAGGAGGGAGGTTGAGGAGGGGTTTGAGGATGAGGAGGGAGGATGAGGATGAGGAGGGAGGATGAGGAGGGAGGTTGAGGATGAGGAGGGAGGTTGAGGATGAGGAGGGAGGATGTGGAGGGAGGTTGAGGATGAGGAGGGAGCTTGAGGATGAGGAGGGAAGTTGAGGAGTGGGGTTGAGGAGGGTGATAAGGGAGGGGGGAAGAGACACAGGGAAGGGAGAGGTTGGAAGAGACACAGGGAAGGGATAGGGGAGAAGAGACACAGGGAAGGGAGAGGGGTGAAGAGACACGGAGAGAGAGGGGGACACAGAGGGCAAAAGAGGGACACAGGGGGCAGCACATTTCCCACCCTCGGCTTATACTCGAGTCACTCATTTTACCCAGTAATTTTTGGTAAAATGAGTGCCTCGGCTTATACTCGGGTCGGCTTATACTCAAGTATATACGGTATATACTGATATCACATAATATACATACACATATGATAAAAATATATCTAGATACACTTATAACAAGGACCCACCATTTACACACACCCGCCCTTTACCCAACAAACAAAAAAGAACACATAGAACATAAATTATTATTATTACATTATATGAACATATACTTTATTTTATTTATCCTTATATTTGTTGTTGGTGACTAATGGATAACGGAGGGAGAAGTGAGGAGGGGAGAGGTGGGGAGGAGAGGAGGAAGACAAGGGAGTAGAGGGAAGGAGGAAGAAAAATGGAGGTAGGGAAGACGTGGGGGTGGAAGAGATAGGGAGGGTGGGGAAGGAATTGGAGGGACAGAGAGGGAGGTAGAGGGGGTGAGACATAGGGAGGGTGGGAGTAGAGTGGAGGCAAGGAGATGTAGAAAGTAAAGGAGTGGAGGTGGAAAGTCTAGGAGTGGTAGGTCTGGGGGGGGGCGGGAGGTGAGGTAAAGAGATGGTGGAATAAGCCCATAGCCTTATACACACATAGTTCAGGGTCAGAGGTGAGGTGCCTGATCTCAGGGGGGTAGTGGGGGGGGGGGCAGTCTTTAGGGCACACATCCAGATTATTACAAGGGAGAGGGAAGTTAAGGCCAGAGAGAGGTGCAAGACCTGGAAGGATGTAACGGTTTTGTGCGTGGGGATGTGAGGTATGTAAGGCATCATTATGGCCACACTTGGGCAAAGGTCAGGAGTATAATGGAAGAGGAAGCCAGAGCAGCCGTAGCTCCAAGTGGTGGCCACAGAGTAATTGACTGGGGCAAAGAGTGGGAGAGGTTGCTCAAGGAGATAATGGAAGCAGGGACCATCCCGGAGCTCCACACATGGTGGCCACACCAAATCAAACATTCTTGCTATGTTAATATCATATACACTTACATACAACCACATGTACACCACAAGTACACCACACAGCATTGCCATGGCTTCAAATTTTATTGACCCTCATTTTTTGACGGGCAAGTCGCTAGTATTAATATAGTATCTTAAAATATTACAGTGTGTAGTTTAATGGAGTTTGAGGATCAATTTATTGGCAGGTATATGCCGTGTGCAGAAATAGCTTTTTTTGGTATAGAAGTTACATAGTTACATATTTAAATAGTAATTAAGGTTGAAAAAAGACTTTCAGTCCATCAAGTTCAACCTGTTAAGATCTCCTCTGATCTGCAATATGCAGATTAGTTATTAATTAATTTGTTGATTAAATAATTATTAATAGTATAGTATTGGAGGATGAATAAAGAGTTAGTCCATCAAGTTCAACCTTTTTAGATCTCTATTAATCTTTTTAATGTGCACTATTTATTATTAATGGTTACTTGATCCAGAGGAAGGCAAACAGAAAAAAAACCCCATTAAAACTTTGCCAATTGTTTCATAAGGGGAAAAAAAGCAAAATTCCTTCCTGACCCCAGAAACTGGCGATCAAATTTCTCACTGGATCAATATTCCTTCGCTATTTATCTAGGATAGCCTTGAATGCCCTCATTATTCAAAAATATATCTAACCAGTTTTTGAAGTTGTCTATCGAATTCGCTTTTACCACCTCCTTTGGTAGAGAATTCCACAGTTTAACCACCCTAACTGTGAAGAACCCTTTTCTTTGTTTAAGGTGAAATCTTTTTTCCTCTAACCTCAAAGGGTGTCCTCTTGTCAGTTGAAAATCTCTTGCTACAAAAAGTTCACTTGACAAAGCCTTATATTGACCCTGGATCTATTTAAATGAGGTAATCATATCCCCTCGTAGACGCCTTTTTTCTAGCGAAAATAAGTTTAATTTTGTTAGTCTTTCTTCATAACTTAGACCCTCCATTCCCCTTATTAGTTTTGAAGCCCTTCTGTGTACTTTTTCCAGCTCTAAAATGTCTTTTTTATGAAGTGGTGCCCCAAATTGTACTCCATATTCCAAATAAGGGCGTACTAGAGATTTTTATAGTGGCAGAATTATATTTGCTTCCCTTGCTTCTATACCCTTCCTAATGCATGCTAATATTTTACTTGCCTTTGCAGCTGCTGCTTGGCTTTGAGCGCTGTTACCTAGGTGGTTGTCTACAAGCACTCCCAAATCCCTTTCAATATCTGATACACCAAGATTTGCTCTATTAAGATTATAGATTGTATGGCTATTTTTCCTTCCCAAATACATAACCTTGCATTTATTTGTATTAAATCTCATCTGCCATTCAGATGCCCATTTCTCTAATTTATGCAAATCCCTTTGTAGGGAAAGTACATCATTATTTGATTTTATTACCTTGCACAACTTAGTGTCATCAGCAAAAATGGAGACACTACTTTCGAGTCCTACTTCTATATTATTAATAAATATGTTAAAAAGGAGAGGACCTAATACTGAACCTTGAGGAACCCCACTTATCACATTAGACCAATCGGAGTATGTTCCATTCACAACAACCCTTTGCTTCCTGTCTTTTAGCCAGCTTTCGATTTATGAGCAGATATTTACTGCAATTCCTGTATCCCTTAGTTTGCTCACTAGTCTTCCATGTAGCACTGTATCAAATGCCTGTGAAAAATCTAAAAATACTACATCCACTGAGTTGCCCTGATCCAAGTTCCTACTAACCTCCTCATAAAAACTAATTAGATTGGTCTGACACGACCTATCCTTCATAAATCCGTGTTGACTGCTAGAGGTATCTCTGCTCTAGACTGCTCTAGATCTTGTTCAAATACACATATTCTTGTATTCTATCCCTTATTAACCCTTCTAAAAGCTTCCCAACTACAGATGTGAGGCTCACTGGTCTATAATTCCCCGGATTTTCTCTAGATCCCTTCTTAAATATAGGTATCACCTCTGCTTTTCTCCAGTCATCTGGTAGAGACCCTGTAGTGAGTGAGTCTTAAAAGATTAGATATAATGGTTTGGATATTACAGAACCCAGCTCCCTCAGTACCCTTGGATGTATTCCATCAGGACCTAGGGCTTTATTAACATTTATTTTTCCAATCTCTTTTGGATTTCTGCCTGCGTTAACCAATTATTTAGTGAAGGTAAGTGTAGCCCCATTATGTTGCGGTGTCCCAACCACTGGTACCTCCCTTGTGTATACCGACGAAAAGAACCTATTTAGCTCATCTGCCTTTTCCTGGTCACTAATTATCAGATGGCCTGTGTCACATTGTAATGTTCCTATAGCTTCCTTCCTGGCCTTCCTCCCATTAATATATTTAAAAAATATTTTAGGGTTAGTCTTACTTTCCATTGCAACTGACTTCTCATTTTCTATTTTAGCCAGTCTAATAGCCCTTTTTCAAGCCTTGTTGATTTCCTTATAGTCACATAAAGCTGCCTCTTTTCCCTCCTTCTTGTATAATTTAAACGCATGTTTCTTTTTCCTCATCATGATCTTTAAGTCTTTGTTAAGCCACATGAGATATGATTTACTCCTATTCATTTTATTTCCACATGGTACATGCTGATGAGTATGTTTATTTAGTAAGGATTTTAATGTTGTCCATTTATTTTCAGTATTTTTTCCTGTAAGTTCTTAGTCCCAGTCTATATGTAGTATTGCTGCCCGTAGCCCATTAAAGTTAGCCCTTTTAAAATTTAGAGTTTTTGTTGGCCCCTTACAACTCTGTTTTTTGTATTCAATCTCAAATGAGACTGTGTTGTGATCACTGTTCCCCAAGGGTTCCCCTATTTTAACATTTGATATTATATCAATATTACTTGTGATGACTAAATCCAAGATGGCCCCATTTCTAGTAGGTTCTTGTATTACCTGGGCCAGATAATGATCCCTGAGTATACTCAAGAACCTGCTCCCCTTAGCTGAGCTGCTGGTCTCATTTATCCAGTTTATTTCAGTGTAATTAAAGTCTCCCATTATTAGAACTTGCCCATGCTTAGCTGCATTTCCAATCTGTAACAATAATTGTATTTCCTCAATTTCAGCTATATTTGGGGGTTTATAGCATACTCCCACCAATATGCGTTTAGAATTAGCTTCTCCACTATTTAACTCAACCCACAAAGATTCAATGTAAATATTACACTTGTAAGCTTTGATATTTAGTTAGAGATTGGGTAGTTTGTATATTGTGAACTATTACAATCTCTTTTGGATGATTGGATCACAATTAGTCTTAACACACTTTATATTTGGTTAGATCAATACGGAGATCAATAAGCAGTGTATACAAACTTATCAAATGAGGATTAACAATTTATATTATTACAATCTATATTCAGTTAGTTCAATATAGGAGTATATAAACAGTGTATATAATTTTATAAAGTTTGGTTAACAGTCTGTCTATATTTGGTTAGTTCAGTACAAACAAAATATGAGCAATCAGCTGACTATTGGTTACTGTATATATGATATTAATAATTAGCAATAAACCTGTTACTCTATGAAAGCAGTAAAATATGGTATAACAATTTATATGGCAGTTAGAGTATAGAAATATATATTGAAGCAATATGTATCAAAATTGGTTATATTGCACGTGAGATTGCAAGCTAATTAACCTTTGTATTTAGGTATTGGCAAGCTATTATTTGGTTACTGGTCTTACATCAAAATTGATAACATTTAATTTATCAAATCGGTCAATTCAATCAAAAATGTTGGAAGACAGTTTTGTTGGATGTGTGATACAACATTATATATGTTGAGTATTGCTAAGTATAGTTTGCTGTATACGTGTTTTTAATACATGGTTTTGGAACATAGTTAAATGGTTACATCTCTATAGCAGGGATGGATTGCACCTTAATGATGAGGGCACTTTTGTGCTAGGGGATAGGATGGTAGAACAGCTGGGGGAGTTTTTAAACTTGTAGGTGGGGGGGAGGGACTATATAGAAGTATTGGGGTAAATAGGGTAGAGAGGGAAAGGGATGAATTAGTTACCCATGGGGGAGGAGAAGGGGGGAGGGTTACAATAGAAAGTAGGGAGGTATTAATAGGGGCCTCAAATACAGTGGCAGGCACTTCACAACAGCAGAGCCATAGCAACATAAAGTGTATGATTGCTAACACAAGAAGTTTGCCTGGGAAAATGGATGAGCTAGAAATATTAGCAGTACAAGAAAAATGGGGCTTAATAGGCATTACGGAAGCATGGTGGGATGAATCTCATGACTGGACTGTTAATCTGGATGGTTATAACCTATTTAGGAAAGATAGGGGAAATGGTAAAAGAGGAGGAGGCATCTGTCTTTATGTTAAGCCTGAATTTAAGCATATAGTCAGAGAAGATATTTATGCTGGCACTAACGGCATCATTGAATCTTTGTGGGTTGAGCTAAATAGTGGAGGAGCTTATTCTAAACGCATATTGGTGGGAGTATGCTATAAACCCCCAAATATAGCTGAAAGTGAGGAAATACAATTATTGTTACAGATTGAAAATGCAGCTAAGCATGGGCAAGTTCTAATAATGGGAGACTTTAATTACACTGAAATAAACTGGATAAATGAGACCAGCAGCTCAGCTAAGGGGAGCAGGTTCTTGAGTATACTCAGGGATCATTATCTGGCCCAGGTAATACAAGAACCTACTAGAAATGGTGCCATCTTGGATTTAGTCATCACAAGTAATATTGATATAATATCAAATGTAAAAATAGGGGAACCCTTGGGAAACAGTGATCACAACACAGTCTCATTTGAGATTGAATACAAAAAACAGAGTTGTAAGGGGCCAACAAAAACTAAATTTTAAAAGGGCTAACTTTAATGGGCTACAGGCAGCAATACAACATATAGACTGGGACAAAGAACTTACAGGGAAGAATACTAAAAATAAATGGACAACATTCAAATCCTTACTAAATAAACATACTCATCAGCATGTACCATGTGGAAATAAAATGAATAGGAGTAAATCATATCTCATGTGGCTTAACAATGACTTAAAGATCATGATGAGGAAAAAGAAGGAGGGAACAGAGGCAGATTTATGTGACTATAAGGAAATCAAAAAGGTTTGCAAAAGGGCTATTAGACTGGCTAAAATAGAAAATGAGAAGTCAGTTGCAATGGAAAATAAGACTAACCCTAAAATATTTTTTAAATATATTAATGGGAAGAAGGCCAGGAAGGAATCGATAGGACCATTACAATGTGACAAAAGCCATCTGATAATTAGTGACCAGGAAAAGGCAGATGAGCTAAATAGGTTCTTTTCTTCGGAATACACAAGGAAGGTACCAGTGGTTGGGACACCGCAACATAATGGGGCTACACTACCTTTACTAAATAATTGGTTAACACAGGAAGTAATATAAAAGAGGTTGGAGAAAATAAATGTTAATAAAGCCCCAGGTCTTGATGGAATACATCCAAGGGTACTGAGGGAGCTGGGTTCTGTAATAGCCAAACCATTATATCTAATCTTTCAAGACTCACTCACTACAGGGTCTCTACCAGATGACTGGAGAAAAGCAGAGGTGATACCTATATTTAAGAAGGGATCTAGAGCAGTCTAGAGCAGAGATACCTCTAGCAGTCAACACGGATTTATGAAGGATAGGTCGTGTCAGACCAATCTAATTAGTTTTTATGAGGAGGTTAGTAGGAACTTGGATCAGGGCAACTCAGTGGATGTAGTCTTTTTAGATTTTTAAAGGCATTTGATACACTGCCACATGGAAGACTAGTGAGCAAAGTAAGGGATACAGGAATTGCATTATATATCTGCTCATGGATCGAGAGCTGGCTAAAAGACAGGAAGCAAAGGGTTGATGTACTTTCCCTACAAAAGGATTTGCATAAATTAGAGAAATGGGTGGCTAAACGGCAGATGAGATTTAATACAAATAAATGTAAGGTTATGCATTTGGGAAGGAACAATAGCCAAGCAATCTATAATCTTAATGGAGCAAATCTAGGGGTATCAGATATTGAAAGGGATTTGGGAGTACTAGTGGACAACCACCTAGGTAACAGCGCTCAAAGCCAAGCAGCGGCTGCAAAGGCAAATAAAATATTAGCATGTATTAGGAAGGGTATAGAAGCCAGGGAAGCAACTATAATTCTGCCACTATACAAATCTCTAGTACGTCCTCATTTGGAATATGGAGTACAATTTTGGGCACCACCTCATAAAAAAGACATTTTAGAGCTGGAAAAAGTACAGAGAAGGGCTTCAAAACTAATAAGGGGAATGGAGGGGCTAAGTTATGAAGAAAGACTAACAAAATTAAACATATTTTCGCTAGAAAAAAGGCGTCTAATAGGAGATATGATTACGTTATATAAATACATCCAGGGTCAATATAAGGCTTTGTCAAGTGAACTTTTTCTAGCAAGAGATTTTCAACTGACAAGAGGACATCCTTTGAGGTTAGAGGAAAAAAGATTTCACCTTAAACAAAGAAAAGGGTTCTACACATTTAGGGTGGTTAAACTGTGGAATTCTCTACCAAAGGAGGTGGTGACAGCTAATTCGATAGACAACTTCAAAAAGGGGTTAGATATATTTTTGAATAAAGAGGGCATTCAAGGCTATCCTAGATAACTAGCAAAGGAATATTGATCCAGGGAGAAATTTGATCGCCAGTTTCTGGGGTCAGGAAGGAATTTTGCTTTTTTTCCCCCTTATGAGACAATAGCCAAAGTTTCAATGGGGTTTTTTTTTCTGTTTGCCTTCCTCTGGATCAAATAACAATTAACAAATAATAATAAATAGTCCACATTAAAAAGATCAATAGAGATCTAAAAAGGTTGAACTTGATGGACTAACTCTTTATTTATCCTCTAATACTATACTATTAATAATTATTTAATCAATAATTTAATTAATAACTATTCTGCATATTGCAGATCAGAGGAGATCTTAACAGGTTGAACTTGATGGACTGAAAGTCTTTTTTCATCCTTAATTACTATGTAACTATGTAACTATGTAATCAGTCTAGTTTAGGAACATAGAGGCACAGAGTAAAATATATTGATTAACATCTACAGTCCAGAATGCAGATGCTAATGAATATGGGTTCTGTGACCAATTCCAAAGGGTAACATAAGGATAGTGGTATATTGGGCTAATGTTGACTCTACTACAAATTAGTTAAACCAGTTTATACATACCATGTATAGGATTTCAGGATAACACCCGTCTCATTTTTAGGATCCCTTCTCAAAATAGTCTGAAGTAATCCCTCTGTATGTTATTGGTTTGTTAGGAAGGGAATAGAATTTGGATAGACAGATATAGTAAGATATCTTAGGGAAGATATGAAGGGAGCAGAGGTTTATGCCCAAGGATGACAGTCAGGTTTGTCCGCAGACAAGACTTTAAGAAAAGCAGGACAGAGACAAAAGACCAAGAAAAGACAGCCAAGACCAGGAAGAGACAAAAAGAACAGGAAGAGAGAGCAAAAAGCCCTGCACCTTCTCTCCCTCCTTTAGATAACTATTTCCTCCACATGGTCACAAGGTTGGTTTTCACAAATAGTCACTCCCCGTTTGCATGTATATGTATAAATTAGAATATATTGATAACTATGTTGAGTATATCTGTTTCTACCCACTTGAGAGTGCTCTGGTACAAAATATTAAACTGGATTAAAATTAATATGTGGGACCTTCTGTCCCATATTGTCTGCCAAGTCCTTTTTGGTTAGACTAGGCCCCATTGTACGCTAATCTTAACACCTGCTTGAAATTATTTGAAGGAGACAATGGAACATTGAAGAGAGATGCATATGCCTTAGCACACTATCTTAAATGTATAATTCTGAAGGTTTCGGCTACGTATTTTGAATTGTCTCGAGTCTTGCTTGCTAGAACATGTTTATCAGACTCAGAAGTTTATTTTATATATTCAAAACTTATTTTCTGCAAAAGAAAAATGATTTAACCCCTTACATGTTAAAAAGGCATACTATATGTGTTTGTGTATATAGTAGTAGTAGCAAGATCCATGGCCAACCATATAATGTAACATAACAATATATAATATAATATAATAAAAATGTTCTTTTACCCAACAAAATGCACAACATAGTGGTAATGGTAAGTGATTTCAAATAAAAGACAGATAATGTTTTGAACTGCTTGTGGATAAAGTATATGTAAGTTGGTTTATTGTTACAGTTACAGTATTTCCCACTGTACTGTACATGCAGATTTTTTTACATTTATTTTCTCCTCCTCTGCCTTTTTTAGCTTATGACACCTTTTTTTTCATTTTTGATTTTCTGTGCAAACTGTATGTGTGTAATTGAATTGGATTAAATAATCCACGATTTTCAGCATCTGTGTAATGGAGCAGATGAATCCATTGTGTATGTGCTATGCACATTACTGGTTACTTATTACTGTTATATGGAGATTTTAATGATGAGCTTCATCATATTATGTTTCCTGTTATGTAATGAGTACATGTGACCCTAGTAGATACTATGGATCATTACTATTATACATTGTCAAGTTGACCTCTTTTTTTTTAGCCTCTTGTCCTTTCGTATCTGCCCACACCACACCAATGATACGGTAGGTTATGTTTTTGACTGTGCTCTGTGTATAGAATAAACAATCATATTGTTATACCATTATCCAATTTTCAAGGTGTTTCTCATGTTCAGAGATTAGGACATCAACATACATAACAATTAATTAATTATTATGTTTTAGGATTTTAGTCATCATCCTGTATAGGCATGTCTTCATGCATTTTATGATTCCAGAACATTCCAGCGACACAAGTGTGATCACATGTTGTAATATGTGTTCACAAACTTATATAAATATTTATCATCCCTATTTTGTAAAACATGGGTGAACAATATAATTATTGATTAACATGAGTGAAAATGTATATACATTGTTACACTGATGGGCTTCACCATTTCACTGAAGGTTTGTTAACCATCCGACCAGGGGTGAAAAATAAAATACTCTTGATAGTAAAAGATTTTCTAGAATGATATTAATGAATGAATATATATATATATATATATATATATATATATAAATATATATATATATATATATAAATATATACACATATATATAAATATATACACAGACACACACACACTTATTTGTGAATACTAATAAAATGACATATTAATCAAAATATATTAATTATTACATAAATATTTTTGTTAATCTGTCCCTATTTCCACTTTCCCCATTCTGCCCCACCACAAAACGTTATTATTTATTTGCTTTATTGTTTGTGCATCTGTGTTTGTGTAACAGTGTCAGTCACTTTAAAATTGTCAGTTGTTTATATGTATATATATATATATATATATATATATATATATATATATATATATGTAAGGCTCTGCTCTTGGGAGCTCACAATATAGAAGGGACGGGGGCACCGAAGGGAAAAAAAGGTCAAGTTGGAAGGGTAAAGAACATTAATATGAAAAGTGGATGAAATACTTATTGCAATAAAATAATAATGTAGTGGTTGGACCAGGGGACATTGTATAATTGTAGTATAGAACTAGAAAGGTTTATGATAGCCAGTGAAGTTTTAGGAATGAGGAAGATGATAACACTGTGATAGTGCCAGATTCACTGTGTTTTTAAAGATTTGGAGGCTTGTATAGTGTTTTATGGTGCATGGAAGTGAATTCCAAAGGAAGGGTGAGCTAGATTTCAGAGGTAGACTGTGCTGGTCTTATACAGTATTATGTGTGGATTTATAGAAATAGTCAGACTATCAACCCTATTAAATTCCCTCAACGTGTAAAACTGTAGCCCGTAACGTAGCCCATAAAACTTGCGGCTAATAAATTGGCCCAGTAAAGCAACCCACCAACAACTTGAAGGGTAAGGGCGGAAAAACCGATGGGATGATGAAAATTGAACTCTGCGGCCGCAAATCCTTTGTTCTGTCAAGCCCATAACTGTTACATTCCAATCATGCTAATTAATTGCAACAAATTCACTGGCGTTCAAATCTGTAACCCGCAAATGGAGCCAAAAAGCCAACGGGTAGTAGAGGGGACCTGCTAGTAGGTTAAAGTCCTATCC
Source organism: Discoglossus pictus (assembly GCA_027410445.1). Taxonomy (NCBI): domain Eukaryota; kingdom Metazoa; phylum Chordata; class Amphibia; order Anura; family Alytidae; genus Discoglossus; species Discoglossus pictus. The sequence continues at coordinate 249,567,024 of CM050166.1, forward strand.
GTAGCACTGTAATGCAAATATAAACACACTACTTTACTTATAATTAAAGGGGAAGTGATGTTAGGTTTTAAAATTAATAGCACAACATTCTCAGGCTCACAAATCCGCAATATAAAATACTTTTTTAATGTTTAATTTCCGTGTTATATCAATCCCGGCAATCAATGTGTTAATACATATAATGGAACTCGCATGGAGTAGAATATCATATTTACTGATTTATTAATATTGCATTATTTCTGGAATGCAGGTCCGATCGAAACTCGTAAGGCTTTGAAATTGAACCTCCATTTTTCAGTGACATAATAATGAAGAAACCCATAACTACAGGTTTGACTAATTGATAATGTTCACAGGCGCACATCCAACGTGCGAAAAATGGTTTATGGACTTACATCTCTAGCCCGTAACTCGTGGAATTTAAAAGCTCTGTAATGCAGCTGAATTTCAAGCCTGCAGTCTTTGCGGGCTTGCGGATGCCGATACAGGCTTCGAATATAATGGGGCTGCATGTCTGTGTGTAAAGAGAGAATCCAGGAATGTACTGACTTTGAAGTTTATGATTAGGTTTTGATCATACTGTTCTAAATTAATTTATCATCTGACCAGAACAGGTGTAGCCAAACATATTGAAGTCAAACATATTCATGCATATGTATGATTTACATTTTTGACATTTGTGTCTCTATGATTGTAAGATATTATTTGTAATGGAGTTCTCGAATTTCTGAGGCTATTTATGATTGTGTTGTCTCTTTAAGAGATTTCTCCAGCTGTTTTTCCTGTTTCCATATGTCTGATAAGTCACACGTGACAAATTGTTTTAGATTGCACATATCTGCCAATAGCAGTGTAAATCCTTCATTTGTGACTATTTAACATGCTTTTCTATTGTTTTATATGGGTTTCCTGTCCCTTTAAGAGATGCTGAGGAAGTTCGCCATGGTTTTAAAAGCCACTATGAGTTGTCTTTTGTACCAGTAATAATTTCTTTGCTGTTACGGCACTGCACTGATTTGTGAGTGATCCATAAAATCTTTTTAGCATAGAGTTTGGGTGTCAAAGCCTAAAGGAGTAATTCGTAATCTATAGCCAGTGACAAAACTCAAGGAAAACTTGGCTGTAATTTCTAACTTCAGCTTGCCACAGTGACTTGTAGCAGTCATTGTACTTGCATATAAGGAGGTACAAGTATATAAAGTGCTAGTGCTCAATATATTAAGTGAATAAAACCATTTGAACAGGTGCACATTATTTAAAGGGATACTGCTTATTATTATCATACTATTCTCTATAATCTATATATATATATATATATATATATATATATATCAATATATATATATATATTCTATTTGAAAAATATACTTTTTTTTAAAGTGTTTGAGTTAATTTATTCAATAATATACTATAAAACATTTTCTTCTCCTCCTTTTTATTCCCCTTATTATTACTGCTATCCATATTTAGAGAATTCTCATTTTTTTAAATAGTTCTATTCTTTCTTTTGGGTGACTATTACAATTTTTCCCCCTTTTCGATAGCTACCTTGTCATGGAGAGAGGATTTGTGTACTTCAATGAAGATTTGAGCTATACCATGTAGGGTCACCCATGGGCAGGCCATAGCACAGAGGTCAGACAAGTTGTGGTCCACTTGAGAAGGAACCTGACAACCAAGCCCTGTATTTTTGCCAAGGTAAACTTATGAATAATCACAACCAAAGATATAACAATATGACACTGAGAATAAGCCCATCAGGTCAGAATGTGCCTATCACATTATTGGGAGAAATAGAGCAAAGGGCGAGTACTATTAGATCTAATGAGGTGGTAGGGATAATGCCGAGAGGACAAAGAGCTGTGGCTGTGTCTGGAGGGTAAAGGAAATTCCGCTGCTGCAAAGATCATTTTAGCATAGGGACCTAGAATGTTAGAATTATGAACAAAAGCAAACAGGATGTTGTCATATCCTGGCAATTAGTGAACTCATATGGACTGGAATTGAACATTTCATATTAGATAACCACCATGAGATATTCTCCTGTGATCAAGAATATATAGAAGAAATGGAAAAGCCTTCACAATCAATCAAAGAGTGTTCAAAGCAGTACTTGGTTACATCCAATAAATGATAGAATGATTCTAATTCAAATTCAAGTCAAGCCATTTAACATCACAGTGATCCAAGTCTATGCTTCAGCCAAGAGGCAGAATAGGCTGAAGTTGTCCAGTTCTACAAATAGATGCAACTCCAAGAAAATAGGTTACTATCATCATAGGAGATTGGAATGCTAAAATATGGGACCAAAATATACCTGGAATAACTGACATTTTTGCCTTGGAGTACAAAATAAAGCAAGTTAAAGATTAGTAGGATTATGTCAAGATAATTCTCTGGTCCTTTTAAACACCTTCTTCCAACTGCCTTCTTCCAACAGCCTCAGAGAATACATCAATAAAATGGGCAATATAGAAACGAGATTAACTATATACTTTACAGCTAAAGATGGAGGAACCCTATATAGTTAGCAAAAAAGAGACCTGGAGCTGACTGCAGATAAAATCATGAGCTTCTTATTGCAAAGTTCAAAACTAAACTGGGGAAAAGAGGGAAAATAACCAGATCTAACAGATATGAAATAAATAATACCCCCTGTGAATATGCATGGAAGGTAAAGAATAGATTTAAGGGACTAGTTAATGAGACATTGTCCTGAAAACAGCAACAATGAATATTCCCAAAAGAAAGGAAACTAAGAAGGAAAAATGGCTGTTTGATGAGACTTTGCAAGTAGCCTAGGAAAATGAAGTTAAAAAGGCAGTGGAGCTATGAAAACAGTTGTCCAACTGAATGCTGAACTCAAGAGGATAGCAAAAAAGAGACAGGAAACATTCAATAATGAGCAATGTAAAGATAAGGAGTACAATAAAAGAATGGGAAAGTCGGGAGATCTCAAGAAAATTGATTTGTGAACCTCAAAGGAACCTGTCATGCCAAAGTAGGTGTGATAAAATATAAAAATGGTAATGAACTAAAATAAGCATAGAGATGAAAGAAATACACAGAAGATCTATAAAAGACTGATCAATAAATGAACAGCACTAATAACCTCAATATTTTGTCCAATGAGCTGGAGCAAGATATTTTGAGAGTGACATGAGATAGGCCCTAGCAGGGGTGAATCTACCAGTGGTGCAGGTGATGCAGTGCATCAGGGCTCTCCTCTGGGGAGCCCAATGCTGTGTAATTTTTTTTTTTTTTATTTGCATTTAATTTATTTTCTGTAGTGTGGGGCCTCCTGCCCCCCTAGCCTAACCTGGCCCCCCCCTGCCCCCCCCCCCCCACATGCCTCCTTGGCCATTTCTACTGAAGCTCCAAGAGGTGGTCATGTAGAGCAGCTCAGCACACTGAGGATGTGTATTGAGGAAGAAGGTAAGAGATAAAGGGCTGCAATGTTTCAGCAAAGTAGAGGGGGTTCTATTAAGGGGAGCAAAGGAGATTTGGATGGATGTTATAGGAGGTGGGTGCCTAGAGGGGTTGGGTACTGTGAGTGGGTGGCTGCTGACAAGGACTGGGTGCTACATAGTGGTGTATGCTAAGGGGTATGGGTGCTGTGTGCGGGTGCATGTTGAGGGGGATTGGATTCTATGTAGAGATTATGTAGAGTATGTAGAGAATGTTGCTGGAAAGCAAAGTGTGTATGGCCTGGTGCTGTGCTGCAGGCAGAAGAGCTTCGTACAGGCAGCAGGTAAGGGTAGGGGAATCTATTTTTTGCACCAGGGCCCTCCATTCTCTAGCTCTACCACTGGGCCCTAGTAACCCTTGCTCATAACAAGGATGCAGAAGCTGATGGAATCCCAGCTGAACTGTTGAAAATCCTAAAAGTTGATGCTGTGAAAGTGTTGCTTACTTTATGTCAATGAGTTTGGAAAACACCCAGAGGCCAGTGGATTGGAAAAGGTCAGTCTCTATCCCAATCCAAAAAAAGGGCAGTGCCAAAGAGTGCTCCCATTATCAAATAATTACATTCATTTCATATGCAAGCAGTGTAATGCTTAATATCCTGCAAGCTCAGCTCCAACAATATATGGACTGGGAACTACCAGATATGCAAGCCAGGTTTTGCAGAGGCACAAGAAATCGAATTGATCATCGGCACACAATTTAAATCGGATAAAGTATCCATTTTGAATGGATACTAGACAAGGGTGCCACCTACCCCCCCTTATTTTTGCCTTTATAATAGAACATCTTGCTGACTTTATTTGGAGTGCTTCAAATATTGAGGGCATTGAGATAGGAGACTTGGAACATAAAGTGATGCTTTAAGCTGATGATGTGATAATTTCTGATAGTAATCCAGTGAGCACTCTGGATCATCTTAAATAATTAATTGATAATTATAGTAGAGTTTCAAACTACAAATTGAATATCTCCAAACCGGAAGTTTTGAATTTTTATCTTTCCAAAATCGAAAAAGAAGGCTTGAAATCCAAACATTTGTATAATTGGCAAGCTGAAAGCTTTACACATCTGGGAATTATATTTTTTAACAATATTCATCAAATAATCTCAGTAAATTATAAAAAATTACTCTGAAAAATATCTGAAATTGTTGCCTCATGGAAACAAACAAAATTGTCTGTATTGGGTAGATTGGGAGCAGCTAAAATGTCACTGTTACCAAGATTTAATTACTTAATCATATGCATTCCAATTGGACCGCCTCATTTTTTAATTAGGCAGTTTCAATCTGTTATTAACAAATGTATTCATCAGGGCAAGCAAATGTGGGTTAAACAAGCTATTATTGTCAGGAGATTTAACAGAGGGGGCTTAGCCTACCCCTTTTTAAAGGATTATCATGACGCGACAATAATTGTATACCTAATTAAATGGCTTGACCAACCGGATTCAACTCAATGGTTACAAGTGGAAAAAAATGTGGTCCAAAATAGAACTCTTAGTTCTCTGCTATTCAGAGATCAGATTAGGAAAGACTTATTATTGGAAGGGTCTGTAATAATAGAAGAAGGTTTAAAATTCTGGTATAAATACAATTTGAGATTGAAAATGTTACCTTTTCCAAGCCCAATTGCTCCTCTTACCTTATTAGAAGATGAACTTAAATTACTTTTTTTTGAAAGATTGGAAAATTTATGGCATTCAAACATTGAAGGATCTTTTTATTAAAGATTCTCTTGCTTAACTAACAGAATTAAGTAAGAAATATCAACCGATAAAACAATTTTGTCTGGAATATAACAGATTCAAATCTGCTTTGAGAAACTCAAAGTATTCAAATTGAAAATAGACCTTTAACAACATTTAAAAATCGTATTTTAAAGAAAGAAAAGCCACACCTATGCTCAGTGTGTTTTGATATTGTGAGAACCGAGATGGATAGGCCAAACTTCTGTAAAATTAGGAGTTGGGAATATTACTTTTAAAAAGGCTGGCCAGAAGAAGTTTGGTTTAAAGCAAAGTCTCTTAAAGATAAATATATTTTAAAATACATCACTTAGAGAGGTGTATTTTAAGAATGGTATGTAATATTTAGTTCCCACCAAGATGTTCCAAATAGTTAAAGATGACAAATTAAATTCTGCTGGAGAAATTGTGGACATATAGGCACAATATCACATTTGGTGGGAATGCTTGCTCATACAAAGTTTTCGGAAATTTTGTTTAGATCATATACAGTATCTGACATTATCAAAACAGAGATAAATTTACAATCTGGAGCCTTACTATTTTCTATCTTTCCTAAGGAGTTTTCATTGGAAGTTAAAGGGTTTTTGCTACAGATCTTAATGTCAGCCAAACTGTTAATAACTACTATATGGAGTCAGTTCCCTGTTCCCAGTTGGAATGAGATAACTTTGGTGGTGGGTAGAAATAGAGCATTAGAGAAATCTCTTCAAGAGAAGGGTTTGATACGATCAGACTCGCTTAAATGGAAACTTTGGGATAATTACATGGTAGAAATTTTCTTTATTTTGTCTCTTTCATGACTTTACCTCAGACCTGTAATTGTTGTCTTATTTATTGTTTTTATACTGTTTTAAGAACAAATTTTTGCTTGTCTTATTGCTGGCAAGAAGTATACTTTATGAAGGATACAATAGGCGAATTATGTAAATGTATTTAATATTTGATGGAAATTATTAATGTCCTTTATAATCGGTATAATAGAACACAAGCAGAAAGTCTGTTATGAGTGCAATAATATACATGTTATGTTTTTTTCTATGTTGTTGTATGTTTTCAAAAATTAATAAAAAAGTAAAAAATGAAATCAAATTGCCAATGTCTGCTGGATAATGGAGAAAGCAAGAAATAACCAGAAAAACATTTACCTCTGCTTCATAGACTATTCGAAAGCCTTTGATTTTGTGGATCACTACAAAATTTTGCAAGTTATTAAAGAGATGGGGATACCAGGTTATTTCATCCTCCGTCTGAGGAATCTCTATGTGGACAAAGAAGCCACGGTCAGAACCTGAACATGGAACAACAGAATGGTTTAACATCAGCAAAGCAGTGAGACAAGGTTGTAATGTATATTGCCCTCTTACATGTGTGTAAAGTTGGGCTGGACAAGTCCAAAGCAGAGATTTATATTGCTGGTAGAAAAATCCACAACCTCAGAGATGTGAATGATACTACTCTGATGGCTGAATGTGAGGAGGGACTAAAGGGACTATTGATGAGGGTGAAAGGTGTGCAAAACCTGGCCAGCAGAGATGAATAGATGAGGTCATTAAAGTAAAGAACATGAGCTTGATGGATCTCAGAGTGGCAGTGATGGGCAGGTGTGCCTCACGTATGTGGTCCATAAGGTCACAAAGAGGCAGACACAATATAATGGCTAAACTACAAATTAAAATGTCCTGTTTGTTCATACCCATTAATTTGTAAGAAATCACCATTTATATTGTAGTTTTTGTTCTCTCAATTTCAAAATAATTATTTTGAATTATTTCCATTTTGCATATTTTCATAAGAAAATGAAAGGGAAGTATAATTCTCAACAGCTGTCATAATCACTTATTTACTGGAATACATTTTTGTTATCACATCTCTTGGGATTTCTCCTTTTAGATATCTAGGTCTGGGTAACCTGTGTGTCCTGTCCACTATAAATTCTCCCAATATAATTGTTTCCAATAGTGAAAATTGTTTTACATATTTGAGTAATTCTTGTGACTCAGTAGGTCCAGGTATTTGTCTAACTTTAATTTTATTCATATGGGGTTTGTCTTCATGTTAATTCATTTCAAATTTGTTTCTTCCAATCTTTTAGCCAAATTTTGATTCTGAACAGTCAAATTATTTGCAATTTGTAATAATTAATTGTGCTATTGTTTGATTATATCCACTCTTATTCTTAAAAAAATCATCCTCAGTGTGTTTTTAAAATCCAACTAGTTATTAAGTCTGAGTCTCCAAGATTTTGTGGTTGATTTGATTGAACGGGAGTCCCCACATTAGCCCCTTGCTGCGGGGGTTAATGTGGGGACACTTTGGGGGTCCAGATCTGGACACATTGGGGAACAACATTGGGGACCCCCGCAATGTCCCCACATTAACCCCTGCAGTGGTGATCCCGATTGGGCCCCCTTCTGCATTTAAATATTTCAAATTCACCACTGCAGGTCCTTAAAGGGCCCGCAACACTCTAAAAGTTAAGCCAAGACTCGGAGGTACTGGAAGTACCCCCACGGCACCTAACATTAACTCCCCATCAGAAACCCTATGCAGAGCCCCATGAGCCCCTAATTAACGCCATCACTTATAGGGGCCTTTATAGATGCCCAGAAGCATCTATTTAACCCCATCAGTCCAATAGGGGTCTATATACACCCATACAGAACATAAATGAACTCTATAATAACACTAAAGGTGCCATGAGGGTCCTCCAGGGCACTCATGACACAAAGTCTAAGCACTACACTACACTATTAACCCTAACTATACCCCATTAACCCATACTAATCCCCTATCTGAACCCAATAACCCTATCTAGGCCTATTTAACCCCAACTGGGCCTATCTAACCCTATCTTGGCCCTTTTTAACCCTAACAGTACATATTTATCCCTAACTGGGCCTAACTAACCCTAACTGGGCCCATTTATCCTTAAATGGGCTTATTTAACACTAATTACTAAAAATGAAAAAAACACCTAATTATTGAAAATAAAAAAAATAAATTATTGAAAATAAAAACAGAACACTATATAAAATAAAAAGGACCACTATAGAAAATAGAGAAAGAACACTACATAAAATTAAAAACCCACATTACTGAAAATAAAACAAATAATTTACAAAAAATAATAAAATCTAAATTACAAATAATAAAACCTAATTTACAAGAAATCATAAAACCTTAATTACAAAAAGAAAAAAAGCATACAGTACATAAGATAAAATATACATTACATACAAATTAACCCCTAACTACTTACACAACTTACAAATATTATATTTAATTTTTCAAGATTCACTCAACACAGGGTCTCTACCAGATGACTGGAGAAAAGCTGATGTGATACCTATATTTAAAAAGGGAGCAAGAGAAAATCCAGGGAATTATAGACCAGTGAGCCTCACTTCTGTAGTGGGGAAGCTTTTAGAAGGGTTAATAAGGGATAATATACAAGAATATGTCTATTTGAACAGGATTATAAGTAGGAGTCAACATGGATTTATGAGGGATAGGTCATGTCAAACAAATCTAATTAGTTTCTATGAGGAGGTTAGTAGGAACCTGGATCAAGGCAACTCAGTGGATGTAGTCTTTTTGGATTTTGCAAAGGCTTTTGATACAGTGCCACATGGGAGACTATTGGGCAAACTAAGGGATACAGGAATTGCAGTAAATATCTGCTCATGGATTGAGAGCTGGCTAAAAGACAGGAAGCAAAGGGTTGTTGTAAATGGAACATACTCCGATTGGACTAATGTGGTAAGTGGGGTTCCTCAGGGTTCAGTATTAGGTCCTCTCCTTTTTAACATATTTATTAATGACTTAGAGGTAGGATTGGAGTGTGGGGTCTCCATTTTCGCTGATGACACAAAGTTGTGCAAGGTAATTAAATCAGATAATGATGTGCTTTCCCTCCAAGGGGATTTACATAAAATTGAGCAATGGGCATCTAAATGGCAGATGAGATTTAATACGAATAAATGTAAGGTTATGCATCTGGGAAGGAAAAAATCTTATTGGTGCAAATCTAGGTGTATCAGATATTGAAAGGGATTTGGTAATGCTTGTGGACAACCACCTAGGTAACAGTGCTCAAAGCCAAGCAGCAGCTGCAAAGGCAAATAAAATATTAGCATGTATTAAGAAGGGTATAGAAGCCAGGGAAGCAAATATAATTCTGCCACTATACATATCTCTAGTACGCCCTCATTTGGAATATGGAGTAAATTTTGGGCACCACTTCATAAAAAGGACATTTTAGAGCTGGAAAAGGTACAGAAAAGGGCAAGAAAACTAATAAGGGGAATGGAGGGGCTAAGTTATGAAGAAAGACTAACCAAATTAAACTTATTTTCTCTAGAAAAAAGGCGTCTAAGAGGAGATATGATTACCTTATATAAATACATCCAGGGTCAGTATAAAGATTTGTCAGGGGATCTTTTTGTGCCAAGAGGTTTTAAACTGACAAGAGGACATCCCTTGAGGTTAGAAGTAAAAAGATTCCATTTTAAAGAAAGAAAAGGGTTCTTCACAGTAAGGGTGGTTAATCTGTGGAATTCTCTACCAGAGGAGGTGGTGACAGTGGATTCGATAGATAACTTTAATTGGGGACTAGATTTATTTCTAATTAAAAAGGAGAGGCAGTATTGATCCAAATTTGTTTTTACATTTCCCTTTGAGACAATTGGCTAAGTGTCGCAGTTGTTTTTTTTTTTTTTTTCCTATTTGCCTTCCTCTGGACTAATTAATAATAAAAAAAAAAAAAAAAACATAAAATAATTGATTAATAATTAATTAACAACTAATGAATTAATAGTTAATCCGCATATTGCAGATCAGAGGAGATCTTAAAAGGTTTAACTTGATGGACTGAAAGTCTTTTTTCAACCTTAAATACTATGTAACTATGTAACAATAACCCCAAAATAAATACATTAATACCCCAACTACCTACAAATTAACCCCTAACTACATACATGAACCCCTTAACTAAATGTATTAATACACAAACTATACATTAACCCCCTAACTAAATACATCAATACCCTAACTATACATTAAACCCCAAACTACATACATTAAAGAACCCTATATCTAACCTAACATAGGATAAATAAGCTCACTTACCTTGCCCAAATGCACCTTCAATGATGTACAAAATTAAACAAAACACTCTAAACATTCTAAATATTAAACCCCCATGGGGTATATCCCATTGTGATTGGCTGTTGTCACTGTCAGATTGCAGCAAATCAGAAGGTTCTATTCCATTCAGCCAATCAGAAGGAGATACACCCCGTGGGGGTGTATCCCATTGTGATTTGCTCCAAGCATCTGCATCTTCTGATTGGCTGTTGACATTGTCAATCAGATTGCAGCCAATCAGAAGGTGCAGATGCATTCAGCCAATCATAATGGGATATATCCTGTCAGGTGTATCCCATTCTGATTGACTGAAGGCAAAAGTGCCTTCTGATTAATTGACAAAAGATTGACAAGTACATCAGCCAATCAGAATGGGATATAGGGGTCTATCCCATTCTGATTGGCTCACATTTTGGTGCCTTTTGATTGGTTGAAAATGATGTCAATCAATTTTCAGTCAATCAGATGGTGCCATTTCCATTTTTTTTACCGGAACAAGCATTATAAGCCTCATTTGCAGTGGGGAGCTCTGCCAGGGAGGAGCTCTGTTAGTTTTTTAGGATGTCATTTTTTCCAAATATCAATAAGAAATAATCTATCTAAAGCTTTTTTTAAACTTGTATACATTTTTATTAGAATTAGTTTTTTTTTAGAATTAGATTTACCTAAATTATTATTAACTAGCGACTTGCCCGTCAAAAAATGACGGCAATGAAATTGTAAGTGAGCTAATGCTGTTTAGTGTGTAATAATGAAATATATAATACATTAATAAATGAATATACTTTACCTATTTTAAAGCATTGTGTGGAAGAGCTGTGAATGTGTTTTGATGTTGCTGCAGCATTAGTGGTGTGGATCTGCTGTGTAAGCGTGCTGAATGTGTGCAGTGTAACACTGTGCGTGCGCGAGCCCAAACCGTTGTCGTGTACTTCCGCATTGGCGTAAAATGGCGAGTAATGTGTGGTATACGTTTGTATCGGAATATCCGTAGGTGTTTTGTGGTGTTTTGCGAGTTTCTTGTGGTGTTTTGCGAGTTTAGAGTGCTGTAGCCTCGTTTTCGTTTTGTTCGGCGGCCATTTTTTCTCTCGCTTCGATTTTTTTTTAGTCTCTAAACTGTTTTATTTGGAGTAAAATCGAGGTGTAAGTTGTATTTTTGAGGTGCTGGGTGCTCCCTCTTGGTGTAGGTACGTTTTTTATGTATGTAGTGTGTGTATGTATTGTGTTTTACATTTTGTAATGTTCGCGAGTTGCGTCCGAGTGTTGCGAGTCCGTAATGTGTGTGAACGTGTGTCGTATGTTGTTTGCGAGTGTCGTAATGTGTGTGTCGTACTGTTTGGGTTGCGACGTGAAGTTTGCGAGGGTCGCAGTTGCTGGCAAGGAGCGCCGTAGGCGCTCCATGCCAGCAACTGCGGCCCTCGCTTTGCAAGGTCCTCAGGTGCTGGCATGGAGCGCCGTAGGCGCTCCATGCCAGCAACTGAGACCATCGGGCAGTGCCCTCGCTTTGCGAGGGCCGCGACTCGCGTAGCGAGCCCGCAGCGTTAGCAACAACTCGTACGCTCACAACTATATATGTGATAGTAAAAGTAAAATCACCAAACAAAATAATTTGACTTTTATGTTTTATTTCTAACAGGTGTAAAAACTTTATTGTAAATTTAATAGAGTTAATATTAATTTAATAGAGTTTCAATATTATATATTGAAACAAATCTATAATCAGAACAATAATTATAAATAACTAGCGACTTGCCCGTCAAAAATGACGGCAATAAAAACTAAATCCTGGCAATGCTGTTTGCCACACAATGTAAGCCTCTCCCCCTCTACTTTACTGGCCTTGTGATGAGCGCCTTTGGCCTTTGGCGCTCATCACAGGCCTTGCAATGAGCCCCTTTGGAGCTCATTGCGAGTCTCTCCCTCTGTCTACTTCCTCCCTCGTGTCTTATTTCCCCCCGCCTCACCCTCCCTTGTGTCTCCTTCCACCTCGTCTACCTCCTTTGTATCTCCTGCCCCCCTGTGTTTTTACCTCCCTCTCCCTCCCGTGTCTCTAAACCCCTCCCCTGTGTCTCTTTCCCCCTTCTCCCTCCCAAGCATCTCTTCCCCCCCCTGTGTCTCCCCCAACCCTCCCCTGTGTCTGTTCCCCTCTGGCCTGTGTCTCTTTCCCCCTCCCCCCCGCTCATCACAAGGCCAGTAAAGTAGAGGGGGAGAGGCTTACATTGTGTGGCAAACAGCATTGCCAGGCTTTAGTTTTTATTGCCGTCATTTTTGACGGGCAAGTCGCTAGTTATTTATAATTATTGTTCTGATTATAGATTTGTTTCAATATATAATATTGAAACTCTATTAAATTATTATTAACTCTATTAAATTTACAATAAAGTTTTTACACCTGTTAGAAATAAAACATAAAAGTCAAATTATTTTGTTTGGTGATTTTAATTTTACTATTAATAATAATTTAGGTAAATCTAATTCTAAAAAAAAAACTAATTCTAATAAAAATGTATACAAGTTTAAAAAAAGCTTTAGATAGATTATTTCTTATTGATATTTGGAAAAAATGACATCCTAAAAAACTAACAGAGCTCCTCCCTGGCAGAGCTCCCCACTGCAAATGAGGCTTGTAATGCTTGTTCCGGTAAAAAAAATGGAAATGGCACCATCTGATTGACTGAAAATTGATTGACATCATTTTCAACCAATCAAAAGGCACCAAAATGTGAGCCAATCAGAATGGGATAGACCCCTATATCCCATTCTGATTGGCTGATGTACTTGTCAATCTTTTGTCAATTAATCAGGAGGCACTTTTGCCTTCAGTCAATCAGAATGGGATACACCTGACAGGATATATCCCATTATGATTGGCTGAATGCATCTGCACCTTCTGATTGGCTGCAATCTGATTGACAATGTCAACAGCCAATCAGAAGATGCAGATGCTTGGAGCAAATCACAATGGGATACACCCCCACAGGGTGTATCTCATTCTGATTGGCTGAATGGAATAGAACCTTCCGATTTGCTGCAATCTGACAGTGACAACAGCCACTGCTTGCGCCGCGATCTGCGCATGCGCGGCTTGCGCCGCGCTCTGCGCAATGCGCAGCAGTTTATCATTGTCAAACTGCGATTCGTCTGAAGCGTGACGACGAATCGCAGTTAGAAAATTATAATATGTGATAGAAATGTAGGAATCATGATAAATTTAAGAAACAATGTTGAGGTACCATTTGTGTGACTTAATGATAAATAAAATAATGGATAATTTATACTTTTTTTTTTTATAATATAATGGATTAAAGGATTTTTTATATTTAATGCTTAACACCTTTTATTTGAAGCTTCATTAAAACCATTTACATTATGTGAAACGAGCGACTTGCCTGTAAAAAATGTTGGCAATAAAATGGTAAGTCTGGCATTGCTGTTTGCCCCACAATGAGAGTCTATGGCCCTTTGAGCCCCTTTGGCGCTTATTACAAGTTTGCCCCCCCCCATGTTGTTTTGGGGCATTGCGATCAGATTTACTGCCTTGGGTTGTGTTACTGGCTTGTTTTCAGTGTTACAGCCTTGTTTGAAGTGTTACTTGCTTGGGTTAAATGTTACTGGCTTGGATTAAGTGTTACTGTGTTACATTAAGTCGTACTGTTTAGGGGTCGTTTTTATGTCCTTGGGGCTTGTCTTTGTCCTGTTTACGTTTTTTCGGCAGCCATTTTTTTCTTGCTTAGTTGATTTTCATTACAAGTCACAAAATATTGCTCAAATTAACTTGCAACCTCACTCAACTTGCTCCCTGGCTCTCCCCCTGCGCTGTGTGTGAGTTTGTAAGTTAATTTGAGGCATATAAACAGATAAGTAATTACAACTTCCCAAAAGGGTTTATTGCTATGTCTATAGCGCTTCACAAGCGATATAAAGAGGACGGTGCAATTAAATATATAAAGTTGGCTCGTGCAGGGATGGGTATGGATAGAGAAAAGCAAAGTGGATATTAATCTGAGGTTATTCAATGGTCACACCAAATAAAACCACAAGGCGGAAAGTGATGGAAATAAAATGGAATGATATAGTTCTCAAGATAGTGTCCTTTCTTCTTCCCGGTTGTGTCCAGAATAGTCCCAAGTGTAATTAAAGTGTGTCCTCCAATAAATTCAATCCTGGTTGCAATGCCGCTTCCTCCAGACAAGTACTGTCCACAAAGTACTCAAAATGCCCAAAAAAACAAGAAGAGGGGTGGGAGGGACAAGCGCAAAACCAAACCAATCGTGAAGTAGGTACATCAAGGATTTATATAGCAAATAATAAAAAATTACATTCACATTCAATATGATATCAATTCACGTTATATACGAGATGTCACAGATATTGTCCTGTCGTTGATTGGTGTTTTTAATCCAGACTGCCCGATGTTTAGTGTCTCACTAGTCCAATATCCAATATATAAATTTTACAGGGATACTTTTACAGTTAAAGATAGAAAACAAATAATCAAAACTGGCTTAGTGCTTCAGTGTCCACACACAGATCCAGACCTCACTCCCCAGACTGAGACATCTATTGTTGAGGTTAGCAAGTCTCACATAAGATGCTCCAATATCAGTGAGTTTAGGGTCAGCACAAATGACAATTCATATAATGTTTTCTCTAATCTTATAATGGGGCTTCTCACATCAGGGGAACATAGGACCAACATGGTGAAAATAGGTAAAATAGCAGCAACGATAAAATAAATAATGTAATTATAATAAAAGATAGAAAGATCAAATTGGATCCTACTAGACGCTTTTCGGCCAAGTCTTGGCTTTTCTCAATGGTGATCTTGAATAAAAATGTTCCCCTGATATTTGGGCTGTCTTTTTGCATCCTCCTCAGTGCCCTTTCCCCTCCTCATTGGCAACAAATTCCCATCATTCACCACTCCTGGAAACTGGGAGCCGGACATTACTCCCGGCATGCATTGCCCCCGGAAGTGGAACAGGTGGAGGGGGAAAAAAAGCAGGAAGTGACGTCACTCCTGGCATGCATTGCACCAGAAGTGGAAAAAAACAAAAAACAAAGGAAGGCATATTTTGTTTTTTTTGTTTTTTTTTGGAGTCCCTCGTTTTGGCCGTAAAAACCATATTTTTGTGAAGTTCGTATTTTTTCGAGATCCGCATTTTTTGTTCCACAATTTTTTCGAAGTCCTACAGGCCGCAATTTTTTAACTCATTTTTTTTAAAGTGCTACTGTCCTCCCGCTGTAAGGTGTTTAATGCAGTTTTAAGCAATTCTGTTGATCTCCAAGCATTTCTACCAATGCAGCATCACCTTTGGCGCTCATTGCCCAGCTAAGTCGTGGGGGCGTTGGGATGAGCACCTGCACCACTCATCTCCACAACCGCAATGAGCGCCCTTGGCGCTCATTGCCTGGCCGCAACTGCGAGCCTTGGTTTGCGAGGCCTGCAGTTGCGGGGCTCACTGTGAGAGCCAGGAATTTTTATTTAGTGTTACCAACAACTTTTGGCAAGCCCGCAATTACGACAACTATATATGTGATTAATTTTAGATCCAAAACCGAAGGCGCTCCTTGCCAGCATATGCAGACCTTTGCAAAATTTACGGACTTACGAAACAAAAATACAAGATGCGTTACCACCCATTACGACCTTGCAAAAACTGCCTGAAACCTGTGCACATGAAAACATGAAAACACAATAAATACACACAACAAATACATAAAAAGCTTACCTACAGCAAGGGGGGGGGGGCACACAGGACCTCAAAAACTGAAGTTACACCTCAATTTAACTCGAAATAAAAGAGTTTAGAAACCTACGGGTTTTCCGAAAAAGACGTACGAGATCCAAAAACAAGGACGCAACCCGTGCGACCCGAAAAACATTAGAAACACAATAAACACACACAACAAACACATAAAAAGCTTACCCATAGCAAGGGGGGGGGGGGCACCCAGGTCCTCTGCAAGTGAAGTTACACCTCGATTTAAGTCCAAATTTCGGAGTTTAGATACCCGAAAATCACCTAAGCGAGAGAAAAAATGGCCGCTGAACGAAACGAAAACGAGGCTAAACGACCCTAAACACGCAAAACGCCACCAAACACCTACGGATTTTCCGAAAACGTCGGGCGACATCCGAAAACAAGGACGCAAAATCAGCCACAGCCGCACTAACTTATACAATCTGGAAGTACACAGCTACCCTAACGGATTTGCCTCACACACGCACACTATTACACTACACACTGCACACATTCATGATGCTTACACAGCAGCTCCACAGCACTGATGCTGCAGCAATATGAAAACAGATTGCCAGCTCTTCAACACAATGCTTCCTGCATATATTACTTCACAATAGGTAAAACATAATAATTTCTTATTTTATTAATTATTCATTGCCTTACCAAAAAAAAACACCAACGCTGCTCATAGCACACAAACAACCAAGAGCCGAAGGCTCTCAGCTTGAGGCTCGCAATGAGGGCCGAAGAATCTTGAAACACCAACAAAATACATTTTGCACACAAACAACATTACCTGCCTTACAATCTTATTGTCGTCATTTTTTGCTACTATTATATAAGGCAAATATATTGTAATATTATTGTATTATATATAAACATTATCTCTAAAATATTGTATAAAAACATCAGATGACATCACATTTTTGTTGGTAAAAAACAATTAGTAAGTTGAATAATTAATAAAACTCTAACCTTTTATATAAACATCATATCATTATTTTATTTTTAAAATGTCCCTTTTATCTTGATGTGGAAGTATGAGGAACTGGGGGAGGGATGGGGAAGATAAATCCCTTTAAGATTACATGACTAGGGAACACACTCATGCATTACCAGAGTGCACCACAGTATGTCTCTCCCAGGAAAGATTTGATCCATGAAAGCATTTGATCCTCCTCCCTTCTTAACAACTCTTGAGGATGCAATGGGCCGCCAAGTAACAACAGAAAGAGTATTTTTATTACGGTACACACATACAAATGTAACTATGTAATTACAAATGGCTAGTATACTTTTTCTGTCATGTGTTTTTGCACCACGACACCTGACTTTAATATTTATTTACTCTTGCAGTTGATTCATATCTTTTCAACTAATTTCTAGTCTTTGTTATTTAATATGTTTCTGAGCATTTACTTAGTAGTACTTTGGCAATGAGCGCCGCAGAAAAAATGCCGGACAAACAAAACGAAAAAGAGGCTACAGCACTATAACCACGGAAAACACGTACCGATAATCCGCTAAAACGCATACCACACATTATCCGCCATTTTAGGATAATGCGGAAGTACACAGCTACGTTAACAGTTTCGGATCGCGCACACACACTATTACACTGCACACGTTCATCACGCTTACACAGCACCTCCACGCCACTAATGCTGCTGCAACATCAACACAGATTGCCAGCTCTTCAACACAATGCATAAAAATACGTATATTCATTTATTAATTTGAATTCTATATTTCAGTAGTACACAGAAAACAACATTAGCTACCTTACAATTCCATGTGTATATTAATAACTAAACAACTTTTAAAACATACACATCTGATTGCTGTCATTTTTTGACGGGCAATACGCTAGTATATAATATACTAAAACAGCATCAGTCTAGTTGATGAGACTGATATCTGTTAAATGTTGCATATAATGCTTAATGGATGGATCTCTGTTTGATCCTAATTATGGGAGATCGATCAGGACTCACATTATTATTTGATCATAATTTTTATATCTCCACTGGATCAATACACAGAGATTCCAAAATCGAAAAAAAAAATGGTTTTGCTAAAACAGCAATATACAATACTGTTCTCAAAAATCCCTATTATTGGGTCAAGGTAAATCAGAGTAATCAAATTCTTAATATCCCTGATGAATCCAAATTAAACACTACAGGGAAATGCGCGTCGGGAGGGTAAGCAGGCTGCAGGGGTAAGCTTTCCCACTCTATTTATATGCTTTTTATGGAAAGATTGAATATTCTATGACTACAGCAAAAATACATTTCTGTGATTTCCTCTGAATCCGAATTTTGATTGCTTATATGTACAGTATATAATAACAAGGAGAGCTGCATAAAGGTTTTTGCTGCATCTCTTGCTTCCTTCTCTCCCTTTTATCCCTACTGTCTCCCTCTAGCTCCCCCCGCCTTTCTCTCTCCCTTTCTCCCGCGTCCTAGACCTTTCTCTCTCCCTCCCCCGCCCTTATCTCTTACTCCCTTCTCATATATTTTCTCTCTTGTCCCCTCCCTTCTCTCTTCCTTGTTTCTTCCTATTTCTTCCATTTTCTCCCTTCTCCATCTCGTCAGTATATTTTGTCATTAGAGAAGTTGGTTGAGATATGTTTGTTCTCTTTTTCACAGTAGACCATTCCTTTTGAAATATTGAGGGACAATTTAATGTTGTAGAAGGTTGTATGGAATCTTCATCCAGTAGATTCAGATGTCAAAGTAATTGCAGTCCCATGTCAAACTTATAAATCATATATGGTCTGTTGTGATATGTGAAACACAATTTAAAATGGAAACCCCCAAAATATTGAATATTATGAGAGTGTAAAATTTGGAAAAATGCTTAAAAAGATTTCTTCCTTTTTCTAAAGCAATTGTAGAGAAGTCTGGGATGATTTGAATTGTGTGTTCTTCCTAAGTTAAATGTTGTTTTTCTCTTCTTACTCACATAACAAATTCTTTGAAAGAGATATTTTTCAAACATATAATACTATAACTCTTGGTTTGTTTAGAATTGTCTTTGAAAGAGCTCTATGAACTCTATATATCATATTTGCTGTAGTTGTGATGTGAGGTAAAAGCCATTGAATTATTTTAGATACTCTGATCCTCATTGAATTGAGTCATTCGGGAGATCCGGGCTCGTAAGTGAAGGTCGCAAGTTATTTTGCTATTCAACTGACTTTCGTTTCTGGGGTTTCGAGTTACGTGCTACGAGCTGCAATTCATTGCGATTTGTATAAATCGCAAGTTAATGCCCTCCAAGCCTTTGATCATTCACAGCCCCAAGAGTCCCGAATGCTAAAATCGCAAATCGCTATTCAATTACTCCAATTCCCCATCGCTAACCAGTCTGTCAAGCACGCAAATGGCAAATATCTAATTACAAGTTAATGGTACCAAGGAGGTCTTGCAAACTGCTTAATGACAAATTGGAGCACTTTAAAAGCAAATAAAAAAAATACTTTACATTAATGAAGAGTGAAAGTGATGTTAGGTCTTATAATTAATAGCACAACAGCTTACGGGCTTCAACCTCCAAGCCCATAGGACTTTGAAATCCAACCTCCATTTTTTCAAAGTCCTACGGCCTTCACCTATGAGTTACAGGCTTGGAGGCTGTATAGTCAGTATACCCACTTAAAAATTGTTCTTGGCAAAAATCCACAACTGCTGGGAATCAAGTTAAATACCGGTGTAAAGGACAGATAAGATAGTGCAACATATATGTGTTTGTATATTTAGAAATAAAGATTTCAAATCAGTTGTTTTAGCTACAGCCTCAACAACGTATATCTTTTCCTCACACTAATCCTATTGATAAATTATATTTTCAAAGATTTCTTTATCAAATTTAAACGGAGATACAGTTTTTTGTGTGGAGTGGATTTTAGTTACTATCTCCATATACAATCTATTGAAACAGATATTTTTGAAAGAACTTTTTGTTTATCAATTGTTATTTTAAACACACCCAACTAAAACATATTTTGATAATTAATATTTGTTTAATGTCTTCATCATATTAATATATGAACAATCATAAAATTGTTTACTACAGTAGCTTATATATACTAATTACTTATAGACTTTGGGGTAAAACTTTTCAGTAATATTTTGCTAAATGTATTCTGCCATCTTGATTTCTTAACAACACCCTTAATTAAAATTGTCTGACAGAATTTCCTCAAAATATTAAATTGCCAGTACCACCTGAAAATCTAACATTTTTGACAGATTGTAAAACAACCTCAAAGTCATAAATGAGTAAGAACTAAGCTTAAATGGGATGTTTAACTCAAAAGTGTGTAGCAAGCAAGATTAGCTTCTTACTCTGCTAACTGAATTAAACACTTGAAATTACTACTTGGTTGCTCCCTTTATCTACTGAGGACACTGGTAAAATTTCCTGTGATGTTTATTTGTAATGGCCTTATGTAGTAGAGGAAATAACTATAGAGATTAGATTTCTACTTGTTTAGACTGTGAGAAAATGTGGACATTTGTTGCATCTCATATACTATTGTGTGTTTTCTGTGACTAGTATTATCTACCCCATTATCCACACTAGCTGTAAGTACACTTCTGTCTGTTATGATGAGCCTACCATGTAATACTAGACTAGTTGGTAAATAAACCAACATTTTATTTTCATACCCTAAATACAATTAAGAAATAACCATAGCTTATGCGCAAAACTGCAATGGTAGACTATGCATATTATATAGTTTGTGGGAAACTGAACTGCATTACTTAGTTTGTCACATCTCTTCTATTATTGCTATTTAGAGATGACCTTAATAATATATGTTCTATGTTAACTATTGACACTGAGATAATAGTAATGTGATGTAGCTTGGCACTTGCATAGGCATTGACATAATATAGTAATGCAAACAGAAATTTATAGTATATCAAATGCTATCTTAACTGTTTTTAATTGTTCATATAAAAGCAATTAAGACAAAGCCATTAAAATTAATATGCAACTATAATTTTAAAACATATTTAAATCCCATAACCTGAATGTATTAACCTATTACAGGTATGTTTAATTGGAAATTGTTGAGGGATATATTTAGCAATAAAGTTTTATAGATAGCAAAGTTTGTGTTTTTTCCTTTTTTATATGCCTTATTATTAAAATAGTGGTTGCTAAATTATATAACATAAATCCTGAGAGTAGATTTCCATTACTCATGTAATTATTCCATAATAGGTATGTAGCAATACATATTGCAGTACAAAAAAGCTCTATATAGTCAGCAAAAACAAGACCTCGAGCAGACTGTGGCTCTGATTAGGAGCTTCTTATTTCAAACTTCAGAATTAAATTATAGAAAAGAGTAAAAATCATCAGACCAAACGGATCAGATCCTTAACTTTCTTACAATGTCAATGCAGTTAATAAAGATAGATTGTCTCACATTAATTAATAATTATATGTACATCTAGTTTACGGCTCCATGTTCTCTCCCCTGTGTCTCTTCCCCCTCCTCTCACTCCCCTGCGTCTCTTCCCCCTCCTCTTTCTGTGCCTCTTCCTGCCTGTCTCTTCCCCCTCACCCTCTGTGTCTCTCCCCACTCTGTGTCTTCCACCCTCTCCCTCTGTGCCTCTTCCCCCACCTCTCTCTGTGTGTCTCGCCACTGTGTCTCTTCACCCCTTCCTCTGTTCCCCCCCCCTCTGTGCCTCTTTCCCCCTCTCTCTGTACCTCTTCCCCCCTTTCCCGCGCTTCGAGAGCAGATGAAAGAGTGGGGAAGAAGGGTGGGTAGAGGCACAGAGGGAGAGTGGGGAAGAGGGGAGGAAGAGTGGGGAAGAGGGGGGGAGAGGCACAGAGGGAGAGTGGGGAAGAGGGAGAGTGGGGAAGAGGGGGGAGAGGCACGACACAGAGGGAGAGTGGGGAAGAGGCACAGAGGGAGAGTGGGGAAGAGACACAGAGGGAGGGGGGAGAGACACAGAGGGATAGGTGGGAAAGAGACACAGGGGAGGTAGATGAGGGGGAAAAGACACACGGGAGGGAGAACAGGGGGAAGATACACATGGGAGGGAAATGGGGGGGGAAAGGGGAACAGACACAGGGGGAAGGGGGAAAGAGACACAGGCCAGGGGGGAACAGGCACAGAGGGAGAGGGGGGAAGAGGCACAGAGGGAGAGGGGGGAAGAGACACAGGGGGGAGAGATACAGAGGGTGAGGGAGGAAGAGACACAGAGGGAAAGGGGGGAAGAGGTACAGAGAGAGGGGGAAAGAGGCACAGAGGGGGGGGAACAGAGGAAGGGGTGAAGAGACACAGTGGCGAGACACACAGAGAGAGGCGGGGGAAGAGGCACAGAGGGAGAGGGTGGAAGACACAGAGTGGGGAGAGACACAGAGGGTGAGGGGGAAGAGACAGTGAGGAAGAGGCACAGAAAGAGGAGGGGGAAGAGACGCAGGGGAGTGAGAGTAGGGGGAAGAGACACAGGGGAGAGAGTGCAGGGGGGAAGATACACAAGGGAGGGAAATGGAGACACGAGGAAGGCCTTAACAGACACAGGGGGAGGGGTAAAGAGACACAGGCCAGGGGGGAACAGACACAGGGGAGGGTTGGGGGAGACACAGGGGGGAAAAGAGATGCATGGGAGGGAGAAGGGGGAAAGAGACACAGGGGAGGGGTTTAGAGACACGGGAGGGAGAGGGAGGTAAAAACACAGGGGGGCAGGAGATACAAAGGAGGTAGACGAGGTGGAAGGAGACACAAGGGAGGATGAGGAGGGGGGAAATAAGACACGAGGGAGGAAGTAGACAGAGGGAGAGACTCGCAATGAGCTCCAAAGGGGCTCATTGCAAGGCCTGTGATGAGCGCCAAAGGCGCTCATCACAAGGCCAGTAAAGTAGAGGGGGAGAGGCTTACATTGTGTGGCAAACAGCATTGCCAGGCTTTAGTTTTTATTGCCGTCATTTTTGACGGGCAAGTTGCTAGTTATTTATAAATATTGTTCTGGAAGGAGACACAAGGTGGAAGGAGACACAAGGGAGGGTGAGGAGGGGGGAAATAAGACACGAGGGAGGAAGTAGACAGAGGGAGAGACTCGCTATGAGCTCCAAAGGGGCTCATTGCCAGGCCTGTGATGAGCGCCAAAGGCGCTCATCACAAGGCCAGTAAAGTAGAGGGGGAGAGGCTTACATTGTGTGGCAAACAGCATTGCCAGGCTTTAGTTTTTATTGCCGTCATTTTTGACGGGCAAGTTGCTAGTTATTTATAAATATTGTTCTGGAAGGAGACACAAGGTGGAAGGAGACACAAGGGAGGGTGAGGAGGGGGGAAATAAGACACGAGGGAGGAAGTAGACAGAGGGAGAGACTCGCAATGAGCTCCAAAGGGGCTCATTGCAAGGCCTGTGATGAGCGCCAAAGGCGCTCATCACAAGGCCAGTAAAGTAGAGGGGGAGAGGCTTACATTGTGTGGCAAACAGCATTGCCAGGCTTTAGTTTTTATTGCCGTCATTTTTGACGGGCAAGTCGCTAGTTATTTATAAATATTGTTCTGATTATAGATTTGTTTCAATATATAATATTGAAACTCTATTAAATTAATATTAACTCTATTAAATTTACAATAAAGTTTTTACACCTGTTAGAAATAAAACATAAAAGTCAAATTATTTTGTTTGGTGATTTTACTTTTACTATTAATAATAATTTAGGTAAATCTAATTCTAAAAAAAAAACTAATTCTAATAAAAATGTATACAAGTTTAAAAAAAGCTTTAGATAGATTATTTCTTATTGATATTTGGAAAAAATGACATCCTAAAAAACTAACAGAGCTCCTCCCTGGCAGAGCTCCCCACTGCAAATGAGGCTTGTAATGCTTGTTCCGGTAAAAAAAATGGAAATGGCACCATCTGATTGACTGAAAATTGATTGACATCATTTTCAACCAATCAAAAGGCACCAAAATGTGAGCCAATCAGAATGGGATAGACCCCTATATCCCATTCTGATTGGCTGATGTACTTGTCAATCTTTTGTCAAATAATCAGGAGGCACTTTTGCCTTCAGTCAATCAGAATGGGATACACCTGACAGGATATATCCCATTATGATTGGCTGAATGCATCTGCACCTTCTGATTGGCTGCAATCTGATTGACAATGTCAACAGCCAATCAGAAGATGCAGATGCTTGGAGCAAATCACAATGGGATACACCCCCACGGGGTGTATCTCATTCTGATTGGCTGAATGGAATAGAACCTTCCGATTTGCTGCAATCTGACAGTGACAACAGCCACTGCTTGCGCCGCGATCTGCGCATGCGCGGCTTGCGCCGCGCTCTGCGCAATGCGCAGCAGTTTATCATTGTCAAACTGCGATTCGTCTGAAGCGTGACGACGAATCGCAGTTAGAAAATTATAATATGTGATAGAAATGTAGGAATCATGATAAATTTAAGAAACAATGTTGAGGTACCATTTGTGTGACTTAATGATAAATAAAATAATGGATAATTTATACTTTTTTTTTTATAATATAATGGATTAAAGGATTTTTTATATTTAATGCTTAACACCTTTTATTTGAAGCTTCATTAAAACCATTTACATTATGTGAAACGAGCGACTTGCCTGTAAAAAATGTTGGCAATAAAATGGTAAGTCTGGCATTGCTGTTTGCCCCACAATGAGAGTCTATGGCCCTTTGAGCCCCTTTGGCGCTTATTACAAGTTTGCCCCCCCCCCCATGTTGTTTTGGGGCATTGCGATCAGATTTACTGCCTTGGGTTGTGTTACTGGCTTGTTTTCAGTGTTACAGCCTTGTTTGAAGTGTTACTTGCTTGGGTTAAATGTTACTGGCTTGGATTAAGTGTTACTGTGTTACATTAAGTCGTACTGTTTAGGGGTCGTTTTTATGTCCTTGGGGCTCGTCTTTGTCCTGTTTACGTTTTTTCGGCAGCCATTTTTTTCTTGCTTAGTTGATTTTCATTACAAGTCACAAAATATTGCTCAAATTAACTTGCAACCTCACTCAACTTGCTCCCTGGCTCTCCCCCTGCGCTGTGTGTGAGTTTGTAAGTTAATTTGAGGCATATAAACAGATAAGTAATTACAACTTCCCAAAAGGGTTTATTGCTATGTCTATAGCGCTTCACAAGCGATATAAAGAGGACGGTGCAATTAAATATATAAAGTTGGCTCGTGCAGGGATGGGTATGGATAGAGAAAAGCAAAGTGGATATTAATCTGAGGTTATTCAATGGTCACACCAAATAAAACCACAAGGCGGAAAGTGATGGAAATAAAATGGAATGATATAGTTCTCAAGATAGTGTCCTTTCTTCTTCCCGGTTGTGTCCAGAATAGTCCCAAGTGTAATTAAAGTGTGTCCTCCAATAAATTCAATCCTGGTTGCAATGCCGCTTCCTCCAGACAAGTACTGTCCACAAAGTACTCAAAATGCCCCAAAAAACAAGAAGAGGGGTGGGAGGGACAAGCGCAAAACCAAACCAATCGTGAAGTAGGTACATCAAGGATTTATATAGCAAATTATAAAAAATTACATTCACATTCAATATGATATCAATTCACGTTATATACGAGATGTCACAGATATTGTCCTGTCGTTGATTGGTGTTTTTAATCCAGACTGCCCGATGTTTAGTGTCTCACTAGTCCAATATCCAATATATAAATTTTACAGGGATACTTTTACAGTTAAAGATAGAAAACAAATAATCAAAACTGGCTTAGTGCTTCAGTGTCCACACACAGATCCAGACCTCACTCCCCAGACTGAGACATCTATTGTTGAGGTTAGCAAGTCTCACATAAGATGCTCCAATATCAGTGAGTTTAGGGTCAGCACAAATGACAATTCATATAATGTTTTCTCTAATCTTATAATGGGGCTTCTCACATCAGGGGAACATAGGACCAACATGGTGAAAATAGGTAAAATAGCAGCAACGATAAAATAAATAATGTAATTATAATAAAAGATAGAAAGATCAAATTGGATCCTACTAGACGCTTTTCGGCCAAGTCTTGGCTTTTCTCAATGGTGATCTTGAATAAAAATGTTCCCCTGATATTTGGGCTGTCTTTTTGCATCCTCCTCAGTGCCCTTTCCCCTCCTCATTGGCAACAAATTCCCATCATTCACCACTCCTGGAAACTGGGAGCCGGACATTACTCCCGGCATGCATTGCCCCCGGAAGTGGAACAGGTGGAGGGGGAAAAAAAGCAGGAAGTGACGTCACTCCTGGCATGCATTGCACCAGAAGTGGAAAAAAAACAAAAAACAAAGGAAGGCATATTTTGTTTTTTTTTGTTTTTTTTTGGAGTCCCTCGTTTTGGCCGTAAAAACCATATTTTTGTGAAGTTCGTATTTTTTCGAGATCCGCATTTTTTGTTCCACAATTTTTTCGAAGTCCTACAGGCCGCAATTTTTTAACTCATTTTTTTTAAAGTGCTACTGTCCTCCCGCTGTAAGGTGTTTAATGCAGTTTTAAGCAATTCTGTTGATCTCCAAGCATTTCTACCAATGCAGCATCACCTTTGGCGCTCATTGCCCAGCTAAGTCGTGGGGGCGTTGGGATGAGCACCTGCACCACTCATCTCCACAACCGCAATGAGCGCCCTTGGCGCTCATTGCCTGGCCGCAACTGCGAGCCTTGGTTTGCGAGGCCTGCAGTTGCGGGGCTCACTGTGAGAGCCAGGAATTTTTATTTAGTGTTACCAACAACTTTTGGCAAGCCCGCAATTACGACAACTATATATGTGATTAATTTTAGATCCAAAACCGAAGGCGCTCCTTGCCAGCATATGCAGACCTTTGCAAAATTTACGGACTTACGAAACAAAAATACAAGATGCGTTACCACCCATTACGACCTTGCAAAAACTGCCTGAAACCTGTGCACATGAAAACATGAAAACACAATAAATACACACAACAAATACATAAAAAGCTTACCTACAGCAAGGGGGGGGGGGCACACAGGACCTCAAAAACTGAAGTTACACCTCAATTTAACTCGAAATAAAAGAGTTTAGAAACCTACGGGTTTTCCGAAAAAGACGTACGAGATCCAAAAACAAGGACGCAACCCGTGCGACCCGAAAAACATTAGAAACACAATAAACACACACAACAAACACATAAAAAGCTTACCCATAGCAAGGGGGGGGGGGCACCCAGGACCTCTGCAAGTGAAGTTACACCTCGATTTAAGTCCAAATTTCGGAGTTTAGATACCCGAAAATCACCTAAGCGAGAGAAAAAATGGCCGCTGAACGAAACGAAAACGAGGCTAAACGACCCTAAACACGCAAAACGCCACCAAACACCTACGGATTTTCCGAAAACGTCGGGCGACATCCGAAAACAAGGACGCAAAATCAGCCACAGCCGCACTAACTTATACAATCTGGAAGTACACAGCTACCCTAACGGATTTGCCTCACACACGCACACTATTACACTACACACTGCACACATTCATGATGCTTACACAGCAGCTCCACAGCACTGATGCTGCAGCAATATGAAAACAGATTGCCAGCTCTTCAACACAATGCTTCCTGCATATATTACTTCACAATAGGTAAAGCATAATAATTTCTTATTTTATTAATTATTCATTGCCTTACCAAAAAAAAAACACCAACGCTGCTCATAGCACACAAACAACCAAGAGCCGAAGGCTCTCAGCTTGAGGCTCGCAATGAGGGCCGAAGAATCTTGAAACACCAACAAAATACATTTTGCACACAAACAACATTACCTGCCTTACAATCTTATTGTCGTCATTTTTTGCTACTATTATATAAGGCAAATATATTGTAATATTATTGTATTATATATAAACATTATCTCTAAAATATTGTATAAAAACATCAGATGACATCACATTTTTGTTGGTAAAAAACAATTAGTAAGTTGAATAATTAATAAAACTCTAACCTTTTATATAAACATCATATCATTATTTTATTTTTAAAATGTCCCTTTTATCTTGATGTGGAAGTATGAGGAACTGGGGGAGGGATGGGGAAGATAAATCCCTTTAAGATTACATGACTAGGGAACACACTCATGCATTACCAGAGTGCACCACAGTATGTCTCTCCCAGGAAAGATTTGATCCATGAAAGCATTTGATCCTCCTCCCTTCTTAACAACTCTTGAGGATGCAATGGGCCGCCAAGTAACAACAGAAAGAGTATTTTTATTACGGTACACACATACAAATGTAACTATGTAATTACAAATGGCTAGTATACTTTTTCTGTCATGTGTTTTTGCACCACGACACCTGACTTTAATATTTATTTACTCTTGCAGTTGATTCATATCTTTTCAACTAATTTCTAGTCTTTGTTATTTAATATGTTTCTGAGCATTTACTTAGTAGTACTTTGGCAATGAGCGCCGCAGAAAAAATGCCGGACAAACAAAACGAAAAAGAGGCTACAGCACTATAACCACGGAAAACACGTACCGATAATCCGCTAAAACGCATACCACACATTATCCGCCATTTTAGGATAATGCGGAAGTACACAGCTACGTTAACAGTTTCGGATCGCGCACACACACTATTACACTGCACACGTTCATCACGCTTACACAGCACCTCCACGCCACTAATGCTGCTGCAACATCAACACAGATTGCCAGCTCTTCAACACAATGCATAAAAATACGTATATTCATTTATTAATTTGAATTCTATATTTCAGTAGTACACAGAAAACAACATTAGCTACCTTACAATTCCATGTGTATATTAATAACTAAACAACTTTTAAAACATACACATCTGATTGCTGTCATTTTTTGACGGGCAATACGCTAGTATATAATATACTAAAACAGCATCAGTCTAGTTGATGAGACTGATATCTGTTAAATGTTGCATATAATGCTTAATGGATGGATCTCTGTTTGATCCTAATTATGGGAGATCGATCAGGACTCACATTATTATTTGATCATAATTTTTATATCTCCACTGGATCAATACACAGAGATTCCAAAATCGAAAAAAAAAAATGGTTTTGCTAAAACAGCAATATACAATACTGTTCTCAAAAATCCCTATTATTGGGTCAAGGTAAATCAGAGTAATCAAATTCTTAATATCCCTGATGAATCCAAATTAAACACTACAGGGAAATGCGCGTCGGGAGGGTAAGCAGGCTGCAGGGGTAAGCTTTCCCACTCTATTTATATGCTTTTTATGGAAAGATTGAATATTCTATGACTACAGCAAAAATACATTTCTGTGATTTCCTCTGAATCCGAATTTTGATTGCTTATATGTACAGTATATAATAACAAGGAGAGCTGCATAAAGGTTTTTGCTGCATCTCTTGCTTCCTTCTCTCCCTTTTATCCCTACTGTCTCCCTCTAGCTCCCCCCGCCTTTCTCTCTCCCTTTCTCCCGCGTCCTAGACCTTTCTCTCTCCCTCCCCCGCCCTTATCTCTTACTCCATTCTCATATATTTTCTCTCTTGTCCCCTCCCTTCTCTCTTCCTTGTTTCTTCCTATTTCTTCCATTTTCTCCCTTCTCCATCTCGTCAGTATATTTTGTCATTAGAGAAGTTGGTTGAGATATGTTTGTTCTCTTTTTCACAGTAGACCATTCCTTTTGAAATATTGAGGGACAATTTAATGTTGTAGAAGGTTGTATGGAATCTTCATCCAGTAGATTCAGATGTCAAAGTAATTGCAGTCCCATGTCAAACTTATAAATCATATATGGTCTGTTGTGATATGTGAAACACAATTTAAAATGGAAACCCCCAAAATATTGAATATTATGAGAGTGTAAAATTTGGAAAAATGCTTAAAAAGATTTCTTCCTTTTTCTAAAGCAATTGTAGAGAAGTCTGGGATGATTTGAATTGTGTGTTCTTCCTAAGTTAAATGTTGTTTTTCTCTTCTTACTCACATAACAAATTCTTTGAAAGAGATATTTTTCAAACATATAATACTATAACTCTTGGTTTGTTTAGAATTGTCTTTGAAAGAGCTCTATGAACTCTATATATCATATTTGCTGTAGTTGTGATGTGAGGTAAAAGCCATTGAATTATTTTAGATACTATGATCCTCATTGAATTGAGTCATTCGGGAGATCCGGGCTCGTAAGTGAAGGTCGCAAGTTATTTTGCTATTCAACTGACTTTCGTTTCTGGGGTTTCGAGTTACGTGCTACGAGCTGCAATTCATTGCGATTTGTATAATCGCAAGTTAATGCCCTCCAAGCCTTTGATCATTCACAGCCCCAAGAGTCCCGAATGCTAAAATCGCAAATCGCTATTCAATTACTCCAATTCCCCATCGCTAACCAGTCTGTCAAGCACGCAAATGGCAAATATCTAATTACAAGTTAATGGTACCAAGGAGGTCTTGCAAACTGCTTAATGACAAATTGGAGCACTTTAAAAGCAAATAAAAAAAATACTTTACATTAATGAAGAGTGAAAGTGATGTTAGGTCTTATAATTAATAGCACAACAGCTTACGGGCTTCAACCTCCAAGCCCATAGGACTTTGAAATCCAACCTCCAT
This sequence comes from Discoglossus pictus, assembly GCA_027410445.1. NCBI lineage: Eukaryota > Metazoa > Chordata > Amphibia > Anura > Alytidae > Discoglossus > Discoglossus pictus. Next base: position 249,597,709 of record CM050166.1, read on the forward strand.
TTTTTCAAAGTCCTACGGCCTTCACCTATGAGTTACGGGCTTGGAGGCTGTATAGTCAGTATACCCACTTAAAAATTGTTCTTGGCAAAAATCCACAACTGCTGGGAATCAAGTTAAATACCGGTGTAAAGGACAGATAAGATAGTGCAACATATATGTGTTTGTATATTTAGAAATAAAGATTTCAAATCAGTTGTTTTAGCTACAGCCTCAACAACGTATATCTTTTCCTCACACTAATCCTATTGATAAATTATATTTTCAAAGATTTCTTTATCAAATTTAAACGGAGATACAGTTTTTTGTGTGGAGTGGATTTTAGTTACTATCTCCATATACAATCTATTGAAACAGATATTTTTGAAAGAACTTTTTGTTTATCAATTGTTATTTTAAACACACCCAACTAAAACATATTTTGATAATTAATATTTGTTTAATGTCTTCATCATATTAATATATGAACAATCATAAAATTGTTTACTACAGTAGCTTATATATACTAATTACTTATAGACTTTGGGGTAAAACTTTTCAGTAATGTTTTGCTAAATGTATTCTGCCATCTTGATTTCTTAACAACACCCTTAATTAAAATTGTCTGACAGAATTTCCTCAAAATATTAAATTGCCAGTACCACCTGAAAATCTAACATTTTTGACAGATTGTAAAACAACCTCAAAGTCATAAATGAGTAGGAACTAAGCTTAAATGGGATGTTTAACTCAAAAGTGTGTAGCAAGCAAGATTAGCTTCTTACTCTGCTAACTGAATTAAACACTTGAAATTACTACTTGGTTGCTCCCTTTATCTACTGAGGACACTGGTAAAATTTCCTGTGATGTTTATTTGTAATGGCCTTATGTAGTAGAGGAAATAACTATAGAGATTAGATTTCTACTTGTTTAGACTGTGAGAAAATGTGGACATTTGTTGCATCTCATATACTATTGTGTGTTTTCTGTGACTAGTATTATCTACCCCATTATCCACACTAGCTGTAAGTACACTTCTGTCTGTTATGATGAGCCTACCATGTAATACTAGACTAGTTGGTAAATAAACCAACATTTTATTTTCATACCCTAAATACAATTAAGAAATAACCATAGCTTATGCGCAAAACTGCAATGGTAGACTATGCATATTATATAGTTTGTGGGAAACTGAACTGCATTACTTAGTTTGTCACATCTCTTCTATTATTGCTATTTAGAGATGACCTTAATAATATATGTTCTATGTTAACTATTGACACTGAGATAATAGTAATGTGATGTAGCTTGGCACTTGCATAGGCATTGACATAATATAGTAATGCAAACAGAAATTTATAGTATATCAAATGCTATCTTAACTGTTTTTAATTGTTCATATAAAAGCAATTAAGACAAAGCCATTAAAATTAATATGCAACTATAATTTTAAAACATATTTAAATCCCATAACCTGAATGTATTAACCTATTACAGGTATGTTTAATTGGAAATTGTTGAGGGATATATTTAGCAATAAAGTTCCATAGATAGCAAAGTTTGTGTTTTTTCCTTTTTTATATGCCTTATTATTAAAATAGTGGTTGCTAAATTACATAACATAAATCCTGAGAGTAGATTTCCATTACTCATGTAATTATTCCATAATAGGTATGTAGCAATACATATTGCAGTACAAAAAAGCTCTATATAGTCAGCAAAAACAAGACCTCGAGCAGACTGTGGCTCTGATTAGGAGCTTCTTATTTCAAACTTCAGAATTAAATTATAGAAAAGAGTAAAAATCATCAGACCAAACGGATCAGATCCTTAACTTTCTTACAATGTCAATGCAGTTAATAAAGATAGATTGTCTCACATTAATTAATAATTATATGTACATCTAGTTTACGGCTCCATGTTCTCCAGGTATTACACTTGCTCTATTCACTAGTCATCCTGGAATGAGAACAACAATAAAATCTGCCCAGATACATTTTTCATGATATCTTTTATGAAGGAGTTTGTCAAGTCTTAGTAATGCATGTTCCCAAAATATTCAGTGCATGTTCCCAAATATGCAGTACCACTTTCAGTTCGTTAACAGTCATGTTCCTCATTGCAAATGGATTTCATAGTGGACCTATTGTTAACCTATGGGTATAATACTGCTATGGTGTTAATTGACAGACTTATCAAAATGATTTTGAATATTTTGAAATAAACTTTTGAAAAAAATAAATGATTGGTTGAGTTTAGGTCCATATTCACTTGTATGTGACTGTGAAGTTATTGTCCCTCACAAGATGGAACTTCATTGTATTCATTATTTCATAGATCTTGTTATACTGAGCTATAGGAATACCAAGCCTTACAGGTTCATCTCTTTATATTTTGTATTTTATATGTTGAGTCTATGCCCTTTTTTAAACCTGAGACAAAAACAACTATTCTTTTGTATAGTGTTTATTCCAAATCGGAAGCAGTTCAAAAACATTTCCCTAATGACCACAGCTGCAAACTTTGGTTTATTGGTGAATTTGCTGTGCTTCTAGAGGATTATGTTTGCCACATAATTTTAATATAATTAGAACACTTTAATACAACCAATGTGTAGCTGTACAGGTGCTAGCTCCTAACCAATGACAGAGCTTAACACATTCTAGCAAAGACTTTCTAACCAATCAACCTTTAGATTGTAAGTTACAAGTTTACAATCTTGTAGGGCGTTTTGGTAAAAACATTTCTACAAAGATTCTAAGCTCAAAACAGGACCCTCCCTTTTCTGAAGCTTGTTAATATTGTATTTTCCTTGTGCAGAAAATATATGCTCATGGATGGAGAGTTGGCTAAAAGACAGGAAAAAAAGGGCTGTTGTGAATGGAAAATGTATTTGATTGGACTAATGTGGTAAATGGGATTCCTCAGGGTCCAGTATTAGGTCTTCTTCTTTTTAACATATTTATTAATGACCTAGAAGTAGGATTGGAAAGCATGGTCTACATTTTTGCTGATGACTTGAAGTTGTGCAAGTTGAAGGGATTTACATAAAATAGAGGAATGGGCATCTAAATAGAAGATGAGATGTAATACGAATAAATTTAAAGTTATGCATCTGGGAAGGAAAATAGCCATGCAATTTATAATCTTAACGGATTGTATCAGATATTAAGGTGTATCAGATATTGAAAGGGATTTGGAAGTACTTGTGGAAAACCACCTAGGTAACAGTGCTCAATGCCAATCAGCAGCTGCAAAGGCAAATACAATATTAGCATGTATTAAGAAGGGTATATAAGCAAGGAAAGCAAATATAATTCTGCCACTATACAAATCCCTAGGACGCCCTCATTTGGAATAGGGAGTACAATTTTGGGCACCACTTTATAAAAAGGACATTTTATAGCTGGAAAAGGTACAGAGAAGGGCTACAAGACTAATAAGGGGAATAGAGGGACTCAATTATGAAGAAAGACTAACCAAATTAAGCTTATTTTCTCTAGAAAAAAGGTGTCTAAGAAGAGATACATTACCTTATATAAATGCATCCAGGGCCAGTATAAAGATTTGTAAAGTGACCTTCACAGGGTTCTTCACAGTAAGGGTGGTTAATCTGTGGAATTCTCTACCAGAGGAGGTGGTAACAGCGAATTCGATAGATAACTTTAAAAGGGGACTGCATTTATTTCTAATTAAAAAGGGCATTCAGGGTTATCCTGGATAATTAGAGAGGGAGTATTGATCCAGGGAGGAATCTGATCGCCAGAATCTGGGGTCAATTATCTGGGGAAATTATTCTTTTTTTCCTTTAAGACGATTGGCAAAGTTTCAATTAGGTTTTTTTTTTTTTCTGTTTTCTACCTCTGGATCAATGAATTAACAACTAATCCACTTATTGCAGATCAGAGGAGATCCTAAAAGGTTGAACTTGATGGACTGAAAGTCTTTTTCAACCTCAATTACTATATAACTATGTATTTTCCTTGTTCTTATCCCATTTACAGAGCTACGGAATATGTTGGCGTGGTACAAATAAAAGTTAATAAAAGTAATCAGTGTTTACACATGTAATAGTAGGGATTCCTAGCTATTCAAAACCTTTGGCAATATTTAATACATGACATTTTTTATTAACTGAAAGACCCGATTTTTTAAGATTTATTCTTATTGGAAAGCAATAGTTAAGATCCTAGAACTTTTCAGACTAGAGCTATATGCCACATTTTTAAGGAGGAAAAAGTGGCTAGTGAATATTTTTGCGTCTGGCTTGTTTGTGTGATATCTATTCCTGTTAGTTTATATTACATTTTTTATTTTTTATTTTATAATTTTATTGATTTGAAATAAGTAATTTTTATTGAGTAAAATATAGTTGAGACCTGCTTTTTTGATATACATAATTTGTGTCGTTGGGACATTTCTTTTTTATTAATACATTTCTTATACACTCGACCCAATGCATCATTAAAGTGATATAATGATTATTATTATCAGCATTATTATAGTACATATTTAAATAAAGTATGAATTTAAAAAGAGAGGCCTTTACTCTTTTGAAAGTAATAAATATCATTTTATAATTATTTTTTGCATATGTATATTAAATTAATCAACATGTATATTTTACATTGATCTGTTGATTTACATTACATCAATAAGAGAAAGCTTAAATTAGGGATATACATTAATGGGGATTTATTTAAGTGTAACATTTAAGTTGTTAAGAAAACTAAATGTCTTGATTAAAGTGACGTAAGTGGTTATATTGGAAAGTATTAATTTTGGATGAGTCATTATGTTTAATTGTCACAATAATGCAATCCTTGCAATCTAATTATATTCCAAACAGGAAAGAACAATACATTTAATTTTGAAACAAAAATATTAAAATATATTTAAGATAAAATGTATCTCAAGATTTAGCATTATGACTGATTTCTCCATATGGTATAATGTTTTGCCAAGTTCCTTCAAATGTGCATCATTCAGAAATTGCTGGCTATGTCACAAAAAGTTGGGTTGTGCAAACAGCATATTAAAAAAAAAAAAAACTCTAACCAAATTGAACATATGGACTAAGGCTATTGTGATAGCCACAACCACAAATATATTCCTTATAAATTACTATATCGCTTTATTGTGGGTATATGATCGAAATGTGACTATTAACATGTTTGTATTCTCTAATGTTTTCCCAAGCCTGGACCCCCAAGAACCATTTTCACCAGGTCACTGGGTAAATTTTACTATTTTTGAATAGTCACAATATGTGTACCATTTGTTTCGGTGTGTATACAATGCATACAGTCAATTAAAATATTTTTGGGTTGTATCACTTTAAGGGCAACCAGTAGCTACTTCCAGTAGTCAACCATGATACCCAGTTTTCTCCCAGTCCCAGGGCTGGGCTAGGTTCATGGGTGGATTTCGAACTTGCTGTAGCTGTAAAAAGTACTCCATGGACTTCTATGGGGAAATCAACGGATCCAACTGACCCATCAAGCATAGCTAACTATGCTGTCAGACAGCAATTGAAACACTTTGTTTCAACAGATAAAAGGTCAAGTGGTGTCAAGTGCTTTGCAAGTTATATTCTTTTGATCTATTGTCTTGCGGGTTAACCACTAATTGGTATATACTTGGCTTTTGCCATTTGTCCTGAGCACCCATGCAATCTAATAGGGAGCTCAAATTGTTAGAAATGTAATTGAAGTCCTGTTGGCCACCAAAAGCGAATACACCTGGAGGCCACCCTGCTCTCCTAGCTGCCTCCTCTCTGACACAATAAAGTTATCTACCAGAGAGGATGTCGGCTAGGGATCAAGTAAATATACACAATATTGTCTCACAAACATTGAACACTAGGAACATCCCCTCCCCACTTAGAGGATGTTTTCTGTCCCTAGACATAAGCCTGTCGGCCCCCGATCATGGTTCCCTACTTAGGTTAAACCCCAACCCATCATCACTCTGTCTCCAAAAGGTCACAATACCCTGACAAACCCCTGATGTGTCCAAATATTGACCAGAGGTATTTGACATTTGGAGCCATAGATTTATCACACCTAGATGAAGAGATGGACAGGCTGGTTGCATGCCCTTGGTGGGAGATTATAGCCCACGTGGGGAAACTCAAAGTACCAAAGGTGTTAAATGTGTTTGTTTATGGAAAACAGCCCATTGTTATATTGGGTAATAAACTGTATGAAGCAGTGAACTGAATACTCTGTTAGGGGCACAGGTACATGGTGTGTTTCATTTAGAAGGAAGGCTTTTTTTTATTTTTCAAATAATTTCCGCATCTTGTCCTGAGAAACTGCAACTTGGTCTGCGAACCTGCAACTTGTCCTTGAATCCTGAGAAGACGTCCTGTGTGAAGGGATATCAAACTGAGGCAACCTGTCAATAGGTTGGGTCTAGCAAACTTTTCAAGCCCAACAAAGATTGGGTTGTCATAGTTCAAATACATTTCTTTTGCACTTGGCAGTTTTTTTCCTCTCTTAGCCCATTAGACTGACCCTGAACTATAAAAAGAATGGATGTCAACATGGCTAATAAGTATAAATGTATTTATGCCATAGAATCTTAGCCTAAGATTTGTTCCTTTATAATGTCTTAATATTTATTGCAGGACATCAGATTTGTTGTTAAAAAAGGTTAATGGGCTAATATAAGCACTTTTCACCTTAAACCTATTTTTTAGTTCACCATTAATTAACTTAAACATGCATGTGCAAACAGCAGCAAAGCAAACCTTTAACCCGAAAATATCATTTAAAAACATAGTTTAACTTATTAATGTCCACTGATGTACCCCTCCACACATCTCACATTGTCCTGAGCACTACTGAAAAAAAAATGAAGAAATTCAACACAGACAAAACTGATTAGACTGTTGGTAAGGCTTGCCTATTGTACATTTTTGCTCAGGGCAATGTTTTTTCTTGCAACCCAACCCACCTCTTTCATTAATTAGGTACACTTTTCAAATAAAAAATTCTGACTAAAGCTTTGATTTGCTTCTGTTTATCATGAAAACCACTTACTTACTGGCCCTTTAATTCTACTCGATACATAAAGCATGAATGCCACTAAGTAGGTTAACTGTGAGTAATACAAGAATGTATACATTATTACATGTCTCCAGAGATGGGGAAGACATGTCAATGGTGATATTGAGTAAAATTCTCCTAGATCAACTTTCAAACTTTTCTATATTAGGTGTCACAATTAAGCAAAGAAAGTCATAAGTAGCTCAATTACCCAGCATCTCAGTCAAAATTCTTATACCCTGCTTGAAATACTGGGGATTTATTATTATTATTATTATTATTATTATTATTATATTTTATTTGCAACGATCCAATATATTCTGTAGCACTATACAGGAGTTAAGTACAAGGCAAAAACAATATTAATGCATTGCAAAATAAAGGAAGGCAAAGTCCTACAGATTAAAATGAAACATATATCTTGCTTGTTTACAAAGCAATTACAAGATTGAAAATTTGCAAATTTATATTCTAAGGGTTTTGGTGATATAGAAGAGAGTGAAAGATGTAAGTTTGGAGTTTGTACGGCAGTAGGCTCAAGCAAGTGGAGGTGACTGTGTGTTGCTCTGTAGATTGTGGGTGTGAGTGATAAAATGTTGCAGAGTTGTGCATATTAAGGCTGAAGGTAATACACATTTTAAAAAACAATGTTTTTTAGTGATTAGTTTTATGGTTTTGAGGCAGGAAGATAATTGAGTGGAGCAAGGCACACCTTCATCTACCCACATTTCTCATATGATATCCAGTATTGCCCTTGGATGGCGTCCATATAAGAGATGAAATGGCGAGATTCTAATAGTGGCCTGATGTACCTTTCCAACTGTAAATATCACACAAGGTAATAACATGTCCAAGTTTTTTCCATCGCGGTCCACTACTTTACATTTCATTTGTAGTTTAATATGTCCACCACACCATCTGCTTGGGGGAGATATACTGATGTTCTCAATGATGCATAATAATTTCCACAGATCTGTCATCAGTTTAAACACAAATGGTCTGTAAGTATTTCTTTTGAAAATCCCACTCTAGAGAAAAGAAGAACCAGCTCTTCAGCCACATTCTTAGAGCTTGCAGTCCTCAAAGAAAAGCTGTGGGATACTGAGTTGCATAATTGACTACAACCAAGATTTACTGGTGCCCCTGAGCTGTCTACTAAAGCGATCCTATTAGATCCATTGTTATCCTTTCAAAAGTCTCCTCTATGATTGAGAGGTATCAAGGGGGGCCTTAATTGGGGTCAAGGACTTGTTAGCTGGCAGTCTGGATAGGACAGACAATAATGTGGTAGTTCTGCATAAATTCCAGGGCTATTGCAACTAAACCCTTCCTTCTGTTGCAATAATCACATACATAGTTGTTGGTGTAGGCCACGTTTGCGATGTTGGTCATGCAATGTTAACCAACATCGCAAACGTGACCAAAAAACCCATTGACCCAGGGCTCAAAACACCCCAGGGACTCCAGCACTATGTGCACTCCAGCTCCCCGGCACTCCGGGGGGGGGGGGGGGGCAATAGCGCATGCGCACACACGGAAGGGAGAGGAGGAAGTGAGAGACACGGGAGGGAAAGAAACAGAGGAGGGGGGACACAGGGGAGGGAGAGGAGGGGGAAAGAGACACAGAGGAGGGGGGAATAGACACAGGGGATGGAGAGGGGGCAAAGAGACACAAGGGAGGGAGAGAGGGAGAGACACAGGGGAGGTAGAGGGGGAGAGACACAGGGGAGGAGGAGGGGGAGAGACATAGGGGGAAAGACACACAGGGGAGGAAGAGGCTCTCAATCAGCACCAAAGGTGCTGATTGCGAGTCTTGTGATGGGTGCCAAAAAGGCAGGCAGGTTAGAGGGGGGAGAGCCTCGCAATGTGTGGCAAACACCATTGCCAGGCATCAAATTTTATTGCCATAATTTTTGATGGGCACTTGGCTAGTAGGACAATAATTATCTTTTCTATAAATGGACACTTTAAATGGACTTGATAATTATATTAACAGAGAATGATTCCTGACAACAATAGAAGTATCATAAAGGTAATCTAGAGTTACTAGAGGCTTCCAATTATGTGGAAGCAGCCAGTGCCTATTACTATTAGGATAATATAGCATTAGTGGTAACTACTCAGAAAGTGAACACAATCATAAAGCAGACCAACAACCAACAGTTGAATATGAAACACTGTCAATCAGATTTAAGGTCACTTCTCTTTTTTAAGAGTCAAGTTTAAGCATTTTGAGCAATGAGTCATGAAATGTTGTAGTTTTATGTACTGTTTTATTATTATAAATTGCTTCATTAGTGACTTTAAGATTGTTCAGAATAATATGAAAAAATCCATTAGCATCCTAAATTACCATGATCATGTGCCAGCCTTGCAATGACAATAAACGACCTCCGCGTTTTGAGATTTTGCTAGCGTCCTACATTAATATGATGGTGGAGCAACAATATGATTTAATTTAAATGGACACTAAATTCAGCACAATTTGTACCACATCACAGTAATGATCTCCTAAAAGCATGCTGAAATACTTTTTGAACATTTGCATTTTCACTGAAAATCAATAAAGAAAATTATTTGTTTACATGTGCCTCTAACTGCCCACTCCCAGACATGCAGCTTCTACTCAGTGTAGTGAGCAAAAGAAAAACAGTGTTAATCCTCAACAAATTAATCTGTGCATATTATGGAATACTGGAATCACACAGGTCACACATAGATGAGTAATCAGGTACTACAGTATATAGTGATATATTTTTTATTGGACAAAACATATTAAATTAAAACAACGTGTTTGAGTGTAACAACTCTGCTCTTCAAGTCAGAAGAAATACTAATAAATTACATATATATATATATATATATATATATATATATATATATATACATATACACACACACACACAGGTCAGGTCATGGTAGAGAGGTCAGACAAATTGCGGTCCCCTGGTGAAGGTACCTGCAACCCCCCAAATAACTTTGCTAAGATAATAATTTATGGGCAAGCAGAATAAGAGATGTAACAAAATGGCACCAGAAGAGTCCCTCAGACACAAATGTGCCTACCACATTACTGAGGAAGAGCTGAGGGCAAATACAAGTAGCACCAGATCCAATCAAGTGGTTGGGCAAAAGCAAAAAGGACAACTAGCTGCATATAAGTCTGGAGGGGAAAGGAATGCTGCTTCTGCACAGAACAATTCAGCATAGGAGCCTGGAATGTTAGAACTATGAACCAAGTCAAACTTCTTGTAATTAAACATGAGATGACAAGGTTAAACATTGATATCCTGGGAATTAGTGAGCTTAAGTGGACTGGAATGGGACATATCGCATCAGACAACCACCAGATCTTCTACTGTGGTCAAGAATCCCACAGAAGAAATGGAATATCCCTCATGGTCATTTAAAGGGTGGCCAAAGCAGTGCTCTTTTAAAACACAATACATGACAAAATTAATTCAGTTTGAATTCAAGGCAAGCCATTTTAACATCACAGTGATCCACAACATTATTTGCAATTTTTGAACATTTATTCTGTGTGCAGAATGCTTTTTTTTGGATTTAACTGTTACAATGGACTAATACAAATATTTTGGGATTCAGTCCTTGTCAGCTACAAAAAGTGAATACACGCCGGATGTACCAAGGAGCCACCTCAACTCCACGAGCCGACTCTACTCCGACTCAATATACGTATCTCTATCTGAGGGGAGGTTAGCTAGGAAGTGGGAACTTGCCACTGTTTTCCTCCCTGCTAAGGATGTGCCCAGAACCCACTAACAATCCCCCTACCCTCCTCTGAGTTTCCTGATTAACGGAGACCCAACCGACCCGATGAACTGAGCTTGCACACCCCAAATCTATTGTTCCCCACATGTAATACACCCAGACCCATAACCCAGACGCTTTGTATCCAGCAGTTACATTACCTAATCAATCCCTGCTGTGTCCAGATCCTGCCCATAGGAAGCTGATAACTGGAGGCTGTAGAACACTCAGCACCTAGTTTGAGAAAGAACAAAAATATAGTACAAGGACCTTGGATACAAACCTGACCCACGTAGGGTAGTTCAAAGGGGACAGAATATCTGAAATTTAGGTTTACCAAAGGAAGAGGCCCATTGGCGTATAAACATGTGACCTGGAAATATAACGTTTATGCTCTGTTGGGGACACATAAGCATGGTGTATTTAACTTAGGGAAGATGTTTAATTTTTTAATTTTTTTTTATTTCTGCAGCTTGTCCTGGACCCAGTAACTTGTCCTAAAATTCTGCAACTTTATCTGAGGAATGGTACCTTATCCTAGTCTATGGTTAAGTTATACTGTGTGTGGGGATTATGAAACTCTACAATCTGCGGGTATGATTGGTCTTCTTGGCCTATTCAAGCCCAACAAAGAGTGGGTTGTGACACCTACATTGTACATTTTTCTTTCCTGTTTTTTTACATATGTAAGCGTGATTTGGAAAAAGTCAGGTGTAAACTATGAGGAGAGAAAGACATGTGGAAAGTTTATAATGATTTTCTACGAACTAAATATACATACAATACTATATTTTAATGGTATAAGAATAATACATTACATAAAGGTTACTTAAGAAATTGAAAATATTTTTTATGAATACTTTCTATGTTATTTCAAGAATAAACCTGTTTTCCAAAGGTAGTGAAATGAAGTACAACAAATATCTTCACTACAATTTTATAAATAGGTTTTAACATACAAATATTGGTAATGCTTGGACTTTATTTGCACAAATTAATCACTGGTTGATTAAGGGATATTGAAATCTAAATATACCACATCTGATTCTTCACCATGCTGTATAGTTATAGTCATAACAGTCAGTTAGATTAGTAAAACAAGATCTTCCTGTCTGCACAAAGCCAGACTTCCTGGAACCTTATAATTCATGTGATTTTCGATACTCTGTAATTGTTTCTTTTAAACATGTTTTCATTACTTTGGACAATACTGAAATCAAACTCATTAGTCTGTAGCCACATGAGTGCTTCCTACTGCCATTTTTGATGGACATTTCCTCAGATTTGAATGGGTTGCATTATGCATCAATGTTCTCTTTTGCCTATGGGAAAAATACCAATGTTAACCCTTTCTCAGTCTCTGCAAGAGCTTCGTAAACTTTAGCTAATGGTACTGAAAGTACAAACCAAAGAACTTTGAGCGCCATTCAATTTCATGCCTGTAACCCGAAATTTGGGCTGCGGGTTACATTTTGTCTAAACATTTAAATGCATTAAATTGTCTCTAACTTGCAACTGCCCTCTCAAAGCCTCCAAACAGAAACCATGCACTCGTAAGTAGGATTTCAGGGGGCATGATCATATGATCTGTCAATATTTAAGCAAGCCCATAATTTACATCTTAGACACAGTAAATAGTAAATGAGACATGCCAGGATACTCTTTTATTACTAAAATTACATTTCATAGATCATAGTTGTCAAACTACGAGACGTTGTCACGCTTTGCATGGTGCGTACGAGTTAGGCGATGAGCACTGCACAAAGTGAGCCGTTAATGCGTAGCACTTAGGCGATGAGCGCCTTCGGTGCTCATCGATGCGAGCCTCGCAAAGTGAGTCAAGCCGTTAACACGTAGCACTTAGCCAATGAGCACCAAAGGTGCTCATTACTGTGAGCCGTTAACACGTAGCACTTAGCCGATAAGCGACAAAGGAGCTCATCGCCTGCGAGCTTCACATAGCGAGGCGAGCCGTTAAGGCACTACAACGCACTACAACTATCACCACAAACACAATGAGGCAATGAAACAAGCGGGACTTAGCCACAAAACACTTCTTAAACGCGGGATCGCCTTGGCCTGCAAGAGGTTGACAAATAACTTAGAAAAAAAAATGACAAGATGCTGGACTTAGAAAAAAAACTGGGAAAAATAAAAAACACCAAGAAAAACACACTAAATACAACAAAAAAAATTACAAAAACATCACAGACTGCACGGATGTTTGGGAGTGAGGTGGAACGCAAATTTAAGCAGATTGAGACGGTTTTCGCCACTCGAAAATTGCCTAAGCGAGGAAAAAAATGGCTGCTGCAAAAAATGAAAACAAGGCTACACGACCCCGGACCGCACAAAACACTGCCAAACACGTAGCACTTTACACATAAAACTACGAACTAGAAAATACACTATTACAAAAGCCGGACATGCTCACGAGCTGCGTAACACATTAATAACATTACGAATATACAATACCGCTTTACACACTAGACCAACGGTTTTCCCTTGCGCACGTAGCCTATTTATAATGCATATTTGGAACATTCATTACACTTTATCATCAGCGCACCAACACTCAAACTGTATATTCTATTCTGTCTGAAAATTCAAACAGCTCTTCAGGCTATTGCTGGATGCATGTATTAATTATAAATACCGTATATACTCGAGTATAAGCCGAGTTTTTCAGCCCTTTTTTAAGGCTAAAAAGGGCCCCCTCGGCTTATACTCAAGTCACTCTACTCGAGTAGAGTGTTGAGGAGGGAGGTTGAGGATGAGGATGAGGAGGGGGGTTGAGGTTGAGTAGGGAGGTTGAGGATAAGGAGTGGGGTTGAGGAGGGGGTTGAGGATGAGGAGGGAGGTTGAGAATGAGGAGGGGGGTTGAGGAGGGAGGTTGAGCATGAGGAGGAGGTTATGAATGAGGCGGGGGGTTGAGGAGGGTGATAAGTGAGGGGGGAAGAGACACAGGGAAGGGAGAGGGCGGAAGAGACACAGTGAAGGGAGAGGGGGAAGAGACACAGGGGAAGGAGAGGAGAGAAGAGACACAGGGGAGAGAGAGGGGGACACAAGAGGGGGACACAGAGGGCACAAGAGGGACACAGGGGTCAGCACATTTCCTCGGCTTATACTCGAGTCACTCATTTTTCCCAGTATTTTGTGGTAAAATAGGTGCCTCGGCTTATACTCGGGTCAGCTTATACTCAAGTATATACGGTACTTAAAGTATATTAATTTATTCAATAAATAATTTATTATTACTTAACTACTGTACATATACATAATAATATATTTCTCTCAATATTATAACTCATGAAGGTGCTCAGAGGACAAAAGTACACAACAGCAGAGGCTCGCAATAAGCGCCAAAGGCGCTCATTGCAAGGCACACAATGAGCGCTGAAGGAGCTCAGCGCAAGGATCGCAAAGAGAGCTGAAGGTCCTCAGAGTACAAAACGGTTTATATTGTGTGTCAAACAGCATTCCCATGACTTAAAATGTTATTGCCCCGTCATTTTTGATGGGCAAGTCTCTAGTATATGTGATGGACTGCCCCCCAGTGGATGGTGCAAGACACAAAGTATTGAGGAAATTCTCTTCAGGGAACTTGAAGTTAACTCCCTGGAGCTGTGCTAACCGAGTTGCAGGTGTGGTAAACCTTTTAAAAACACACACACACAGGGAAAGGAGGCTGATTAGGCTCTGGCCTAAGTGGTATGAGCAGTGTGTGGAGTCTGTGGAGAGAAGCCCAGTTGGTGTGCTGCTGTTACCAGCTAGAGCAAACTACAGAGAGAGGCTTGCTGACTGTTCCTGTGTGGATCTACAATCTGAGGTTTAGGCCTTGCTGGCCAGCACAGTGAGTTTGAGGAAACAATGGAGTCTGCCACTTGAGGAGAGTCTGTGTGACAGAAGAAATCACAAACAGCTGTGAGTGTGGAACTTTCAGAAAGTTACCTGTGTAAGTCTGCAGAACCAAAAAAAGAGGTTTTGGGAGCAGAGGATTTGTGAGTACTGGTGACCAGAGTGTTTTCTGAGCAGAGCAGCAACAATACAGTCGCAGAGAGGAACCTGGACTGCAATATTGGAGCTGTTGGGATTGCCAAGAGAAAGAGACAGAGTGATCTGCAGCACTGGATGCAAGAAGAAATACAGGCCAGTGACTTTAGATTATTTGGACTTTTGGTTATATATTTTGGCTCCATTCAGATTTACCAGAATTGTAGCTCTTGGTTAGTGAGGGACCTTTAGTATAACTAAGAGAGACAAAGGAATATAATTTTTTTTTAGGAAGCTTAGAGAACACACACTCCATTTGGGTGGTCTAGGAATCACAGACTCCAAAAAAGAGTCTAGGTGGAATACAGTACTCCTAGCACATACTATTGAGACACTCACAGATATTCAAAATTTTCCAAGATCTACAAAGAAACTTTCACAGCACACTCATAAATTAATTTACGAACTTACATACCAAGAACAGGAAATTCTTTTGAAACAAAGCAAAAGGTTCAGACCTCCTGGGGCCTAGTAATTTGAGGGGAACCATGGTCAATACATTGGAATTGGGTATTGTATCAGTTTGTATTTCTCTATATTTTCTTTTCATTACAGTTATGGAAATAGTTTGTTAATTTACTATGAAGTAGATTGTTATTTCAATATTTATCTGATATAACAATATCCCCATAATCCTGTAACGTACAACTTACAGATTCATTCATTTTTGAATATGGAGATGATAATTAGACTCTAAAATTTATATAATTTTAAAATGGTATGATATCTTAAAAAAACAAAATAGATCTTTGTAAAAATACCCAAATAATCAAACCATCTCTTATATCATAAGTACCATACCAATCAAGCATATTCTGCATGTTGTATATGATTATGTGGACAATATGATAATAATTGATATTTCATCAATTGTTGTATCTTGATATTATATCTATTACAATTGTTTATACAATCTTGTTTACTATATTGAAAGATATTGATTTAATAGAATTGTATTCATTATTTTTCAATTAGATTCAAAACTTACAAATATATAAAATATTATTAATTATTCATATTAATAAATTTTATTAATATTAATAATATCATCATACTAATTGCCAAAAACCACGACAGACATTTAACATCAGAAAACATGGAGTTTATACTTCACTCAGAGGTTGAGATGTAAATTTTGGGTGTGGACTCACAATCCAGTAATGTAGGAATCAATAAAATGAATTAAAGTAACTGTTCTAGTCAATGATATGTATTAACCCCTTAAGTCCAAGGATCCATTTAATACAAAACAAAACATAAAAAAAATGTTTTAATTGCATACTTGTGGGTTTGAGACTGTTGTGCGATTAATCCTAATATATTTACATGCCTTCCCATGCGTTTAAAGTACATTAGTGTGTTTTAAATTGCAGCAGAAACTGGGATAAGTGTTTGAAAAAGCCCTCACAAGTCCTATTCAGTATTCGTAACATTTTTGACAGAAACTTGATACATTTTATCAATCTTAATTTGTGAGCTAGAGCTACGAGTCTAATCGAAAATGTATTTTGTGTATCTTTAATTATTTAGCACTCGTAAATCTGGAGCTGTGCTAAAACTAATGGAGTTTTAAGGCTGGTTTTGCGGTTCTGGCTGGTCGATGGTGACTGTGGGCTGTAACTTTTACGAGCTGCTTTATGAGTTCAAGTAATTATGATTTGGCCTTTGTTACCACTATATGTACATTACATAGACCATACTTCCAGTTAATCAACATTTTCCATAGATAGATTTTCTATAGATATATAGATATTGTATTAAATACTTGTTAATTAATGTTTTATGCAGAGACTGAGGAAACTGGAGTTTCATTCTGTTTGTTCCAAATGCATAGCTGCACTGAGAATAGAAGCTGAGGAAGACCCAATAATGTGCACTCATATTTTTTTTTTGCCTTTATTAAAAATCTAGAACATTTATATTATGAAGATTTTAGAAAAAACAGATATGTGTTTATTTTAATGTGACTACAAGTATTAATGGTTACATACAGGATTCTCTTTCAACAATTTCTAAAAATGCAGTTTTCTTCAATATATTTCTTCTGTAATTTCCGTAAATGGTCCTTTTATCCTTATTTTGCTATTACTGTTTATAATTGTGTAACCTCAAAATGATATATTTTTTATTTTTTTATGAAAGACAAGTAAATGTCAATACTATAAATATGGCAAAGGTAATGTTGTTCGTTTTATATTACCTGCCTGCTGTGTTCACTTGCATGGAAGGTTTATATTCGCTAGGATCAATTTGTCACCACAAAATAGTATCAGTTGTGCTTCAATGTTTATTTCAGGTCTTATCTTTAGTGTACATTTCATGCTAAAAGAAATTAATTTTCTGCATGTGTCATTAGATGACAAAACCAGGCACTTTAAATGAAAGGGCATTACTCAGTACATTAAGCAGTAGTATGACAGTTACCCTCATTTCACAGTTGCATGTGACAACTTCAATCATCATGCTGAAGCATTTTTAAACATTTTATGACAGTTTTAAGCACAGCTAAAGCACCTAATATATTGCAGCACTATTTGAAAATGGAGCCTTTCATCAAAAGGTGAAATACATTTTAGAAATGAGTCTTCAAGCTAAATATAAAAAGCAATCTTTTATTAATTGTTTTATGAATGTGTCTCAAAATACATAATTTAAATGAGTTTATAAATTCTTATGTTTTTGTGTTCTGTTTTTATAGCCATTACATTTACTATTAATTTCAATTCAATCTTTTCATTGAAGACATTTTAGAAAAGTGTCATGACATGTTGCAACAGGGTATAAGAAACATACATTATACTGCGAATATTGTTAACTTTCCCATTACAAGTTTGGGTAGTTTAATACAAGTACTTATATAGTTGTGATAAGCTGTTGTTTGAAGCTAATTTTATATACAAATAAAGGTTTCTAAGCCTTTCTACATTTTCTTGTCTTCATTTCCTTTTTTTTTCTTTTTATAAACATAATAGTTTTATTATCAACTTAAACATAACATAAATAAAAACAGGAGGAGGGGGAGGGGACTTACCATCCAAAGCTATTCTTGGGTCAGCTAGAATCTTTGGCTGTCCAGGTCCCTCCGGCCTCAGCATCCCACAATTGTAGCAGAGGGTCAGAAGCGTATTACTATATCGAAATACTGTGTAGGGATTTAAATGAAGGGCTCCAAATCTTAAGAAAAAGGGGATATGTGTCTCGTAGAATGTGGGTCAGCTTTTTATTGATCATTATATAATTAATTTTAAGGATAACTTCCCTTAAGTTTAATGTGGCAGTTTTCCAGTTCTTAGCTATGTAATTTTTTCTTACGGCTAAGGCAAAAAATTGCAGAAGTTTGTTTTGGTGGGAAGTTAAGTTATTTACATGGATGTCCAGCAGGCACGTCTCCATTGTCGGGAGTATTGGAATGCCTATTAGTTGGGATAGTAATGGATTAGTTTTCCCCCATAGATCTTGCACCCCATGGCATATCCACCATATATGATTCATGTCTCCCAGAGAGTGGCATCCTCTAAAGCAAATTTTCATTTAATAGGGGGTTAATTTTGTGCATTCTCAAAGGTGTATAATAGATTTTATGTAGAACTTTATTTGAGACATCAAGCAAGTTGTATGTAAGTGATCCCATAGTCAGGTTAGAACAGGTCTCTTTCCATGTACTTGCATCTAATTCTCTTCCTAGTTCCCGTTCCCATTTTGCCATTTATTTATTTTGGTTTTGGGTCATTAAAAATGGAATACAGAGAACCTAAAGGATCTTTTCTTGGAGGGAAGGTATTTGCAAGTAACCAATAGCCAGGACGGTTTTGGGGGCCCAATGGTTTGAGCTAGAGATGAGAGCCAATGTCTTAGTGTCCTATAATTCCCGATTTCCCTATGCAGGATGTTGTATTGGGCGATAAGTTGCTCATGGGAAGTCAGTTCGCGATTATTAAACCATTTGCCTGCTCTGTTTAGATTGCTTTAATTTAAGTAAAACTGTACAAAATTATTTGTTATAGATAGTTAAATATGTAGCATGAAAGTGTATTTTTGTGTTTTTTACCAAAAACATATGCTCTGTGTTTTAGTGTTAATGAATTATACTTGAATGTGTTCACAAAATGTGATTTAAATGTGGTACCAAAAGGCAGAGATCATAGCCTCTTTTATAAATCAGTTCTCTTTATTTATCAGTGAGCGCTATTAAAGTGCAACTTATCATTTAATATGAACCTGGTTTAAACTCTACCACAGTACATAGTGTACTTTAACAAGAAAAAGCTATGCCTCTGACTTTCTAAGAGTTTCTAAGGTGAAATTAAAAGGCTGTTCCTGGTTTTTAAATGATAAATATTTGCTCTAATAATCTATTGGTATGGTGTCAAGTAGAAAAATAAAATTTTCAGTTGTTATATAAAATATGCCCAGTGCCCCCTCTCTCTCAATCATAATAAAAGTTATTGTCGTCGGTACCTTTAGAGTCTGGATCAGTAGCTGGTGGGTTGGCATATGCTACCTGGCCTCTTGTTAGCCTGTATAGAGGGCAAAATGACAGAAGTATAGGGATGGGATTTAGTTGGCTAGATTTTGGAATGCTTGTCTGGTTTTGTGGATGGGATACGGAATGTACTTTGTGAAGCAATTGCATTTCCAGTGGCCCATTGATTGGATTAGGTGAGCTGGAGTGTTAGTTTAAGAGGATGAAGTAGCTACACCTATGCAAAATGAATGGCATGGAAATGAGTATGCGTTTGGACCTAGCTTAACTAACAGGAGATGGATGTAGTGTACAAAGGATGTAATGGAAAGAGGCAGGCTAGAGACATTGAGTAGAGGGTGAAGTGACGGTTTGGTTTTTATGGATTCAATTTGATTTCTGATGGTGGATAATGGGCACCAGATATTGTGTGCAATGTGGAAAGTAATGGTGACTGGGTGTTTGCTAGTCTTGGTGGTATGGATGGCGAGAGTAAACCTGTTGGGAATAGTGATATGTCTTGCTTGGTGATGAAACAGGGGTTATTGTGAGAGGTCGTAAACTCTCCAGGCCTCAGGTAGAAGGCCTGCATTATGGCTGCTGATATTGTTAGGGAAGTGGCATGACCGAATGTGTTGGTGGACAAGATTTGGAGGAGTTGGTTAAAATGGGACCGTCAATTGGCTGCCGCTTGGAAAGCTTCCATGGCGGGAGAGGATAGAAGGGACCTTTCGATGGGGTGATGAGCTGTGAGATAGAATTAGATTCCTGACATGTAGGTTTTTATGGTATTGGGACATGAGAGTATAAATAAAGTTTTTTTGTTTTCTTTTTACGATGGGGGGATAGCCGAGAGGGATTCAGGCTTCTATGGGAAGCGAGGTTCGATGAGGTGTGATGTGGTTGAATGGGTAATGAGCAGGTGAGGAGGAGGACAAGTGTAGTACTGAGGAGTGGGACGAGCCATGGGGTGAATAACCTTGTGGTGAAGTGTCTAGGACTCGGTTGAGTAAATAAGGAATGGCGTATATTAGAGGACACCTATCGGGTGTCAAGGTGAGGAATGGACCGAAGGAGAATGAGCATGACGTGGGGATGGATAGATGGTGGGCATACCCATGTGGTCTGTGTCTAGGTAACCTATGATGGACATCTAGTGATGGGTGACCCGTGTGGTCTCCATCTAATGGCTGATGACCCATGCAGTCTCTATCTAATGGCTGATGACCCATGAGGTCTCCATCTAATGGCTGGTGACCCATGAGGTCTCCATCTAATGGCTGGTGACCCATGAGGTCTCCATCTAATGGCTGGTGACCCATGAGGTCTCCATCTAATGGCTGGTGACCCATGAGGTCTCCATCTAATGGCTGGTGACCCATGAGGTCTCCATCTGGGTGACCCATGAGGTCTCCATCTGGGTGACCCATGAGGTCTCCATCTGGGTGACCCATGAGGTCTCCATCTGAGTGACCCATGAGGTCTCCATCTAGGTGACAGGTGACCCATGAGTTCCCTATCTTGTGATCGATGATTCATGTGGTCTCTATCTACTGACAGGTGACCTTTGCAGTCTATCTAGGTGACCCATGTATCTATTGACTGGTCTCTGTCTAGGTGACCCATGAGTAGTCTATCCATTGAACCATGAGGTCTCTAAATGTGTGCCCGGCAACCCATGAGGTTGCTTTCTAGTGACAGGTGACCCATGAGGTATCTATCCACTGACTGGTGGCCCATGAGGACTCAGACTATGGGACGGGTGACCTATGAGGTCTCTATCTAGGTGGCAGGTGATCCATGAGGTCTCTATCTAGTGGCAGGTGACCCAAGAGGTCTCTATCTAGGTGGCAGGTGACTTTCAGTAAAATGTGAAGTGACAGCTGAAGGGTGCGTACAATGTCTTGTCTTAGTAGATATGCCCCAAAATTGCAGTAAAAATGTGAAGGGAAGGCTGAAAAGGGGTTACCTTGGGAGCTGACAAGGATGGTGCTTTACAACTGGGAGCTTGGAGAAGGCCAGGAGAAAAGGAGGCATGGAGGAGCTCCTTCCCAGATGAAGGACAAATTTATCTGAGGTTGAAGTGAAGTTAGAGAGGAAGCAGCGGCCTTCTAGTTGTGGTCAGGCTTCTCTCTTTCAGCTAGGGGTTAGCTGATGAGCGGCTGAGCTACCCAAAATGAGCCCGGAAGGAGGGCGAGATTGTTGCGGCTAAGGCTCTCCAGCTGTGGTGATGCCCTTGCAGAGATTTTGTAGCTGCAGCAAGGCTATGCTGTGTAAATCTAGCCTGAACTGAGGGTCAGATTGGCGAGATATGCAATGTGATACCTGGGACTTGGACCAGGACCTAGCCTGAACTGAGGGGTATAAGTGCTCGTGCATACATTTAAATTGGACTGGAAGAGTTGCAGTGAAAAAGGAGTTACTGAAGCTTTAAGAGCTGTCAGAAGCTGCAAGGAGAACATGGGAATGGCTGGCTGTGATTAAGCATGGAGCAATAGAAGCACAAATGGACAGAGGGGTAGTAAGGAGGGGATAAGAGACAGAGGGAAGCTGGGGAGGCAGCATGGGACAGGGACAGCACGGAGGGAGAGCAAGGAGGTAGCATGGGCCAAAGGAGGGTAGGGAGAGCAGTCAAAAAGCACAGAGGCTGCAGTAGGGGAAGAGAAAGCCGCACAGGCACTGCAGGAGGGGGAGAGGGAGCAGCACAGGCCAGAGGAGGGTCAGCAGGGAGGACTCACCAGGAGAGGGCAACCAGTGCAGGGGGTACAGGAGCCGGAGAGGAGGAGGGGGAGCAGTACGGGCCAAAAAAGGGGCAGCAGGGCAGGAGAGAGGACTCACCAGGGGAGGCTGGAGGCACAAGGGTATATATATGTTAGGCTCCTCCCACAAATTCCAGGATCACCTGGACACTAGTAATAATAGCCTCATACTAGTTGGAGGCCTATGTGAGATCCTACTCATAATAAAGATGTTAAATGGTAAACTGTTTCAAAGTAGCATTGGTGTAGGTCCTGTCAGGTTATACTTATATGACAACTCTGGAGTAAAATACATTTGTAATGTAACTGTAAGTATTTCATGTGAAAAAAGTATAAAAAACATGTGATTAAAGTATCTATTTATCACTTATATTAGACTCAAGGTCAGAATTTCAAACATGTATACATTTCATCTTGACCTTACAATCTTGAACATATTTGATTGTAATTGTTTACAAGCATAAACAACTCCTATATAGAATGTACCAAATATGCTACATACATTTTTTGTATTTCAATTGGATTTGTTATTGTATAAGGCAATAAAATAGTTTTATACTGCAATGAATTTGTTGATTTGAATGCAAACAAATGAACTAACTGAAATCAAGAAACAGTAATAATACAAATAATGGTGATTGCAATTAATATGTTTTTTTATATATAAAAAAAATTGTATTCATTATTTTTCAACATACAAAACATGTACATTTCTGAGTAAATAAATATCAATAGGTATCCAGAACTTAAAACATAAAACAGAATAAGACAACATACAACATTTTAACACTTAGTACCTGTTAAATTGATAGTACAACTCATAAATTAAGGTTGACATCTAAGGCTCAAGCCAGATAAGGAAAAGAGAAACTAAGCTAGAATTTAATATATAATTACTAGCGACTTGCCCGTCAAAAAATGACGGTCAATAAAAATTAAATGTTGTGAAATTTGTTTGCAACACAAAATGAGTCACCTACATTTGTCCCTTTTTTTTTTCTAAAAATAAAAACACATTAATTTTTTTAACTTTTTATTTTTTTAACTTTCAACTTATATTTCACAAACATTAATCTTTGTAACATGCAACTTGTATATGAAACATTTGTTCACCATTTTGTTAACAATACTAACACTTTTCAATACATATTTATCACTGAGTAACTGCAGACTATATTAACTTCGAGTAAGTAAATAGTTTGAACAATAACATGCTTTTTATCATTTGTAACATATTTGTTAAACTCTTGTTAAACTAAATTAGCATTGAATCCAGAGGAAGGCAAACAATAAAAACCCTCTATTGAAACTTGTCCAATTGTATCAAAGAGGGAAAAAAAATAATTCCTTCCTGACCCCATTAACTGGCGATCGGATTTCTCCCTGAATCAATACTTTGTCTTTAAATAATACATTTCCAATTATTCTTAAAATAGTTAAACTTCATACTAACAATACATATTTGACTATACCACATATATATTGACCAAACTTTTTTCAAAATTCCAAAAACACATATTTAACATCTGAAATTTTAACATCAAACAATAACATTTAACTCTTATAAACCTGAAAAAGTCAGTTAATTGTTTTGTGGGGCCAATCATGTAAATATAAAACTTTGAACCCATTCCAATCTGTTTAAGGATATTTTACTGTTGTTTTGTTTTTGTTTTTTTTGGTTTTTTTCAGTTTGTCCATTCTGCAAATATCACATAGATTTTCATAAGTGAAATAGTGTACCCGTATTTAAAGAGTCCCAGAGTACTTAAATTTTGTCATGGAAGTCAAACCACTGTTCTCTATGTTTTTTTGTCCATTCTTTAGATGTTTTACGTGAAATGTTTTTTTTGTGCAATCATATTGAGTCCCATAAAATGTTGGCATTAAAATGAAACCATTGTCCTCTATCTTTCCAACACCTCATAGTAGACAATGTTTTTGGTGTAAACACATCCATTGTCCAATAAATGACCTTGAGTTTCGTTTTCTTCAACATGCACTTTAATTTCTTTTGGATTAGTGCACCTTGAAAAAGCCACATAGAGTTGTCCATGTGCAAAAACTGGTTCCTTTAAAAAAATCCCAACTGACTTAAAAGTTTGTCCTTGGGATTTATTGATGGTCATAGCAAATGCCATTATAACTGGAAATTGTCTCAATTGAAGGACAAAGGGCAAACCACTCTCACTTGGAGCTAAATCAATTCTTGGTATAAAAACTCGTTCACCTTTATGGGTACCAGTTATAATTTCTGCATGTATAAAATGATCTTTTAACTCATGCACAATTAATCGGGTCCCATTACAAAGTCCTTTTTTTGGATTCATATTTCGCAATAACATAACAATTGCGCCTTTTATCAATTGTAAAATATGTGGGGGCATTCAAGATGGTGTTAACGAATTAATAAATTCGATACTAAAATTCGATTCACTGTCTTTATCATCTGACAGAATAGAATCTGCACTGTAATAATTCTTTTGTGGTGCATTGATGTATTTTAAAATTTCGTTATTTACATTCAAGGCATCGATAATTTTTGATTTTAATATTACGTTGTTTGCAATGTCTGTGTAATCCTCATTATTAAATGTGTTTAGAAATATGGCTGATATGAGTGATTCATTGCAAACCATTTCTGATGGAATTTCAATGGTATAATTTGGTAAATGTTGTATTTCTGGATGTTTTCCATCTCCGATTTTAATGAGCCAGTCATTGAATTCATTTTGGACTCATATTTAATTCTAATTTGAGATGTGTAAATATTTGCCACAGTTTACTGGTCTTGATACATGTTTCAATGATCTCTGTTCTATTTCCGTGTGGCACAACAGGTAATGTTTGCCTAAAATCGCCTCCTAACAGCATCACCTTTCCACCAAATGGCAACTTATTATCCATTACTTCTTTTAAGAATCTGTCAATACATTGCAGTGCATGACATGACATCATTGTTGCCTCATCTATGATAATTAGTTACGTTAGTTTGAATTTTTTTGCTTGTATGGAATTGAGTCGAATATCTGACACTGATGTTTCCAAAATGGGAACTGGCAGCTTAAATCCACTATGCACAGTTCTACCACCATCTAAAAAAAGTGCAGCAATTCCAGTTGTTACAAATGGCATAGCTATCTGACCCTGTGATCGAATATAACTCATCAAACAATTGTACAGATAAGTTTTTCCTGATCCACCTGGTCCGTCTAGATACCGGTCTTTGACCATTTCATCATCTGTAGCATTTGTGATGGCATGAAATGCTTCTAACTGTAAAACTTTAAAGTTGCCAGTTTTTCTTGTTTTTTTTGTTTTTGAAGCTCAGTGTCATAATCATCAAAATTTATGTCATCTATAAGTCCTGGATCAGGTAAATTAAAACTTGCACAATTTAATCCATGAGCCAACAATATTTCTTGGATTTCCATCAATGTTTTTAACAGAGCTATTGGTTTTCTGTAACGTTTCAAGAAATCTTCTGACATGTTTAATTTAAATGTTTCTCACAAAGTGAAAGCATCAGGTACATTGCAAAATATACAAATGAATGCAAATTGTTGTCTCATTTGCTTAGGCATTTGACATAGTGCTGCTTCTTCCAGACACCTCTCCCATTCTGTATCATCAGCTATGAAATTTTGATGTCTTGCAGCTAATAGGAATGTATCATAAACTATGTCATTCACTGTACGTAAATGCTCAAAACTCTGTGCACCGGGAACATGTAGCAGAAGTAATCTTAAGCTGAAACGTTCAATATCCCTTGGACTGGCGGTATAAATGCGTGGTATGATTTTATGTGTATCTCTTCTTCGTTGTCGTCATAGACCATTTACAAATACATAGTGATATGGTATCTCTATGTATAAAAATTGTCTGGCCTGCGTATCCTGACAGTTTAATTTAAACCACGCAGTAAGCGTAGTATCTCTGTCTTCACTTTGATATAATGCAGTTCTTTCATTTCCTTGAGTAAAGCAAACCAACTGACTTTGAGGCAAATGTACAGCTAAACGATAGATAACATGTGACCGATCATGCATCTCAAATTTCAAAAGGCGCCACATTGCTTCAGGAGCACTCACATACCGAGCATCTAAATAATTTGATAGTTCATCATGTAAAATTGGATTTTCGTTTTCATTTCCAACACCTTGTACAACAACAGTAGCTGCATCATATCCTTTGTATATATATTTATACACATACTTAATTGATTTAATTGAAGTGCAAGCTTCCACATTGATGTGTGCATTGTACTTAATGAGCAAATGTGGATTGTATGGAACGACAAATCTATTATCAACCTTTTGGCCCCGGATAATAGCTGTTTGTCCTTGTGTTCTTTTATACAAAGGATATCCATCACAATTTGCATAAGTTTGCATTTGAAATTGTTTTGGAAATTCTTTAGTACATTTTTTATTTTCCATACATGGTGAATTCGGATTCATCTCTCCACATGGGCCATGAATCATTCTATGAGTAACAATCTCCCAAAGTTTTTTATATTTTTCTTCGTCTGGCAATTGTGCAGAAATTACTGAATCCACTCTCTCTGCAGTGTTCAACTTGTCTTTTTCCTGCAGTATTAAAAGTATGTGAGCATGTGGCAATCCTCTTTTTTGAAATTCAATGGTGTAAACAAAAGCCACACATTGTCCAAATAAGTGTGCTTTAGTGATATCATGAATTGATGAATTGAGTTTGATTTTAAATACTCTTGCCACTAAATCTGGTCGGTCAGAAGTAGTTTGTCCCAGATTCAAATTTTCCTTGATCTCTGGCCATTGTGGATTACACGTGAATGTAATAAATAAATCTGGTTTTCCAAATTTTGTAACAATAGCCATGGCATCATTATACCTTTCTCGCATATTGCGAGGAGATCCTTGGAAAGAGGATGGCAAAATAATTGCTCTTCCAGCTGGAATGTCTCTGTTGGAAGCTAAATCTGCCACATAATCCATTAATCCACAATACTGTTCTACTCGTAATTTATTTTGTTGATATTTAATAAAATTTAGATTATTGGCTTCAACTTGTAAATATGAATCAATAATCCATTGTTGAGTGAGTTTTCCTCCATGTAAAATTGGATTAAAACAATCACGGATAGCAGTTTGTGCCACTTTATATTCCAGCATGGAAATATTAGATCTAATACGAAGTTTAGTATTGGGATAACTTTCCAATTGTAATTTTGGTTCCCATCCTGGTTCCCCATTTGGAAAGAAAATGGGATATGTAATTGGATCTAAATTACAGCTTAATATATTGATGTTGATAAATGGTTGTTCTTCATTGCGTGGATATATTCTAATATCCCGCTGAAAAGGTGGTTCACCATCTTCATTTTTAAACACCATGGCAACCTCATTTACAGTAGGTAAATTATATCTTCTTTGAACAGTGTTGCGATCTCTTTTTAACACCATATTGACTCTTGGTGTAGGCAATTGATGTCTTTGAGCATGTTCCTGTTGTTCTTTTTCAAGCTGTGCTAATCGTTTGTATGCTTGACTATATGGGTTTTTTTTCATAATTTTTTCCAGCTGTTCAAAGACTATGCGCAAACACTGTCTTTTTTCTGGAAGTGTCATTCTTTGTTCCACAGCTTCTAAGACATATAACTGTGCAAATTTCCTTTGCTGTCCTTCTTGTGGGTGTAAATGTGAAGTTCGGTGGTATATTTGACCTTGAACTCTGAAACAATAAGGACCATGTTCTGGTACATTTTCTGCTAATGTTGCACCCATTGAAGCAAATGAAATTGCACTGTTATAAGACCTTATGTTTTGTTTGAAATTATTATAATTTGGAAATGTTGGATCACTCATAATGCATTCTAAATAATATGGAAATGGGTGTCTTAGTGCAAGTTTCACCCTTCCTTTCTGACAGCAACTAATGAAATTTCCGTCAGTAGGTCTTTCCTTTATAAAATGATAGGCCCCACAAACCTGACAAACCACATTAAGTAACCCACAATAATGAGTATCTACTTGTACTGCAGTAGTAAACACATTATCATGCATTTCTTCAACATAAATATCAGACCCACTTTCTATATGTACATTTTTTTCTTGTGTGTCTTGGAAGCCCCAACACACTCGCTTGCGGCTTTCTTACTCATCTTTCTTTGATTTAAAAGTCTCTGTCGATCTTCTTCTCGCAAGCGTTGTGAAGTTTCCGGTGTCTGAGCATCTCTCCACCTTTGCTTCCTTTCCCTTGCCAATCTTCTTTTGCGTTCAATTTTGTCTTCTCCATTGTCCGCCATTTTAATCTGTAATTTTAAATAGAGATGTAATTATTGTTTGTTCTTTGTTTTATATACATTTAATTTTCCTATTTGTACTTTTAGATTAAAGTAGATGAATAAACTAATAAAACATTTTCAATTGTTGCACTTTAGTCTGAAAGAAATGAAACCATTTTTCAAAGTATTTTATTGACATATATGAAATCGGAAATAGCTGCACATATCCATCTTTATATTATTAATCCTTCAATGACATTCCTTCTTGATTGAATTCACAGCATACCATCCTTTTTTTTTTTTTTTGCAAGTGTTGTAAGCTTCTTATTTTCTTTAAATATTATTATTAATTAGTATTGTCTTTTCAACTTTTTTAAAGTTTTGACTAAATATCATAAATTAATGACTCAATAAGTACTATCCATTTTCAATAAATTTCAATTTTCACCAAATATATAATACATAGCCTTTTTCTATGCGTCACTACAAAATAACATTTTATACCTGTGAAGATGATGTTGATGTTGTTCAAAGGCTGCAAATGTCACACTGTCTGTTTATTCCCTTGCAGATCCGAATAAACTGTAAAATCAAATAGATAATATTTTTTAACTTTTGCTTCATCAATATCATTAAATGAACATCAACAGACATATATTTGGCTACATTAAAAACCTCATATTTTTTAATATTTTGCCGTAGTAATATAATTAAAATTCTGTACCTGTCCAAATTATCCTTATGATGTTCAATTTGTGCAAACGTCACTATCTCTGGTCATTCACGTAGAGTTCACTGCAATTATACAAAATAGTAAAATTAATGTATAATATGTTACTTCATCTGTATTAATCAATGAGGCTTAACATACCTATTTTTTCATAGATTAAAAACATGAAATAAATATATCAATAAATCAGCATGAACACACATATGAAAGCATAGATTATAAACATACACCTTAATATTACTGTTAGTCTTTAAATAAGAATCAATGAATCTGTATTAATCTTAAATATAACATCAACACATAAGCATGTTCCCTTTATTTTTTTTAGAGTGGTATACAAAATATATAAGAACTGAATTATTTAAATAATGTACATACATTAATAATTAATTAATCAACGTGTTCCTTTTTTATGCACATTCTTAAACGTTAACCTTTTTTAATATTAATGATTAGTAATGATACACTATGAATGTTATTTACAATTCTTACCCACAGGTAATCACGACATATCACAAAATAGTTCTTAAATTAATGTACATTAATAATTAATGAATCAATGTGTTTCTAATTAATTAATGTACATTATGAATGTTATTAACAATTGTTTCACACAGGTAATCACGACATATAACAAAATAATTGTTAAATTAATGTACATTAATAATTAATTAATTAATATGTTTTTTTTTATTGACATTCTTAATTTTGATATTAATAATTAATTAATTAATTAATTAATGTACATTATGAATGTTATTAGCAATTGTTTCACACAGGTAAGCACAATATTATTTTTCTATTAATTAAATTTCTTATCTATTATTTATTAAGTAAGTACCAATTTATTAATTAATAATTATAAATAATATATTTACCTTTTTTAATGTAATAATGCTGAAGCAGTATACTGAAGAGCTAACAATCTCTTGCAATTTCCCGGCATCAGAAAACATCCATTCAGACTGTCATCACCTGAGGAGAAAGTGTGAGTCATGTGTGAAATGTGCCCTATATATAGGCTTTGTGCGCAAGACAAATGCATTGTTTTAGGCGGGAAATCCGCAGTTGCGCGAGCCAAATGCGTTGTTTTCGGCGGGAAATCCTATGTGGCGCGAGACAAAGGCGGGAAATCTGTGTTAATGTGTAAATCGGTAATATCGTTTCGTAAAATGTACTCGCTACTGTCTTTTTACTCATTGCGCGGGTAATCCGCATCCTTTATCTCGTTTTTCAAACACATACGTCTGTGGCTGTGTTTTACGCAGTTCGTAGTAGTATAGCCTCGTTTTCATTTTTTTCTTTCTTAGCCGATTTTCGATCTTTTTAACTCGGCTAAATCGATCTAAATTGCAGTTCCAACTCACTTCCACATGTGTGTATTTAGTGTTTTTTTTACTGTTTTTGTTCCGCCGCTTATCTTGTAATTTTTTTCACCACGTATTTTTTTTCTAAGTGCTACGGTTTAACGACTCGCCTCACTACGCGAGGCTCGCCTGCAATGAGCGCCTGCGGCGCTCATTGCCAAAGTGCTACGATTTAACGGCTCGCCTCGCTGTGCGAGGCTCGCCAGGCGATGGCAAAGTCGTACGATCGGCAAAGTGGTATGGTTAAACAGCTCGCCTCGCTGCGCGAGACTCCGCTAACTCGTACGCACTACGCAACACTACGGTTTAATGGCTCGCCTCGCTACGCTAGGCTCGCTAAGTCGTACGCACTACGCAACGCAGCGTGACGATGAATCGTAGTTAGACAATTATAATATGCATCATATTTATTTAAAAGGAGAGATTGGTTAATAGACCCCAGTTCAATTAGTCTATTATGGGCAACAATTTATTTTATCTCCGACAACGTTGGTAGTGATAGTTTCTTCGCCACCAACCATTTAGCGACTAATAGAATATGGTAAGAAATGCATTTTTTTCTTTAGAGGTCAGTCCATACAAATCGACATGGAATAATATAAATTCTGGTGATAAGAATAATTCCCCTTTAACCCTCCTGGCGGTATGATTATGTCAATATTTAGAATGTTAAAGTGGTACATTAAAAAATACTGACCTAATCAGTACTCCTTGTTACACCCCCCCCCCCCCCCCGTGTCGCCTACGCTAGCAGGGAAGGGATAATACATATATATATATATATATATAATGTGTCTATAGATCCTTGGCACTTATCTTCAGTTCCTTTTTCCTTAGTAATTTATGTCACGTTATGCAGGCCCTCATATCCTTTCACTGCTCTCCTTGTGCAAGGTTATGTGTGCAGTAAGATTTATGCATGCAGTCATCAGGGAGAAAAAAGGTATGGTCAATAAAGTTTTAATTCATAGTAAAAAAAATAATATAAAAAGCTTACATTAGGTTTAGTAGTGTCCACAAATGGAAGATATCTTCCTTTAGTCCTCTGTGCCTGTATCTCCACAGGTCAGCAGCAGCACTCCACGTGCTGTGGTTCTGTTTTCTGCTTTGGTTGTCACAGGTGGAACTGTTTAATCACTCAACCGGTTTCCCTTGTGCTTCATCTGGAGTGGTCCCTTTCTCCACCACATATGTAAATAGGTACCTTTCTCCAAACAACCCCTCCAGCAATAACTAGATTGGGTGTCTGATGCAACATTATCAAAGATTGCTGGTATTAAGAACCACCTCTGAATTAATTTAAAGTATACTTCTTTTAATATGTTGATATTTTAGCTGTAAAAACAGTTTTTTAGAAATTTGAGGAATTCTGATTATCAATAATTTTTATGTAACATACAGAATAGAATTATGTTTTTCCATATGTGTGTATTATCCTTTAATGTGGGATTGTTAATTACACAAAAATACTGTGTACTTTAAGCAAAGTGATTGCAAACTTTCATCTCTTGTATAGTTTGAGTTTGTGTATTTTTTGTTGCCGGTTTTTATTTTCATGGTTCTAAAATACCTTTTTAATATTTGAAATAAAACAATTACATAAAATCAGATTAGTAAAAGGGACATAAATATCCTGTTTTGCTTTGGTAGCCAAGGGCCTAATCCCTAAAAAAACAGTTACGAGTGCCCTAAATGCACAGTAAATCCTAAATAGCTATGCTAATCAGATATCCCTAAGACATTACAAAAGAACTCCTATGGGTCACTGCTCCGCGTGAACTTCACAACAAAGGTGAGAAGCAAGGCATAAATCTCCATTGAGTTTTGCACTTACAATACATTGTGATTTACTTCCAGAAACTCAAAACCTATGCTAATAAGAATTTAAGGATCACTCGCAAATCAGGGCACTGCCATAATTGAAAAAGCACAAGAAAGAATTATAAGTGCCAAAGACCATTCACAACTGGTTTTAAAACCCTTGCTGAGTCCCCCAGAAGCATTTAAAGTGACAGTATAGCATAAAAAGTACTACAAATGATTACATTTTAACATTATTTGACACTTAACATCCGATATACACATAAGTGTAACTAAGAAATATGTTATGTTTATAGTATTAAGTCCGTTTAATGATACAAAATCCAGGGTAATACACAACTCTGTACTCAAGGGATTAATACACGCCACAAAACCATGTTGTCTAGGAACAAACACTCTAATACATTGTCTATAAAAATATCATATTTTAAAACAAAATAAACACATATTTATTTATTGAAGCTATACATACAATTGTCACATCTTTTTAACATCCCAATATATTAATAAATAAAATACAATTACTTGTTCAGCTTAGTTATGGCAGTTGTTCCCGCAGATTTAGGACGTTCAAATTTCCTATTGGCTCCTAGAGCCTCGTCATCCATAAAGCTTTCCTGCTCCCTGCACAAAAATCTGTTGCGGCTACAGAGCAAGATTTAGGGCTGTGATCTGTGTGCTCTAATCTGGGGGAGTGAATGATTTGAATTAGTGTAGAATTCAAGGAAAAATCTCCCTCAGACGATTTACAGCAGTCCCCTAACAAAAAAATGCTGTGGTTCAGAAGGCATTCATGTATATAGTTAAGTAACTAACAAAGTGAGCATAATGTTATGGAGAATAGAAAGGTGAATTTCTAATTTTCATGTCACTTAAGCTGAATTTATTTATTTCAAAATCTGATGAAAAGGGAAGATGAAAATCAGAATATAATGAAATAAGTAGAGTAGCTAGAAATAGAGAATCTGTTTTTTATAGAACCAGAAGGATTCAATCATTCAGTTTAAGTTTGTTCGCTGTATACTTTGTGTGTGTGTATATATTACATAGTTACATAGTTACATAGTATTTAAGGTTGAAAAAAGACTTTCAGTCCATCAAGTTCAACCTTTTAAGATCTCCTTTGATCTGCAATATGCGGATTAACTATTAATTCATTAGTTGTTAATTAATTATTAATCAATTATTTAATGTTTTTTTTTTTTGTTTCTTTTTTTATTATTATTAATTAGTCCAGAGGAAGGCAAATAGAAAAAAAATAAAATAAAATAAAACAAGCGAGACTTAGCCAAATGTCTAAAGGGGAAATGTTAAAAATTTGGATCATTACTGTCTCTCTAATTATCCATGATAACCCTGAATACCCTTTTTAATTAGAAATAAATCTAGTCCCCTTTTAAAGTTATCTATCGAATCCGCTGTCACCACCTCCTCTGGTAGAGAATTCCACAGATTAACCACCCTTACTGTGAAGAACCCTTTTCTTACTTTGAGGTGGAATCTTTTTACTTCTAAACTCAAGGGATGTCCTCTTGTCAGTTGAAAACCTCTTGGCACAAAAAGCTCCCCCGACAAATCTTTATACTGACCCTGGATATATTTATATAAGGTAATCATATCTCCTCTTAGACACCTTTTTTCTAGAGAAAATAAGTTTAATTTGGTTAGTCTTTCTTCATAACTTAGCCCCTCCATTCCCCTTATTAGTTTGGTTGCCCTTCTCTGTACCTTTTCCAGCTCTAAAATGTCCTTTTTATGAAGTGGTGCCCAAAATTGTACTCCATATTCCAAAAGAGGGCGTACTAAAGATTTGTATAGTGGCAGAATTATATTTGCTTCCCTGGCTTCTATACCTTTCTTAATACA
This sequence comes from Discoglossus pictus, assembly GCA_027410445.1. Classification (NCBI taxonomy): domain Eukaryota; kingdom Metazoa; phylum Chordata; class Amphibia; order Anura; family Alytidae; genus Discoglossus; species Discoglossus pictus. The sequence continues at coordinate 249,631,831 of CM050166.1, forward strand.
TGCTAATATTTTATTTGCCTTTGCAGCTGCTGCTTGGCTTTGAGCACTGTTACCTAGGTGGTTGTCCACAAGCACTCCCAAATCCCTTTCAATATCTGATACACCTAGATTTGCTCCATTAAGATTATAAATTGCATGGCTATTTTTCCTTCCCAGATGCATAACCTTACATTTATTCGTATTAAATCTCATCTGCCATTTAGATGCCCATTCCTCAATTTTATGTAAATCCCCTTGGAGGGAAAGCACATCATTATCTGATTTAATTACCTTGCACAACTTTGTGTCATCAGCGAAAATGGAGACCCCACACTCCAATCCTACCTCTAAGTCATTAATAAATATGTTAAAAAGGAGAGGACCTAATACTGAACCCTGAGGAATCCCACTTACCACATTAGTCCAATCGGAGTATGTTCCATTTACAACAACCCTTTGCTTCCTGTCTTTTAGCCAGCTCTCAATCCATGAGCAGATATTTACTGCAATTCCTGTATCCCTTAGTTTGCCCAATAGTCTCCCATGTGGCACTGTATCAAAAAGCCTTTGCAAAATCCAAAAAGACTACATCCACTGAGTTGCCTTGATCCAGGTTCCTACTAACCTCCTCATAGAAACTAATTAGATTTGTTTGACATGACCTATCCCTCATAAACCCATGTTGACTCCTACTTATAATCCTGTTCAAATAGACATATTCTTGTATATTATCCCTTATTAACCCTTCTAAAAGCTTCCCCACTACAGAAGTGAGGCTCACTGGTCTATAATTCCCCGGATTTGCTCTTGCTCCCTTTTTAAATATAGGTATCACATCAGCTTTTCTCCAGTCATCTGGTAGAGACCCTGTGTTGAGTGAATCTTGAAAAATTAAATATAATGGTTTGGCTATTACAGAACCCAGTTCCCTTAGTACCCTTGGATGTATTCCATCAGGACCCAGGGCTTTATTAACATTTATTTTTTCCAACCTCTTTTGGATTACTTCCTGTGTTAACCAATTATTTGGCAAAGGTAGTGTAGCCCCATTATGTCGCAGTGTCCCAACCACTGGTACCTCCCTTGTGTATACCGAGGAAAAGAACCTATTTAGCTCATCTGCCTTTTCCTGGTCACTCATTTTCAGATGGCCTGTTTTACATTGTAATGTTCCTATAGCTTCCTTCCTCGCCTTCTTCCCATTAATATACTTAAAAAATATTTTAGGGTTAGTCTTACTCTCTTTTGCAATTAATTTTTCATTTTCTATTTTAGCCAGTCTAATCGCGCTTTTGCAAGCCTTGTTGATTTCCTTGTATTCCCGTAAAGAAGTCTCTGTCCCCTCTTGTTTGTATAATTTAAATGCCTGTTTTTTACTCCGTATCTTGATCTTTAAATCATTGTTAAGCCACATGGGTTGTGATTTACTCCTTTTACTTTTATTCCCACACGGTATATGCCGATGTGTATGTATATTTAGTAAGGATTTAAATGTTGTCCATTTATGTTCAGTGTTTTTACCTATCAGTTCTCTGTCCCAGTCTATACTTTGTATTGCTGCCCTTAGACCGTTAAAATCTGCCCTTTTAAAATTAAGAGTTTTTGTTGGCCCCTTAAAATGTTGTTTTTTTAATTCAATCTCAAATGAGACTGTGTTGTGATCACTGTTTCCCAAAGGTTGCCCTATTTCAACATTTGATACAATATCAATATTATTTGTAATGAGTAAATCTAAGATAGCTTCATTTCTAGTAGGCTCCTGTATAACCTGGGCCAGATAATGATCCCTGAGTGTACTCAAGAACCTGCTCCCCTTAGCTGAACTGCTGGTCTCATTTATCCAGTTTATTTCAGGGTAATTAAAATCTCCCATTATTAGTACTTGCCCGTGCTTAGCTGCATTTCCAATCTGTAACAATAATTGTATTTCCTCACTTTCAGCTATATTTGGGGGTTTATAGCATACTCCTACTAATATTCTTTTGGAATTTGCTGCTCCGCTATTTAACTCTACCCACAAACATTCAACTTTATCAATAGGTCCACCATAAATATCTTCTCTGACTATAGCCTTAAATTCAGGCTTAACATACAGACAAATCCCTCCTCCTCGTTTACCATTGCCTCTATCTTTCCTAAATAGGTTATAACCATCCAGATTAACAGTCCAGTCATGATATTCATCCCACCACGTTTCGGTAATGCCTATTAAATCCCATTTTTCATTAATGCTAATAATTCTAACTCTCCCATTTTTCCTGGCAAGCTTCTGGCATTAGCAAGCATACACCTTATGTTATGAGTCTGTAGTTCTGAAGTGCCTGCCACTGAACTTGAATTTCTTAGTACTACCTCCATATAGACTATACTACCCCTCCCCCCATCTCCTCCCCCATGAGTTGTTAATTCATCCCTTATACCCTCTACACTTTCTACCCCATTACTTATATCTAGTCCCTCCCCCCCACCTACTAGTTTAAAAACTCCTCCAGCCTTTCTACCATCCTATCCCCTAGTACAAAAGCTCCCTCATCATTAAGGTGCAATCCATCTCTACTGTAGAGATTGTACCGAAGTGAGAAGTCAGCCCAGTGCTCTAAAAAGCCAAACCCCTCCTTAGTGCACCACATCTTTAGCCATGCATTAACCTCCCTAATCTCCTTCTGCCTCCCTGGGCTAGCACGTGGCACTGGTAGTATCTCAGAAAATACTACCTTGGAGGTCCTTGTCTTCAGCTTATTACCTAGTTCTCTAAAATCATTCTTTAGGACACTCCATCTTCCACTAACTTTGTCATTGGTACCAATATGTACCAAGACCGCCGGTTCATTTCCAGCCCCTCCCAATAATTTGTCTACCCGATCTACAACATGACGAACCCGAGCACCCGGGAGACAGCAAACTGTTCGATTGCTGGGATCTGGGTGACAAATCACCCTGTCTACCTTCCTAATAATAGAGTCCCCTACAACCAGAACCTGTCTGTTCTGCCTATTCTGCCCTCCCTCTTCTCCAGTAGAGCTGTTCGCCCGGCTGTTAGAGGGAACAGCTCTATCTGGCATTGCCATTCCTGAATGGACATCGCCAACAGTTTCACTCAATATGGCAAATCTGTAATTGTTTGCCAACTCAGAACTGGCCTGCCTCCTCCTGTTCCCCCTGCTTCCCCTTGTAACTGTAACCCAGCTGCCTCCCTGGACATCCTCACTAGCCCCAGCTCCACCCTCCATGCTAGGCCCAGCTAAACTGTGCTCAGTGAGCACCAACCCCCTTTCCAGTGGAGCAATATCACTAAGTGCTGCAATTCTCCTCTCCAGATCTTCAATTTGAGCTTCCAGAGAGGCAACATGCTCACACCTCTCACAGAGGTATGGACCCTGGATCATCTGTTCCAGTATTGCATACATATGACAGGATGTACACTGAATAAGGTTGCCACTGGACTGACTCATAATTATTATTATTGTCTACGAAATTTCAGTGGGAAAAATAAAGAATATAATATAATATATTTATATAAAGTTTTCCTCCTTTGCACTATAAATCTGCCCTCCTTTTTCTTTGAAGGCCCTCCTTTTATTTAAACTCCTAGGCTTTTACTAGAATTGCACTTGATACTGAAAATGTTCGCAACCTCACAAGTTCCCCTTCTCCGGTTTCTATTAACTTCTGCCTTCTCGCCTGGGCACAATTAGTGCACTCTGCAGTTTATCAGCCTTTACTTGTAAGGTAAATCCACTTGTAAACAGGCCCCAAACCAGCTTACAAAACTTTTATACAAGTTTAACAGTCAAGCCACACCCCTCTAACCTGGGAACAATTAGTGCACTCTGCAGTTTATCAGCCTTTACTTTTTAAGGTAAATCCACTTGTAAACAGACCCCAAACCAGCTCACAAACCTTTTATACAAGTTTAACAGTCAAGCCACACCCCTCTCACCTGGGCACAATTAGTGCACTCTGCAGTTTATCAGCCTTTACTTTTTAAGGTAAATCCACTTGTAAACAGACCCCAAACCAGCTTACAAAACTTTTATACAAGTTTAACAGTCAAGCCACACCCCTCTCACCTGGGCACACTTAGTGCACTCTGCAGTTCCTCAGCCTTTACTTTTTAAGGTAAATCCACTTGTAAACAGACCCCAAACCAGTGCACAAACCTTTTATACAAGTTTAACAGTCAAGCCACACCCCTCTCACCTGGGCACACTTAGTGCACTCTGCAGTTCCTCAGCCTTTACTTTTTAAGGTAAATCCACTTGTAAACAGGCCCCAAACCAGCTCCCAAACCTTTTATACAAGTTTAACAGTCAAGCCACACCCCTCTCACCTGGGCACAATTAGTGCACTCTGCAGTTTATCAGCCTTTACTTTTTAAGGTAAATCCACTTGTAAACAGACCCCAAACCAGCTTACAAACCTTTTATACAAGTTTAACAGTCAAGCCACACCCCTCTCACCTGGGCACAATTAGTGCACTCTGCAGTTTCTCAGCCTTTTTTTTAAAGGTAAATCCACTTGTAAACAGACCCCAAACCAGCTTACAAACCTTTTATACAAGTTTAACAGTCAAGCCACACCCCTCTCACCTGGGCACAATTAGTGCACTCTGCAGTTTCTCAGCCTTTTTTTTAAAGGTAAATCTACTTGTAAAAAAGGGTTGTAAGTACATATATATACATATATATATATATGTATGTATTTATGTATGTATGTATATATATATTTATTTATTTATAGTAATTTAGTAATTATTAATCTATATACTGTATATGAGTTTTGCAGTATATTATGATACCTTTTGTATTGGACAAATGCCTTATCACATATATAGTTGTGAGCATACAAGCCATTGCTAACGCTTGCGGGCTCGAGGGTCCACATTTGTGGAGGCTCCAACGTCGGCTGTGTTAACGCACACACACACGACTTTTTAAAAGAAAAAAAACCTCAAAGGCGCCTCACACCCGGATACACACACACACGCAAGACTTTAAAAAAAAAAAAATCAAAGGCGCCTCACACGCGGTTAACACACATACGCACGACTTAGAAAAAAATACACTGCGTCGTACACGTAAAAAACAACTGCGTCCCTCGCAAACAAATTATGGCCGCATCGACAAAAAATATGGCAGCGAAACGACCCATTTCCAACACGCAAAACCGGACAACAACGGCACGCATGAAAACATCAGAAACACAAGAAAGAAACACAACGAACACATAAAAAGCTTACTTACAGCAAGGGAGGGCATTCGGCACCTCGAAAAGTTAATTTACACTTCCATTCAAGTCCAAAAAAACGAGTTTAAACTGCCGAAAATCACCGAAGCGAGAGAAAAAATGGCCGCCGAACAAAACGAAAACGAGGCTTCAGACGTAACTATACTAAAGTGACTCGCAAGACTGAAATACATACTATGCGGATTGTACCACACTGATATTAACCACCATTTTGAAAACTACTATGCACAAAATGGCGGATGGAACGCAAATTGTAAGCTGGAACGCAAATTGCGCATGCATATTGCGTTCTAACGGCCTCAGGCACTTGAAAGTTTATAAATATTGCCTACTTTCCAGAAAATTTGACATTTCTACTCAGGTGATGAACAGAGTGACTGGATAGTTAACTGCTGCTGTTACTTGAGAAGAGAATTGTTTCCTAATTTCCTACTTTACATTGTGCAAATTAGAACTGAGAGGTAAGCTATAATATATTACATTTTATTATCAAGACAGAACCAAAAATACAAACTTTAAGTATGAAAATGTGATTTATGTATAGTGACATGTGACACGCACAAAAGAAAACAACTTTAACTATGAAAATGTGGTTCATGTATAGTGACATGTGACACGCACATTTATGTGTATAGCCTCTACAACAAACTAATCTTAATCCAAACTAATTAAACAAGTATATTTAAATGACAGTAAAAAAAAAAATTAACTAATAAAATTTGATTCATGTATAGTGATATGTGACACTCACATATATGTGTATCATGTATAGTCACATGTCACATGCACATTTATGTGTGGAGGCCCAAAAACTAAGTAATGTTAATTGAAAGTAATTAAAGAAGTGTATTTAAATGACATTAATTTATTGTAATTCAATATATAACCTAAAGATCAAGCTTTCTCCTTTTTTTTACTATTCAAACAGACTCTGTATCAACAGCGTCACTCAAAAATTTGCACCGTGCATTGTGAACCACAATCCATTTTAAACAACACCAAGAAAGAAGAAGAGGTAAGCTAGAAAAATACATTACATGCTGAAAAAGAACTAAACAACTTTCCAAACATACACATCTCATTGCCGTCATTTTTTGACGGGCAAGTCGCCAGTTATTTATATTGACAAGCTTTCAAGAGGCTTACTCTCACTTTATCAAGTCTAATGCAATACTGATATGAGATGAATCCCTCAGTTTGAATAAAAACTGATGACACTAAGTTGTGCAAGGTAATTAAATCAGAAAATTATTTACTTTCCCTCCAAAGGGATTTGAGTAAATTAGAGAAATGGGCAATTAAATGGCAGATGAGTTATGCACTTGGGAACGAAAAATAGCCATGCAATTTATAAACGTAATTAAGTAAATCTTGGGGTATCAGATATTGAAAGGGATTTGGGAGTGCTTGTGGACAACCACCTACATAACAGTTCTCAATGCAAAGCTGCATCAGCAAAGGCAAATAAAATATTAGCATGTATTAAGAGGGGTATAGAAGCTAGGGAAGCAAATATAATTCTACCACTATACAAATCTCTATACATCCAGGGTCAGTATAAAGATTTGTCAAGGGAGCTTTTTGTGCCAAGAGGTTTTCAACTGACAAGAAAACCTCCTTTGAGGTTAGAAGTAAAAAGATTCTACCTTAAAAAAAGAAAAGGGTTCTTCACAGTAAGGGTAGTTAATCTGTGGAATTCTCTACCAATGGAGGTGGTGACACTGGATTCAATAGATAACTTTAAAAAGGGATTGGATATATTTTTAAATAGAGAGGGCATTCAGGGTTATCCTGATTAATTAGTGAGGGAGTATTGATCCATGGTGGAATCCGATCGCCATTATCTGGGGTCAGGAAGGAATCATTTATTTCATTTTGAGACAATTGTCAAAGTTTGACTTGCAGATCATAGGAGATCTTAAAAGGTTGAACTTGATGGGCTAAAAGTCTTTTTTAACCTCAATTACTATGTAACTATGTAAATAAAAAGGCCATTCAGGGTTATCCTAGATAGTTAGAGAGAGATCAGTATTTATTTATTTTTCTTCCCCTTTTGAGACAAATGGCAAAGTTTCACTGTTTTTTTTTTTTCTGTTTGTCTTCCTCTGCATCAATTAACCATTAATCTGCATATAGCAGATCAGTTGAGGTCTAAAAAGGTGGAACTTGATGCACTAAAAGTCTTTTTTCAACCTCAATTACTATGTAACTATGTAACTATATTATTATTATTGTTATAAATATAAATGATAAAATGATACTGTATAAAAATCACTCCAGTAATTACTAAAGTGGCAAAGTGGGATGAGGAGTGTCATGAGGCTACCCCATAAGGGTAATAATGTTGTTATTTCAAATTCTGTATCTTGCTGCTCTCACTGCTGTTTGGATGAGGTGGAGGACAATTTATGGCAAGGTTCAGAGTTTCCTGAGTTATGCTTCAATAGTTGAGTGCGTATCCTATCTCAAAACAGGTGCCTTAGAAAGTGACCTCCATGTCGATTGTCTCCAGAGTCAACTACATGGTGCCTGCTTTAAGTTTTGCTATGTTGAGCAGGCATCAAAATAGTAACATCTGGAACCTGCCATAAACTCTATATTGACAAATGTCATTGCTGAGCGTTATCAGGTAAAGCAAAGCCATCTGTTAGCTCAATTAACTGGATACACAATGCCCAGTTCCAATTTGCTACATGGTTCCTGAGACTTGTGATTCATCATGCCAATTGCTGTCTTATATTGGCATCACGGTCAAGCCGTTGCACACTGCAGCTGCCTGCCGTCACTTCAGATACTCATATGATAGATTACCATAAAGTTTTGATCATCTGAAAGGGTGCTATGATTGATTCAGTCTACCAGGCCTTGGCATATAAATAAGTGAGTTACAGTCCAGATTTTCATATGGTGGGTAGCCATCTTAGGTTCCATCATGTTTGTAACTCCAGAGCCAAGGGCCCATTAAGCCACACTTTAGAAAAGAAGACATTTCAAGTAATGGAGTAAATCTAATGGAGCAAATTCTGTCATTTTGCATTACTCCTAAAAGGTTTTCATTTTGCTCATGCACTCCATATATACAGTAGATTTCATTATCCTTTATTTGTGACACACTAACATATTCCTTAGCGCTATACAGGGGTTACATATGAGGCAAGAAAAATAATTTTAGCAGACTGCAAAATAATGGAGGTTCCTGTTTTTGAGGTGACTGTGTATTGCATTGTAGATTGAAGGTGTGAGTGATATTAGAGTAAGTAGTTGTGCATATTAAGGCTGAAGGTGATAAGCTTCTATAAACAGAAGCATTTTTAGTGAGTCTTTGAAGGTTTTGAGGTAGGAAAATTGTGATGATCAAGGGATAGGGGCAATTGCTGCCCAGGGCTACCTGCTATCGACTACAGGTTAACCACCCAAAAGGAGCGTTGGGTTCTTGAAAAATCTCGGCACCAGCACCCTGATAGCTGGCTTCTGTATCAGTAAGCACCTCCTCATCAGGAATCAGCAATTCCAGGAGTCTCAGTAACCTTTCTGTGGTATTGACCAGGACAAGTTTCTTGCTGGGTGGAGACAGGATCAGCATCGCAGCTACCAGGAGCAAATAAGAGAACATACCATTTCTATATGTCTCAGCAGTGAACTGATTTATTTTTGGCAAGTCAACAATATTTATAGGGGTTAGATACAGAAGGGGGTCTATACAACACAACAATGAAAGGGAGTGACAGATAAACACAGGAGATTGACACGTCATTGGGACTAATAGTATGAAATCCTGTATGGCACCTGTGAACAATAGGCCAACCTCCAAATGTACATAATGCTGTCACCATATCTAGTAGTCCAGGGCTCAAATAGAGTACATTAACTTTATCTGGTAAACAATGGGACAAAACAGATTACAATACAATATCCCTGTGGCTGGAGCCAAGCAGTCTCTCCTTTATTGTGGCTCAATGGGCTAAGATCCAGGAACTGGAAAAGGGGTCCATGACATAATGTCAGCATAAGAACATTTCTGAAGGTAAGAGTGAGAGGAGGTGATAAGAGGGGAGGATAGAAGAAGGTCAATAGCCGAGAGAAGAGGAAGGTTCGGGGAGTATTTTGAGATTAGAGCAGACATATAAGAGGGTGCACCCTTGTTAAGGGCTTTATACATTATGGTCATGATTTTAAATTTTATCCTGGACGCTATGGGAAGACACTGTCATGATTGGCAGAGATGTGCTGTAAACACTGAGCGTTGAGTATGGTAGATGATTCTTGTGGAGGAGTTCATTATGGATTGGGGAGGAGAGAGATAGATAATGTGATGCTAGAAAGGAGTGAGTTGCAGTAGTAGTAGAATGAGAAACTTTTGAGAGAATGGATTAGAATTTCAGTTCTTTAGTTTTGTAGTTGAAAATGGGAAGATTTACTATTGGTTTTATGTGAGGAATGAAAGAAAGTTTAGGGTCCAGTAGAACCCCCTAAGATAATGGGCCTGAGAGGTGGGAGTAATGATGGCGCACTCAATAGTGATAGATATTTGAGGAGTGGAAGCTGTAGTAGAGGGTGGGAAGATTAGTAGCTCCTTCTTTGACATGTTAAATTGATGGGTAGACTTCCAGGAGGATATGCTTGAGAGGCAGTTGGCAATCCGGCTAGAATAGAGGTGGATAGGTCTGGTGCAGAGAGGTAGATTTCAGTTTCATCTGCATATATAGATTTTATTAGGGTACGAAGGGAGGATATTTATATTGCACAACATCACATTATTATAACCTTCAACAGAGATAGGATCATAGCAATTAGGCTTTTTGTAGGAAAAAATGTATTCTCAGCATATTCAGTTTTTAGAGATACCATCGATACCTTGCAAAAGTATTCACACCCCTTGACTTTTTACCTATTTTGTTACATTACAGCCTTAAGTTCAATGTTTTGTTAATCTGAATTTTATGTGATGTATCAGAACACAATAGTCTAAGTTGGTGAAGTGAAATTAGAAGAATATATACATAAAACATTTTTTTAGAAATATAAAACAGAAAATTGGCATGTGTGTATGTATTCACCCCCTTTGTTATGAAGCCCATAAAAAAGCTCTGGTGCAACCAATTACCTTCAGCAGTCACATAATTAGTGAAATTATGTCCACCTGTGTGCAATCTAAGTATCACATGATCTGCCATTACCTATACACTTTTTTGAAAGGCCCCAGAGGCTGCAACACCTAAGCAAGAGGCACCACTAACCAAACACTGCCATGAAGACCAAGGAACTCTACAAACAAGTAAGGAACAATGTTATTGAGAAGCACAAGTCAGGGTTAGGTTATAAAAAAAATCCAAATCTTTGATGATCCACAAGAGCACCATCAAATCTATCATAACCAAATGGAAAGAACATGGCACAACAGCAAACCTGCCAAGAGATGGCCACCCAACAAAACTCATGGACCGGGCAGGGAGGGCATTAATCAGAGAGGCAGCACAGAGACCCAAGGTAACCCTGGAGGAGCTGCAGAGTTCCACAGCAGAGACTGGAGTATCTGTACATAGAACGACAATAAGCCGTACCCTCCATAGAGTTGAGTTTTATGGCAGAATGGCCAGAAGAAAGCCATTACTTTCAACAACAAAAAAAATGGCATATTTTGAGTTTGTGAAAAGACATGTGGGAGACTCCCAAAATGTATGGAGGAAGGTGTTCTGGTCTGATGAGACCAAAATTTAACTTTTCGGGTATCAAAGAAAATGCTATGTCTGGTGCAAACCCAACACATCACATCACCCAAAGAACAACATCCAACACCATTCAGCAGCTAGGACTGGGAAACTGGTCATAGTTGAGGGAAAGATAGATGGTGCGAAATACAGGGATATTCTTGAGCAAAACCTGTACCACTCTCTGCGTGATTTGAGGCTAGGATGGAGATTCACCTTCCAGCAGGACAATGACCCCAAACATACTGCTAAAGCAACACTTGAGTGGTTTAAGGGGAAACATGTAAATGTGTTGGAATGGCCTAGTCAAAGCCCAGACCTCAATCCAATAGAAAATCTGTGGTCAGACTTAAAGATTGCTGTTCACAAGCTCAAACCATCCAACTTGAAGGAGGTGGAGCAGTTTTTCAAGGAGGAATGGGCAAAAATCCCAGTGGTAAGATGTGGCAAGCTCATAGAGACTTATCCAAATTAACTTGGAGCTGTGATTGCCGCAAAAGGTGAATCTACAAAGTATTGACTTTATGGGGGTGAATAGTTATGCACATTGACTTTTTCTGTTATTTTGTCCTATTTTTTGTTTGCTTCACAATAAAACAAAAAAAAAAGCATATTCAAAGTTGTGGCCATGTTCTGTAAATTAAATAATGCAAATCCTCAAACAATCCATGTTGATTCCAGGTTGTGAGTCAACAAAACACGGAAAATGCCAAGGGGGGTGAATACTTTTGCAAGGCACTGTACTTGTGAGAAGGGTCAAGAGAAGAGACAAAATTACTATTCCTGTATGTTACAGCCTATAAGAAATATATTTATGTATTGAAAACTGACAACAGAGTATTTCCAAATATTATATTATATGTGTAAATAATTTTCTTCACTTTAAATCAAGTTTTTTTGCAATTAAGTGACTTTTACAAGTGTATATTCATACAGAAAAAAACTTTTATGTTTCCTTCTATCCATAGTAGGACATTTAGTCAGATTTGAGGCTTCAATTAGAGAGCCTTCCAGGCAGGTTTCATATTTGTATATTTTGATGAGTTTATCAAGGGAGGGTGAATAAATGGAGTAGAGGAGGGAGACTAGGACTGAACCTTGGGGTGCACCAACGATCAGAGGATTATGTGAAGAAGAGCTTAAAGAGCAAAGGATACTACATGTTCAATCATCTAGGTATGATGTGAAGACAATTAGAGTTTCACACCTCCTGGTACTTTAATTATTCCACGTGGTCTAGATCTTTCACCAAGTGCCTGGAGCCAGCCTGAGCATTTCCACTTCTAGGTGCAGATGAATCTATGGTTCCAGATGCCATCAGCCATCTCTGGTCATTGTCTGGGCACAGCAGGGGTTTGTTAGAGTACTGTGAATGCTGGAGCCAGAGTTTCTGGGCGAGGGGTCAGGATCTAACCCGAGTGGCAGACCTTTAATCCGTGGTATTCAGACTAAGGTTATCGGTGGTGGAGGAGATTTCTGCTAAACAGGGATCCTAGTAAAGGATGTTGGGGCTGGTTAACCTTTAGTGCCCTGTATGTGGAGAAAGGGATATCACTAGCATGCTTAGGTTGGCTGGTGGTTGGGTATATTCTTTCCCCAGCCAACCTCCTCCCAGTTAGAAATACCTTTTTTGACCCAGAGGGAAGTCAGCTAATGTAGTTAAGAAGCTCTGGGGTGTATTCACTTTTAGTGGCTGTTCAGGACTTCCTTAACATTTCTAACAATCTGGGCTCCCTATTAGAATGAAAGGGGAAGGGTGGTCAGGAACAATAAGTAAGAAGAAGTATTTCCTAATCTGCAGTTAACCAGGGGACAAAGAATCAAAGGGTTATTACTTGCAAAGCACTCAACACAACTTGACCGTTGTCTATTGAAACTAAGTATTTCAATTGTATTTCAAAGAACTTACAGGGAAGAATACAGAAAATAAATGGACAACATTCAAATCCTTACTAAAAAAACATACTCATCAGCATGTACCATGTGGAAATAAAATGAATAGGAGTAAATCACATCCTATGTGGCTTAACAATGACTTAAAGATCATGAGGAGGAAAAAGAAACATGCATTTAAATTATACAAGAAGGAGGGAACAGAGGCAGCTTAATGTGACTATAAGGAAATCAACAAGTCTTGCAAAAGGGCTATTAGACTGGCTAAAATAGAAAATGAGAAGTCAGTTGCAATGGAAAGTAAGACTAACCCTAAAATATTTTTTAAATATATTAATGGGAAGAAGGCCAGGAAGGAATCGATAGGACCATTACAATGTGACACAGGCCATCTGAACTAGTGACCAGGAAAAGGCAGATGAGCTAAATAGGTTCTTTTCTTTGGTATACTCAAGGGAGGTACCAGTGGTTGGGACACCGCAACATAATGGAGCTACACTACCTTTACTAAATAATTGGTTAACACGGGAAGTAATACAAAGGAGGTTGGAGAAAATAAATGTTAATAAAGCCCCAGGTCCTGATGGAATACATCCAAGGGTACTGAGGGAGCTGGGTTCTGTAATAGCCAAACCATTATATCTAATCTTTCAAGACTCACTCATTACAGGGTCTCTACCAGATGACTGGAGAAAAGCAGAGGTGATACCTATATTTAAGAAGGGATCTAGAGCAAATCTGGGGAATTATAGACCAGTGAGCCTCACTTCTGTAGTTGGGAAGCTTTTAAAAGGGTTAATAAGGGACAGAATACAAGAATATGTCTATTGAACAGGATCACAGGTAGCAGTCAACACAGATTTATGAAGGATAGATAGTGTCAGACCAATCTAATTAGATTTTATGAGGAGGTTAGTAGGAACTTGGATCAGGGCAACTCAGTGGATGTAGTCTTTTTAGATTTTTCAAAGGCATTTGATACAGTGCCACATGGAAGACTAGTGAGCAAACTAAGGGATACAAGAATTGCAGTAAATATCTGCTCATGGATCGAGAGCTGGCTAAAAGACAGAAATCAAAGGGTTGTTGTGAATGGAACATACTCCGGTTGGTCTAATGTTATAAGTGGGGTTCCTCAAGGTTCAGTATTAGGTCCTCTCCTTTTTAACATATTTATTAATGACATTGAAGTAGGACTCGAATGTAGTGTCTCCATTTTTGCTGATGACACTAAGTTGTGCAAGGTAATAAAATCAGATAATGATGTACTTTCCCTACAAAAGGATTTGCATAAATTAGAGAAATGGGCGGCTAAATGGCAGATGAGATTTAATACAAATAAATGTAAGGTTATGCATTTGGGAAGGAACAATAGCCAAGCCATCTATAATCTTAATGGAGCAAATCTAGGGGTATCACATATTAAAAGGGATTTGGGAGTACTAGTGGACAACCACCTAGGTAACAGCGCTCAAAGCCAAGCAGCGGCTGCAAAGGCAAATAAAATATTAGCATGTATTAGGAAGGGTATAAAAGCCACGGAAGAAGATATAATTCTGCCACTATACAAGTTTCTAGTACGTCCTCATTTGGAATATGGAGTACAATTTTGGGCACCACCTCATAAAAAGACATTTTAGAGCTGGAAAAAGTACAGAGAAGGGCTACAAAACTAATAAGGGGAATGGAGGGGCTAACTTATGAAGAAAGACTAACAAAATTAAACTTATTTTCGCAAGAAAAAAGGCGTCTAAGAGGAGATATGATTACGTTATATAAATACATCCAGGGTCAATATAAGGCTTTGTCAAGTGAACTTTTTGTAACTTTTTGTAAGAGATTTTCAACTGACAAGAGGACATCCTTTGAGGTTAGAGGAAAAAAGATTTCACCTTAAACAAAGAAAAGGGTTCTTCACAGTTAGGGTGGTTAAACTGTGGAATTCTCTATCAAAGGAGGTGGTGACAGCCAATTCGATAGACAACTTCAAAAAGGGGTTAGATATATTTTTGAATAAAGAGGGCATTCAAGGCTATCCTAGATAACTAGCAAAGGAATATTGATCCAGGGAGAAATTTGATCGCCAGTTTCTGGGGTCAGGAAGGAATTTTGCTTTTTTTCCCCCTTATGAGACAATTGGCAAAGTTTCAATGGGGTGTTTTTTTTCTGTTTGCCTTCCTCTGGATCAAATAACAATTAACAAATAATAATAAATAGTCCACATTAAAAAGATCAATAGAGATCTAAACGGGTTGAACTTGATGGACTAACTCTTTATTCATCCTCCAATACTATACTATTAATAATTATTTAATCAATAATTTAATTAATAACTATTCCGCATATTGCAGATCAGAGGAGATCTTAACAGGTTGAACTTGATGGACTGAAAGTATTTTTTCAACCTTAATTACTATGTAACTATGTAACTGCCTAGTGAACAATACTTTATGACTTAATCAGGTCCAAGAATCTCCCTTAGAAGTCTATAGAGCCCGATATGCTGCTTACTGCGAGTTTGAATCCAGCCTGGAACCTAACACAGTCCTGGAGGTGAAATGGGTATCATGATTGGGATCAACACACAAAATAGTTGTATTTGCTCAGTACAATATTTATACTCTGAAACATGTTATACACATAAAATCATTGCCCAAAACTGCAAAATTGGCCTAGAGCAGTCTCTGCTCAGGTGACTTTTTGGAAATGGTTCTTGGTAAGTCCCTGGCATATAATCAGGGCTTGAGGAAGCATCAGAAAACATAACAATTTAATGAGCTGACCTTGGGGCTATACAAAGGTCCTGTAGTCTATTTAGGATTGTCCTTCTGGCCATTACAATAGCCTTTGTCCAAATGGCCACTGTACGGGTCCAGTCATGAGGCCAAAAATTCAAAGAGTCCTGGGGTTTGTAATAAACATTATAATTTCCTTTATTTGCATTATTTTCTGAGGAGGGAGTTTGTTTTCTATTCTGCAATGTATTTCTAATCATATTTCTACAGGTGTCCCTGAGATTTTGTCATGCTATTTATATTAGTATATGTTTGTTCAGGTGAAAATAAACTAATACATTTCTCTGAGAGGAGGTTTACTGCCATTGAGACACCCAAAACTAGAAATCTATCTGATCTGATAATGTGTATAAGCATCTCTTTTATCTCACTCTCCTGCAAAAATCAAAGAAACTATATGTATGTATTGATGACAATGTATTTGCATTTTTTATATTATTTCTACCACTAGAGGGACTATAACCTGCACAGACATCTCACATTTATAGTAAAGTAGTAATAATATGCTGTTATATATTGATATTACTGCATATTTTGTATAAGGGGTATGGAATTCA
Source organism: Discoglossus pictus (assembly GCA_027410445.1). Taxonomy (NCBI): domain Eukaryota; kingdom Metazoa; phylum Chordata; class Amphibia; order Anura; family Alytidae; genus Discoglossus; species Discoglossus pictus. The sequence goes on from CM050166.1 coordinate 249,648,010, forward strand.
TCGGTACTGCTCTACTTAATCAAACAGGGTACTGAAAACCAAGTGAGAAAACCTTTTGAGTCTTTTAAACTTAGTCTTTCAAAAGAGTTTTTAAATAACCTTGTTAGGACTCAAGGTTTTGCAAGTGCAAAAGCTTTAGCTTAAGTAATGTGAAACACCAACAAAACTCTCATTGCTGCAGCAAGTTCTTTAGACATTCTAATCTGAAAGTGAATGTGGAATTTATTATTGCATTAAAGAAAAATATGAACAGAGGATGTTCGTAATTTATGGTACATTCAGCTGTAAGCATATACATATAAGCTTAATGTAGTGCAGCTTAACATCAGTTTACATCAACAAGTTGATGGATTTCTGGAAGTGGGCTTTTAAGATGGTCTAATTTGAACACTGTTCATGCTCCGCTCAATGTAATCCACAGACATCCACAGCGGGTTGATCTAAACAATTAAAATAATGATTGATATAGTTGCAAGTGCACATAAGTAAGGGATCTATGGGAATATTTCACCCTACTGCCCCTTATATTCCCCTAAACATTACTACCCTACAGTAGGGGCACTGGGTTCAGAATTTGTAATTCCCTAAAGAATAGCAGGATGTGTATAACGATGGACCGTTCTCAGAGAGAAGTATATGAATTTCCCTGTTTATAAAAAATGGTACCCGTTTGTGTATTGAAGCATGCACCATCATTCTGCATATTTCTGCAGGGGCAATCTATCTAGATGATGCTAAATCTGCTACTTATAAATTACTATTGTGCATCAATATCTACATAATATGCTCTCCTTTACTTAATTAAAAGACTGTAATTTTTTTCTGTGAAAGAGCAGAAAAGGTTAAACAACAATCTTTTTTAGTCTGTAACTTTCTGAAAAGATTTTCTTGTTATAATGCCTATGCTCACAAACTCAAGCAGAGTTTGATTGCATTATTAAACCAAATGAAGAAAAAACAAACAAGAAAACATTCTGCATATCGCTTTAAACAAAATCTGTGTACCATAACCTACTTCTGCCAAAAAGAGAGCTGTTATCATTAATGTTTAACCGTTAACATGAACTCATACCTGCTTGTGTTTCTTTGTATTTATTGTTCCATTGCAGCTTTCCCACAATTATAGTCATAATTTGCTTGCATTTATTAACCTGGTTGTGAAAGTCTTGCACCTGTACAAACTACAACTTTCCATTTCTAGAACATTATTCAAATACAATCACCAGTGCTTACTTTAACCTTCTGCAGTGTGCAGCCTCAAATTATGTTATTTGAGTCTATTCTCAGCTTCATCTCTGTTTGCATCACAAACCAAAGCATTACCAGTACATTGAAATATAAGGAGGAATATATTAATACTGGTAAATTGCCCGTAAAAAAATGACAGGAGTAAAATTGTAAGCCTGGCAATGCTGTTTGGCACATAATGCTAGGATATGTCCCCCCTGAGCCCCTTCAGCGCTCATTGCAAGCCTCTACCCCCCGTGTAGTTTTAGGGGCCTCACAATAACTGTTACTACCTTGGTTTAAGAGTTAGTGCCTAGGGTTGTGTTACTGCCTTGTGTTAAGTCTTACTGCTTTGAGTTAAATGTTACCGACTTGGATTAAGTGTTACTGGCTTGCATTAAGTGTTACTTCTTTGAGCTCGTTTGTACATCCTTTGCCCTTGTTTTAAGTCCTTCAGCCTTGTTTTTGTTGTGTTTACGTTTTTTCGGCCGACATTTTTTTACTCGTTTAGGATATTTTCGTTCGTGAAAAAATGCTAAATATGCCTCAAATTAACTTGCAATCTCACTCACAGGCTCTCTGGCTCTCCCCATGTGCTATGTGTGAGTGTGTAAGTTAATTTGAGGCATATTTGTGCTTTTAGCCCATATATCCACAGCTATTTTAGGTTATGGGGTAAAGGGCAAGCTGAACCTAAAAAGTAAAGGCTAAGTGGATTTACCTTAAAAAGTGGATTTACCTTAAAAAGTAAAGGCTAATAAACTGCAGAGTGCACTAATTGTGCCCAGGTGAGAGGGGTGTGGCTTGACTGTTAAACTTGTATAAAAGGTTTGGGAGCTTGTTTGGGGTCTGTTTACAAGTGGATTTACCTTAAAAAGTAAAGGCTAATAAACTGCAGAGTGCACTAATTGTGCCCAGGTGAGAGGGGTGTGGCTTGACTGTTAAACTTGTATAAAAGGTTTGGGAGCTGGTTTGGGGCCTGTTTACAAGTGGATTTACCTTACAAGTAAAGGCTGATAAACTGCAGAGTGCACTAAGTGTGCCCAGGTGAGATGGGTGTGGCTTGACTGTTAAACTTGTATAAAAGGTTTGTGAGCTGGTTTGGGGCCTGTTTACAAGTGGATTTACCTTACAAGTAAAGGCTGATAAACTGCAGAGTGCACTAAGTGTGCCCAGGTGAGATGGGTGTGGCTTGACTGTTAAACTTGTATAAAAGGTTTGGGAGCTGGTTTGGGGTCTGTTTACAAGTGGATTTACCTTAAAAAGTAAAGGCTGAGAAACTGCAGAGTGCAATAATTGTGCCCAGGTGAGAGGGGTGTGGCTTGACTGTTAAACTTGTATAAAAGGTTTGTGAGCTGGTTTGGGGTCTGTTTACAAGTGGATTTACCTTAAAACGTAAAGGCTGATAAACTGCAGAGTGCACTAATTGTGCCCAGGTGAGAGGGGTGTGGCTTGACTGTTAAACTTGTATAAAAGGTTTGGGAGCTGGTTTGGGGCCTGTTTACAAGTGGATTTACCTTACAAGTAAAGGCTGATAAACTGCAGAGTGCACTAAGTGTGCCCAGGTGAGAGGGGTGTGGCTTGACTGTTAAACTAGGATAAAGGATTTGTGAGCTGGTTTGGGGCCTGTTTACAAGTGGAAGATGGAGTGTCCTAAAGAATGATTTTAGAGAACTAGGTAATAAGCTGAAGGCAAGGACCTCCAAGGTAGTATTTTCTGAGATACTACCAGTGCCAGGTGCTAGCCCAGGGAGGCAGAAGGAGATTAGGGAGGTTAATGCGTGGCTAAAGATGTGGTGCACTAAGGAGGGGTTTGGCTTTTTAGAGCACTGGGCTGACCTCACTTCGGTACAATCTCTACAGTAGGGATGGATTGCACCTTAATGATGAGGGAGCTTTTGTACTAGGGGATAGGATGGTAGAAAGGCTGGAGGAGTTTTTAAACTAGTAGGTGGGGGGGAGGGACTAGATATAAGTAATGGGGTAGAAAGTGTAGAGGGTATAAGGGATGAATTAACAACTCATAGGGGAGGAGATGGGGGGAGGGGTAGTATAGTCAATATGGAGGTAGTACTAAGTAATTCAAGTTCAGTGGCAGGCACTTCAGAACTACAGACTCATAACATAAGGTGTATACTTGCTAATGCCAGAAGCTTGCCAGGAAAAATGGGAGAGTTAGAATTATTAGCAATTAATGAAAAATGGGATTTAATAGGCATTACCGAAACGTGGTGGGATGAATATCATGACTGGACTGTTAATCTGGATGGTTATAACCTATTTAGGAAAGATAGAGGCAATGGGAAATGAGGAGGAGGGATTTGTCTGTATGTTAAGCCTGAATTTAGGCCTATAGTCAGAGAAGGTATTTATGGTGGACCTAGTGATGAAGCTGAATGTTTGTGGGTAAAGTAAAATAGCGGAGCAGCAAATTCCAAAAGAATATTAGTAGGAGTATGCTATAAACCCCCAAATATAGCTGAAAGTGAGGAAATACAATTATTGTTACAGATTGGAAATGCAGCTAAGCACGGGCAAGTTCTAATAATGGGAGATTTTAATTACCCTGAAATAAACTGGATAAATGAGACCAGCAGTTCAGCTAAGGGGAGCAGGTTCTTGAGTACACTCAGGGATCATTATTTGGCCCAGGTTATACAGGAGCCTACTAGAAATGAAGCTATCTTAGATTTACTCATTACAAATAATATTGATATTGTATCAAATGTTGAAATAGGGCAACCTTTGGGAAACAGTGATCACAACACAGTCTCATTTGAGATTGAATTAAAAAAACAACATTTTAAGGGGCCAACAAAAACTCTTAATTTTAAAAGGGCAGATTTTAACGGTCTAAGGGCAGCAATACAAAGTATAGACTGGGACAGAGAACTGATAGGTAAAAACACTGAACATAAATGGACAACATTTAAATCCTTACTAAATATACATACACATCAGCATATACCGTGTGGGAATAAAAGTAAAAGGAGTAAATCACAACCCATGTGGCTTAACAATGATTTAAAGATCAAGATACAGAGTAAAAAACAGGCATTTAAATTATACAAACAAGAGGGGACAGAGACTGCTTTACAGGAATACAAGGAAATCAACAAGGCTTGCAAAAGCGCAATTAGACTGGCTAAAATAGAAAATGAAAAATTAATTGCAAAAGAGAGTAAGACTAACCCTAAAATATTTTTTAAGTATATTAATGGGAAGAAGGCGAGGAAGGAAGCTATAGGAACATTACAATGTAAAACAGGCTGTCTGATAATTAGTGACCAAGAAAAGGCAGATGAGCTAAATAGGTTCTTTTCTTCGGTATACACAAGGGAGGTACCAGTGGTTGGGACACTGCAACATAATGGGGCTACACTACCTTTGCCAAATAATTGGTTAACACAGAAAGTAATCCAAAAGAGGTTGGAAAAAATAAATGTTAATAAAGCCCCGGGTCCTGATGGAATACATCCAAGGGTACTAAGGGAACTGGGTTCTGTAATAGCCAAACCATTATATTTAATTTTTCAAGATTCACTCAACACAGGGTCTCTACCAAATGACTGGAGAAAAGCTGATGTGATACCTATATTTAAAAAGAGAGCAAGAGCAAATCCAGGGAATTATAGACCAGTGAGCCTCATTTCTGTAGTGGGGAAGCTTTTAGAAGGGTTAATAAGGGATAATATACAAGAATATGTCTATTTGAACAGGATTATAAGTAGGAGTCAACATGGGTTTATGAGGGATAGGTCATGTCAAACAAATCTAATTAGTTTCTATGAGGAGGCTAGTAGGAACCTGGATCAAGGCAACTCAGTGGATGTAGTCTTTTTGGATTTTGCAAAGTCTTTTGATACAGTGCCACATGGGAGACTATTGGGCAAACTAAGGGATACAGGAATTGCAGTAAATATCTGCTCATGGATTGAGAGCTGGCTAAAAGACAGGAAGCAAAGGGTTGTTGTAAATGGAACATACTCAGATTGGACTAATGTGGTAAGTGGGGTTCCTCAGGGTTCAGTATTAGGTCCTCTCCTTTTTAACATATTTATTAATGACTTAGAGGTAGGATTGGAGTGTGGGGTCTCCATTTTCGCTGATGACACAAAGTTGTGCAAGGTAATTAAATCAGAAAATGATGTGCTTTCCCTCCAAGTGATTTACATAAAATTGAGGAATGGGCATCTAAATGGCAGATGAGATTTAATACGAATAAATGTAAGGTTATGCATCTGGGAAGGAAAAATAGCCATGCAATTTATAATCTTAATGGAGCAAATCTAGGTGTATCAGATATTGAAAGGGATTTGGGAGTGCTTGTGGACAACCACCTAGGTAACAGTGCTCAAAGCCAAGCAGCAGCTGCAAAGGCAAATAAAATATTAGCATGTATTAAGAAGGGTATAGAAGCCAGGGAAGCAAATATAATTCTGCCACTATACAAATCTCTAGTACGCCCTCATTTGGAATATGGAGTACAATTTTGGGCACCACTTCATAAAAAGGACATTTTAGAGCTGGAAAAGGTACAGAGAAGGGCAACAAAACTAAGAAGGGGAATGGAGGGGCTAAGTTATGAAGAAAGACTAACCAAATTAAACTTATTTTCTCTAGAAAAAAGGCGTCTAAGAGGAGATATGATTACCTTATATAAATACATCCAGGGTCAGTATAAAGATTTGTCGGGGGAGCTTTTTGTGCCAAGAGGTTTTCAACTGACAAGAGGACATCCATTGAGGTTAGAAGTAAAAAGATTCCACCTCAAAGAAAGAAAAGGGTTCTTCACAGTAAGGGTGGTTAATCTGTGGAATTCTCTACCAGAGGAGGTGGTGACAGCGGATTCGATAGATAACTTTAAAAGGGGACTAGATTTATTTCTAATTAAAAAGGGTATTCAGGGTTATCATGGATAATTAGAGAGACAGTAATGATCCAAATTTTTAACATTTCCCCTTTAGACAATTGGCTAAGTCTCGCTTGTTTTTTTGTTTGTTTTTTTTTCTTCTTTCTATTTGCCTTCCTCTGGACTAATTGATATTAATAAAAAAACAAACAAACAAAAAAAAACATTAAATAATTGATTAATAATTAATTAACAACTAATGAATTAATAGTTAATCCGCATATTGCAGATCAAAAGAGATCTTAAAAGGTTGAACTTGATGGACTGAAAGTCTTTTTTCAACCTTAAATACTATGTAACTATGTAACTATGTAACTATATGTTGCAAAAATCCTATTTGAACTAGAACCCACAATGCTATGCTCCCTGGCACTGGGTACTGCAACTGTAGAACCGACTATGTGAAATGAGCAGCACAAGACTTACATCTAGTCACTGACTGGGATGCACCACTCTAAGATCACCTATTTTCATTCTTGATTAATAATACTACATTGTCATTGCAGAACTGATACTCCATATCAACTTCTCTAAGAACAGACACACACTTATCAATACTATCTCCTCACATAGTGAGAACAGGCATAAGGTACATTTTCAGCTCACCCCACCAAGAATGGTCCCTCCAGATCAGAACCCCTTATTTGACCATTGTTGAGTTCTCATTCATGCGCAGAGGAAATCTAAACATTTGAGCATATAATAACAGACATGTCATGATCACTTATAGGCTATTTTCCACAATATAATATGTAACATATTGTTCTATTTTAGGTGAATATAGTATATCAGTACAGACACTTCAATATAAAGAATAAATTAAATACCTGGTGTATTTCATTAGCTAGTGATCTATTAATGTATCACATCATAATAGTTAATATGTTTTCCTTATATACTTACAATGAAATCAACTAAATGCAAAAAGCTATTAAACCTCAAGCCAAACTGATTTCTTATATTTTTGATAAAAAGTTAATTAACATCTTTTTAAAAATTGGCCTTTCTGGCTTGCTTTTGTTCAAGTTTACCTGTTATCAAATTATATAAAATAAAAAAATGAAGAACAATAATTGTAGAACAGATGTCTCATGCTTTTGGATACACTAATTGATATATCATATGTACATGTTGTTTCTAAAATATCATTGTGTTACTTGCAATTTCTTAAACTGTACACTCAATGCTTCTTCAATAAAAAAAAAAATTAAAAATGCTGTATGCTGTAAAATTTATTATGGCAGTATTTTTAAACAACTATAAAAGAGTGAAAGCTGTTTTAATCACTTAAGTGGCCCTTTAAAAACCCAGTTAAAACAATACAATTACATGGTTACAAGTTCAAATATGTTTTATTATGTAATTTAAGGAGAAGCTTCACTTTATTATTGTATAAAAAATATATGTTAATAAACTGTTGAAAAAATATTTCATAGTGACATTAATGCTTTATGTTTCTTACTCCTGGTAGTATAATGTTCCATGCATTTTTCTTTTTCAAAACTCCTCCCTGAATAAAATTAATGGAGTATTTCTTCTACAGAGTCCACAGCTTTTCAGTGTTTTTTCAACTGCTATTTACTGCCTATTAAGAGACTAAAATGGCAAGCACATGGATCTTCTCTCCCTCCTGTGTCTCTTATTTCAGTAATGAAACGTCAGATAGTAAAAGCACCTAATATATTTAGAGGGTTGGGGGATTTTGCATAATTTTAGATTTTTTTAAGGACTTGGGGGTTTACATAAAATCCAGTTAATATAAAATCCAGTTAATAAATTAAAAGATAATTGCATAGTAAACTGATAGACCTTTTTAATTTCTCTATTACATAAAATCCGAAGAAGAAACGTGTAGGCTGTGAAATGCTAATGCACAAAAATTAAAAGCTGCAAATAAGCTACATTAATTTGTATGTAAATACTGTTTTTTAGTCTATTTACTGAGTGATTTGAAAGACGTCTTAACAGAAAAAGATCTCAATAAGGAAATCACTTCTGTTCAATTATTGAAAATCTAAAATATTTCAATTTCATATTTATTGACCGAGAGACAGGCATAAAGTTTCCCATAAAACAATATAAATACACACAGTTGATGGAAGTTGCTTAACCAAAGCAGGGCTGAAACATATTCATCTAAATCAGGCAGAGATATCTAGATTTTAGTGTAATGGTCAGTTTAACCAAGAGTGGACGATTTTGGTCCTGGAGAGCCCCACACAGGTCAGGAATTGAAGATATCACTGCTGCGTACAGGAGTCAATCACTTCTTCAGTCATCCGGATTGACTCACATGTGCACTGAAAGGATATCCTCAAATCCCGGACTGTGTGGGGCTTCCCAGGACTAAACTTGCCTACTCCTGGTTTAGACTATCACATAAGGTTAAGTCCCATAGTAGCATGAAGTAGTGCTACATGAAAATACTTGGAATAGAATTTTCAGGATAGTCTGGAACAGAGCAGGAACATTGAAGCACTTTTTAGAATTAAGGAACAGCCTAGGAGTTCTCAGGAACTCTAAGAACATACCAGGACCTTTTGAGTAAAGCAGGAATAGACAGAGGTTGCTAGGATCACTGGGCAGTCAGGTGTTTATAGGAACATCAAGATTAATCAGACACCAGACCAGGGAGAGACCTGGTAGTAGCAAGTTTAAATAGCCTGTGAGTTAAATAAGATAGATTCATAAACAACCTGGATATGGTGACTCCGATGCAAAGTAACACCAGGATAGGTGAGTACCATGGACTAAATTGTGAGTGGAGGCCAGGGGTAGGCAGAAGGACCCCAGTTGGGGTCCCTAACATCTAGGCTGTTGAGTATATTTTTTATTTGAAATCTCAAAGCATTGATGGCCCTTACTAACTGAAAGCCATAGATACAAAGTTAATAAGATCTACATATCTACCTAATTGTAAAATAAAATGAAACATAATCCTGCTAGGGATTAAATCATGTGCAGGTGAGAATGACAGCTAAAATATACCCGTACATGAAATTATAATATACTAGAGAATTGCCCGTCAAAAAATGACGCAATGAAATTGTAAGGTAGCTAATGCAGTTTGGTGTATAATAATGAAAGATATAATACATTAATAAATGAATATACTTTACCTATTTTGAAGCATTGTGTTGAAGAGCTGGCAATCTGTTTTGATGTTGCTGCAGCATTAGTGGTGTGGAGCTGCTGTGTAAGCGTGCTGAATGTGTGCAGTGTAATAGTGTGCGTGCACGAGACCAAACCGTTTGCGAAGTTGTGTACTTCCGCATTGTCGTACAATGGCAAGTAATGTGTGGTATGCATCTTAGCGGAATATCCGTAGGTCTTTTGTGGTGTTTTAAGAGTTTCTTGTGGTGTTTTGCGTGTTTAGAGTGCTGTAGCCTCGTTTTCGTTTTGTTCGGCGGACATTTTTTCTGCCGCTTAGAGAATTTTCGAGTGTGTAAACGCTATTATTTTTAGTTAAATTAAGGTAAAACTTTATTTTTTGAGGTCCTGGATGCTTCCTCTTGGTGTAGGTAAGCTTTTTATGTATGTGCTGTGTGTATTTATTGTGTTTTGAATTTTGTCATGGTTGCGGCCGATTGTTGCAAGGTCGTAATGAGTGGTAACATGTCTCGTATGTTGTTTGAGTTGGTAAAGTTTGCGAGGGTCGCAGTTGCTGTGTCGTGTTGTTTGCGTTCGAACGTAAAGTTTGCGAGGGCCGAAGTTGCTGGCACGGAGCGCAAGCCCGCAAGCGTACACTCGCAACTATATATGTGATTCTAATGCAATATGTTGCTGATAATACAATCTTCTATTTTTTTTCATAAATAGCATTTTTAAAATTCAAACGGTAGGAGTTTTCTTTTTGGGAAAAAATACATAGGCATGTGAATGGTAATTGGTTTAAATAAATTATATTGCTGTGTCCTCTAAAAACTTGCAGAAGAATAATGGAAGAAATACATTTAAACGAGTTTGTAAAAAGTATTACATTTTCCTAGAAATTTGGTGTGAAGAAAATGGTATTCCATTGTCTTAAACATGATGACAAAAACTCATATAAATGTAAGTTAAATCCCTAATTTAACCTTATATTTCATCAATATGTCATTAAAGCATATACCACTAGGAACATTTACACCCCATAAAAAACCCAGGAATTATTCATTAAAAGCTTGAGGGAAAATAAGAGTTAAAAATGGCATCTGTTCATGACTTGAGATTTTGCCAAAATAATTTTACAGATAAAGAAAATAATAAAAATAAAAACTGTAATACAATATAGATGTCAGGCTTGTAACAGGTCATTTTACTTTATATATTGACTGACCAGAGTTAATTAAATTGGACCATAAGTATGACTGCGCTTTTTCTCTAAATTGCCATTAACCTAATCATACTTAAAATAAATTTTATGTGAAATCCAGAGACTAAAGAATAATTAAAAAATGAATACTGGCTTGATTGTCTGATCATGTTCCAATGTTACTTTTTCTAGGTTTATACTCCAAGATTCACTTTCTTAGATATTAAAGGATTATGCAATTAATAATTAAGAAATACTGTGATAACATTTCAAAAGAATCTGAAACATAATTGAGATATCAGGGAAAATGCTCCACACAGTGCATACATATGTAACAAGATTTGTTTGTGTGGCATTGGTTACATGTATTTTACTTTTCACATACACATCACATATATAGTTGTGAGCATGGGGGCTGTTGCTAACGCTTGCGGGCTCGTTGCTGACAAGGAGCGCCGAAGGCAAGGAGCGCAAAGCAAGGGCCTCAGTGGTTAGCATGGAGCGCCGAACGCTCCATGCCAGCAACTGCGGACCTCGCAAAATTTACGGTGTTACGAAAGCAAAATACGAGACACGTTACGACCCATTACGACCTCGCAAAAAACGTCCAAAACCCGCACACATGAAAACATGAAAAACACAACAAATACATAAAAAGCACTCAGGACCAGGGGGGGGGGCACTCAGGACCTCGAAAACTGAAGTTACACCTCAATTTAACTCCAAATAAAAGAGTTTAGACACTCAAAAATCCCCTAAGCGAGAGAAAAAATGGCCGCCAAAGAAAACGAGGCTACAGCACTCTAAAGACCCAAACAGCTACGGATTTCCCAAAAAAGACGTACGAGATCCGAAAACAAGGACGCAACCCGGGAGACCCCAAAAACATTACAAACACAATAAATACACACAACAAACACATAAAAAACGTACCCACAGCAAGGGGGAGCACTCTGCAAGTGAACTTACACTTAAATGTTGGAATTTAGACACCCGAAAATCACCTAAGCGAGAGAAAAAATGGCCGCTGAAGAAAACGAGGCTAAACGCCCCTAAACACGCAAAACACCACCAAACACCTACAAATTTTCTGAAAAAGTCGGACGGCATGCGAAAACAAGGACGCTAAATCAGCCACAGCCGCATACCACACATTAGGCGCCATTTTAGAACAATAACTTCTACAATCCGGAAGTACACAGCTACCCTAACGGATTTGTCTCGCGCACACACACTATTACACTGCACACATTCATGACGCTTACACAGCAGCTCCACAGCACTGATGCTGCAGCAACATCAAAACAGATTGCAGCTCTTCAACAGAATGCTTCCTGCATATATTACTTCAAAATAGGTAAAGTATATTAATTTCTTATTTTATTAATTATTTATTGCCATACCGAAAAAAAGCACCAATGCTACTCATAGCACACAAACAACCAAGAGCCTCGCAATGAGCGCCGAAAAAAACACCAACAAAATTAATTTTGCATGCAAACAACATTACCTGCCTTGCAATCTTATTGCCGTCATTTTTTGACGGGCAAGTCGCTAGTTTATAAATAAAATGTATGCAGCAATACATAATATAGAAAGAGGAAATACAAGAAATGAAGTAATCCTGTTATGACATTTACAATATATGTAAAAATGAACTGGTTGAGACTAAAAAAGTGAAATACACTCACACAATAGTATTCATAATAATGTATGTTAGAACAAAATGCTTATTTGGTGATACCTTTCAGTCCACATATTCAGGATTTTCTATTATCACCGTTTTGATTATTTCAAATATAAAAGTTGAAAATCTTCATGTGACAGGGGATGATGCAAAGGTGTTTCTTGCCTTCAAGGATATTTGCCTTAGTGATCAAGCTCAGGATGTTCAATAACACCTGTGAATCCCCTAGGGTTATAGAAAAGGAGGGGGAGTATTAAATACTGTTTCTTCTTGCTCCTCCTATGTCAATACTAACATATGGGTATCTTGTCACTCCCAACAGGAGGTAGGACAAATATGAACAAATCAGATATAAACAAGATATTGCTTGCAACAAGTACAGAATAAGAATACCTGACATCGGCTCCTATTCTAATGCCCACAATGTAAATTTATACACGCTCTTAACATTGCTTAAAGCTACTCGCAATCCAATTACAAGTTACGCAACCACAATCACTACGGGCCAGCCAAAACTGCAAATTCGGCCTTAGAACTCCATTGGTTTTAGCACATGTTGTGGTAACATACAAATAGCTATACATGATTGAATTAATATATATATATATATATATATATATATAAACTTTAGTGTTGAAACAGCTAATTATGCATCCCTCTAATTCAACACTTTTTACTAGGAGACAATAACATCTCTAAACCCATAACAATATCTTCTGAGTGAGTCAAGGGAAGGCTAAGTGAAGGTCAAAAAACAAGGTATTGACTGCATATTAATTGTAGAAATAAGGTGATCTGCGCAATGATTTAAGATAGCATACATGTTTGATGCATGTTAGGTACATTCTTGATTTTTAATTGACTTAGAAATGTAAATAATGTTTAATTGGTCTAGAAGGGCTTGGTAGTAGGCAGGCTATTTTCTCTATGTAGAAATGTTATAAAAATCCATGTTGTTTATGTATGCGGTGCCAGCAGCAGACATTGTGTATGCTATTTTGTTGTTACACGTATGCTCAAATAAATCATAAAAAATAAGAGAAATCTGTGTTTTGGAGTGGAATGTCGGTTTGTGGATATATGTTTTTCTACAATACACAGCTCGAATATTATGAGCGCTAACTAATTAAACTTACACAAAATCGATGAACTAAGATGATGATGATTGAAATGTTAAAAAATGAAAAAGTCCCAACAGTGAATGATGGAATTACAGAATACATTGATACATATCAATTAGAGAGAGTTCATCAAAATTGCACCAATTCTAAATATTAGGGAATAGCTATTAAAGATATATTGGAACTAAATATGATGTCATATATAATTAAATACAAATAATAAAGTGCTAAAAAATCCCTGTTCTGTTTGGTGGTCCGCTACATATGAGAATAACACTTGATGGGAAGATGCCAGACTAAAACAAAGTGAATATAATACAAAGCCAGTTCTTGGACATAGTACATTCTCAAAGAGACTTTATTCTACAATTCACAAAAATAACAATTCCTGTAAATGATTTATTAAAAAATAATATTTGAGAAGACTACATAAGGAAACATAATGAACAAAACAGTTTGGCAGGGGAATGTGCAAAAAAGTGCATCAGAAGAGAGTAAACAGAAGATTTACAAAAACATGCATGCATTTTCAGTAATTGCAGTGAACACTCCAGCTGATTGGGGAATTCATATGCACCATATGAAACTGTCCGACAATGACATCTATCATGGATATCTTTAATAGTATTGTAAGCAGAATATGCATTTTTGACAAATGAAAATAGTAGTGTTCAAATATACTTAAACATGTGAATTGTTTGTATACCACTAGATTTTGCAGATTTGTTTTGTTTTTTAAATATTCTACTAACCTGCTGTAGGCGGGCATTATTCTGCATTTTTCTATCAAACAGGATATTGTTTAAAACATGTTCTAATTATTTGCCACTACTGTAGGTTAGTCCTCCATGCAATACTTTTCTGAAGCAACATGAATACATATTTAAATAGATTTTTTGGACTCTTGCCCAAACCTCCACTGTGGTGCACATATTGTTTAGAGGTAACAGATGTATTTACAGAATGGATTAAGGCTTTTCCTACACAAAATCAAACATATTTAACAGCTCCAATAGTACTTATATTTGAGGAGGTCTACCATTAGAAGTAGATAGTGATAATGAACGTTCTTATATTAAAAAATAAATTGCTTACTGCATATCATCCACAGTCATTAGGTCCTGTGGAAAGAGATAACTGCACAACAAATGTATTGACTAAACTTTGTGTGGGGCCTATACCGTGGGCAGAAAATTGCCTCTAGGTCCAATGGCTATGAGTTACATTCCACATTCTTCTACTGGTGTTAGTCTTTATCCAGCCAAGAGTGGGAGATTAATGAGAATGCCAGGGGATGTATTACTTATAACAAACTCCCTAAATATACAAGGTGAAGTAACAAAAGCTTATATAGTTGAAATCACAAAACATATTAAAGATGTTAATTTGTTTGTGGCTATTTAAATACTTCTTTTTAAACAATCCTTAAAATAACTAATGTGATTTTTTTTTGGAATGTAATGTTGGTGATCAAGGAGCACTTGTTTGTTTATACTTAATAACCAATATAGGAAGCTGTGACATTTATGAAATTAAAATGGTTGAGAAAGACCTAAATACGTTTCAATGGTATATGTGATCTTTCCTAGAAAAAGTTTCAAAATATACTTAAAAGAATGACAGCCAGGAACCCTGGCACTCAAAGGTTATGCTTATGTAAGCGTAAGGGATATGCTTGAGTAGGTGGAGTCGCTATGAATATTCAGTGATCATATTCATAATTACCTTACTTGGGGAATAGATAATTGTTAAATATATTGCTTCAGCAGTTATGGATACATTTAAGATGGGTCAGTTTAGAATTGCATTGAAGCCATGAAACAAAAATCAAGGTAATGTGGTGGGTGACGGTATTTGTACAAAATGTTGTTAACTGTTGATATGATATGAGATTATAATTCAGTAACCCCATTAAATAAATGGTATATGAGTTTTTTCATACAGTATATGGGGCATATTCTGGTGTGGTCTCATTGATTATGATCCTGTGAATTAATGCAACTTTAAAGTTTCTATTAATTTTTAACTGTTCATGAATTTATTACATGTTTTGTTCTATGAATTACATTATGCGAGGCCTTGACTTCTGTTATGATTCTATACACATTCTCTCTAGTTCTCTTGTGACTTGCATGCTTTGCATGGTGTGTCGTCTTTCACACTACACAGTGTTATTTACCATTCATGCCCTACATTGTGTGTTACTTGACCGGCATGCCTTACACTTCGTGTAATGTGTCTCGCATTCTCTATACTGTATATCTCAGCATTCTATTACTGTGTGCACTTCTGTGCCCCCTGTGCCCTGCAGACCCTGTCATTGTGTGATTCTTGGTCTCCTGTAATCTAAACGCTCTATAGTTTCTTCTGTGCAAGTATGCTGAGCCATCTGTAAGTGGAAAACTCAGTGATTGAATGCTTCTGGGCCTTCTTTGTTACCCTGCACACTCTATGGTGACCTATATACTTTGTGTATGTGTATTTAGGCCCCTTTGTGACCGACTTTTGTGTGGTGCCCGGCACATGCTATGACATGTGACCTGTGTCATGCATATTGCACAATATGTGTATTTTGCTCCCTTGTGTCTAAAATTATTTTATGTTGGGGCCCTGAAACCCTTAAACTCTCTATGGCCAGGGCTGAATTTAACATTAGACAGAGTATATATGTGCATGCCTTCAGGGGCACAAAGATTGTTTGTGCTTCTGCCCATTAGTGTGCTGCACTCTGGGTTTATGTGCTTTGTGTCCTTTCTATTATGCACAATCTTTGTTTGTGTTCTTCAGGGTATGTACATCCTAAACTGTATTTGTGTGCTTTATATCCTGTATATAGGAATATGGATGTGTTTAATCCCTACATGAGGTATGGCCATATGCTTTTTATAAATAGGTCGTGGGTATGATGCTCTTATTTAGCTAGCAGATGATTGCTTAGTATTTCAACAGTATTGATTCCTAGCATTTTATTTTTATTGTGTGATTTATTAGTTTGTGTAGGATCTCAAATGGGACAAGTGACCATAAAGTCTTCAAACAGACATTTGTATATTTAAATATTCCTGTATTTGTTTTTTTTTTTATTGTGTGATTTATTAGTTTGTGTAGGATCTCAAATGGGACAAGTGACCATAAAGTCTTCAAACAGACATTTGTATATTTAAATATTCCTGTATTTGTTTGTTTTTTTAGATAAATATAATTTTTTTTGCTTGGTCTTTACTGTCTAACAGTTAAATGCATCTAGCACTTATTTTGTGAAGATCAATACAATTCTAATTGTCTTCCCCAGTAAAATCTCTAACATTCTATTGTTTTGGGTTCCAATCAATTAAAACTATTTGGAGAGACTTACCAACACAAATTTGAGTGTCTTTACCAATTGCATTGCCCCAAAATTCAGAGAAATATCTAAAGAAATATGTGTGCTGTGTACAGTGCATTTGCATATGTATTATTAATATAATATAATTTACATAAGCTTATTCACCAGATAAATTTATATGTACAACATATTCCTCCAACACTACCACATGCTAATCTACCATTATGAATGTATTAAATTGATAGGTTTTGTTCCAAGCTCATGCATTGTCTTTCTCACTCCGCTCAGATCACTGGACAGCTTATCTAAATTAGTTTTCTTTTTCCCTGACTTGGGTTCTCTGCACTTCACTATCTATCATATCACTCACTGCCTGCATTTGGAAGTGAGTGCCACTCATCATTCAATGTCTTGGAAAGATTTTGTGAAATTCTTTTAAATCTGTCAGTTTTAGACGGATTAGAATCAATGTTTTACAAGCCTGTTTCAAACTCTTTTTTTTTTGTGCTAGTTTCTTAGCTTCTATTCCTCTTTCCACGTAAGATTTTCCCCTTGCAAATATATATTTGAACTTGATTTACTTTGTGTGCTTTATAGATTATTTTCATTAACATACAAGCAAGGGTAAAATATCTTGCTATAGATCTGGGATTTGGACATTCAACTTTCTTATTGAAATCACCTGCCCCTCCCGGGTTTCTTCATTCATCTATTACAAATCTAACTTGATCCTCCTCTCTTGCATTGAATCCTTTTTTCTGTTTAGATACAGGCATATTTTCATTACAGATAGCTCAATACCTATATAAGATATCATTACTACAGGTGCGGTACCAAAAACATTGAATTTTTTAAACAAGAAAAAAAAAGGAATATTTACTGGTGCTTATGGTGCTTAGATAATTGTAAGTGTCCTTTTTATTTTATTTAATGTGTATGTACCCAATACTGTATTATTAAATGAAATATTGTACTGAATTTTTTTTACTTGCAATTTTAATGTACTACTCCATAGGGCTATAACTGTGAATTTTTTTGGGGGGGGTCCTTATAAAGGACAAGAAAGAGCATATCTGGAGGGAGGCACAGTGGACCATTGCAACCATGAGTATCAACTAAATCAAAGGATCTACCAACCAGTGAACAAAATGAAGGCGGCACTCCTCATATGTTATAGGTGCTTACATGTGAGTTCTTGTCCTTCAGTTAATTTCATTTGATAAAACTATTTTATTTTACTTGGTTGACAATATTGAACTGTACTAGGATTTGATAGTTCTTTGTCTCTCTGTCTCTCTGTCTCTCTCATGGGATGCAGTTCTATCAAGTATCACATGAGGCACATAAACTAGCGACATCTTGTGAAACTCCAGGACAATAAAAGTCATGTGTCAGGTGTTGGCTAGTGTGGCTTTTGCCCTAGTGCTCTGCTATGGGATGTCATGGGAATGGCTAAGACTGCAACAGTAAGTATCCTAACCCCCACGAAAGCTGGTTGCCGATTCATGTCTCACTTAAACACTATGGCCCTCATTCAATTGCAATTTGGCCAATTGAATAGGGATCTAAATAAGCACATAACATATATTTTTTAAAGAAATTTTTAGTTAGTAAACATCTATCCAAAAGCAAGGTTTTCATTAACTAAAAACTTCTTTAAAAAATATATGCTATGTGCTTATTTAGAGCTCTATTCAATTGGCCAAATCGCAATTGAATGAGGCACTATGTTTTTTTATGGCCTTAATATTTTCCTCATTGGCATCTGACATGTAGCAGGTTAGGTTGGCTCCAGTTCCTCTTGTGTCTTCCTGGCATTTGGCTTGACCTAGCTCAAGATGGCCACATAATGACATTCCATGGGCCCCAAGTATTTCTCTAACAATACATCTGTGGAGAGCCTAGTCATGACTCTCACCTCATGTAGGCCTTTGCCCATGCCCCAGTTGATATGGGCCCGGACTAAGGGGATGAATAGCTGCTGGCCCTGAGCTACCATGGTATTTACCTGCTTCTTCAGGACAGTGTAGGGGCTCAGAAGATCCGCAAATTAAAAGGCCCCATTTATTAAATTAGTGTGTTTGCAGATTAATAAAATAAACATGCACAAAAAGAGAAAGACACTCTATACAAGTATTAACCCTTAATTAATTGCTAAGTGATGAGGGAAGAGTAATATTTAACAAAAAATATTGCTTTATTACATATTTTTAAAAATCAAAACCAAAAATAACGGTGATTAAAAAATAAAATATTATTAACTGTGACTAAATTACAATTTATAGCTGATTCACTGGATTATGATAGTAATTAATACACATCTATAGAAATCTGTCAACAAGAAATGCAGACTAGTCTGAGAATAGATATTCAGAGCAATATAAACTAATCCACAGATATATTTTTGCACACAATATATAGATTACATTAAGATTCATAACCGAGAATGCAACATTTCTTTAACAATGTGTATGTGTGTATAAATACTAAATAATAATAAAGTTTGAATCTGACTAGAATAAAGCCAGTATAGAATCACATATTATAATTGTCAAACTGCGAGCCGTAGACGCATAGAAGCCTTCTGAGCTAGGAGCACTTAGGCGATGAGCGCCAAAGGTGCTCATCGTCCTGCGAGCCTTGCAAAGCGAGGCGAGCAGTTGAGGCATTGAAACACGCAGGACTTAGCCTGCAAGCAGATCAGAAACACGATTGTTTGGTGCGATTCCTTGCGGGGCTCCCGTTACCTTGCAATTCAAATAGACGGCGCCGGAAGGATATCCCCCTTACGGCCGGGCGCATATCTTGCAACCGGCCGCACGGTCTGAAAACTTTAAAAGCAAATATAAATTCAAGACGACACTGTAAAGCTCTGTAAATGCTAGGGATCATAATGGGGGACATGAGGATTAACAGCAACCCCCTCTCAAGCTTGCACATCAGCCCAAATCCGATTTTTCATTAACTGTTTATTTTACGGCCGCAGCGTGGGCGGGTCTGAGGATATTTGACATGAATTAAAATAAAAATTATTTACGGATTTGAGTGTAGGGGAATGTTGTGCTATGAATGCTAACACCTACAATCACTTTATCATCTCATCAGAGTGCAGGATGGCTTTATTATGGCTTTATTATGTGCTTAATTGTGTGCTTGCGGGACCTTTTTGCAGCAAGTAAGCTGCGGCTCGGTTTTAGCCTTGCAGAGAGGGTTCCGGGAGCAATTGAATAGCAACCGGGATTTTCTTGCGGCCGAAACTCTTGCGGCCGTTTAAGATCAAATGCTTTCCTCCGGCGCGTGCGGCCACAAGGGATAACAAGGCGCAGACCGCAAGCCTGTCGGAGTCGACGGCCGGAAGGGAATAGAATAGGCAAATAGCCTGCGGCCGGTCCTTGCGGCCTTGCATCTCCAAGGCCGATAAAAGAATGAGGCCCTGCAAGCAGTTGAGTAATGCGGGACTTAGAAAACAAAATTCTGATCTCGGAATCTTGGGGGCAAAACTAAACGAACTCGCAAAAATACGATTTTAACGGCCGATACGCAAAAATCGAAAAACATGTAAAAAAATGAATTAAAATAAAATAAAATACTCACACACAGCATGGGGGAACGCCACGACACCTGGGAGTGAGGTTTTATGCAAATTTCAGCCGAATTTGCAGAGTTTCGGCACTCAAAAATCGGCTAATCGAGAAAAAAATAGTACGTATGAGTTAGCCAGGAACGTAGGAGATAAAAAATATATCATTACAACGGACGGAAAATGCTTGTGAGCCAAGTAACACATAGAAAAAACACAATTTTACACTAACTTAATAATATTACGATTCTAAAATGATGCTTTACCCGCCTAAACAAACGGTTTGGCCTTGCGCACGCAGCCTATTTACACTGCACACTATAACAGTCCAACTGTACATTTTCTGATGCAGGAAAATCCAAAGAGATTGTTAGCTCTTCAGGATATTGATTGCTGCATATTAAATATAAATAGGTAAAGGATCTATTCATATTAACTCACTGTAATAAAAAAAAGAAATATTTTACACTGTACTTATATATCTGTCTTCCCGATGAGCACCAAAGGTGATCGTTGCAAAGCAGGAAACTTGAAGTACACAAGGGGAGAGGCTCGCAATGAGCACCAAAGGCACTTAGCGCGGGGCTAGCAATGAGCGCCAAATGTTCTCGTAGGGGCAAAAGCCTTACATTGTGTGGCAAACAGCATTGCCATGGCTTCAAATTGTATTGCCGTAATTTTTGAAGGGCAAGTCGCTAGTAATTTATAATGTGCTGGTGCTAGATAATAAATTCATTTTTTAATCATTTAAAATATCCTAATAAAAGATGTAGAGCCAATGTATACCACAGATTTCAGAACTATAAAATCAACTTTTGGAATTGTTTCCTCTTTATATTGGGTATATAATCAAAACATTTAGAAAATTATATTTATAACTTTCTAGAGAAATTATATATAGATGTGTATGGAACAACATGTAATACAATCTCTTTGTACATATATACAATTGATGTAGATTATCTGTAATTATTTATGTAAATACATACGAAATTGGATGGATAGACATTCTAATGTAGCTGTATATCCCTATAATGTATATATTTTTTATGATGTAATATTTCTGTCTCTTGAACGAAACTTTAAATAGTAATTGATTATCCAGTTCAAAACATTGGAGGTTAAAAGTTCTACATGTGTATATATTCTGTGTAAGGGTCATTTTATATGAGAGGTACGTCCTACAATATATACATTAATATTTGGGATTAACAAATGAATATGTTTTTATATGTATATATATATTACTAGCGACTTGCCCGTCAAAAAATGGTGGTCAATAGTGATGTCGCAAACATAAAATTTTCGGTTCGCGAACACGAACCGCCGCAAATGTTCGCGAACCGGCAAACCGCCATAGACTTCAATGGCAGGCGGATTTTAAAACCCACAGAGACTCTTTCTGGCCACAATAGTGATGGGAATTTTGTTTCAACGGGACTAACACCTGGACTGTGGCATGCCGGAGGGGGATCCATGGCAAAACTCCCACGGAAAATTACATAGTTGATGCAGAGTCTGGTTTTAAGCCATAAAGGGCATAAATTACCTAACATTCCTAAATTGTTTGGAATAACGTGCTTTAAAACATCAGGTATGATGTTGTATCGATTAGGTAGTGTAAGGGTTAGGCCTGCTTCACAGTGACAGACCAAACTCCCTGTTTAACGCACCACAAACAACCGCAAACAGTTCATTTGCACAACCGCAAACTCCCCATTTGCACAAGGTTGGATACCAAGCTAGCCATGTCCCGTTCCTTGTCCCCACTGATGTCATTGAAGGTCTCTTCCTCCACCCAGCCACCAAGGGATCCCCGAAAGGTGAAAACAAGCCCCCTGGGACGCCTGCTGTGTTTGGTCTTCCACCTCCTCAAAGCCACCTTCCTCCTCTGACTCCTCTTCTTCAGACTCCTCTCACTGCGTTGCCTCTCTCTGCATTATTATAAGGTGTGTTAAGTAGTACTACTCTTATCAGTTTAATACTTGTTACGTCACCTATCAGGGGGCGTGTATAAGGACTGGATTTTTGGGACCGGGAGATGGAAAAAGATGCTTGGTTGGTCGTATCACTTCAAATTTGGGGCACTTTGTGACATTAGCTTCTTACGCTCAAACATGTCCTTTACAGGCACCTGACTATGGGCAGATGAGCAGGAACTGCTCAAGGCGAGAGACGGAGTGGCGGATGGTTGAGAGGGGGCAAGGAGGACAGCAGTGGTTGATGTGGATGATGATGCTGGACCAGGAGGAGGATGGCGGCTTTGAGTTTGTGTGCTTCTTGTACTCATGTGTTGGTCTGGAGTCACCCAAACATTAGGTCTCAACCTGTAGAGGATAAGGGAACCAGGCTACTCTAGACCTCATTCATCATTACAGGTTTTGACAGATTGGTACTATGCGTGCAAGCTACTGTGACAACAGATATGAGTGGCACTGTGCACTTGCAGAAGTTGGCAGAGTAGACGCTGTAGGTCTGACACACACGCTTGCAGACAACTAACTGCTAGTTAGCTGTTTTTTGTTTTAAATGTACACTACTGTTACACCAGATATGAGTGGTGTGTTAAGTAGTACTACTCCTATCAGTTTAATCCCTGTTATGTGCCTTTTTTTGGGGTTTGGTTGTTGAAGCCACAGTGCAGCACCAGAAGCCAGAAAAATTAGGCATGTACACATGCCTGAAAAATTAGGTATTGTTGATCTTGCAGCCAGCAGAGAAGAAGGTAGGCCTGATTCAATGCCCCAGCCCGCACTCAGAGATTGAGGGGGGGGGGGGACCTGAGAAGGCCACGGGCCGGAGATATATAGGGGGCCATCCCAAATAAGCACACAAGCGGGGACAAAGGTAGTGAAGGGGACATAGAGGCCCATGGACTGACGGTCGCCATCTTGGCAGGAAAAGGGCCCAGCAATTAAGCCAAACTGACCCAGCACAGGCAGCTACTTGAGTCAAACGCTGTACAATTACACCTTAATAAAGCTGAAACATGCAGCAGCAGGGATTCTAAATTGCCACACGGGGACAAGGAGGCTAACAGCCCCCACAGTCTCTGCACCACTCTTTTTAACAGATAACCCAAGGGGCTAAACAGGGACCTTGCCCACATAAAAAACAGAATTTTATTGGAGGAATTATTAGTGTCTTTACCCCCCAAGAGAGGACATAATATACAGTATCTTTAGACTACCTGATGGCCAAACCTCCTTTAGCCCCAATGCTATCCAAGAAACATTTCAAAACTTCTCAGACCATATATTCATCCCAATCCCGCTGCAGCGGATCTGACATAGAGTCCTTCCTACTACAGCAAGAAGTCCACAAAATAACTGTACCTCAATTAGACAGCTTGAAACTAGACATATCCCAAGAGGAAGTTAAATCTACAATCCAAGATCTTAAATTTGGCAAGTCCCCAGGGCCAGACGGTTTTACTCATCTGTACTATAAGAAATTTGAGCCCTTGCTTACCCCCGCACCTATCATCTTTGTTTAACGCTATACTAAATGGAGAACCTATGCCCCCTTAATTGAATCAGGCCAACCTCATGGTCTTTCCAAAAGAGGGTAGGGACCCTTTAGAGGTTAAAAATTATCGCCCCATACCCCTGATAAATGTGGATGTCAAGATCCTAGCTAAAATTATGGCCAAACGAATATCTAACTTTTTACTGGACTAAATACACAAGGACCAAACGGGGTTCATTCCTTTCATAGAGGCAGGAGATAATGTTAGGAGGGTTCTGAACGTCCAGTTCTTGGCTCAACAGTATAACAACCCAGTTTGCCCTCTAGCCCTAGACATAGAGAAGGCTTTTGATACGGTGGAATGGCCATATATGTACAAAATGCTAGATAAGTTTGGATTTGAGGGACATTTTCTCAACCTGCTCAGAAGGTACTACGACTCACCAGTAGCTAACTTAAAGATACCAGGAGACCATAAGGCCAAAATCCAAGTACAGAGAGGGACCAGGCAGGGATGCCCACTCTCCCCACTGCTCTTTGCTCTTGCCATTGAACCCCTAGCGCAGGCAATCAGAACCAACCATGCCATCCAGGGGGTTCAAGTAGGACACCATCAGTTTAAGTGTTCACTTTTCGCGGACGATATGCTTTGCACCCTGACCAAGCCCCTTCTCTCTATACCAGCACTCATGTCCACTATAAAAGACTTCAGCTAAATCTCGGGCCTCCAATCCTTGCAAAAGGATATTTCCCTTTCAATGGAATCCTGCTTACTGGGGATACACATAAAAAAATTATCTCAATCCTAGAAAAAGCTATTCCAATTTATGGCTTTAGCATTCAAAATACACATAGCTACCCGGTCCCGGATGGATTTACAAATCTCTATTACCAAACTTTTATAGACTTGTTATTACCCCACTTAGCCACACTTTTCAATCAAATTTTAGAAGGCTCTCCCATGCCACAAGAACTAAACCATGCAAATATGATATGTTTCCCGAAAGAACGACGAGACCCATTAGAACTTAAAAATTACTGCCCCATATAACTCCTAAACGGGGATATAAAAATTTTGGCCAAATTAATGGCAAACAGGATTTCGCGATTTCTCCCCTCCATAATCCATAAAGACCAAACAGGGTTTATCCCACATAGACAAACGGGGGACAATATCAGACGGACACAAAATTTACTCTCATGGTCATCCCAACATCAAATACCCACAAACCTTTTGGCGTTAGATATAGAAAAGGCCTTTGATACGTTGGAATGGCCTTATTTAAAAGCAGTATTACAGAAATTTGGCTTTGCAGGCAAATTTATGAACTTGATAGATACATACTACAAATCCCCGTCATCCAGATTAAAACTCCCGGGAGATCGTTTACAACACATAAAGATTTAAAGGGGAAAAAACAAATTTTTAGATTTATTTGGAATCATAAAGCCCAGAGGATCTCAAAAAATAATATGTATAGACCAAAAGGGAAAGGGGGCCTATCGTGCCCGAATCTCAAACTGTATCCCAAGGCAGCGCAGCTGGCTTTCATTCCTCTGGCGCATTCTCCCACATATCAGCCGCTCTGGGTATTTATGGAAAATGTAAGCATGTCACCTTATACATGGGATACAGTAATATGGATTCCAGGCCTGTATACTTTTTGAGAAACTTGAAAAACCCGTTGATTAAGCACTCATTAAAAATATGGACGGAGATGAACTGGACACTCGGGTATCAGATCTTACCCCTATCGTACCCAATCCCCACTTTAAGATACATCTTCCGGAAAGCTCTCTCAGTTGGTGGAAGTCTCAGAACCTACTAAGGGTTGGTCCATTGTGGCATGACGACAAAATAATGACCTTTGAGCGGGTGAGAGATACAATTTACCCCTGGCTGAACACTATAATTTTTGCAGGATACATCATTTTATATATACGATAAGTGGTAGGGGAACCCCCCAAAGAAACACCTGGCTACTCAAAAAATGTAGGGATTCCCCCTTTCAGCCTCATGTATGAACTATTTAATGAAAACTCATGGGCAAACAAACCAGACTATACCAAAGCCTGGGAGAGGGATTTGGGCACCGAGTTGGCAGACAGCACATGGGATAAAAGTTGGCAAGGCTTAAGTTGGGGATCTTTAAATTATAGTCTGCTTGAGACTTCAATAAAGGTCCTACACAGGACATATATTACTCCTTTTAAGCTAAATAAATGGAATCCAAAACGGAGCAGCTCATGTTTTAGGAACAGTGGTAATGAGGCTACATTTATTCATGTCTGGTGGGAGTGTTCGGCAGTCATAAGACTATGGGAAGAAACATGCTTACTAGCTTCTAAAATGTTTAAGATTCAGATTTCTGCTTATAAAGAAAACTGCATGCTGGGTGTTCCACATGTCTGTCTTTCGCCGGCTCAAAATAGGCTATTAAAGTTCATCATGTTGGCCACAAAGAACCATATAGCCAGACAATGGAAATCGTATACCCTACACTTTCAGGTGGTTAAAAATAAATTAAACTTTATCCTTATAAATGAACGCCTTACCCATTTAGTAGACAACTCCATGGATACATTTTGAGATATATGGTCTCCGTGGCTGCAATTAAGGGATAGCATATCATCTGGAGACAATTAAAGAAATGTAGGTCCGGAATAGGGGCTCCCCTAAATGGGAGAGGATATTCTCAAGAGAACGGGATGGATGGAGGTGTGTGTGGATCCTTAGAGGGGCGGAGGACGGAGGTAAGTGCTATATTTGACATCATATTTATGTAAAAAAGGAGGATGTTTTTGGACCTTTCCCTTTCCCAACATGTTAAATGTTAAAACTAGTTATGTTTTTTCCCAATTATAGTCGGATTCAAGACTTAAAGGGAATCAACTTGAAACAAACTGAATTAAAGCTATATTAATAACTGAAAAGTAAAAAAATATATATATTTGTAGGCTACAGGTACAACGAAATCCAGATAACATACTAGCCCTGGATATGGTATAAGCTCCAAGATTATGGAATGGAAAGGGGTAAACTGAGTATTAATAGAGATAAGGTAACTCAGTGATGTATTAACATGTATGTATATATATGTAACATGGAAATGGTTGTTTGAATATGATATATTACCTGACCTAATAAAATATGTTTTGAAAGAAAAAATACACATAGCTAGTAGTTGGAAAACCCCAAATTAAAACTTTCAGGAATTAATAAAAAAAATCAACTATTTACTGCTCAACGAGAGATTAAACCATGTAGTCTTGGATAGAATCACCTAGTTCCATACAATTTGGGATCCCTGGATAACATCCCCATTTAGTGCCCCTCTAATATAATAAAACATTTGTTAATGGTTGAAGCGACTCGGGGGGAAGGACCAGAGTGGGGGAGCCCTGGAGGAGACCCTTCAGGTCGCCTACTGAAGCCTGGCGTAGGGTAACCGAAAGGGCGATTGAGCAGGTTAGATATTGTAAATAATAAGCTACTGCTGGAGTGATGATAGATAATAGGACTTTGGTGTTAACTGCTGATATACTCTTTACTATTGTCTGTTTTACCATGTCTTAGGTTTCTCTTAAAAATTGCAATCACAGTAAAAAAAAAGAAAATTTATTAACCAAAAAAGTAAAAATAAGAAGGCCTAGCCAGCTAATTTTAACAAAATGTCTTCATTGTAAATATGTATTTTTGCACAACTGTTGTGTTATGCAAGACTGTTCAAAATCCCCAGCTGCGCAGAGACTGTCCTAGCACCCCGGTCATACAAATACTCGTTAATGGCTTTTTCTTGTTGGAGCAGGCGGTCGAACATTAGCAGTGTTGAATTCCAACGTGTGGGGCTGTCACAAATCAAGCGCCTCACTGGCATGTTGTTTCGCCGCTGGATATCTGAAAAGTGCGCCATGGCCGTGTAGGAATGCCTGAAATGGCCACACATCTTTCTGGCCTGCTTCAGGACATCCTGTAAGCCTGGATACTTATGGACAAAGCGTTGTATGATCAGATTACACACATGTGCCATGCACGGCACATGAGTCAACTTGCCCAAATTCAATGCCGCCAACAAATTTCTTCCGTTGTCACAAACCACTTTGTCAATCTCCAGTTGGTGCGGAGTCAGCCATTGATCCACCTGTGCGTTCAGGGCGGACAGGAGTGCTGGCCGGTGTGACTCTCTGCTTCCAGGGAAGTCAACCCCAAGACGGCATGACACTGCCGAATCCGGGATGTGGACTAGTATCTGGGGAGCTGGGGGGGTGCCGTTGATGTGGAGCAAGACGCAGCAGAAGAGGACTCAGCTGAGGAGATTATGGAAGAGGATGGAGTAGGAGGAGTAGAGGAGGTGGCAGCAGGCCTGCCTGCAAGTCGTGGCGGTGTCACCAACTCCTCTGCAAAGCCACTCATTCCATGATTGGCAGGCATCATCAGGTTTACCCAATGCGCAGTGTAGGTGATATACCTGCCATGACCATGCTTTGCAGACCAGGTATCAGTGGTCAGATGGACCCTTGCCCCAACACTGTCATTACTTCCTTTTGCACAATCGAGTACAGGTTGGGGATTGCCTTTTGGGCACAGAAATTTCGGCCGGGTACCTTCCACTGCGGTGTCCCAATCGCTACAACTTTTTTGAACGCCTCAGACTCCACTAGCTTGTATGGTAAAAGCTGGCGGGCTAAGAGTTCAGACAAGCCAGCTGTCAGACGCCGGGCAAGGGGGTGACTTTGTGGCAATGGCTTCTTACGCTCAAACATGCCCTTGACAGACACCTGACTGTGGGGAGATGAGCAGGAACAGCAAGAGGCGAGAGACGGAGTGGCGGATGGTTGAGAGGGGGCAAGGAGGACAGCATTGGTTGACGTGGATGAAAATGCTGGACCAGGAGGAGGATGACGGCTTTTAGTTTGTGTGCTGCTTGTACTCATGTGTTGATCCCATTGGCGTTTGTGATGTGACATCATGTGCCTTCGCAAAGCAGTTGTACCTAGGTGGGTGTTGGAGTTCCCACGACTCAGTTTCTTTTGGCACAGGTTGCAAATGGCATTGCTGTTATCAGAGGCAGACACACAAAAAAAATGCCACACTGCTGAGCTCTGCAGTGATGGCATTCTGGTGGTGGCAACAGCATGCGTTGATTGGCGTGCTGTCTGGCTGACCCCGGGTGCTGATGCATGCTGTCTGACTGTGCCACTAGCTCGTTGTGATGACCTCCCTCTGCTTCCAACTCATCTCCTCTCTGTCTCCCCATCTGAACTTTCCCCCTGTTCTTCTTCTCTTCTAGCGGGCACCCACGTGACATCCACGGACGCATTGTCATCATCATCACCCGCCTCACTTGTATCTGACAACTGAACAAAGGAAGCAGCAGCGGGTACATCATCATCATCATCACATCGTACGTACATGTGTGTACTGCTGCCTGACTGAGACATATCCCTGTTATCTACATCCTCTGGCAATAATGGTTGCGCATCACTCATTTCTTCAAACTGATGTGTAAATAACTCTTCTGACTGATCAATTGAATCGGCTGTGGTACTAGTGTTGGTGGTGGCGGCAGGCGGGCGAGTTGTAACTTGAGAGGTGCCCGAAGCTAAGCTGGAGGAGGATGGTGCATCAATGTTCCAAGCGGAAGCTGTAGAAGATTGGGTGTCCTGTGTTAGCCAGTCAACTACGTCCTCTGAACTTTTCAAGTTCAGGGTAACTGGCCTCTGAACACTGGGCATTATTGTAGGGCCAAAGGGAATCACAGCACCACGACAACGATGGCCCCTGCGGGGTGTCCTCCCTCGGCCTGTCATTTTTTTTCCGATTAGTGGTACTATGCGTGCAAGCAACTGTGACAACAGATATTTGGGACACTGTTCACTTGCAGAAGTTGTCAGAGTAGACGCTGTAGGCCTGACACAGACGCTTGCAGACAAGTAACTGCTATTCAATGTATTACAGTCAAAATTGTATTCTTTGTTTAAATGTGCACTACTGACTGTTACACCAGATATGAGTGGTGGCACTGACTGGGCAAGTGGTCACAATATACGATGTGAGCCTAAGACACACAAGCTGGCAGGCAGGCAAATGAAATTAGATTACACTGAATAAAAGTGTTGTTTTTTTTTTAAATGTAGACTGCTGGTACCCCAACTAGATTGGATTGGTTGAACTTGGCACAGTACTTGTAAGCCTGACACACACACTGGCTAGCGGTCAGGCAAATGGACTTAGATTGGCGGTCAGGCAAATGAACTTAGATTTAAGAAAGTAAAATTATTGTTTTTTAAATGTAGACTGCTGGTACCCCAACTAGATTGGATTGATTGAACTTGGCACAGTACTTGTAAGCCTGACACACATACTGGCTAGCGGTCAGGCAAATGAACTTAGATTGGCGGTCAGGCAAATGAACTTAGATTGGCGGTCAGGCAAATGAACTTAGATTTAAGAAAATAAAGGTTTTGTTTTTTTAAAAGTAGACAACTAGTAAACAAGATTGTATTGGTTGCACTGTGCACACACAGTATAAGTTGTGAGCCTGACACACACACTTGCTAGCAGGGTCTAGCAGGGAGACAGGCAAATGAAGTTAGATTAGACAGAAAAAAAAAAAAAAATGATGTTATAACCCTAAAAAGGGCTTTTTGGGGTGCTGTGTTTACAGCAGAGATCTGATGAGTCCTTCAGCACTGCACTGGACACTGAATAAACTTGCCTAGCTAGTGATTTCCCTATTCAATCAGCATCACCTACACTCTCCCTTCTCTCAGTAAGACTGCAAGTTAGTTATGATTCCAAAATGACTGCTGTCCATGAGGTAGAAGGGTATGGAAGGCAGGGTATGATGCTGATTGGCTGGAATGTGTCTGCTGACTGTGAGGTGCAGGGTCAAAGTTTGCTCAATGATAAAATATAGGGGGCGGATCGAACATCGCATATGTTTGCAGTTCACCGTGAACATGCTAGTGGTCAATAAAATGTTAATACTGGGAATGCTGTTTGCCACGCAATGTGAGTCTGTGACACTCTTAACCTTTTTGTTATGTAGAAATAAGTACAATTATAATAAAACATTTTTGTTAACAGTCAACTTGTCTTTCAACAACTGGTAAATTATGTTTTTTTTAACATATTAACATTTTTAATTGTCATCTATGCAGGAATAATGTAACAATGGATGAAGTCTGTATGAATAAATAGTTGTAAACCATTACATAAATGCTTTGCAACACACAACTTAGATTTGAAACATTAGTGAACCATTTTTTTTAACAATACTAACAGTTTTAAATCTGAGGTATGGATGAGTAACATAACATTAGGTCAACTTTATATGAATGAGTATATGAAACCATTACATAATGGTTTGTAACATGCAACTTTTATTTAAAGTACTGTTAAACCACATAGGTATTGAATCCAGAGGAAGACAAACATTAAAAAAAAACATGAAAACGTAGCCAACTGAAAGAAGGGAAAAAATGAATTTCTTCCTGACCCCATAAACTGGTGATTGGATTACTCCCTGGATTAATACTCTGTTTTTAATGATGTATTATCATCCTCCTACTAACATGAATCCTTAATTATATATAATGAAACAACTTTTGTGACCTTTGCAAAAAAAAAGTAACATTACAAACAAAGTGAATGTATTAAACTTTAAACAGTATAATAATGTAACTCTTTTGAGGCGCCAATCCTGGCAAAAGGCAAATACCAAGACATTCCAATACTTTTTGGTTTAGCATGTCAAAGGGGTTCCCTTAAAAAGAGCCCAGCAGACTTTTAATTTTGTCTATGGGATATAACCACTTTTTATTCCTGTTGTTTTTTGTTGATATTGTTGTAGTTTTGTAAAATTGTACATAGAGTATCTTATGTGAAATAGTGGTCCTCTAAAAAGAGCCCGAGTGGCATTAAATTTCGTCCTGGAAATAAAACCACTATTCTCTGTTTACACAACCTCATAATACACAATGTTTTGGGGAAAAATGTGTCCATTGTGTAATAGATCACTCTGACTTGGGTTATCTTCAATTGAAATTTTAATATCATCTGGATTTGTGCACCATGAAAAAACAAACCACTCTCACTTAGAGCCAAATCAATTCTTGGTATAAAAACTTGTCTACCTTTATGGGTACCAGTCAAATTTCTGCATGTATGAAATGATCTTTTAAATCATGCACAATTTATCTGGTCTTATTACAAAGTTCTTTTTTTTTTATTCATATTTCTCAATAGCATGATAATTGCCCCTTTTTTCAATTGCAAAACATGTGGTGGCTTTCCAAATGGTGTTAAAGAATTAATAATTTCTATACTAAAGTTAGATTCACTGTCTTTATCGTTAGCCAGAACTGAATCTGCACTGTAATAATTATTTTGTGGTGCGTTGATGAATTTTTAAATTTTGTTATTTAGATTCAAGGCATCTATATTTTTGGATGTTAATATCACTTTGTTTGCAATGTCTGAGTAATCGTCATTATTCCGAGTGTTTAGAAAGATTGCCTATATGAGTGATTCCTTGCAAACCATGTGTGATGGAATTTCAATAGTATCATTGGGCAAATCATTTATTTATGGATGTTTTCCTTCTCCAATTTGAATGAGCCAATCATTAAATTAATTTTGGCCTTCAGATCTCATATTTACATCTATACATCAATTATGTCAGTCCTATTTCCATGTGGCTCAACAGGTAATGTTTGCCTAAAATATCCTTCTAACAACATCTCCTTTGCACCAGATGGCAAATTATTATCCATCACTTCTTTTAATAATCTATCAATGCATTGCAACGCATGACATGACATGTAATTTCCTTCTTTTTTTTTTGTTGGTAAATAATTCAGTCGAATATCTGACACTGATGTAGTTAAATTCACTATGCACAGTTCTGCCACCTTCTAACAAAAGTGCAGCAATTCCAGTTGTTGCAAATAGCATTGCTATTTGACCCTGTGTCCGAATGTAACTCATCAAACAATTGTACAGATACGTTTTTCCTGATCCACCACGGCCATCTAGATAGAAATAACGGTCTTTGACCATTTCATCCTCTGTAGCATTTGTGATGGCATTAAATGATTGCAATTGTAATGTATTTAAAGTTGCCAGTTTTTCTTGTGATTTTTGTTGTTGAAACTCAGTGTCATAATCAAAAAAGTAGATGTCATCTATAAGTCCTGGATCAGGCAAATAAAGAAAAATGCACAATTTAATCCATGAGCAAGAAATATTTCTTGAATTTGTAACGGCTCATTGTAACGTTTCAAGAAGTCTTCCAACATATTTAATGTAAATGTTTCCCACAAAGCAAATGCATCAGGTACATTGCAAAAGATGCAAATGAATGCTAATTTTTCTCTCATTTGCTTTAGCATTTGACATAGTGCTGTTACTTCCAGACACCTCTCCCATTCTGTATCATCTGCTATGAAGTTTTGATGTCTTGCAGCTAATAGGAAAGTATCATAAACTAGGTCATTCACTGTGCGTAAATGTTTATAATTTTGTGAAACGGTAACTTGTAAAAGAAGTAATCTTAAACTGAAACGTTCAATGTCTCTTGGACTGACGGTATAAGTTTGTGGTATAATTTTATGAGTATCTCTTTTTCGTTGTCGCCATTTATAAATACATAAGGATATGGAATCTCAATGTATAAAAATTGTCTGGCCTGAGTGTCCTGGCAGTTTAATTGAAACCAAGCAGTAAGTGTTGTTTCTCAATGTTCCCTTTGGGCTAAGGCAGTTCTTTCACTGCCTACAGTAAAGCAAACAAACTGACTTTGTGGCAAATGTACAGCTAATCGATACACAGCATGTGACCGATCATGCATCTTAAATTTCAGAAGACACGACATTGCTTCAGGAGCACTAACATAGCGAGCATCTAAATAATTAGAAAGTTCATCATGTAAAATTGGATTTTCCTTTTCGTTTTGTGCACCTTGCACAACAGTTGCTGCATCATATCCTTTCTATATACATTTCTACACATATTTGATGGATTTAATAGAAGTGCAAGCTTCCACATTTATGTGTGCATTGTACTTCGTCAGCAAATGTGGATTGTATGGAACTACATACCTATTATCGACCTTTTGGCCACGGATAATAGCTGTTTGTCCTTCTCTTCTTTTATACAATGGGTATACATCGCAATTAGCATAAGTTTACATTTGAAATTGTTTTGGGAACTCTTTTGTACATTTTTTATTTTTCATACATGTTGAATTTGGATTGATTTCTCCACATGGGCCATGTATCATTCTGTGTGTTACAATCTCATAAAGTTTGGAATATTTTTCTGGATGTGGCAGTTCAGCAGTAATTACTGAATCCACTCTCTCTGCAGTATTCAATTTATCTTTTTCCTGCAGGAGTAAAAGTTTGTGTGCATGTGGCAGGCCTCTTTTTTTAAATTCAATGGTGTAAACAAAAGCCACACATTTTCCAAATAACTGTGCTTTAGTTACAGTATATCATGTATTAATGAATTGAGTTTTATTTTGAATACTCTTTCCACTAAATCTGGTCGGTCAGAAGTATTTTATCCAAGATTCAAATTTTCCTTTATCTCTGACCATTGTGGATTATATGTGAATGT
The DNA here is from genome assembly GCA_027410445.1 of Discoglossus pictus. Classification (NCBI taxonomy): domain Eukaryota; kingdom Metazoa; phylum Chordata; class Amphibia; order Anura; family Alytidae; genus Discoglossus; species Discoglossus pictus. The sequence continues at coordinate 249,682,248 of CM050166.1, forward strand.
AATGAATAAATCTGGTATTCTAAATTTTGTGACAATAGCCATGGCATCATTATATCTTTCTCGCATATTGCAAGGAGATCCTTGGAAAGTGGATGGCAAAATGATTGCTCTTCCAGCTTGAATGTCACTGTTGGTAGCCAATTCAGCAACATAATCAATAAATCCACAATATTGTTCTATGCAAAGCTTGTTTTGTTGAAATTTGATAACATTTAGATTATTTGCTTTGATTTGTATATAGGAATCAATAATCCATTGTTGTGTGAGTTTGCTCCCACATAAAATGGAATTAAAATGATCCTGAATAGCAGCTTGTGCCACTTTATATTCCAGCATAGAAATATTGCTTCTAACACAAACTTTACTATTAGGATAACTTTGCAATTGTAATTTTAGTTCCCATCCTTGCTCACCATATGGAAAGAAAATGGCATATGTCATTGGATCCAAATTACAACTTAATATATTTATGTTTATAAAAGGTTGGTCTTCATTGCCTGGATATATTCTAATATCCCACTTAAAAGGTAGTTCACCATCCTTCATCTTTTTCAAACCATATTTACTCTTGGCATTGGCAGTTGATGTATTTGAGCATGTTGCTGTTCTTTTTCAACCTGTGCTAATTGTTTGTATGGGTTGTTGGCCACAATTTTATCCAGCTGTTCAAAGGCTATGCGCAAATATTGTTTATTTTCTGGAAGCATCATTCGTTTATTTTTTATTTTTATTATTATTAATGAATAGTTTGAAAAGCAATGTACATGAATGAGCAGTAAGGCAGATTTTTTTTTATTTTTATTTCAGTATAATATTTACAATTCTCTTAGAGTTGATGCTTTGTTTGGTTATAGCCAAAGTGTGAACACTTCGATAATAGATGTTTTTGTTATCTGTGTTCCTGAAGATGGGCACAGAGACAAATAACCAAAAAAGGGGGACCACTTTTATGTGGCTAAATTTGTTATGAATTGTCTCATACTAAATTAAAAAAACAACAATCTTTAATAAAAATTATTTTAAATATTTTTTATAATTAAAATCCGATAGTTTTAAACAATCTTCAGAGACACAGATAACAATATCTATAGTATAAAATGTAACCTTTTTTTTAATGATTACTAATTATTAATTAATATACGTTAATTAATCAAAAACTATCATCAATCCAAAATAAAAAGACTTAATACTTTTTTGTTCCATAAGAACATAATTAAATGATGTACCTGTGATCTTTCTGCTGTTCAAAGGCTGCAAACGTCACTCTCTGTGATCAGTCAGCTGCAGAGATGATGAAACTGTCAAATAAGATGGAAAGCATTTGGAATATTTGGATTCATCCTTATCAGGCAATCTGCAGCTATACGGATATATGAGTACATAGTAAAATATACATATTGTATGTGGATCTTTTTTTTTTTTTAGCCTGTATTCTGAAGAGCTAACAATGTATTTTGATTTTCCGACAGCAGAAAATGTCCATTTAGACTGTCATCACCAGAGGAGAAATTGTCAGTTCTGTGGCAAGTGTGCCCTATATATAGGCTGCGTGCATGAGACAAAACCGTTGGTTTAGGCGGGAACTCGGCCATTTCAGAATCTTAATGTGTAATTCATTGTTGTGAAATGGCGGCGTTAGTCTATGTTTTACGCGTTTCGCAAGCATTTCAAGCCTTCCCTATTAGTATTTTTCTGCCTTCTACATCGCTGGCTGTGTTTTGTGCGGTTCGGGGTCATAAAGCCTTGCTTTCATTTTTTCTGCCTGCCATTTTTTTTCTCACGTTCTCAATTTTCATGTGCTGAAACTTCTTAAATTCTACTTAAATTTGTGTTACACCTCCCTTTCAGACGTCCTGGCTGTTCTCCCGTGCTGTGTGTGATGTTTTTGTTGTATTTGTTTTCATACTTTTTGTGTTTTTCTTGTTTTGGCCGTTAACTTCATATTTTTTATGTCGTATTTGTTTTTTGTAAGTGCTATGTCTCGTAATTGCTTGCAGCCTAAGTCATTTTGTAAGTGTTTGGAGGCTAAGTCCTCCACCTGTCGCCTCGCTTCCAGAGGCTCAAAGGCAATGAACGCCTTTGGCGCTCATTGCCTGTGCTGCACATTTCAGCGGTTTAAGGGCTCGCCTCACTACGCAAGGCTCGCAGGTGATGAGCACCTTTGGTGCTCGTCGCCTAAGTTCTCAGAGTTAACGGCTTTCATCGCTAAGTCGTACACACTACGCAAAGCGTGACAACGTCTCGTAGTTTGAAAATTATAATATGTGATCCCATTAGTCCAAGATGTAATAAAAAAATATTATGAAGATAAAGATAGCTGATTTTCCTGTTGGAAAGATACTCTTATGTCCCGAATAATAAACATTTTGTTATTATTTTTTCTAACTTCTGTTTTATTATTATTATTTTAGCCAATGGACATAAGATATGGGAAACCTTGGAATTTGAGTGGCAATTTGCATCAGTTTAGTCAATTCGGGGTTAATGGCCATTTTAGAAAATATGGTTAACTCCTAGAAAAGAGAAAAAAAAGAAAAGCATCCAGATCCAGACGATTCAATAATTACTCACCTGAAGATATAAAAAGCTCGTTGACCTGTTTCCGGTGCACCATTGATGATGTCACATGCATGCGACACCATGCAGCCACACTGAAGCACCATAGCGGCTTATTGAACACTGTTAAAAAAGCTGACCCAATTGAAACACCACCATATAAGTTACAAAGATAAGTTACAATCACATATATAGTTGTCAGTGTTCGTAACGTTTGCGATGTTGGTAACCCAGTTGCATCACATGTGAGCCTCGCGAATTGAGGTAAAGCAGCCGCGCAGCACTTAGGAGCTCATTGCAGCCAGCGGCGCCATCACGCAAGCCAACACGCATGCGAGCTTTGCGAAACGAGGCAAAGCAGCGGCGCAGTATTTAGGCTACAATGAGCGGAGAAGGCCAGTGGCACAGTACTTAGGTGAGCTTCGATGTGCGGCACTTTTCAAGGGCGGCACTCTTCAAGCCTGTACCTCTAAAAACCGACCCCCCAAAAAAAAAACATGTACAAAAAAATATAACATACGCAGCACAGGGGAAGACACAGGAAGCCTGGGAGTGAGGCTGCAAGTGAATTTCACCCATATTTGGCATTTTTTTGTCACTTCAAAATTACCTAAGCAAGGAAAAAATGTCGGACAAAAAACACAACATTTCTGAGACAGGATGAATACGAGGCTCAGCAATGCCAGGCCTGCAAAAACGTACTTTCTTCTGCGTCATGTGTTTTGTAACATGTACAACACCAGGCACAAGGGACATAAAACCAATGGCAGTCAGCGGGCGCCACACAAACATTCAGCACACACACAGAGGAGAAAGACGCAGGGAAGGGACAAGGGGGAGATGCTGGAAAGAGACACATGGAATTCCCAAGCACTAAACTTGCAGCTTTAGGAACCCTTCAATGAGCGTCTAGAGGAAAGGCTTGCAATGAGCACTGAAGGTGATCAGTGCAAAGCAGGACAGTTGAAGTACACTGGGGAGAGGCTCGCAATGAGCGCCAAAGGTGCTCAGTGCGGGGCTCACGATAGGCACCACGAGCGGGAGAGGCTTGCAATGAGCGCAGGCGAGAGGAAAGGCTCACAATGAGCGCAGAAGGTGATCAGTGCCAAGCAGGAAAGTTGAAGTACATGGGGGTCTCACATTGTGTGTCAAACAGCATTGCCATCCTTACAATTTTAATCCCGTAATTTTTGACGTGCAAGTAGCTAGTTATGCTATATTGCTGAGGATAATGATACTTATTGTATTTGAGTGTTCAGGAGAGATATTGTGTATTATACTTTATTAATATAAAAATTAAAACACCATAAATGTTGATTGGATTTATATTTTTATGTATCAACTACTTATTCATATAATGGCAAGGCTTTAATCAATAATGTGTTTATGCTGGCACAAAGCACCTTATATTAAATGTATTTTATTTACAATTTTGCACTGGCTTAATTATATTTAGTACTAGTCTTTTACCCAACATAAATGATGGTATAATATTAGATGTGTCTCTCCCCCCCTTCTTCCCCTGTGTCACCCCCCCCTCTCCCCTGTGTCTATTGCACCCTCCCTCCTCTTTGTTTCTTTCCCCTCTCCCTCCCCTGTTTCTCTCTTCCCTCTCCCTCCCCTGTGTCTCTTTCTCATTTTTCCCTCTCTGTCTCTTTCCCCCTAGTCTCTTTCACCCCTCCTCCCTCCCCTGTGTATACAGTGGCGGTGGCTGTTGCTGGGACACTGTCTCCATGACAACCCCAGTGCTTGGGACACGCGCTTCGTGTCACCTGGCTCTGACACCGAACACACTTTGCCCTGCTCCTGCAGTGCTGGTGAGGCTTTTGCGCATGCCTGGCTGGAGTGGCACACGCGGCATGTACGGAAATCCGTACAAATAGTTTGTGACGTGTGCATTTCTTCCATTTGTACACTTTACAAACTATAAGCCTCATTCAATTGCCAGCTAGCAGCTTACTCACAGAGGGTCGGATGTCTCTGAGTGAGCTGTGAGCTGCTTTTCCCCTACGTTTCAAAGGCTATTCAATTAGCCAAGGGCGAGTCATGTTACCCGAAAACAGATTTCGGAAACCCAGGTTTCCCACATAGGCAGAGCTGTGCTTCTGCTCACTATCAGCCAATGGGAGTTGAGACTGTGATGATTGATGAATCTCAAAGCTGTGAGTGTTCTTGCAGCCGCCCAATATGTAACTCTGCTGCAGGGGTCCTGATCGGACCCCTGCAGGATCCCCACATGAACCACAATGATGCAGGGGTCCCCATACATGATGCGGGTGTCCAGAACGCGAGATTCCCGCCGGGTCCCCACATTAACCCCATGCTGGGGTCCGCATTGGGGCCCCCCACAATGTCCCCACATTAATCCTTGCAGTGGGAGTAATGATCATGACCCCTACTGCATTTAAAGTGTTAATATTCCGCACCGCCAGCCCTTAAAGGACCCGCGGCACACAAATAGTTAAAACCTGCAGCGGGGATACTTTAAGTACCCCCACAGGCACCTAAAATGAATCCCCCAATGCTATGGGTCCCCATCAGGGACCCCCGCACTGTCCCCACATGAACCCTTGCAATGGGGGTCCCGATCGGATGCTATTGGGGCATCCAATGCATTGAAAATGTCCGCCTTGTGGGTCCTTAAAGGACCGTAAAGGTCCAAAAAAGAAACAGTGCTAAATTACAAATTACAATTACAAATTGAATACAGACCCCCATAAGCCCCTAATTAACCCTGTCACTCATGGGGGTTAATACAGACCCCCATAAGCCCCTAATTAACCCTCTCACTCATGGGGGTCAATACAGACCCCCATAAGCCACTAATTAACCCTGTCACTCATTGGGGGTCAATACAGACCCCCATAAGCCCCTAATTAACCCATTCGCTCATGGGGGTCAATACAGACCCCCATAAGCCCCAAATTAACCCTGTCACTCATGGGGTCAATACAGACCCCCATAAGCCTCTATTTAACACCAACAGTCCAATAGGAGTCTATATAGACCCCTATAGGACACTAATTAATTCTCTATAATTAACATTATAAGTGACATGAGGGTCATCCAGGACACTCATGACACAAAGTCTAAGCACTACACTATTAACCCTATCTATGCCCCATTAACCCAACCCTGGGCCTATCTAACCGTAACTGGGCCTATCTAGCGCTAACTGGGCCTATCTAACCCTAACTGGGCCTATCTAACCCTAACTGGGCCTATCTATCCCTAACTGGGCCTACCTAACCCTATCTGGAACCAATAAAACTATCTAGGTCTATTTAACCCATCTCTTATAAACCCCTAAATCTAAACTAACCCCCTCTACCCTAACCTATAAACACCTACACTCCCTACCTAACCCCCTATTAAACCAGCCACCCCACTAATTAACAAAAAAATAAAAAAAAACTATGTCACAGAAAATAGAAAAAGCTATGTTACAAAAAATTAAAAAGAACATTAGAAACCTCACCCCAATACAGAAAATTAAAAAAAAGAATTACGCACCTGAAAAGCAAATACATACACACAAAAACATTGCATTACAATACATGCAAAAAATAATATAGTAATATACACTTCAAATATACCCCTATCTACATACTATTTAACCCTATCTATATACATTAACCCTTATCTCAAATACATTAAACCCTATCTACAATACAATAACCCCTATTTAAAATACATTAAACCCTATATAAGTTTAATGTACAGTATGTTTATTGTTGTCTGTATGAGTATGTGTATTTGTGACTAATGTAATGTTTATTTTTTTCCAGGGGCCGAGCAGGAGAAGACAATAAGAAGGACCGGGATATGTTCGAAAGGTAAGTTTAAGGTAAGTTGAATATTTAGAATGTTTATATTTTCAGTGTAGTGTTGAATTTTGTACTAATTTGATGTTCTTTTTTTCCTAGGGGTGAGACCTGCACGATGAAACCCATCATCACTGAAGGGACATCTGGGCAAGGTAAGTGGCCTTATTTATTCTATTTTAGGTTAGATGTGGGGTGTTTAATGTATGTAGATAGGGTTTAATGTATTGTAGATAGGGTTTAATGTATTTTAGATAGGGGTTAATGTACAGTATGTAGATAGGCCTATATTTGAACTGTATTTATTGTGTATAATACTGTATTATATTTTGTATGTATTGTAATGTATATGTTTGTATGTATTTGCTTTTCAGGTGCATAATTCTTTATTTGTCTGTAGTGGAGGATTTGTAATGTTCATTTTTATTTTTTGTAACATAGCTTTTTTATTTTCTGTGACAGTTTTTTGTTGTTGTAATTAGTGGAATGGGGGGTTTAATAGGGGATTAGGTAGGTAGTGTAGGTGCTAATAGGTTAGGGTAGAGGGGGGTTAGTAGAGATTTAGTGGTTTATAAGAGATGGGGGTTAAATAGGTCCAGTTAGGGTTAGATAGGCCCAGTTAGGGTTAGATAGGCCTAGATAGTGTTACTGGGTCCAGATAGCGTTAAATAGGTACTGTTAGGGATAAATAGGCCCAGTTAGGGTTAGATTGGTACTGTTAGGTTTAGAAAGGCCCAGTTAGGGTTAGATAGGCCCAGTTAGGGTTAGATGGGCCCAGTTAGGGTAAAATAGGCCTAGATAGTGTTACTGGGTCCAGATAGGGTTAAATAGGTTCTGTAAGGATTTAATATGCCGAGTTAGGGTTGGATAGGTACTGTTAGGGTTAAAGGCCCAGTTAGGATTAGATAGGCCCAGGGTTGGGTTATTGGGATATAGTTAGGGTTAAAAGTGTAGTGCTTAGACTTTGCATCATAAGGTTATTGGATGACCCTCATGGCACTTATATTGTTATTATAGGGATTAATTAGTGTCCTATAGGGGTCTGATGGTGTTAAATAGAGGGTTATGGGGGCCTGTATTGCCCCCCATGAGTGACAATGTTAATTAGGGGCTGATGGGACTCTGTATTGACCCTCATGAGTGACAGGGTTAATGAAGGGTTCATGGGGCTCTGTATTGACCCCCATGAGTGATAGGGTTAATTGTTATTTAGCACTGGTCCTGTAAGGACCTTTATGGTCCTTTAAGGACTCACAAGACCTTTTAACTAATAAACTCGTTTATAACAAGAATATCACATATATAGTTGTGAGCAGCAAAAAATGTTGCTAATGCTGACTGCATCAAAAGGGCGTGGCCATGACATCAGTAAGGTGGGGCTTAAAACCTTATCTTAACAGAAGCTGGTGGCCATTTGCATTTCAGAGAAAGACAGCAAAGTGAGAGAGAGATGGAGGGATAGAGGGATAGAGGTACAGAGAGAGAGAGAGACAGGTACAGAGAGAGAGACAGGTACAGAGAGGGAGATAATTACAGAGCAAGAGCACACACAGACAGAGAGGGCGCACAAAGACAGCGCACACAGAGAGAGTGCACAGATAGAAAGCAGAGAGAGCACACAGACAGAGATTGACAAAAAGAGGGAAGGGTACAGAGACAGAGAGTGCACACAGACAGAGATCACAAACAGACAGTAGTGCACACAGAGCGCAGATAGAGAAAGCACGCAGAGAGCACACAGAGATTGACCCAGAGAGGGAGGGGTACAGAGAGAGAGAGAGCACACAGACAGCACACAAAGAGCGAGAGAGAGTGCAGAGAGAGAGAGAGCGCCCAGACAGCGTATAGAGAGAGTGCGCAGAGATCGACACAGAGAGAAAGAGTACACATATACAGCACACACAAAGAGAGAGAGAGAGTTTACAGAGAGAGAGAGTGCACAGACAGAAAGCACAGAGAGAGAGAGGGACACACAAAGAGTGCACAGATAGAGAGAGCGCACACACAGAGAGCACACAGAAATCGACACAGAGAGGGAGGGGTACAGAGAGAGAGCACACACAGACAGCTCCCACAGACAGAGAGCAGAGAGAGTGCACAGAAAGAGAGTTCACACACAGACAGAGAGAGCGCACAGACAGAGAGAGCGCACAGACAGAGAGTAGAAAAAAGGGGGCGCACAGAGAGAGACAAACAGAGATGGTGCACAGAGAGAGAGAGCTCACAGAAAGAGACACACAGAGATGGTGCACAGAGAGAGAGAGCGCACACACAGAAAGCGTACAGAGATCAACAAAGAGAGGGAGGGATACAAAGAGAGAGAGAGTGCACACAGACAGTACCCACACAAACATCAAGAGAGAGAGATCCCAGACAGACAGAGAGTGCAGACAGAGTGCACAGTGAGAGAGCGCACAGAAAGAAAGAACACACAGAGATCGACACAAAGAGAGAGGGGCACAGAGCAAGAGAGAGCCCGCAGACAGAGCCCACAGACAGAGAGAGAGCCCACAGACAGAGAGAGAGCCCACAGACAGAGAGAGAGAGCGCACAGAGAGAGCACACAGACAGAGAGAGAGAGCACACAGACAGAAACACAGCGACAGTGCACAGAGAGAGAAAGCGCACAGAGATAGACACACAGAGACGTTGCACACAGAGAGAGAGTGCGCAGACAGAGAGAGAGCACGCAGACAGAGAGAGCGCGCGCAGACAGAAAGAGCGTGCGCAGGCAGAGAGAGCGCGCGTACAGATAGAGAGCGCGCGTACAGACAGAGAGCGCGCGTACAGACAGAGAGAGCGCGTACAGACAGAGAGAGCGTGTACAGAGAGAAAGAACGCGTACAGAGAGAGAGAGAGCGCGTACAGAGAGAGAGAGAGAGCGCGTACAGACAGAGAGAGAGAGCGCGTACAGACAGAGAGAGAGAGAGCACACAGACAGAGAGAGAGAGAGCACAGACAGAGACACACAGAGACAGTGCACAGAGAGAGAGAGAGCACACAGAGATAGACACACAGAGACGTTGCACACAGAGAGAGAGCGCGCAGGCAGAGAGAGAGCGCGCAGGCAGAGAGAGAGCGCGCAGGCAGAGAGAGAGCGTGCAGACAGAGAGAGAGCGCGCAGACAGACAGAGAGAGAGCGCACAGACAGAGAGAGAGAGCGTACAGACAAAGAGAGAGAGTGCACAGACAAAGAGAGAGAGTGCACAGACAGCGCACAGAGAGAATGCAGAGCACACATTGAAAGAGAGAGAACACAGAGAGAAAGAGAGTGCACAGAAAGAGCTCACAGAGAAAGAGAGTGCACAGAGAGAGCGAGAGAGACAGGTCAGAGAGAAAGAAATGTGAGAGACAGGTCCGAGAGAAAGAAATGTGAGAGACAGGTCCGAGAGAAAGAAATGTGAGAGACAGGTCAGAGAGAAAGAAATGTGAGAGACAGGTGAGAGAGAAAGAAATGAGAGCGTGACACAAAAGACAGAGAGAGATAGAGAGATAGACTGGCTTGAGGGGGGAGAGGCTCAAAGTGCCTTACGAGTTACAGGCTTCAAAAAACTATATGGATTTAACGGCCTCCATTTTTTTCAAGCCCGTAACTCGGAAGCCTCCAAAAGACGCCAATGAATTAAAAAATTAACTTACAACCTCACACACAGCACAGGGGAGCCTTTAAGTGAGGTTGCAAGCTAATTTGATATTTAACTGGTTGAATTTCCCAAGCCCGCTATGGTTTCACACCTGTAAATGCAAACAGGAGCACAGAGGGGAGAGAGAGGGGGGAGAAAGGGAGAGGGGGATAGGGTGGAAAGAGACACAAGGGAGGGCGTGGGGTGGAAAGAGACACAGGGGTGAGAGAGGGGGGGGAAAGGCACAGGGGAGGAAGATAAGGGGGGAGGACCAGGGAAGGGAGAGAGGGCAAAGAGACAAAGGAGGGAGAGTGGGGAGAGGCTCGTGATGAGCGCCGTAGGTTGCGGGTTGGCCGACCCCCTGCAATGAGAGGCAAATCCACTTATTGCTTTTGGCGCTCATTGCGGGCCACGAAAGTTGTGGGTTGGCGAGGCCCGCAAGTTAGTGGGGGGAGAACCTCGCATTGTGTGGCAAACAGCATTGCCAGGCTTCAAATTCTATTGCCGTCATTTTTGACGGGCATGTCGCTAGTACTATAATATTGAAGTGATTGGCATGAGATTTGTATTTAAGCATTTAGACTAGACATGGTATTGATATCATGATTTGTTCTGTGTATATATAAATCTAGATGCTATAAATATATATTAGATCTATATCTTTGTATATTTTTCACCTATGTATGCGTGTATGAGCTAACAAGTTCAAAAATGTATTCATTATAGTACATAGCACTTTATATTACAAGCACTTTATACATCACTTTGTATAGCCGATATTATAGTCGGATTGATGGATTCAAATTGAATTATTATCTAGCACCAGCACTTTATAAATTATTCTATACTGGCTATATTATAGTCAGATTCAAACTTTATTATTATTTAGTATTTGTACAAGCATCCTGTCAATCAGCTACAAATTATAATTTAGTCACTTTGGTGCTACCGTTAATGATATTTATTTTTAAATCATCCTTTTTTTTGGGGGGGGGTTTGTCTTTTGATTTCTAACGCAATATAATAAAGCAATTTAAAATAAAAAAAATATTACTCTCCCCTAGTGATGTCGCGAACATCTAATTTTGGGTTCACGAACAGCGAACGCGAACGTCATCAAATGTTCGAGAACGGGCGAATATCGGCAAACCTCCATAGACTTCAATGGGCAGGCGAATTTCAAAATCCACAGGTACTCTTTCTGGCCACAATAGTGATGGAAAAGTTGTTTTAAGGGGACTAACACCTGGACTGTGGCATGCAGGAGGGGGATCCATGTCAAAACTCCCATGGAAAACTTGGACTTAGATTAGACAAAATAAAAGTTTTGGTTTTTAAAAGTAAACTGCTGGTACACCACCAGATTGAATTGATTGCACTGGGCACAGTATCAGTTGTGAACCTGACACAAACACTGGCTAGTAGGCAGGCAAATTAACTTAGATTAGACAAAATAAAAGTTTTGGTTTTTAAATGTACACTGCTGGTACATCATCATATTGGATTGGTTGCACTGGGCACAGTATAAGTTGTGAGCCTGACACACACACTGGCTAGTAGGCAGGCAAATTAAGTTAGATTAGACAGAAAAAAAAACCAAAAAAACAGACTGATGTTATAGCCCTAAAAAGGGCTTTTTGGGGTGCTGTCCTTGCAGCAAAGATCAAAAGAGTCCTTCAGTACTGTATTGGACACTGTGTACAGAAGCCTAGCTATGGTTTTCCCTATTGAATTAGTATCACCTACACTCAGCCTCCTCTCAGTAAGACTGCAAGTTAGTTATGATTCCAAAATGGCTGCTGTCCATGAGGTTGAAGGGTCTGGAAGGCAGGGTATGATGCTGATTGGCTGGAATGTGTCTGCTGACTGTGAGGTGCAGGGTCAAAGTTTGCTCAATGATAAAGAATAAGGGCGGATCGAACATCGCATATGTTCCCAGTTCGCCGTGAACGCCAACATGCTATGTTCGCCGGGAACAGTCCGCCGGCGAACTATTCGCGACATCTCTACTTTCCCCTCATCAATTAGCAATTAGGGTTAATAATTGGATATAGTGTCTTTCTCTTCTATTTTTGCATTTATATCTATTTAAACTTACCAATTATTTAGACTTCTATTGCACTAGACCAAGGCATTTTATATTTATGCATATTAGAAATCATACCCTACCACATGAATAGTATTCCTTCAAATGTAGATTAACAAAATGTCACATAATTAAGATAAGAAGATGTCATGTTCAGGGGGGCTTACTGAACTCTTAGGGCCTGTTGGACTATTGGGGAGGGCGGGGATTAACATGGACTGGTATTGCCCTGCTGGCATGAGGTTTTTAATATTGGCTACAAAATAATAAGAGTTGTTTTGTTGTCAGCCATCCTGTATGTGAGACAGGTTACACTTATCTATATGTGATGTATTGATGGCACCCAGCCATGTGTAGTATCATAATGACAGGTTTCCCAGAGGAATATAATATAGTATATTTCCTGAATCTTCTGGCGACAGGGTAAGATTTATGGGGTGACCTGAGTTTTCCAGCAGAAGGAAATAGGAGGCCTGGGGGGAGCTTATATGAAGATGGTTTTAGGTGGACACTAAGGCCCCTATTAAAATGAGCATTTTTTGTTTACTGGAGCCCGTAATTTAGCCCATAAACCAATTTGCTTTTAAATTGGTATCTTTTAGCAAGCCACAAATGATCTATGGGTTATAGGTTGAAAAATCCCTGTGGTTGTCAAAATCGGAACTTACAACCCATCTAAGCCTTTGATCTTTCAAGGCTGCAAATGTTACAATTGCTAAAATCGCAAAATGCTATTCAATTGCTACAATTCCTCAAGCCCTCGATTGTGTCCACATCTGTAAATGGCTAATGTAGAAAAAATCCTATGGGTACCAGATAGATCTTGCAAGAGGATTAAACACCTGATCATAGCACTGTAAATGCAAATACAAAAATCAATACAGCACTTTAAAAGACTGGGAAAGAAATGAAAGACATTAGAATTATTTTTTGTAATGTTTAATTTCCGTGTCATATCAATCTTGCAAATTAACGAGTTAATACATATCAGGCCACCCACATGGACTGAAACAGTATTGCCATGAATTTTTTATATTTTATATGCTAGATTACGAGTCTGATCGCATACGGGACCTCTGAACGCTAATTGATTTATGTGTAACCTCGATGTTTTACTGACGCAATGATGAGGGTCTCATTTACTATTGGCTGTTTCTAAATTGATAGTTACGCCCTTGATGAATTGATCATGATCACATTCTGAAATGCTACTTATGATTGCATGGTTTACGGTTTCGACTTTCGGCCAGGAAATTGCGGGCTTGTTCAATTGAATTGCTCTGTAATTGTAGCAAATTTCATTTAGCAAACATACGGCCTGTATAACTTTAACTTTATCTGTGGGCTTGCAATTGAATAAAGCCCGAAGTCTATAGAATGACAACAGATTTAAACTATTCTGCACCTCACCATTTGGCTCTAACCAGGGCAGCAGAGATGACGCTAGGTGCTAAATCACCTTCTGTGAAAGTATAAACAGGACAAGGACATGTTAATTATCTTTTCATATTTGAGTACAAAGGGCATGACGGAAGACCAATTGTGAAATCTTAGATGTTCAGGCTCCTAAGCTCAGTGTGAAGTAGGCAGCTAATAACCATGACCTCATGGTAATTTAAAGATATAGGGAGATGGATTAATCTTGTGTGATTTGTTACTGTATGATTTAAATATGTTGCCAAAACAAAGGCTCAGTCTGCATCTGCACTAACTAAAGGTGTTGTTGGTCCTTTTTCTCCATGAATGATTGTCTGATCTGAAATACTGGGCGTCGAGATGCATATAAAAGGCACAATCTGCAGACTGCTCCTATAAGCTACAGTAGGATAATTAGGGGTGTACGGAGACCCAAAATCTGGGTTGTGATAGAAGGTCTACAAAATTGAACACCCCTATTGTGGTAATTACATAATGTGCCTCTAAACCTGTCCTTGCAAACAATGGATTACAGTATATGAATGAAAAAACATACACCAAAATCAGGCATTTTGAAAATAGATATATATCCGTTTTGCAAGCATTAACCAGCCAATATCTAAAACACACAGATACAGTGGGTATTATCCAGACCCTACAGAGTCCAGATCAGGGAAACAATGTTTTGTCTTGACCTGGAAACAACAAAGTTCAGTGGTGTCATCTCCATTTTGTGCTGACCAAGGGAAATGCTTCCCTTGTGGAAGACTAGACTAGGCTATTTTGGGGAAGAAAGAGTTGCAGGTACCACAATACTTTAATACAGGCTTAACCCCCATCAGGCCTGTTGTCACACATGTAAGCTAAAAAAATACATTTAGACTGTCAGTAGTATCTGCTTTGGTAGTCTTTGGAGTAGGCTAGGTAAGCTCTGATGGTTGTTCCTATCAATCCAATGCCAGTACTGACTCACAGACTTAGTAGACTGGAAGGGAGATCTATGAAATGTATGCTCAGAAAAATCAAGTGAGACCTTTAAGATCAGACTGAGATCATACTATGGTGCCAGGTGCAAGACTCTGTTGTGCTATCCCACTGTGAGGCTTTTGTCTTTTTGTTTCACTGCTGTATCCTTCACTTCTGCTAACTTGTTCATGTCTGTCATGGATCTGCCTGCATCATCTACTCTGTTCAAGTTCCAGCATTCATCTGCACCTGTATGCTGAATCCTGCCTTCAGTTCCCAGTGTGCTCCTGAGCTCTCTGCTGCTGCATAGCTGTCTCCTGCATTCCTGTTAGGGTCCCATTGAGAGAAATTCCTCACACTTCATAATTAAGGGATAAAGTTCCCCAAATTATCTATTATAGTATGTATTAAGTATGCAATTGATGCTCAATTGATTTAATTGCTTTGATAATGCTAACTTCCAAAATTAGATAATTTGAAATAGAAGCATCCTTTAACAACCACAAGTTCAATTTACCTTTTTTTCTATTGTATTTTTTCCTGGCAGCTCAAATAACAAAATATATTTAAATCAGAGAGCTATGTCCCAGCTGACATTTGTAAAACATCCACAACTTAAACCTACTGACAAGATTGACAACACCACTATAATGTGTCAAAAACTGTATTTGTAGACAATGAGACTGTTGAAGTAACAAACTCAATATGAAAAATTGTAAAGGGATTCTACTAAGAAAATCCATGAAACTCTTGAACAAATACTACATGGAGAACTTCATGGATAATATTTATAATGGGGATAACTACTCAGAGAAAATTGACATGCTATAATAATATAATAATATATAAAAGTTAGATAAGAATCTGTCAGTCTGCAGTAGAACCATCTGTTGCAGAAATATAGAGGCCAACTGAAGGAATAAGTAAATATGCTGACTTTGTGTCCTATTCTATATCCCAATTCATAAATGTATACACACGTAAAATCACTCTTAATATTGTCACATATTCTATTACTCGCAATCCAATTACGAGTAACTCACCCACAATTACTATGGGCCAGCCAAAGACAAAAGACAAAACATTTGGCTTTATAACTCTATTAGTTTTAGCACAGCTTGAATATTATGAGCTCTAGATAATTAAAGTTACACAAAATTGATATTCTATTAGACTCATAGCTCTAGATCGCAAATTAAGTCTAACCCTCAACTGAAAAAAGTATCAAGTTGCTGTTAAAAATATTCTGAGTACTAAATAAGACTCAGAAAGGTCTTTTTCAAACACTTATTATAGCTATAGCAGCAATTAAACACACAATACTGTACTTTAAAAGTAAGGGAAGACATGGAAACACCTTAGAATGATTGCACAACAGTCTCAAATCCACAAATATGCAATTAAAAAATAAATAAATAATAAATAAATAAATATGGATCCCGAAATGCAAGGAGTTAACACATATCATGAAACTCACATAGGATAAAACAGATGATCTAATGCTAGAATGCTCAATTGTGAGCCTGATCGGTTACTTATTGGCTGAACTGTTACTTATTGGCACTAATTATTTGTAGCCTCCGATTGAAAATAACGTGTAACTTCCATGTTTTATTGACATCATGATAAGGAGGGTCTCTTTTACTATTTGCTGTGTCTAAGAAGTAAGTTACTTGTTGCTTCAATATAGTCTGATCACATGATCATGCCGGCCTGAAATTCTACCTAAAAAAGCATGGTTTATGAGTTTAGGCTTAAGTAGATAATTGCGTGCTTGAGTCAATAGACTACATCTAAACATTTAGAGAAAAACACCTGCAGCCAAAATTATAAGTTAGACACATTTAAAAGGCTTCTAATAGAATAGAGCTCTTTGTATTTTGGCCATTTATACAATCATGTATCTACAATCATGTGTCAATGAAATACTAGATGAACCTAAGGGTCATACATATAAAATTTACTCTTCTTTGAAAATGAGCAACATGTTTTTAAATGTAAAAAAAATAAAAAATAATTCAATCTCTAATATATTACTTTTATTTACAATTATGCCACATTTTAGGTTGCAGTGACTTGCTATATGAGGTAGAAAGAAACTTTGAATGCAGAGAGAAGTTCTATCTAATCAATAAGGGAGGTGGTAGTAAATACTGCCAGTGCTTTCATTAGCAAACATGCAAAAGCAACTAGTTTACAAGATCACAGCATTTATAAATCTGCCAGAAGCAGTGTTTCAGAAGTATCAATAAATACATTGGAAGCCTCTGTGAATAAATTATTATAATTGCATATGGAAAATTTAAAGGTTGTGTTCATTTTTTTTGCTTTCTAAAAGCATATTGCCCATTATTAAGTTTGTTAGAGATGCTTCAAACTTGAAAAAGAGAGGTGCGCTCTCGAAAGCTAGTCATAAACACTATGAATATGTTTGTCCAATAAAAAAGGTATCACTATATTCTACAATACTTTGATTATTCATTTAGATTACTGGACACTCACGGCTACTTCACTCTCTCTCTATATATATATATATATTGTGACAAAGCTGGAAAGAGAAATGGGAGAATACCCTAAGAAAAGCCAGGACGGTCCAATTTAAAAGGGTCACAGCTGAGAGGAGCTAAATTGGCAGTGCTATCCAGACTGATAGAGGTGCTGGAAGTACAACGTACATGGAAGAGCTAAATTGTTTAATCTATTACATAGTTACATAGTAATTGAGGTTGAAAAAATACTTTCAGTCCGTAAAATATAACCTTTTAAGATCTCCTTTGATCTGCAAAATGCAGATTAGTTATTAATTAATTAGTTGTTAATTAATTATTAATCAACACTTTTTTTTTTATTCAGATGAAGGCAAATAAAAAAAAATCCCAGTGAAACTTAGTCAATTATCTCAAAGGGAAAAAAAATGTATTCCTTCCTGACCCCAGATACTGGTGATCGGATTTCTCCCTGGATCAATACTTACTCTCTCTCTAATTATCCATGATAACCCTGAATTACATTTTTAATTAGAAATAAATCCAGTCATCTTTTGAAGTTATCTATCAAATCCGCTGTCACCATCTCCTCTGGTAGAGAATTCCAAAGATTAACCACCCTTACTGTGAAGAACCCTTTTATTTCTTTGGGGTGGAATATTTTTATTTCTAACCTCAAGGGATGTCCTCTTGTCAGTTAAAAAACTTTTGGCATAAAAAGCTCCCTTGCCAAATCTTTATACTGACTCTGGATGTATTTATATAAGGTAATCATATCTCCTCTTAGACACCTTTTTTCTAGAGAGAATAAGCTTAATTTGGTTAGTCTTTCTTCATAACTTAGCCCTCCATTCCCATTATTAGTCTTGTTGCCCTTCTCTGTACCTTTTCCAGCTCTTTAATGTCCATTTTATGAAGTGGTGCCCAAAATTGTACTACATATTCCAAATGAGGGCGTACTTGAGATTTGTATAGTGGCAGAATTATATTTGCTTCCCTTGCTTCTATACCCTTCTTAATACATGCTAATATTTTATTTGCCTTTGCAGCTGCTGCTTGGCTTTGAGCACTGTTACCTAGGTGGTTGTCCACAAGTACTCCCAAATCAATATCTGATACCCCTGCTCCATTAAGATTATAAATTGCATGGCAATTTTTTCTTCCCAGATGCTTAACTTTCCATTTATTCATATTAAATCTCATCTGCCATTTAGATGCACATTCCTCAATTTTATTTATATCCCTTTGGAGGGAAAGCACATCATTATCTGATTTAATTACCTTGCACAACGAAAAATGGAGATACTACTTTCCAGTCCCACATCTAAGTCATTAATAAATATGTTGAAAAGGAGAGGACCTAATTCTGAACCCTGAGGTACCTCACTTACCACATTAGTCCAATCTGAGTATGTTCCATTTACAACAACCCTTTGCTTCCTATCTTTTAGCCAGCTCTCAATCCATGAGCAGATATTTACTGCAATTAATGTATCCCTTATTTTGCACAATGGTCTCCCATGTGGCACTGTATCAAAAGCCATTGCAAAATACAAAAAGACTACATCCACTGAGTTGACTCGATCCAGGTTCCTACTAACCTCCTAATAGAAACTAATTAGATTTGTTTGACATGACCTATCCCTTATAAATCCATGTTGACTCCTACTTATAATCCTGTTCCAATAGACATATTCTTGCATATTATCCTATATTTTCCCTTATAAAAGCTTCCCCACTACAGAAGTGAGGCTCACTCTATAATTCCCCAGATTTGCTCCTGCTCCCTTTTTTAAATATAGGTATCATATCTGCTTTTCTCAAGTCATCAGTCATCATGTTGAGTGAATCTTGAAAAATAAATACAGTATAAGGGTTTGGCTATTACAGAACCCAGTTCCCTCAGTACCCTTGGATGTATTCCATCAGGACCTGGGGCTTTATTAACATTTATTTTTTCCAACTTCTTTTTAATTTCTTCCTGCGTTAAACAATTATTTAGCGAAGGTAGTTTAGCCCCATTATTTTGCAGTGTCCCAACCACTGATTCCTCCCTTGTATATACAGAAGAAAATAACCTATTTAGCTCATCTGCCTTCTCCTAGTCACTAATTTTCAGATGGCCTGTGTCACGTTGTAATGTTCCTATAGTTCCTTCCCCACCGTCTTCCCATTAGTTCACTTAAAAAATATTTTAGGGTTAGTCTTACTCTCTTTTGCAATTCATTTTTCATTTTTTATTTTAGCTAGTCTAATAGCCCTTTTGCAAGCCTTGTTGATTTCCTTGTACTCCCGTAAAGCAGTCTCTGTCTGCCTGTTTTTTACTCTGTATCTTGATCTTTAAATCATTGTTAAGCCACATTGGATCTGATTTACTCCTTTTACTTTTTTTTCCTCTTGGTATATGGTGATAAGTATGTATATTTAGTAAGGATTTAAATGTTGTCTATTTATGTTCAGTATTTTTACCTATCATTTTTCTGTCCAAGTCTATACTTTGTATTGCTGCCCTTTTAAAATTAAGAGTTTTTGTTGGCCCATTAAAATATTGTTTTTATATTCAATCTCAAATGAGATTGTGCTGTGATCACTGTTTCCCGAAGGTTGTCCTATTTCAACATTTGATACTATATCAATATTATTTGTGATAACTAAATCTAAGATAGCTTCATTTCTAGTAGGCTCTTGTATAACCTTGGCCAGATAATGATCCCTGGGTGTACTCAAAACCTGCTCCCCTTAGCTGAACTGCTGGTCTCATTTATCAAGTTAATTTCAGGGTAATTAAAATATTTCATTATTAGAACTTGCCCATGCTTAGCTGCTTTTCCAATCTGTAACAATAATTGCATTTCCTCACTTTCAGCTATATTTGTGGGTTTCCAGCATACTCCTACTAATATTCTTTTGGAATTTGCTGCTACTCTATTTACCTCTACCCACAAACATTCAACATTATCACTAGTTCTGCCATAAATATCTTCTCTGACTATAGGCTTAAATTCAGGCTTAACATTATTATTATTATCGCTTATTTATAACGCGCCAACATATTCTGTAGCGCTGTACATAAGATAAGTTCAAGACAAAGATACATACAAATGAAACATTGCAAAGCAAGGAGGGCCCTGTCTTTGAGCCTCAGATACATAGTGTCCATAGTGCTTTCCCCAAAGCACCTTGTGGGATTGAAACTCGCAGACTTACCCTCCTCCTCTTTTACCACTGCCCCTATCTTTCCTAAATAAGTTATAACCATCTAGATTAACAGTCCAGTCATGAGAATCATCCCACTACATTTCGGCAATGCCTATTAAATCCTATTTTTCATTAATTGTTAATAATTCTAGCTTTCCCACTTTTCCTGGCAAGCTTCTGGTATTAGCAAGCATACATCTTATGTTATAAATGTGTAGTTTTGAGGTGCCTGCCACTATACTTGAGTTACTTAGTAATACCTCCCTATTGACTATACTACACCTCCCCCCATCTCATCCCCTAGCCACACATTAACCTCCCTAAGCTCCTTCTGCCTCCGTGGGCTAGCACTAATACTACCTTGGAGGTCCTTGCCTTCAGCTTATTACCTAATTCTCTAAAATCATTATTTAGAACACTCCATCTTCCAATAACTTTGGCATTGGTACCAAGACCTGTTGGTTCATTTCCAGCCCCTCCCAATAATTTGTCTACCCGATCCACAACATGCCGAACCCGAGCACCTGGAAGACAGCAACTGTTCAATTGGTGGGATCCCCTTCCACCAAAACCTTTCTGTTGCTCTGCCTATGATACCCTCCCACGCCTCCAGTAGAACTGTTCTCCTGGCTGTTATAGGGAACAGCTCTATTTGGCATTGCCATTCCTGAATGGAGATCCCCAACAGTTTCACTCAATCTGGCAAATCTGTTGGTGTTTGCCAACTCAGAACTGGCCTGCCTCCTCCTGTTCCCCCTTCTTCCCCTTCTAACTCTAACCCCGCTACCTACATGGACATCCTCACTAGCCCCAGCTCCACCCTCCATGCTAGGCCCAGCCAAACTGTGCTCAGTGAGCACCAACTCCCTTTCCAGTGGAATATCCGTAAGTGCTACAATTCTGCTCTCCAGCTTCCAGAGAGGCAAGATGCTCACACCTCTCACAGAGGTGTGAGCCCTGGATCGTCTTTTCCAGTAGTGCATACATATGACAGGATGTACACTGACTGATGTTGTCACTGGACTGACTCATAATTATTGTCTACTAAAATTCAGTGGAAAAAATAAACAAGAATAAAAATAATATATTTGTAATGTAAGTTTAATAAAAAAAAATTTTCTTCCTTTTTTGCACAATAAATATGTCCCCCCTACACACCCTACAGAACCCTTTATAGATAATGTGTTAGAGATACTGTATGTGCCTAAGAAACTTCTGTTTTTTACTTGTGAAAGAAGACAAAACAGAACATTTAAATGTAATGTAAATGTAATAGTTAGATATAAATGCTAAATAATTTTTGCAAGGTTACATGTACATTCATATACGTTAATTTGTCTACTATGAGCATGATTCAATTGAGCCCGTAAGTGAGGCCGCAAGTTAATTTGCTATTCAATTGGCATCTTTTTGTGGGCTCCAAACGGGATACGGCCTTGAAAACTCTGTGATGGTTAAACCCACGACTTACAACCTCCCGAAGGCTTTGATCTTTCACTTCCGGAAGAGTTGCGATCACTAAAATCGCAAATGGCTATTCAATTGTTCCAATTCCCCAAGGCCCCAAATGGTTTCACACCCGTAAAATGGCAAATGAAGAAGAAAATCCTACGAGTGCTAGAGAGGACTTGCATGGGGGTTAGACAAGTGTTCGTAGCACTGTAAATGGAAATAAAAAAATCAATACTGCACTGTATACTGCACGGGGGAAAGTGATGAAAGACATTAGAATTAATTGTACAACAGTAGAGATGTCGCGAACAGTTCGCCCGCGGACTATTCACGGCGATTTTGGCATGTTCGCAGCGGACGGCGAACATATGCGCTTTTCAGTTCGCCCCCTATACTTTATCGTTGAGGAAACTTTGACCCTGCACCTCACAGTCAGCAGACACATTCCAGCCAATCAGCAGCATACACTCTCTTCCAGAGCCTTCCATCTGAAGGACAGCAAACCAAAAAAGCCCTTTTTAGGGCTAGAACATAATTTATTTTATTTTTATTTTTTTTCTGTGTAATCTAATTGCATATGCCTGCCTGCCAGCGTGTGTGTGTGACAGGCTAACACCTAACAGCGTATATTGTGCTTAGTGAAATAAAACAACACTTTTTTGACTGTAATAGATTGAATAGCAATTGCCTGCCTACAGGCGTATGTGTGAAGCCTATTGCATCTACTCTGCCAACTTTTGCCAGTGCACAGTGATACGTCATATCGGGTGCAACCGTAGTGTACAGTGACATAAAACAACACTTTTTTGACTGTAATCGATTGAATATCAGTTGCCTGCTTACAGGCATGTGTGTGAGGCCTACAGTGCCTACTCTGCCAACTTTTGCCAGTGCACAGTGACACTCCTATCTGGTGGCACCTTAGATTGCACTTGCAGTCCTCCAAATTTGAAGTGGGAGGACCGACCAAGCATCTTTTTCCATCTCCCTGTTCCAAAAATCAATGCCATATACACGTCCCCTAATAGTGGACGTAACAGGCATTAAACCGATAGGAATAGTACTACTTAACAGTACACACCTTATAAAAAGACAGAGGCAACGCAGAGAGAGGAGTCAGAGGAGGAAGGTGGCTTTGAGAAGGTGGAAGACCAAACACAGCAGGCGTCCCAGGGGGCTTGTTGTCACCTTTCGGGGACCCTTGGTGGCTGGGTGGAGGAAGAGACCTTCAATGACATCAGTGAGGACAAGGAACAGGACATGGCTAGCTTGGTATCCAACCTTGTGCAAATGGGGAGTTTGCGGTTGTGCAAAGGGACTGTTTGCGGTTGTTTGCGGTGCATTAAACAGGGAGATTGGTCTTTTACTGTGAAGCGGGTGTAACCCTTACACTACCTGATCGATACAACATCATACCTGATGTTTTAAAGCATGTTATTCCAAACAATTTAGGAATGTTAGGTGATTTATGCCCTTTATGGCTTAAAACCAGACTCTGCATCAACTATGTAATTTTCCATGGGAGTTTTGCCATGGATCCCCCTCCGGCATGCCACAGTCCAGGTGTTATTCCCCTTGAAACAACTTTCCCATCATTATTGTGGCCAGAAAGAGTCCCTGTGGGTTTTGAAATTCGCCTGCCCATTGAAGTCTATGGAGGTTTGCCGGGTTCGCCCGTTCGCAAACATTTGATGGAAGTTCGCGTCCGCTGTTCGCGAACCGCAAATTTGATGTTCGCGACATCACTATACAACAGTCTCAAGCTCAGAAATCGTCAGGAAATGAAATTTTTATGTTTCATTTAGAAGAAAATGTACAAGCTGTATTATCTATAAATGAATAAAATATATGCAAATTCGTATTTATTTAAGCGAGAAAACTGTTTTTTTGGCACTGCATAATTAAAGACTTCACAATGGAATTGTTTGCTTTCTCCTGCTCTTGATGAGATGTTTGCTCTTTAGACCATGAACATGTCATGATGTCTTGCTGTATTTTATACTCACATATTTTTAGATCAGAACCGTTATATTAATTAAGCAATATCCAGGTTTCATGTTAGAATTTCAATGAGCATATTGTCATTCATCTCTATAGTCTATTTAGGTGACATGCAGTGATTTCAAACAGACAGCAAAACAAAACCTTATGAGGAAAATTATCACATAATCAAACACATAAAGGTATTACCTGATCCATATATTGCTTCATTAAATAGAAATACATAAAACATACACCAATATACTTGGCTGCTAGAATTTGTATTGTAAAAAAAACTTAAGAATGATTTATCAAGCTTAAGTTATATAAAAAACTAAATTAATTATATTTATAGTGTGACCCTTTTTTAATTAAAGATTAACACGAAACAGTACATCTTTTGAGGGATGAATGTTATCAATCTGCAGTGAGAACCAAGATTAAATTGTAAGCTGAAAATATTTCCAAAGTACTTTTCATCCAAATATGTTATCCCACAGCAAATGCACCAAGGGGCCAGCTCTAGGGAGCACCAGTACAGTCGTTATTTTTTTTTATATTTCGGTAGTCTAGGGGCCCACCCCACCCATGGCACCTTTGCACCCTGCCCACAGCACCCCTTTGCCCTGCCCCCTGCTGAACCCTAGGTCCTGCCCCAACACCCTGCACCTGCTACCAGCATGCCACGGTCCCCTCCACCTCCTTCCACTCATGAGGGCTCCCTACTCTCCCAGAGCAGAAGTAGCCATATCTTTTATATATATTAACAACTTAACCTAACTGAAAAATTAATAAAAATAAACCTCAAAAGTTGAGCATTATACCAGTCAACAAAAGCAACAAAAGAGCAGTTGCCTAGTCCCTCCACTTAAACAGGTCTATGCCCAAAATTCACCTGGCTTTGAATTCTAGCCCAGCCGCTTTGATATTTAAAGAAGTATACTATGGTCAGTTTGCTTCAAGTAAAAACGCCACATGCATTTAAACTCTTTCATACACAATAGAAAACTAGTACAATGCCTATTTATAAACAAAACTCCACCCTAAACAAATGTAACCAATCAAAATAAATAATAACAGGTCCTGGAAAGTAAGTGAATAGTCAAAACTGAGAAATATTTACTGTATGTATATACGGTATGTATGTGTGTGTGTGTGTATGTATGTATGTATATATATATATATATATATATATATATATATATATATATATCTTTAATAAAATGATTCAAACATTTATACAAACAGAATAATACCAATTTTGTCAGATCAATTACTATGGAAAAACTACAAGCATAAGTTGATACCTATGTATGATCAACAAAAGGACACAAGCAATACTATATATATTGCTATGTTTATTCTAACAAAATTAACTGAGATAGTAAATATCTGAGTACTCTCAATCAAGATGAAAGATAAACGATGATATGAAATTATGCTAGGCAAGTAACAGTCAATCCCCAAAACTGACGTGCTTTCAGAGGATAAGTAAATAGCTCAGTATACACATAAAAAGAACCCTTAATACATTGAATAGCTGATGTAGACAAAACTAAATGATACAAGATCCAAATAAACAAATTAGTCCCAGCAGACAATCTTATTACATATCCTGTAATGTTTTGTTTGACTGTTCAATAACATGGTTAACATAGTCACAACTAGATAATTTATAATGTTGCTAGTCCTATCCATGGATCATATTGTCACAACCCGCTCCTTGTTTGGGCTTGAAAGAGTCACTAGACCGTATCTACCTGCAGGTTGGAGGTTTGTTTGTATCCCCACCCACAGGATAGTCAAGTTCCACCAATTCTACCACAGACCAGGACAAGTTACCACTATATAGCTTGAATAGAGGTAGCAGGTTTCAGGACAAGTTGCAGGAGCTAGAACAAGTTACAGGATACAAGCATCAGGTGCAGAAGACACACCTTGTTTCCATCTATATCTCTAGTCGGGGGAAATTAGCCTAGATGGTCAGAGATAGAAGGTCTGGGTAGACAGATTGCCATCTAAGCCTATGTGCAGACTTGCGATTAACTGTTTACTATGTTCATAACCTGGGTCAGCTAACGGTAGTAAATAAAAGTACAAGTCTTGGGGCAGCCCTCAATCTGCTGTCATGTAAAGACAGTGCCCGGTACTTCAGGTTGCTATGAGTATCCGAACCGACGATGACTCCCCTTTGGATATGGTCAAGTATATATATCTCAGTTGGTGTTAGATTACAAAACAAAGTATCAAAGGAGTATCAATTACAGACACTTTACACCTCTGTTGGTTGAAACAAGTGTTTCAATTGCTATGTTGACAGTCTTTTTAACTGTACTTGATGTCTTAATTCATGCTCAAGAATTCCCAATTGAAGTATATGGAACCACTATTTACTGCAATTGTGAGTTTAATCCAGCCGGCGCCTAGCTCAGCGTGAGGACTGGGAGTAAATTGCATATCTCAGTTGGCTATTTGAAGGCCTTCCTGGTCACCCTTAAATTAATATTAACACCAAAATATTTTTATGACCCCCTTGTTATGATTTTGAACCAAAATATCACTTACTCATAATAAACGCAAACTATAGCCTGTAAGGCCCTGATAACCTAATGGTCTCGGCTCTGGGTCTCACATTTTACCATATTCATTACATCAACCACATTTCACACAATAAACAATAACAGCAAATAAAGACACAAATGTCTGCATGTCCAGTGACCACAGTGAACTTCCTCCCATACAAGTTGCAAGTTCTTGAGAGCCCACACCGCAGCCAGATATTCTTTCTCTACTGCAGCATAGGTCACCTCCCTAGACAAGAGTTTCCTATGGAGTTAGGCAATGGAATACTCACCTTCCTGGTCATCTCTTTGACTGAGCACAGCCCCAAACTATATATAGATGCATCTGTCTGAACAATAAAAGGACGATTGTAGTTAGGTGCAGTCAACACAGGGGAACAGGTGAGAGTGTATTTTAGAGTTCAAATGGCAGCATCACAGGTGAGTGTCCAGTCCACCATCTGAAGCATCTTTTCGCAGGCTTGGCAATGGCATTGTAACAGGAAACAAATGTGCAGTAATACTCTGCGGTCCTCAGGAAAGCCATTACCTGCATTTTGGTCTGGGAGTGGGCAAACAGGTATTCCTCTATGTTTTCTGGTTCAGACCTTATCTTCCCTCCACCCACCTAGTGCCCTATATGTGGTACCTACGCCCTAGCCCACTGGCACTTGTCTGGACGAATAGTACATTTAACTAATTGCCTCTAAGATAGTCCTTATATGCTCGAGATGCTTTTCCCAGGTGGTACTGTATATGGCTGTCATTTATGTAGGCCTTCGCATCTTTTAGTGAGTCGCTAATGATCTACGGGTTACAGGCTGAAAATTGCTGTGGTTGCAACCCATCTAAGCCTTTAATCTTTAAAGCTCCCAAATGTTATTTGCTAAAACCGTAAATCACTATTCAATTGCTACAATTCCTCAAGGCCCCAAATGCTTTCACACTCGCAAATGGCAAATGAAGGAGAAAATCCTACGAGTGCTAGAGAGGACCCGCAAGGGGGGTTAAACATATGTTCGGAGCACTGTAAATGAAAATAAAAAATCAATACTGCACATGAAAAGATTGGGAAAGAGATGAAAGACATTAGAATTACAGTATTTTTCTGTGTAGAAGACGCCCCCATGTATAAGACAACCCCTATTTTTGAAACCCAAAATTCAGAAGAAAATAAATATGCAAATGTGTATTTTACACCTTGATTTAAGGGCACTTTCTGTCATGATTTTCACTGATTTCCATTCCAGCTCAAGATCACATTATTTATTACTTAGTCGCGATGTGCAATTGCATTTTTCCAGTTTATACAGGGATTACAAAGATATTGAGCTAGAATGAAAATCAGTGAAAACCATGACAGAAAGTGCCCTTAAATATATGTGTAACACAATAAAAATCTATAAAATACACATGTATAGGCACACAAGCATCACACACATGCCACATACAATTATACAGCCCATTCACGATAAGTAGGTAACACACTGTAATGCTGCATCTGTTTAAAGGCAGGATAATAGACACACAGAGTAGAAATGCTTGTTCAAATTGGCATTCATTTTTATAATTTTGTACATTGCCGGATTGCAAGTCTGATCGCATATCGCTAATTGATTGACATTTAACCTCCATGTTTTTACTTAAGTCATGAAGACAGTCTCATTTACTATTGGCTGTTTCTAAATCGGTAGTTATGGCCTTGCTTAATTGATCATGATCACACTCTGAAATATTACTTATGATTGCATGGTTTATGGTTTTGGCTTTCACCTCGTAATTTTCAGGCTTGTTCAATTGAATCGATCTGTGTAAAGTAATCTGCAGGCTTGCAATTGAATAAGGCCCCGGGTCCAGCATAATCCTATACAACAGCCCCTTCTCCTAGAAATAAACCTCTGCAGAAGGCCCCTTCTCTTTTCGAGAAGCCCTTTGTCTAACCCCTGCTAAGTTTCTATCTCGCACCAGCTCTGTTTTTACCTTTTTAACACTGACCCAACTAAGCCCTTGATCCTTTAACAATGTGGCACAGTTTTGCAAAACTGCTAATCCCAACTTACCAAAATGATGAGAAGTTACCAAACTGCGATCCAAAAGGTCCCCTTGGCTTGTGGTGCATGTCTCCACTCTGACAAATCAAACAACACAAAAGTAATAATATACCAATATTTATTATACTTAGCTTTCACACAAGGCTGAGGGACCCTACCGAATTGATCAGCTCAGCAGCATAGAAGGAGATAGAGAGTGAGGCTCAGAGCCTGCAGAGAGGTTTCAAGGTTACAGAGACAGTTGGCACAGCAAGGTTCCCATATTTATAGAAAATCATATTCAGGAAGTTCTAGTGATTATTATTTTACATTTTTGTTAAATTAACAAGCCTTACTATGAGCAAAATATGTAATACTAACAGAATAAATAAAAATATGTAAAATGTGCATAGAACAAATATTGATGTGTGAAAAAAAACTTATAAGTGAGTAAATGCCATAATAACAAAGATTGTGTAAAATATTAATTTAGTGAGACCTCAAATTACGTTATTACCAAATTGATATATGTTTTTGTCATTAAAATGAAATTATAATATTAAATTAAATAAAGAAAAAATGAAACAAAAAATAAGTTTGTGTATTCTTTGCAATATCAAATGAAACATCAATTAAGAAACCATCAAAAGGTATGTGTGTTGAAATACTACATTATATGTGAATACAAACTATCATAGTTACATAGTACAGTTACATAGTAATTGAGGTTGAAAAATACTTTCAGTCCATCAAGTTCAACCTTTTAAGATCTCCTCTGATCTGCAATATGCAGATTAGTTTTTAATTGAATCCAGAGGAAGGCAAACAGAAAAAACGCAAGTGAATCTTAGCCAATCGTCTCAAGGGGGAATTTTTTAAAATTAATTTATTCTTGACACCAGATCCTTGTGATCGGTTTCCTCCCTGGATCAATACTCTCTCTCTAATTATCCAGGATAACCCTGAATGCCCTTTTTGATTAGAAATTAATCCAGTCCCCTTTTAAAGTTATCTATCGAATCAGCTGTCACCACCTCCTTTGGTAGAGAATTCCACAGATTAACCACCCTTACTGTGAAGAACCCTTTTCTTTCTTTAAGGGGAAATCTTTATACTTCTAACCTCAAAGGATGTCCTCATGTCAGTTGGAAATCTCTTGGCACAAAAAGCTAATTTGACAAATCTTTATACTGACCCTGGATGTATTTATATAAGGTAATCATATCTCCTCTTCGACACCTTTATTCTAGAGAGAATAAGCTTAATTTGGTTTGTCTTTCTTCATAACTTCATTCCCCTCCATTCCCCTTATTAGTTTTGTTGCCCTCCTCTGTACAATTTTAAGCTCTAAAATGTGCTTTTTATGAAGTGGTGCCCAAAATTGTACTCCATATTCCAAATAAGGGCATACTAGGGATTTGTATAGTGGCAGAATTATATTTGCTTCCCTTGCTTCTATACCCTTCTTAATACATGCTAATATTGTATTTGCCTTTGTTTGTCCACAAGTTCTCACAAATCCCTTTCAATATATATTTGTTGCATTAAGATTATTAATTGCATGGCTATTTTTTCTTCCCAGATGCATAACTTTACATTCATTCATATTAAATCTCATCTGCCATTTAGGTGCCCATTCCTCCATTTTATGTAAATCCCTTTGGAGGGAAAGTATATCATTATCTGATTTAATTCCCTTGCACAACTTAATGTCATCAGCAAAAATGGAGACACTAGTTGCTCTTTTAGCCAGCTCTCAATCCATGAGCAGATGTTTACTGAAATTCCTGTATCTCTTAGTTTGCACCATAGTCTTCCATGTGGCACTGCATCAAAAGCATTTGCAAGATCCAAAAAGACTACATACACTGAGTTGCCTTGATCCAGGTTCCTGCTGACCTCCTTATAGAAACAAATTAGATTTGTTTGGCATGACCTATCCCTCATAAATGCATGTGGACTCTTACGTATAATCCTGTTCAAAAAGACATATTCTTGTATATTATCCCTTATTAACCCTTATAAAAGCTTTCACACTACAGAAGTGAGACTCACTGGTCTATAATTCCCCAGATTTGCTCTTGCTCCCTTCTTAAATATAGGTATCACCTCTGCTTTTCGCTGGTCATCTGGTAGAGACCCAATGTTGAGTGAATCTTGAAAAAATTAATATAATGGTTTGGGTAATACAAAACCCTGTTCCCTCAGTACCCTTGGATGTATTCCATCAGGACCTGGGCTTTATTATCATTTATATTTTCCAACTTCTTTTGGATTACTTCCTGCGTTAACCAATTATTCGGTGAACGTAGTGTAGCCCCATTATGTTGCAGTGTGACAACCACTGGTACCTCCCTTGTATATACCAAGGTATTTGGCTCATCTGCCTTTTCCTGGTCACTAATTTTCAGACGGCCTGTGTCACACTGTATTGCTCCTATAGTTTCCTTCCTGGTCTTCTTTCCATTAATATAATTAAAAAATATTTCAGGGTTAGTCTTACTCTCTTTTGCAACTAATTTTTCATTTTCTATTTTAGCCAGTCTAATAGCCATTTTGCAAGCCTTGTTGATTTTCTTGTACTTACGTAAAGCAGTCTCTGTTCCCTCTTGTTTGTATATTTTTTTATTTATTGTTAATTTACTGTTTTTTACTCCGTATCTTGATCTTTAAATCTTTGTTAAGCCACATTGTTTGTGATTTACTCCTTTTACTTTTATCCCTGATGCATATTTAGAGCCTCATTCAATTGTGAGTTGGCCAATTGAATTGGGCTCTATATAAGCACATAACATATTTTTTATACAGAACTTTTTAGTTAATGAACTTCTATCCAAAATCAAGGTCTTCACTAACTAAAAACTTCGGTCAAAAAATATGTTATGTGCTTATATAGAGCCCTCTTCAATTGGCAAAATTGCAATTGAATGAGGACCTTAGTAAGGATTTAAATGTTGTCCATTTATGTTCAGTATTTTTATCCGTCAGTCTTTGTCCCAGTCTATACTTTGTATTGCTGCCCTTAGACAGTTAAAATCTGCCCTTTTAAAATTAGGAGTTTTTGTTGGCCCCTTACAGTTTGTTTTTTTTCACTTCAATCTCAAATGAGACTGTGTTGTGATCACTGTTTCCAAAAGGTTGCCCTATTTCAACATTTGATACCATATTGATATTATTTGCTAAATCCAAGATAGCTTCCTTTCTAGTAGGCTCTTGTATAACCTGGGCCAGCCAATGATCCCTGAGTGTACTCACGAACCTGCTCCCCTTAGCTGAACTGCTGGTCTCATTTATCCAGTTTATTTCAGGGTAATTAAAAGCTCCCATTATTAGAACTTGCCCATGCTTAGTTGCATTTCCAATCTGTAATAATAATTGCATTTCCTTGCTTTCAATTATATTTGGGGGTTTATGGCATACTCCAACTAATATTCTTTTTTAATTTTACTGCTAGTTGCAGCATAAATATCTTCTTAAATTCAGGCTTAACATACAGACAAAGCCCTCCTCCTCTTTTACCATTGCCACTATCTTTCCTTAATAGGTTATAACCATCCAGATTAACAGTCCAGTCATGAGATTCATCAGTAATGCCCATTAAATCCCATTTTTTGTTAATTTCCAATAATTCTAGCTCTCCCATTTTTCCTGGCAAGCTTCTGGCATTAGTAAGCATACATCTTATGTTATGATTTTGTCGTTTTGAGGTGCCTGCCTCTGCATTTGAGTTACTTAGTAATATGACCCTATTGACTATACTAACCCCCCCCCTTATCCCATCTACACTTTCTACCCCATTACATTCATCTAGTCCCTCCCCCCCACACCTACTTATTTAACTCATTCAGTCTTTCTACCATCCTATCCCCTAGCACAAAAGCTCCCTCATAATTAAGATGCAATCCATCCCTGCTATAGGGATGGTACCAATGTGAGAAGTCAGCCCAGTGCTCTAAAAACCCAAACCCCTCCTTAGTGCACCACATTTTTTTAAAATTATTTTATCAATGATACCATAATAATTTAACACTAGTATAATGTAACAAACTCACTGTATATCCAATATCCAATGGGTATGGACTATTATCTATTATAGGTATATGCCCTGGCAGAATGATGCCAGCCGATAGGAAGTTCACCTGGTTTTGGCTACTAACCCAGCCACTTCCACATTTACTAAAGCTAACTATAATAAGTTTGCTCCAAGAAATTATATAATATCACAACAAATTGTGTTTGCTCTAGTTCCAAAGTGCAAATGCATTTTCCAACCAAATGAATGCCAATAAAGGCGTTCATAAAATTATAACAAAAGATTATAAAAACAGTTTCTATATATCTTACATATTAAAGGAAGACATTTCAAGATGTTTTATATTACTATTAGAAAGTGAAGAAAATGTTACACTTGTCAAGTTTTTTTTTTTTTTTGAAGATCATGTTCTGCATTTTTGATGTAGAGTAATTTATATTTACTTTGGAAATCAAACAAAATGGCTGCAAACAAGTAAGTCTCCTATATGTGGACCCCTTCTATAGCTAATAGCTACTCTGTCTCCCCGGGCTTCAAACTTATTGGGTTATTCGAAAGAATATGGCAATGTCTAGGAACAAAAAATTGAACTATCACATATATAGTTGTGAGCAGGCGAGCTTGCTTAAGCCGTTGCTCACGCTAGCGGGCTCGCATAGCGAGCCCGCGGCCCTCGCGAAGCGAGGGTCGCAGTTGCTGGCAAGGAGCGCCGCAGGCGCTCCTTGCCAGCAACTGCAGCCCTCGCGAAGAGGGCTGCAGCCCTCGCAGCAACTGCAGCCCTCGCGCTCCTTGACAGCATTTGCGGCCTTTGCGAAGAGAGGGAGCTGTGCGTGCACGCCCCTGGAGAGAGGGAACTGTGCGTGCACGCCCCTGGAGAGAGGGAGCTGTGCATGCACGCTGCTGGAGAGAGGGAGCAGAACTCCATGCCCCATTAGACCCATCAGACTTCTTACATTCATTGGAGCATTTCAATTCACCTCCGCCATGTCTCCCCTGCCTGCACATTTTCTGCAGAGGCAGGGAGTTTCAGAATTACGTCACATGCATGCAAAGTCATTCAGGAAGTCCCTGCCTCTGCAGAAAAACGTACAGGCAGAAGATGCATAGTGGTGGATAATTGAACAGCTTCGATGAATGTAAGTAGTCTGATGGGTCTGACTGATAGTGACAGATCTGACTGATCGGGACCATGGAGGCCTGGCCTTGGGGGACATGAAGGCTTAGCCTGGGGGGACATGGCATCATGGGCTGGAGGCCATAAACTAATAAAAAAAAATACATATATACAACAAAATGTGCACTGGGACATTATTTATATATATATATATATATATATATATATATATATATATATATATACTGTAAATATTATAAATATATTATAGATTTTATACACACTTATATTATACAGATTATAAGTATATAATATATTATATGTATTGTGTGTGAGGTGTGTGTGTAATGTGAAGTGTATACATATATATAATGATGTATTGTGTGTGTGTGTGTGAGGTGTGTGTGTAATGTGCAGTGTGTATACATATATATATATAATGATGTATTGTGTGTGTGTGTGAGGTGTGTGTGTAATGTGCAGTGTATATATATATATATAATGATGTATTGTGTGTGTCTGTGAGGTGTGTGTGTAATGTGCAGTGTGTATACATATATATATATAATGATGTATTGTGTGTGTCTGTGAGGTGTGTGTGTAATGTGCAGTGTGTATACATATATATATATAATGATGTATTGTGTGTGTGTGTGTGAGGTGTGTGTGTAATGTGCAGTGTGTATACATATATATATATATATAATGATGTATTGTGTGTGTGAGGTGTGCGTGTAATGTGCAGTGTGTATACATATATATATATATAATGATGTATTGTGTGTGTCTGTGAGGTGTGTGTGTAATGTGCAGTGTGTATATATATATATATAATGATGTATTGTGTGTGTGTGTGTGAGGTGTGCGTGTAATGTGCAGTGTGTATACATATATATATATATAATGATGTATTGTGTGTGTGTGTGAGGTGTGTGTGTAATGTGCAGTGTGTATACATATATATATATAATGATGTATTGTGTGTGTGTGTGTGTGGTGTGTGTGTAATGTGCAGTGTGTATACATATATATATATATATATATAATGATGTATTGTGTGTGTGAGGTGTGCGTGTAATGTGCAGTGTGTATACATATATATATATATAATGATGTATTGTATGTGTCTGTGAGGTGTGTGTGTAATGTGCAGTGTGTATACATATATATATATAATGATGTATTGTGCGTGTGTGTGAGGTGTGTGTGTAATGTGCAGTGTGTATACATATATATATATATATATAATGATGTATTGTGTGTGTGTGTGTGTGTGTGTGTGAGGTGTGTGTGTATACATATATATAATGATGTATTGTGTGTGTGAGGTGTGCGTGTAATGTGCAGTGTGTATACATATATATATATATATAATGATGTATTGTGCGTGTAATGTGCAGTGTGTATACATATATATATATATAATGATGTATTGTATGTGTCTGTGAGGTGTGTGTGTAATGTGCAGTGTGTATACATATATATATATATAATGATGTATTGTGTGTGTGTGTGAGGTGTGTGTGTAATGTGCAGTGTGTATACATATATATATATAATGATGTATTGTGCGTGTGTGTGAGGTGTGTGTGTAATGTGCAGTGTGTATACATATATATATATATATATATATAATGATGTATTGTGTGTGTGTGAGGTGTGTGTGTAATGTGCAGTGTGTATACATATATATATATATAATGATGTATTGTATGTGTCTGTGAGGTGTGTGTGTAATGTGCAGTGTGTATACATATATATATATATATAATGATGTATTGTGTGTGTGTGTGAGGTGTGCGTGTAATGTGCAGTGTGTATACATATATATATATATAATGATGTATTGTGTGTGTGTGTGAGGTGTGTGTGTAATGTGCAGTGTGTATACATATATATAATGATGTATTGTGTGTGTGTGTGTGTGTGTGTGAGGTGTGTGTGTAATGTGCAGTGTGTATACATATATATATATAATGATGTATTGTGTGTGTGTGTGTGTGTGTGTGTGAGGTGTGTGTGTAATGTGCAGTGTGTATACATATATATATATAATGATGTATTGTGTGTGTGAGGTGTGCGTGTAATGTGCAGTGTGTATACATATATATATATAATGATGTATTGTGTGTATGTGTGTGAGGTGTGTGTGTAATGTGCAGTGTGTATACATATATATATATATATATAATGATGTGTTGTGTGTGTGTGAGGTGTGTGTGTAATGTGCAGTGTGTATACATATATATATATCACATATTATAATTGTCTAACTGCGAGACGTCGTCACGCTGCGTTGCGCAGTGCGTATGACTTTGCGATGAGCGCCGCAGGCGCTCATCGCCCGGCGAGCCTCGCGCAGCGAGGCGAGCCGTTAAACCGATCTGTTGCGTAGTGCGTATGACTTTGCGATGAGCGCCGCAGGCGCTCATCGCCCGGCGAGCCTCGCACAGCGAGGCGAGCCGTTAAATCGTAGCACTTTGGCAATGAGCGCCGCAGGCGCTCATTGCAGGCGAGCCTCGCGTAGCGAGGCGAGCCGTTATATCGTAGCATCGTTACATCGTAGCACTTTGGCAATGAGCGCCGCAGGCGCTCATTGCAGGCGAGCCTCGCGTAGCGAGGCGAGCCGTTACATCGTAGCAATTAGAAAAAAAAATACGAGGTGAAAAAAATTACGAGATAAGCGGCGGAAGAAAAACACAAAAAAACCCCACTAAATACACACAAAAAAAATAAATAAAGGTCACTTACAGCATGGGGAACCAGGCAGGAGGTCTGGAAGTGAGTTGGAACTGCAATTTAGATCGATTTAGCCGAGTTAAAAAGATTGAAAATCGGCTAAGCGAGAAAAAAATGGCCGACAAAAAAAATGAAAACGAGGCTATACTACTACGAACTGCGTAAAACACCGCCACAGACGTATGTGTTAGAAAAACAACGAGATAAAGGATGCGGATTAACCGCACAATGAGTAAAAAGACAGTAACGAGTATATTTTACGAAAACGAGATTACCGATTTACGCATTAACACAATTTAAAATGTTAAATATGTGTTTTTGGAATGTTTACAAAAGTTGGGTAAATATATATGTTGTATAGTCAAATATGTATTGTTACTATAAAGTTTAAGTATTTAGTAAGAATTTAAAATGTATTATTTAAAGACAAAGTATTGATTCAGGGAGAAATCCGATCGCCAGTTAATGGGGTCAGGAAGGAATTAATTTTTTTCCCTCTTTGATACAATTGGACAAGTTTCAATAGGGTTTTTTTATTGTTTGCCTTCCTCTGGATTCAATGCTAATTTAGTTTAACAACAGTTTAACAAATATGTTACAAATGAGAAAAAGTATGTTATTGTTAAAACAATTTAATTACTCTAAGTTAATATAATCTGCAGTTACTCAGTGATAAATATGTATTGAAAAGTGTTAGTATTGGTAACAAAATGTTGCACAAATGTTTCATATACAAGTTGCATGTTACAAAGTTTAATGTTTGGGAAATATAAGTTGAAAGTTAAAAAAATAAAAAGTTAAAAATAATTATGTGTTTTTATTTTTAGAAAAAAAAAGGGACAAATGTAGCTGACTCATTTGGAGATGCAAACAAATTTCACAACATTTAAATTTTATTGACCGTCATTTTTTGACGGGCAAGTCGCTAGTAAGATATAGAATCTAGAAATAAACTTGATTGCCCATCATTGGACTTACCTTTATTATTTTATTGAATAGACTATCCCTGTGGGTATCTTTTGCTCTTAAGTAGTTTCTTTTTATGGATCTTTTACTATACCCTCTCTCCATTAGTCTCTCTGATAACATAACAGCATGCTTTTCAAATTGTTTCAAAGCAGTACAATTTCTCAGAGCCTGTAAAATTTTTCCTGTTGTTAATGACTTAATAGTAGCTGCTGAATTTACATTGTAATCATGTAAGAGGCAGTTTGTAGCTGTATTTTACAGTGCAAAGATACAACCTTTTAAATACTTAGAAAGTGGAATCTCTTAATCAACCGAGTACTGAATTTAGATGTCAACTTGCTTTTGAAATAATCATCATTCAATTTAAGAATTCTGTAAACACCTCATGAGACCCCTCCACATGAAGAATACCATTGATATATCTAAACAGGTGGTAATGGACATTGTGTGTTTAGACAATTTTTCACTGAATACAAAGAGGCATAAATATGTAGGGACACAAACAGTTGCTATCACTGTGCCTCTCACCTGTTGCTAAAATACAAAGCAGAGTAAATATCACTGAGTACAAAGTCCAGTCTCTTGATTTAGAAGAGAGGAAATACTCTACTGCCTGAATTGTCAAACTATTTTCTATTCTAGTATGCAAGGCTTCCACATCTATAGTAATTAGGATAGTGTGGTCATTGATCACCACAGCATCCAAATGTTTTAAAACTTGCCTAGTATCTTTTACATTTATCAATTAACTCATTATATCTCTGATTGATATGTACCTACTTTCTTAAATACATTTTCATTACCAGATCCAATAAGAATCCCTGGTGATTTTTCTAAACATCTGTGTATTTTTTGGACAAAGTACATTGTAGCAACCTTTGGATTGTTTTGAGATAAAATTATTATTTTCTTTAGATGAAATAAACAGCCCTTTTGCAGCAGAACCCTGTAATAAGGTACTGTTGTACCAGCTTTTTCGCCCAATGGAGCCAAGTTCAGTCTTTCCCAAAGGTATCCCTTCTCTGAGCTAGCACAAGATAGACAAAATACCCCTGGGCTTTATTGTTTCCAGCTCAGGGCTACTCCCGTGATAAACATGGTTTTCCCTGTTTGGACTGTCTAGAGTCTGGAGACACTCATTAACCAGTGAATACCCCTTGGAAATGATTTGGCTAACTGCTTGTTATACTAATTATATCCATGTTCGACATGTCTGATAATTGTATATATATTTTTGCATGTAGTTTTGTAATTCATATACTGTGATCCAATTATTTGGCTAACTGCTTGTTATACTGATTATACTGATTATATCCATGTTCAACATGCCTGATAATGGTATATAGGAGACACTCCTCCACTGCAAATTACTTTGGCAGGCGCTTTTGCAGCTTAAATAAAAGAAAAATTAAGCATTCAGTCAGAATAGTTTCTGAGATGTTTCTTGCTCATTTACATGGGAAATTTAATTTAACATAGACCTTATCAATCTGAGCATTTCTATTGGTCAAATTACATTTTCCAGAAAAAACTGAGCATGGCGACATCAATTTTGATTGGCTTAAATATGGTGGACATCTATTTCAGCCAATCAGAATGCTTAAAAATGTCTATTTAAGATGCAAAATTATGGCAAAAAAAAACAGTTTTATTCTGTATTCTATATATAAATTCACTGTGAATATTTAACATGGAATTATAACAACTAAGCATTTATCTTGTATAGAAAGATTACACAATTAGACACAACTTATTTGAACTTAAAATGCCTTTGGGCACCAACTACAAGTGTATTGAAACATTTTATATCCTTATTATAGATAAACAATTTAACTGACTAATCCTTTTGCTGTTGTTGTGCATTACATATTTCCCAGAATTTTAATGCTATGGTCTGTCAGTAACTTTAAGGAATACAATCTCTTCGATTTTTCTGGTGCTGTGGATAGGAGATGGGCCATCTTCATTAGGCATTATGTGACCACCATAATGACTATATAATGTTTTGATAAAGTCCATCAGTGCTGCTGTCAATGGATGATTAGGAATAGCTAAAGGCTGCAAAAGACTGTCAGAATGATGTTGAAGGTGTAAGGTGATTAAAGAGATGCAACCTAAATTGTTCACAAAGCAAACCTAGTTTTTGTATATTTCCCAGGATTTCAAGCAAGGGAATTATTGTGTGACTCATCCTGAGATGTGGAGGTACATAAAGCTTATTCTTATGATAGCAGAGACAAGAATCCCTTTGATTCTGAAAAGAAACGTCTGGAGATTAAGGGTGACTCCATGTATCTTGTGCGAAAAGCTATCTTCCAGTTATCCCGCTGTCTCATCCTCACAAAATATAGGTATCTCTCATGACACCCAAGACTCCAATAGCAGGTCAAAAAGATTGGGATTGAAGTCAATTTGAAACTTTTCTGTACTCTGATCTAATACAGTTTATATGTTCCATTTAATAAAAGGTCTTTCACAGACTCATCTTACATGTTCAGCAATACAATGCCATTAAAACCACACACAATACTGTTTGAAAGATAATTTCCTGTTCCCGTTCCTTACCGACCACTAACTTCGGACAATAGCAGCCTCTTATATCACCTCATAACATTTAAATAGTTTTAGATTGTCCCTATTCACCCAAATATATAATGCAAGCCACTTAAACATAAACACACATGTAGAAATAATCTCTAGTCCATTTCAATATCAATATCAGGCAACTCTCAGTTTTTGACTTTCAATACAGAACTACAGACTTAAAAATCGCTCCTCCAGATTTTCCTTTGCATTCCCCAAAGCAGGAGAGGACTGACTCCATTTTGAAAAATGTCTCCTCCAGTTGTACAGCAACGCTAATGAAGAAGGGGTTTTGTTTTACTCAGATTCACATGTTGTAGATTGGGTAGAAAAATTATTGGAAGGGTCTGGAAATGGTCTTGGTACATATTAGTACCAATGACATACCTAGGATCTGGACACATCTTTCCACTTCTTTCCTTACAAACACTGCCTCTAACCTAGAACTATTGCCCCCTGCTAAGGACCTGGACCCATCTCTCCACCTCTTACCTTACAAACACTGCCTCTGACCTGGAACCATTCCCCTTGCTAAGGTGACCATCTCTTCTGCTACAATAGCTTAAATTCTACACTGTATAATTGTGATTTGTGTGTTCAACTTACTAGATTTCATGCTATCTCTGTCTGTTTAACCATGCCCTCTCCCCATCTGCCTTTTCCTCATACAGCCCATCTGTATTCAGTTGATAACCCCTTTGCTCACTCACTAACTTCCTTCTTATTTACATACCGAGGACCTGGATACATCTCTCCACCTCTTACCTTAAAAACACTGCCTCTGACCTGGAACTACTCCCCCCCCCCCCCCCGCTTTAATTTTGCCATACTAACTTTTTCCTAAATCAAGATACCACTAAGCTTCTCACCCTCCCCCACACCCACCCATCTCTATTTGTTGCAGCTATATAGCAGTCAAATCACCTGACTTTCCCATTTGCAGGTTATATGTTCAGACCACTAGGGACAGATAGCATATTGCATACTAAAGCCATTCACCTCAAATGACTCTGTTAGACCCCTTCCCTCTCGCATTTAATTAAAAAATCTATTCTAACTTTGCACTCTTTCCCACCTTAGCCAGCTTTTACTACCTTCCTTGCTATTCCTTATCTGCTCTTCCCCCTATTTATGCCTCTTCCAACCCCTTTAGATTGTAAGTAGCGAGTTTCTAATCTTGTAGGATGCTTTGGGAATAAGCACTTTCTGCAAAGATTTTAAGCTCAAAACAGGGCCCTTCATTTTCTATAGTTTGTTAATATTGTATTTTTCCTTGTTCTTATTCCCTGTACAGTACTACAGAATATGTTGGTGCATTAAAAATAAAAGATAATAATAATAATAATAATAAAATAAAAAAGGAAGATGGAGTGTCCTAAAGAATGATTTTATAGAACTTGGAAATAAGCTTAAGGCAAGGACCTCCAACGTAGTATTTTCCCATATGCTATCAGTGCCACGTGCTAGTCAAGGGAGAGGGAAGGAGCTTATGGAGGTTAATACACGGCTAAAAAGTAGTGCAATAAGGAGAGTGTTGAGGTTTTAAAGCACTGAACTGACTTATTACTTGGGCATAATCTCTACGGAATTGATGGATTGCACCTTAATGAAGAGGAAACTTGTGTGCTAGAGAGAATTTTTTTTTTTAACTATTAGATGGGTGGAGGGACTTTATGAAAGTAATGGGGTAGAAAGTGTAGAGGGGGTAAGGGATAAATTAACTATTCACAGGGTAGGAGAATGAGGGAGGGTTAGAATAGTCAATTGGGAGGTTTTGCTAAGTAACTCAAATATAGTGGCAAAAACTTCAAAATTGTCATAGCAAAATAAAGTGTATGTTTGCTAATGTAGGAAGCTTGCCAGGGCAGATAGAAAATGGGGAAGTTAGAATTATTAGCAGTAAATGAGAAATGGGACTTAATAGTCATTCCTGAATCATGGTGGGATAAGTTTGGTGAATGGACTGTACATTTGGATTGTTATAGCCTACCTAAGAAAGATAGGGACAATAGTAGAAGAGGAGGAGGGATTTGTCTGAATGTTAATGCTGGATTTAAGCCTATGGTCAGAGAACATATTTATGGTGGAACTAGCAATAATGTTTAATCCTTGTGGGTTGACTAAAATATCAGTGGAACAAAGACTACAAGTATTGGAAGGAATATGCTATAAACCCCCAAATATCACTGAAAGTTAAGAATTGCAATTATTGTTACAGATTGCAAATGCAGCTAAGCATGGTCAAGTTCTAATAATGGGAGATTTTAACTGCCCTTAAATAAAGTGGACGAATGAGGAGACCAATAGTTCAGCTAAGGGGTGTAGGTTCTTGAGTACAGTCAGAGATAGATTCTGGCCAACGTTATACAAGAAGCTACTAAAAATGAGTCTGTCTTAAAGTTATTGATATAATATCAAATGTGGAAATAGGGAAAGCTTTGGACAGCAGTTTACACAACATGGTCTCATTTTAGATTGAATAAAAAAAAAAAAAGTTGTAAGGGGCCAACAAAACCCCTTAATATTAAAAGGAGATATTTTAATGGTCTAAGGGGAGCAATACAACAAATAGACTGGGACTAAGAACTAACAGGTACCATTGTATTTCATTTTTCAAGACTCACTCACCACAGTGCCGCTACCAGATTACT
This sequence comes from Discoglossus pictus, assembly GCA_027410445.1. NCBI lineage: Eukaryota > Metazoa > Chordata > Amphibia > Anura > Alytidae > Discoglossus > Discoglossus pictus. Next base: position 249,724,515 of record CM050166.1, read on the forward strand.
GGAGAAAAGCAGATGTGATACCTACATGGAAGAAGGGAAAAAGAGCAAATTCAGGGTCACTTCTGTAGTGGGAAAGCTTTTAGAAGGGTTAATAAGGTATAGTATTGAACATGATTTGAACATGATTATTGAGTAATAGGTCATGTCAAACAAACCTAATTAGTTTCTATGAGGAGGTTAGAGGTTAGTAAGATCTTGGATCAATGAAACTCGTTGAATGTATTATTTTTGAATTTTGCCAAGGCTTTTGATACAGTGCCACAGACTACTGTGCAAACTAAGAGATACATGAAATGCAGTAAATATATTCCCAATGAGCTGGCTAAAAGACAGGAAGCATACAGTTGCTGTAAATGTAACATATTCAGATTTGACTAATATGGTAAGTGGGGTTCCTCAAGCTAAGTATTAGGTCCTCTGCTTTTTAATATATTTATTAATTACTTAGAAGTAAGATTGGAACGTATTTGTCTCCATTATTGTCAGTCACATTAAGTTGTGCAAGGTAATTAAATCATAGTAATAATAGTAGAAAAATTATGTAGGAACTATAGGGTTTGGAATGGATGATTCCTCTAGATGAGCTACTATCTGGTATATTATTGAGTACATACAGCCTTCCCTCATATGGCAAAATAAATTTGCTAATCCTTGGGAGGACAGAAGTATGTAAATATATAAATAGTGTTTAGCTCAAAAAAGTGTGGTTAAAACCAATGTAGAAAAAAGCGCATGAAAGTACTTTACTGGTTATGAAAAAAGGTAGAGGGGGTTTATAAAAAATATGTACAAATGATGTGTTATAGCATACAATAGTGATGCAACTCCTGTTTGCCTGAGACTACTATATGTCATTAATGCTGACTGGCAATTCACAGTAGTCACAAGGAGTTAAGTAACACAGGCAAAAATAGCTCAAACATATATAAACCTCTCTTTTGTAATCAATAAACCAATAACCAGAGTACTTGCGCTTAGATGATAGTCCCGACGGTCCCGTTTCGCCCCTGCTGGGGCTTACTCATGGGCTACTGAATTGGAGGTCTAGTGGGGCTTTTATAGCCCTTTTTCATCCATTTCCGGCTGTGCAACGCTATTTAGGTCATTTCCGTTTTTGAAAAGTTAAGTGGAGGACGTATAAACGTCACCACGTTCTTTCCTTTCATTTATGTACATGGTGGCTTGCCAATCACACGTCATTTGCCAACCACACACTCCATTTTGTTTTTTTCAAGTTGTTTATAATCATTTATGTCGCTGCGTGATGACGTAATCAGGATACGAACGTGACCACGTTTTTTCAGGTCCTTTCTATGCATGAATGCCAATCATGCGTTATTTTGCCAACCAACGTCATTTTGGTCTGGTTTTAAAACGCCAAAGTGCTCTAACTTCTGTTTACTGGATCTAAAAATGTTATTAACATCTCTAAGGTGAATTTATCCATTATAGGTCTTAGTATATCTATATTACTATTTTAAAGTGAACCTAAAATATGAAAATAATACTGTAGAACCAACTTATATATAAAAAGGTAAGGGCTAATGATGGTGATGGCTAGTGAATTATAATATTATTCCAAAAATTTGGAATATCTTACTAGTGAAAGTAAAAAGAGATATATATCAATGTGTTGTGTGTATAATAAATTTGTCTATAATGTATCTACATATAGATCCAAGTGGATAAAATGTGTGTAATAAGGGAAAAATTATACATATATATATACACTCATACAGACAAACACAAACGCATACATACATATACATATATATATATATATATATATGTGTGTAAAGTGTAAAGTGAAAAACTGAATGTGAGTGCAAAAGTGCTGTGAAATGTGATATAAAAATATGAACTATAAGGTGTATGTAGTGATAAATGAATAAATATACTGTTACTCTTATTATAGAAAGGGCGCATATGAAAATCCTTCATTAAGACCTTGTGGGCTTTGGGTATTCAATATAAAGATCCACTTGCTCTCCAGTTTTAAGAGATCCTTATCAATATCCCTTCCTCTGGGTTTTTGTAACGCTTGATCAATTATTGAAAATTTCATTGCCTCCGGTTTGTTATTATGAAATTTTTTTATATGTCGAGACACAGATGTGTCCATTTCTTTGGTCACTGTATACGAGTGTTCCAAGATCCTTCTCCGCAGTTGGCGTGTAGTTTTACCTATATATAATTTCGGGCAGGAACAGATTATAACGTAGACGACGTGTGTAGAGCTGCAGTTGATATAATGCTTAATTGGATATTTCACATTAGTGTTTGGGTCAGTAAAATCTTTACTGGGGACAATGAACTTACAGGCTTTACATTTTCCGCATTTAAACAATCCTTTTGTGGATGGTAACCACGATGTTGTACTTTGTGTAGTTGGTTTAAAGAAGCTATTCACCAATTCATCTTTAATACTCTTGTTCTTTCGATAAGTGATAGAAGCTTTTCCGGAAAGGCTGGTACATAATGTAGAGTCATCTGTCAATATATACCAATGCCTGTCTAGTATTTGTTTGATTTCCTTCCAGTCTTTTCCAAATGACATAATACATCTTATTTGGTCGTTTGGTTCAGCCTTCTTACTTGAAAATAGTAGATCCTGTCTATCTGATTCAACCGCTCTTTTGTATGCTTTTTTCAAAAGGCGATTGGGGTATCCTCAAGCTTTAAATTTAGCTCTTAGTTGATCTGCTTGAATCTTAAAAACGTCTTGACTGCTGCAGTTTCTTTTGATCCGTAGATACTGACTTATTGGAATTCCTGCTTTTAACGCTCTAGGATGCTGACTAGACCATTTTAATAGAGAGTTCGTTGCAGTGGGTTTTGTGAATGTAGAGGTGTGAATCTTTCCCCTTGGGTCCTTTGATATCTTCAGGTCAAGGAATTCTATTTCTTCTTCGTCCATCACATACGTGAATTTCAAAACTAAACTAGTTTTTGTTCAATTTTTCGATGAATTCTATGAATTCTTTATTATTTCCTGTCCACAGTACCATACTGTATACTCAATGTATCTATGCCATGATAATATTTTCTCATTGTATACTGACATATCTTCTGAAAATACATGTGTCTTTTCCCAAAAACCTAAGTATAAATTGGCATAATTCGGTGCACAAGGAGTTCCCATGGCTGTGCCATTAATTTGGTGATACCACTGTTTATTAAAAATAAAAATAAAATTTGTTAGTATAAAACGTAGTAATGATGTAATAAAAGCATTCATATTCAGATCTTCCATAGGTCTTGCACTTAAATAGTGTTCAACTGCAGCAATCCCCTGATCATGTGGGATAGTGGAGTAAAGTTGTTCTACATCAATAGAGATAAGTATTGTTTTGGTGGGTACAACAATATCCTCTAGATGTTTCAACAGGTCCAGAGTATCTTTTAAGTATGAAGGTATTTCTGATACTATTTCTTTAATGTAATCATTTACATATTCACTTATTTTTTCAGTTAAGCTGTTGTTTCCAGATACGATTGGCCGTCCCGGTACGGGTACTTTATTTTTGTGTATCTTCGGTAATGAGTAAAAAGTAGCTATAACTGGTCTTTTAGGAAACAAATAATCATATGTATCTTGATCTATTAATTTATCTTGTTTGGCCGCTAACAGTATATGTTTTAGTTCTTTTAGGAACTCTTGGAGAGGATTACTTTTTAATACTTTATATGTTGATGTATCTGATAACAATTTGTTACACATTTTTAGGTATTCTTGTTCATCCATGATGACTGTGTTTCCTCCTTTGTCAGCGGGTTTTATCACTACTTTATGTTTCTTTAATTCTTGTAGAGATTTGAATTCCTTCATACTTAAGTTGGTTTTACCTATGCTGTTTTTTTCTTGGACATCTTTAAATAGTCTTTTTAGGTCTTTAGTCACCACATCCACAAATAACTGAATATTATTATATTGCTTGAAATCAGGCGTAAAAGTGCTGGTATGTTTCTTAGTTATTTTCATCTGGGAATGACCTTCATACTTTTGTTCATCTAATAATGATAACAGGGTTTCAAATACTTCCTTGTCTTCATCAATTATTCCCAAATTATTGAGCTCTATCTTCCGCTTTTGTGTAAAGAATTTTTTAAGGGCTAGTTTCCTAGCAAATAAGTTTATATCTTTTACATTTTCAAAAAGATCCGAGTTACTTGTAGGGACAAATGAAAGGCCCTTAGATAATAAAGATATATCTGAGTCCTTCAATTTAACTTCAGACAAGTTTATCACTGTTGTTTCTTTTTGTTGTCCAGTTGTTATAGTTTTTTCTGTTATATTGCTCTGTCTCATTATTAATTTCTCTGTTGGATCTATCAATTGGTCATTAATTAGACATTCTCTCTGAGGTCTAGATTTATTAAGATGTACTATAGATGTATCTATTATAGGTTCCATAAAGGACATTACTTCCAACGTTTTATTAATGTCAAATTTCCTTTTATTGCATTTCTGAGATGTTCTTATTAATTCACTGCAGGTGTCCTTTGTTTTGAATGTCATCTCGTTATGTTTATCGTCAAGACAATTTTTAGTGAATTTTGTTGGATTAAGTTTATTATTACTTATCTTTACTGTTTTTTTCTCGGTCGAGACGTATAGTGTCGTTTTTGGGCGTGCCCCTTGCCTAAAAAATGGTGTTCTAGCGTAGTTTGATTCGCTCCTGATCTTGTAGTTGGGCCACTAGATGTTCCTCCGACATATTGTGTACGTGATTTATATAGTTGTATATTTTCTTCTCTTTCTGATGTTTCTGCCTCTGACGAACTGATGTCGGTATTACTAGGATCTCTGATTCTGATAAATTTGTAAATTCTTCCAACTTGGTGGTCATTACTATCCCGTAAAAATTTCTTTTGTTTTCTTGCTATAAGATCTTTCTTAAATTTCTCAACATTATTGTTTTATTATTTTATATTCAATGCTTCGTATTCACTGTTGTCCTTGAATTTAAAGAAATTTGTTTGTTTGTCTATGACTGTTTGTTTAATATTTTCCAGGTTCTGTTTTTCAGTGTCTAAAATTAGGTTCATTAATTCTATTGAGCATTTATCAACAATTTCTGTCCATTCTGTCACAAAATTTGCTTCAAGTAGATGTGTAGCAGGTGCCAGTTGGATTCTCAGTCCTCTTGGGACAATTTTCGATTTTACATAGTTGTGGAAGCTTGATATTTCCCAAATAGTTCTTATTTGTTTTTTCAGTCCTTTTAATAATTCTTTAGAGCTGCCTATTATACTTTGGTCACCAGATAATTTCAGTGACTCTGTTTCTTTGCTGCAGAAGGTGGACTCTGCTTCTTTCATTAGCTCTGTAAAGTCCCACTGATTTACATTAGATTGTGCCATGCTTATAGGTTTTTTGTTGTATCCTTATTATGGGAATATATATGTAATTTGTTTGTTATTGAGTTAAGATTCCTATTTTCAATATAATAGTAGTTGTTCTATTTGTCCTAACTCTATGAAAAAATAGGAAGATTCTTTAGGTCACTCCCTAAAAGGATGTCTTTGTTTGCGTTGTCTTAAACTAGTGGCTTTTAACGTGGACTAAACCACAAATTATATGATTAGGTATATCACTATGAAAAAGTTCCTTGGTGCCTAACACCTCAAAAATGGTAATAATAGTAGAAAAATTATGTAGGAACTATAGGGTTTGGAATGGATGATTCCTCTAGATGAGCTACTAGCTGGTATATTATTGAGTACATACAGCCTTCCCTCATATGGCAAAATAAATTTGCTAATCCTTGGGAGGACAGAAGTATGTAAATATATAAATAGTGTTTAGCTCAAAAAAGTGTGGTTAAAACCAATGTAGAAAAAAGCGCATGAAAGTACTTTACTGGTTATGAAAAAAGTTAGAGGGGGGTTTATAAAAAATATGTACAAATGATGTGTTATAGCATACAATAGTGATGCAACTCCTGTTTGCCTGAGACTACTATATGTCATTAATGCTGACTGGCAATTCACAGTAGTCACAAGGAGTTAAGTAACACAGGCAAAAATAGCTCAAACATATATAAACCTCTCTTTTGTAATCAATAAACCAATAACCAGAGTACTTGCGCTTAGATGATAGTCCCGACGGTCCCGTTTCGCCCCTGCTGGGGCTTACTCATGGGCTACTGAATTGGAGGTCTAGTGGGGCTTTTATAGCCCTTTTTCATCCATTTCCAGCTGTGCAACGCTATTTAGGTCATTTCCGTTTTTGAAAAGTTAAGTGGAGGACGTATAAACGTCACCACGTTCTTTCCTTTCATTTATGTACATGGTGGCTTGCCAATCACACGTCATTTGCCAACCACACACTCCATTTTGTTTTTTTCAAGTTGTTTATAATCATTTATGTCGCTGCGTGATGACGTAATCAGGATACGAACGTGACCACGTTTTTTCAGGTCCTTTCTATGCATGAATGCCAATCATGCGTTATTTTGCCAACCAACGTCATTTTGGTCTGGTTTTAAAACGCCAAAGTGCTCTAACTTCTGTTTACTGGATCTAAAAATGTTATTAACATCTCTAAGGTGAATTTATCCATTATAGGTCTTAGTATATCTATATTACTATTTTAAAGTGAACCTAAAATATGAAAATAATACTGTAGAACCAACTTATATATAAAAAGGTAAGGGCTAATGATGGTGATGGCTAGTGAATTATAATATTATTCCAAAAATATCTTACTAGTGAAAGTAAAAAGAGATATATATCAATGTGTTGTGTGTGTATAATAAATGTGTCTATAATGTATCTACATATAGATCCAAATGTGTCTATAATGTATCTACATATTTTTTATATATAAGTTGGTTCTACAGTATTATTTTCATATTTTAGGTTCACTTTAAAATAGTAATATAGATATACTAAGACCTATAATGGATAAATTCACCTTAGAGATGTTAATAACATTTTTAGATCCAGTAAACAGAAGTTAGAGCACTTTGGCGTTTTAAAACCAGACCAAAATGGCGTTGGTTGGTAAAATAGCGCATGATTGGCATTCATGCATAGAAAGGACCTGAAAAAACGTGGTCACGTTCGTATCCTGATTACGTCATCACGCAGCGACATACATGATTATAACAACTTGAAAAAAACAAAATGGAGTGTGTGGTTGGCAAATGACGTGTGATTGGCAAGCCACCATGTACATAAATGAAAGGAAAGAACGTGGTGACATTTATACGTCCTCCACTTAACTTTTCAAAAACGGAAATGACCTAAATAGCGTTGCACAACCGGAAATGGATGAAAAAGGGCTATAAAAGCCCCACTAGACCTCCAATTCAGTAGCCCATGAGTAAGTCCCAGCAGGGGCGAAATGGGACCGTCGGGACTATCATCTAAGCGCAAGTACTCTGGTTATTAGTTTATTGATTACAAAAGAGAGGTTTATATATGTTTGAGCTATTTTTGCCTGTGTTACTTAACTCCTTGTGACTACTGTGAATTGCCAGTCAGCATTAATGACATATAGTAGTCTCAGGCAAACAGGAGTTGCATCACTATTGTATGCTATAACACATCATTTGTACATATTTTTTATAAACCCCCCTCTACCTTTTTTTTTATAACCAGTAAAGTACTTTCATGCGCTTTTTTCTCCATTGGTTTTAACCACACTTTTTTGAGCTAAACACTATTTATATATTTACATACTTCTGTCCTCCCAAGGATTAGCAAATTTATTTTGCCATATGAGGGAAGGCTGTATGTACTCAATAATATACCAGCTAGTAGCTCATCTAGAGGAATCATCCATTCCAAACCCTATAGTTCCTACATAATTTTTCTACTATTATTACCATTTTTGAGGTGTTAGGCACCAAGGAACTTTTTCATAGTGATATACCTAATAAGGTAATTAAATCAGAAAATTATGTACTTTCCCTCCAAATAGATTTGAATAAATTTGAGAAATGGGTGACTAAATGGCAGATGAGATTTAATATGAATAAATATAAAGTAATGCATTTAGGAAGGAAAAAAAGCCATGCAACTTATAATCTTAGTGGAGTAAATCTCGGAGTATCAGATATTGAAAGGGATTTGGGAGTGCTTGTGGACAACCACCTAGGTAACTGTGCTCAATGCCAAGCAGTAGCTGGAAAGACAAATAAAATATTAGCATGTATTACGAAGGGTATAGAAACAAGGGAAGCAAATATAATGCTGCCACTAAACAATTTCAGAGTACGCCCTCATTTGGAATATGGAGTACAATTTTGGTCACCACTTCCTAAAAAGGACATTTTAGAGCTGGAAAAAGTACAGAGAATGGCAACAAAACTGATAAGGGGATGGAGAGGCTACGTTAAGAAGGACTAATCAAACATTATATAAAATTACTTTCTCTAGAAAAAAGGCATCTAAGAAGGGATATGATTATCCTATGCAAATACATCCAGGGACAATACAGGGACTTGTCAAGTAAACTTTTTGTACCAAGAGGTTTTCGACTGGCAAGAGGAAATCCCTTGAGGTTAGAAGAAGAAAAATCCACCTTAAAGAAAGAAAAGGGTTCTGCACAGGATTTGATAGATACCTTTAAAAATGAACTGGATATATGTTTGAATAAAAGGGCATTCAGGCTTATCCTGGATAACTAGAGAAAAAGTATTGATCCAACTGATTTCCAGTATCTGGGGTCAGTATGCAATTTTGATTTGTTTTTCCTATATAAGGCAATTGGCAATGTTTTAATGTTTTTGTGGTCTGAGCGCCATTCAGTAATAATGTGTGCTCAGACCTAAGCTATCTGCAGATATGTTCTGAGTTATAAAATGTTGTTATTATATCTGTAAAAATATTGTATTGTGTGGTATGCAGTCAAATATCTTTGGTCTCATACACTTGGTCAGGAGTGGCCCATCTGCCTCTTAATAGTATTTGCTAAACCACACAAGAGATAGCAGAACAAAAGGGTTTTAGCAGACAAGATGGCACCATGAACAATGGGGGTAGGGACTCTTGAATTATGAGATGACCTGGGGTTTCCCCATACTCCCAGCAGGGGAATAAGTGAGCTTATAGATGTTACTCTCTCCACCGTCAGAGGGAGAATGAGCATTTAGCCATGCCTAGTGGGCGGCTCCTGGGGGAGGGGACTCCTGGCTCCCACGCATTAACCCTGTCTGATTGGCCAGAGGTAATTAGGGGTTGACCAAAGGTAGTCACTGCCCCTACTGTGTATGTGAAGTGTTTTAAAAATGTGTTTTTGTTTTTAATAAAGGAGAGTTCTTTGACCCTTCAAAACGTAGCCTTGTCTCGTTCTTGGGGGGGGGGGGGATTTATGGTACCGTTACTCTGCCACATTTTATAGCACTCCTGGATTATATAATGGGATATCGTGGATGGGAATAAACATTTCATTACTGCACAGCACCTTGCTTCAGAAAAGGACATCTCCAACGGCAGGTACCCCTCACCAACTAGGGTAGCCGTTACACTATGTAAATATGTAACAATACACCCCTTATAGAACAAATAAGCCTTTATACGCCCCTAAGAACCAACTCGCCAACTCAAACATCTATTTTTTAGGATTACAATTTATGGGGTTGGGGGGCCTACTTATAGCCTTAGAATCCCTACTAATGGTTTTAGGGGCTAAAATGAAAGATAAAATAAAAATAAACGTAAATAGAGTAAATGAAACAAATTCTTGCAATAAAATAATATTACATCAAGAAATATATAATAAAATAAAAATGAATTACTTTAAATAATTAAATAAATAAAATAATCAAACCTATTAAATACATTTCATGGTTAATTAATATATTACCCTACTGTAACCAGACTTGTCCATGTAATTTTCCCCTCTTTTCATGTCTTTTCAGTAAAAATTCCAATAAACTTGGTCCGACACACTTGATCCTTCAGACTTTGGCCCCCATTTAATTGCAAGCCCTTAATTACCTTCAAATTGAACTTTTGTATGCAGGTTCCAAAAATTGTTACATATGTAGATGTATTTAATTGTCTCAAGCCTGCAATTAAAGGCTCACAGCCCCAACATGCAAACCATGAACCCATACATAGCATTTCAGGGCATGATTATGATCAATTAAGCAAGTCCGTAAATTACTATTCAGACATAGCCAATACTAAATGCGACCGTCTACATACCGTCAGTAAAGCATGGAGTTTAAATTACAATCAGTTAGTGATTAGAAAGCCGGTTTGCAATCAGACTCGTAATCCAGAAATGTAGACATCAATAAAAATCAATAAATCAACTGTTCCAGTCCATGCAGGTGCATGATATGTATTAACTCCTTGATTCCTGGGATCAATATATAATGGAAATAAAACATTAAAACATTTTTTATTGAAGATTTGCGAGCTTGAGACTGTTGTGCAATTAATTATTTCCCAGTATTTTTACATACAGTAGTGTGTTTTTATTTGCTTTTTGCAGTTACAAACAGGTGTTCAACCCACTTGCGAGTCCTATGTAACACTCGTATAATTTTTTGATACATATGCCATTTACGGGTTTGAAGGAAATAGCGGGCTTGTGGAATTGTTATAGTCAAATATGGATTTTGCGTATTTAGCACTGGTAGCATTTGCGGGCTTGAAACATCAGAGGAGGAGATGGGACGGAGTTATGTTTTTGATAACCGCAGTGCTTTTGAGAGTGTAACTCACAAATGGAATGCATGATGCTAAAAGAAGCCAATTGAATATCAGTAACATTTACGTGCTCCATTACGGGCTCAAGTAATTGCCATTTTGAAAATGTAATAGGGTCACTTGTAAGGGGCTAAATCCGTGTTAATTCAAGTCTTGATTGAAGCACATGATCCTCTGATAGTTGAAGACCAAGCTCTTCTCTTCTTGCCCACAGAGTCCCAATCCAAACACTGTGACATTCTAGAAAAAAAAAAAAAAAAAACTTTATTTCAGTGGGAGATTTTCCTATGAGAAGATCTCTGTGACAAGTTATGAGCCCTTATTCAATTCGGGACTTGCATCTCAATCGCAGACAGCCAAATGCCTGCGATTGAGTTGTGGGCTCCATTTGGTCTCCGATTTTGATGGTATTCAATGGGCCCTGCCCCTAAGTTAGGAGCTGGGCCCCAAAAATCGGAACACCATGCCTTCGGACGTAGCATTTCCGGGCTTGAACATGTTAGGGGAGCAATCCTGTAACTCCTGATGCAGAAACAGCCAATGGAAATAGAGATTGTCATCATGTCCAACCTCCAAGCCCGTAACTCGTAGGTGAAGGCCGTAGGACTTTGAAATCCAACTTCTAGGACATCACATTGGACATCACATTGATTGCCGTAATCAATAAAACACAAGGATTGAACATGAAATAAAGTATTGGAGAATGTTGTGCTGTTAAAGACCTAACCACTTTCACTCTTAATAAAAGTACAGTATTGCTTTTTTATTTGCTTTTAAAGTGCTCCGATTTGTCATTAAGCCCTTTGCAAGACCTCCTTGGTACCACTAACTTGTGGTTAAATATTTGCCATTTGTGGGATTGACAGAGGGGTTAGCGAGGGGGAATTGTAGCAATTGAATAGAGATTTGCGATTTTAGCGTTGCAACAGTGAAAAATCAAAGGTTTTGAGGGCATTAATTTTTTTTAAATCAATATAAATAACAGCTTGGAGTCCCTAACTCAATCTGATCCTCAATTGAAAGAGGCTCTATGTATTTGGGCCCTGACATAACTTTTGTACAGACTCATGCTCTAATAGTCTATACAATATGTTAATGTTATACATAAAGTTAATGTTAAATAATCAGAGAAGACTAATGACCTCTAGTTTGATTGTTCAATTGGCATACAATCAGTGAATAGTACAGAAAGCAATACTTTAGGCTTTACGTGCAATCATTAAGTCATTGAACAGTCTTTGAAAATGAATATATTTTTTTTACAATGTATTTACAAGGAGGTCCCAATGGTAGTAAGTTGTGACATTGCAACAAATTGGGACTATACATTGCAACAAATTGGGACAAAATTGGTTATGTCTTGGTTAGATGAAAAAAGGATTCATCTTAAAGAAGAGTTATTCACAGTAAGGGCAATTACATTGTGGACCTATTATACATATATTTTTGAATAAAATGGCATACAAAGTTATACTGTATAACTTAAATAGAAGATATGTCAATCCAGAGATGCAGTTTGAACTTGAACTAATAGTCTTTTTCCCTTGATATGGGTGAATTTTACTCAGCAAAGAATGACACAAGTACAAGCCATAATATTTGCATCTAGAAAATACTTGAAAATTCTGCTTGTCACAATCTTATATATTAATACAAAGAATACTGTATATTACTTGTCATTGGGTGATAGAAAGAGAGGTGCATTTTTAATCTAAATATGGTTGGGTTATGCAAAATTAGGGTTATTCTTATGTAAATTGCTATGCAGGAAATGATCAGCTTTATGTGTCAAAAGTAATTCACACTCAGTGCAAGACACTGGAAAAAAAAGAGCCCAGCTATACTCAGCCCCTGGTTTGTGGTTAGAACTTCATGTTGAATCTGTCTCTTTAGAAAAAGCTGACAACCACAGAAACTTAGAGCAACACAATAATAATGAAATAGAAGTTAAAAAGAACAAAACAGCAGCCATTTTAAAATTGGCAATAAATATAGGTCCCTTATACAATATCCTTCACAAACCTAAATTAAGATTCTAGTATTACATTTCTAACATTACCTACAAACATTAATGAATTTATTAGTCCAGAACCTACACAAACAAAAACACAGATCACAAGAGTACCTGCAATTTCTACATGTCAATACCGTTACAAGAGCATTTGTGACTCACTACACTGAGTGCCGATTATCATTTCTATGCCAGTACATTAAGAAATTTAGAGCCTGTTTCAATTGGAAGCCTGCATCTCATAGGATACAGGCCCGATGTCTGCGGGCCTGCGACTGGCTCCCGTTCGTCTCTGATACCGGAGCTATTCAATTGATTAAGCCCGCAAGTTACAACCATGCACTGGTTCGTAGCAGTTCAGGGTGGGAACATGATCAATTAAGCAAGACCGTAACCTCCCATTTCGGAACAGCCAATAGAAAATGAGACCGTCATTATTACAGCAGTAAAACATGGAGGTTATATGTCAATCAATTAGGTTCGGGGGTCCGATATGTGATGGGACTCGCAAACACTCAAAATACAAAATAATAAACATGAATGCCAATACTGTTCTAGTCCATATGGGTGGTCTGATATGTACCTATGTTAAATCATTGATTACTGAGATCAATATAACCCCGAAATGACACATAAAAAATGTGTTTTTTATTGCAGATTTGCGATCTTGAGACTGTTGTGCAATTAATTCTAATATCTTTCCTCACTTTCCCCATTATTTACAGTGCAGTATTAATTTTTTATTTGCATTTACAGCGCTACAAACATGTGTTTAACCTCCTTATGGGTCCTCTCTAGTACTCGTAGGATTTTCTCCTACATTTGCAGTTTACAGGTGTGAAACCATCTGCAGGCTTGAAGAATTGGAGCAATTGAATAGCGATTTTAGCTATCGTAACTCTTGCAAAAGTGAAAGGTCAAAGGCATCGGAAGGCTGTAAGTTCCAGGTTTAACCATCACAGGATTTTCAAGCCCGTAACCTTTAAACCATTTGGAGCCTGCAAAAAGATGCCAATTGAATAGCAAATTAACTTACCGTCTCACTTACGGGTTTCAGGAACTTAAGATTGCTCAATTGAATAAAGCTCTTATTTTTTTTCAGAGTGGAAAGGAGCTGTTTGCATTTCTTAGGTGTATATTATCGCAAACCATGTTTTAGTAAATTTGAAATGTAATTTCAGATGCTTAGAATCACATTTTCATAATTCCTATCCAGAATTTAAAAACAAAGGCTAATTAGCAAAAACATAAATCAGTCCAGAAGTTCTAATTAAAGTTGAATCTAATTTTTATCCACAATGAAGGAACATACCAGGTCAAAGTATATTTCCCTTTTATATCTCATAGACCAATGGGATACCATATGCACACTTCATATATTTTTCTTTTGTTAAATATCATATTTTAATATTAAAAGAAAATGCTATGCAAATGTAAATATTAAACTGATTATTCACCATGTTGCAGCTTTAGAATAAAAACAACTGCTTTAAAAACAGATCAGATCTATTTACAAAAGCAAGCTGTGTATCAACAAATCATGTTCATAATTCCATTGGCACGTTACAGTGGCAGCTTTTAAGTGAATATATTTCTAACCATCTGGAGAAGCCAGTATGATGTCAGCTTTAAAACTAAACCTAAGATTATGCATGCTTCACAGGACAGAAACACTCTGCATTCCGGCATCATATCATTATTTTTTCAACATATCCTCTCTGAATAATTTTTTGTAACCTGGTGGTAGATGCTTCCTTCAAGTAGAAATTAGGCTGTAATAACGTTGATACATATTAGAAATTAATTTCTAAGCTACACTCCACTGCACTTCATGTTGGACATTAGACAATGAGTGAAGCAAGTGGCCTCAGGTGCTATTAGAGATACCTAGCTGAATGCACTTTCCTTTTAGATGCCAGCTGGAGTTTGGTTTAAAAATAGGGCTTCAATGACAGCACAATGAATCCCAGCAATGAGTGTACATTGCTGCAATAGGCTCATTATGTATGTGATAAAGGATTGGCAGTGTAAGTATAAAGAAGTAAAATAACAGTTGCAGAACAAAAAGTAAAATATGATAGTATTCAAAATGCATGTATAATTCATGAAAAGTATGCTCTAGCATAAATAAAAACAGAAATACAGTACTATGACTTAAGAAACACACAGTACAGAATAACAAGGTTATTTTCTCTTTTGTCTTTAGACTCTGTATGGTTCTTAAGGATACATTTCTTTTTTTGTGTTGCTACTGAACATTTTGGTTTGACTAAACAAAATAAAATTGTATAAATTACCAATAGCACACACTTAAAAAATATTTTTTACTGCCCTTTATAAATTGAAACTAATCATATTTAACATACAAATGACTATTCTCTGTGCACTATGATTTATTACATATACGCATTTTATGACATGTAGGAGTGATTTATGTATATTTATTTTTACATTTCTAAAAAAATATTAAGAAATACCGTATTTACCGGCGTTTAACACGCACTTTTTCTCCCTGAAAATAGGGGGCAAATCATAGGTGCATGTTATACACTAATATTCCCCCCCTCCTCATCCTCAACCTCCCTCCTCACACTAAACCCCCTCCACATTCTAACCCCCCTAAACCAAAAACCCCCTCCTCCTCAACCTAAACCTCCTCCTCCTCAACCTAAACCCCCCTCCTCAACCTAAACCCCCCTAAATACACCCCCCTCACTTACCTGCTTCTGCTCCGGTCTCCGCTCCTTGACCCGGTGATGTCACATATGCACCAGCGCGCCACGTCATTAGCATATACCGGGTGTCGGCAACCGGTATATGCTAATGACGTGGCGCGCTGGCGCACATGTGACGTCACCGGGTTGAGGTTGAGGAGGGGGGTTGAGGAGGGGGTTGAGGATGGGGGGGTTGAGGAGGGAGGATGAGGATGGGGGGGTTGAGGAGGGGGGTTGAGGGGGGTTGAGGAGGGAGGATGAGGAGGGAGGTTGAGGAGGGGGTTGAGGATGGAGGATGAGGAGGAAGGTTGAGGAGGGATGTTGAGTATGAGGAGGGGGGTTGTGGATGAGGAGGGGGTTGAGGAGGGGGGTGAGGATAGGGGGGTTGAGAAAGGAGGATGAGGATTGGGGGGTTGAGGAGGGAGGATGAGGAGGGAGGTTGAGGAGAGGGTGGAGGATGAGGAGGGTGGTGGAGGAGGGGGGATGAGGATAGGGGGGTTGAGGAAGGAGGATGAGGATTGGGGGTTTGAGGAGGGGGTTTGAGGAGGGAGGTTGAGGGGGGTTGAGGAGGGAGGATGAGGAGGGAGGTTGAGGAGGGGGTTGAGGATGAGGAGGGGGGTTGAGGAGGGGGATGAGGAGGGGAGATGAGGATAGGGGGGTTGAGGAAGGAGGATGAGGATTGGGGGGTTGAGGAGGGGGTTTGAGGAGGGAGGTTGAGGGGGGGTTGAGGAGGGGGATTGAGGAGGGAGGTTGAGGAGGGGGGTTGAGGATGAGGAGGGGGGTTGAGGATGAGGAGGGGGGTTGAGGATGAGGAGGGAGGTTGAGGTTGAGGAGGGGGTTGAGGAAGGAGGATGAGGATGGGGGGTTGAGGAGGGGGTTGAGGATGGGGGTTTTAGGAGGGGGTTAAGGAGGGAGGATGAGGAGGGAGGTTGAGGATGAGGAGGGAGGTTGAGGGTTTTGCTTCAAAGTTCTTTATTTGAATTATTTTTTTTCCCCCTGAAATTCCCTTCTTAAAATGAGGTGCGTGTTATACGCCGGTGCGTGTTATATGCCGATAAATACGGTATGTGTAAACATTTCTTTATATAGACTGTTGGAGGGATCATAAGGTGATACACATTTTCAAAAATAGACTTGTCGTGCCATATAATATCAAATTAATTTACCTACTATTTCCTTCTGACTGACTTTGTTGTTGTTTACTGGTTCAGTCATGTCCCACTCTCCATGGCCTTATGAACAGCAGCACACCAAGCACATCTGTCAGCACATCTGCCCTGTCTCTCCCGTCCCCTTAATCTTTCCTAGAGAATCCTGCCTTCCCGTGATATGGCCAAAATATTTGAGCTTCAGCCTCATGGTCATACCTTGCAGTGAACAGTTAGCTTGGTTTCCTGTAGTACTGATTTATTGGATCTTCTTGCATTCTGATGGACTCTAAGTAGTTTTCTCCAAGGCTACTATTCAAATGCATAAATTCTATGGTGCTCAGCCTTCTTTATGGTCCAGCTCTTATATCAGTATGTTACTACTGGGAATACCATACTTTTTACCAATGGCGGAGCTATCGCCTGTGCAGGTGTGATTTACTCTTTTTACGTTTATTTTCCCATGGTATATGCTGTTAAGTATGTATATTTACTAAGGATTTGAACAGTTTCCATTTATGTTTAGTATTTTTACCTGTCTTGTTCTTTAGCTCAGTCTAAACTTTGTATTGCGGCCCTTAGATCTAAAATCTGCCCTTTTAAAATTAAGAGTTTTTGTTGGCCCCTTACAGATTTGTTTTTTTTTATTCAATCTCAAATAAGAACCTGCTCCCTTTAGCTGAACTGCTGGTCTTATTCATCCAGCTTATTTCAGGGTAGTTAAAATCTATCATTATTAGAACTTGACCATGCTAAGCTGCATTTCCAATCTGAATCAATAATTGCTGTTCCTCACTTTGAATTATGTTTGGGGGATTATAGCATTCTCCTACCAATATTCTTTTAGAATTTGTTCCTCCACTATTGAACTCTACCCACAAACATTCAACATTGTCGCAAGTTCCACCAGAAATATCGACTCTGTCTATAGGCTTAAATTCAGGATTAACATAGAGACAAAACCCTCCTTCTCTTCTACTATTTTCCCTATCTTTCCTAAATAGGTTATAACCATCCCAATTAACGGTCCAGTCATGAGAGTCATCCCACCTGGTTTCAGTAATGCCTATTAAATCCCATTCTCATTAACTGCTAACAATTCTAACTCGCCAATTTTCCCTGGCAAGCTTCTGTCATTAGCAATCATACACCTTATGTTGTTATGAGTCTGCAGTACTTGCATTACTTAGCAATACCCTATGGCTATACTAACACTCCCACCTTCTCCTCTTCCCTGACTAGTTAATTCATTCTTACAACATCACTTCTATCTAGCCCCTCCCTCCTCCTCCTAGTTTAAAAACGTTCCTGGCCTTTTTACCGTTTTTTCCCCTAGCACACAAGCTCCCTCATCATTAAGGTGCAATCCATCACTGCTATATTGAGGTCAGTCCAGAATTTCTGGTACAGTAGGAGCTTGTGGTGGTGGTGGAGAGCAGAAGCTGGAGACCCAGAATCCACCAAACATAAGCAGGTTAGAGGAATGTTGATCTGTGGGAGGAGTGTGGCTCTGGGGTCAAACACTACCCTTTTTGTATGTATTCCACCTTTTTGTATTTAGTACACTATGTTGTTAGTCTAATCTAAACCATGTTGTTAGTCTAATCTGTTGTTTACCATAAACTTTATACAGGCATACTGTCTGATTTTCTGTCCTGTAAGATAATTTTTATTTATTAGCAAAAGGATTGTGTTGGGAGGCAAGATGTTCCCAGGCACAGACTAAAAAAAACTTTTTAATATTTACAAATATTTGTTGTGAGACAATGTAGCTATTTTCATAAGATGTGAGTGCAATATGATATCTTTGTAAAATAACTCACTGCATGTAATATTCATAGTTGCATAGTAATTGAGGTTGAAAAAATACTTTTAGTCCATCAAGTTTAACCTTTTAAGATCTCCTCTGATCTGCAGTATTCAGATTAATTACGAATTGTTAATTGATCCAGAGGAAGGCAAACAGAAAAAAAGAACCTAAGTGAAACTTAACAATTGTTCCAAAAGGGGGGAAAAATCCTTCCTGACCCCAGATACTGGCAATCCGACTCCTCCCTGGATCAATACTCTCTAATTAACCTGGATAACCCTGAATGCCCTTTTTATTTAGAAATATATCCAATCCCTTTTAAAGTTACCTATTTAATCTGCTGTCACCACCTTTAGTAGAGTATTCCATAGATTAACCACTCTTATTGTGAATTAATCTTTTCTTTCTTTAATGTGAAACCTTTTTACTTCTAACCTCAAAGGACCTTTAGATTGTAAGTCTGTGAGTTTTCATCTTGCATGGAGCTTTGGGGAAAGCACTATGGACACAGAATTCTAAGCTCAAAGACAAAGCTCTCCATTCTTTGCAATGTGTTTATATTGTTTTTGTCTCTGCCTGGAACTTAACCCATGTATAGCGCTACAAAATATATTGGCACATTACAAATAAATCATAATAATAATACTGAACCCTGAGGAACCCCACTTACCACATTAGACTAATCTGAGTATGTTCCATACGTCCAACCCTTTGCTTCCTTTCTTTTAGCCATAGTCTTTTATTCCCTTTCCTGATCGCTACCTTGTTGCCGTGAAGGGGCTGGTGTACTTCAATGAAGCTGTGAGCTATACTATGAAGGGTCCAGTGGTGGAGCTAGGAAATGGAGGGCCCTGGTGCAGGTTTGGACCCCCGAAGGGATGGGAGGGGGGTTGTAAAATGTGATTGTGCTTGGCCACCCCGCACTTCACTCAGTGTCCTTCCTCAAGACTCCTTTCCATAAAAGCTCCCCTCTCTATGTGTATACTATCTCTAGATAGCACCTAGTCCCTCTCAACAACCATCCACAGACAGCATCCACTCCTCTTAGCAGCCATCCCTACATAATACCCAGACTTTGTCAGCAGTTACCCCTCTCAGCATTCATCCCCACACACAGAGCCAAAGATCCTCTCAGCACCAACATCCCTATTTCCTTTGTTCCCCTATACAGAAGCCATCCCCCCTGAACATTGCTGTCACTTTGCAGACCTTGCTCTTTTACCTTCTTCCCTGATACACATCCTTAGTGCGTTAAACTGCTCCCCACTACCACCTCTTGGAGCTTCAGTAGAAATGCTCTTTTTGAAACAGGCACACGCCAATTTCCAGCCTGAGGGGGTGTGATGCAGCCAAGGAGACCCAGGAGGTCCTAGGGGGGCTTAGGGGAGCCCCAATGGGATTCTAAAGGGTACAATATAGCATTTTTTTTTATTCCACACTAAAGGGACGATGATGGCAGGACTGCAGAGTCACTGACTGGAACTCTAGTCAATCAGATACAGCATCAATAACCCCAATGCATAGGGTTATCCCTTCTCTAGACTGAATTATACACTTAAAATTATGTATATCCAGACTGAATAAATTTATTGGCAAGGACAGCTCATATTTATCTCAGGGTCATAAACAAAACATTCTCTTAGTCACTCACCAAGCTCTATTTTTCCCACCTCCATCAAAGATTTAAAACGTCTCTAATGACCTCCGGCCCATATGAGGTATTTCCTTTCTTGTCCTCCTGTACTGGCAGGGGTAATTTGTAATCACCTTCCGCCCCCTTAGTCTGTCAACTTTCTCTAAATTGTTAGCCCCTTTTGATCTCTGGCTTGCTAGAAGAGATCATTGACATGTCTGTGTTATGTCAGTCTTCCTTTTTCAGGGTGAGGGGGCAAATTTACTTTATTGTGCATCCTCTTCCTGTATAGTGCCAGCCCTTAATCTGCTCACAATCATGTAACCCCATAACTGGACCCATCTTTCCGCAGAGACCACGGGAATGAACTCCATTAAACTCCCTGGGGAAAATGCAGTGTTTTGATGCTATGGGCATTCTCATACGTAACATTAGAAATCACACCCCAGGCCAAATTAACCACCTCATGCCAACAGGGCAATACCAGTCCATGTTAATCAAGGGCCCCCCAATTTCAAAAATCCCCTAAAAGTCCAGTGAGCCCTACAGAACATGACACCTTATATTATAAACCTCCTGACTATGTAACTGTGACTTCTTACATGAAATAGTCAATGGGAGTTATGTAATAAATTCTTAAATTCTCTTTTAAGAACTACCATTGCTATGATAGATTCTACAGGAGCCATGTAAACAAGCTCATTGTAGTTTAGGTTGATAAAAAATATGCTGTGATATGCTTGTTGCCACCAACCTTCTTATCTTGTCTTTGTTCCCCTGGCTTGTCCCCTCTAAACTTCTCTAAAAACTTCTCTAAAAGTGTTACAGCTGTTAATATGGCCTTTGCTTGGACCCTCCTTTAGTCACCATCCATCTAAACACATCCGATTAACTCACTACAGGTTTGCTTAAACTTGATGCAGTCCTACAAACCCATGGGATGCCTTTAATTTCGCTAGCAATAATCTGCTCTTTGCTACAAATTAACCTGAGTTTGTGGATCAACTTATAAAGGCAGAACCCCAAAAAGGCTTAGACACTTTCACTGTATGCTTTTTCCAATATAGAGAGTAAATCCAATTTGCAACCTGAGAAAATATCTCTTAAACAGAGGCTAGTTAATAAATCAGACTCTACAGGTTGGTTTTCTTGAAAAAAAACTCCTGGTAGACCCAGACCTATTGCACTATTTGTTATATATTTGCTGAAAAAAAGCAGAGCAAAGCCTCTGCTAAGATCAGAGCTCTTCTGTAAATCAATTATTTAAAAACTGAATGTGTGGTTTGCTGAAGAAAAGATTAAAGGGCCAGACTACACTGTTGAGTTTCTTAGAATAATCTTAGATAAATTGGAAGCTAGACTTGCATATATCAAATCCACTATCTAGACTGAAAGACCTATTATCCCACAAATATTTCCAACAAAACAAGAATGTCTTGCCATGCTACCTATCAAGAAATTCATGTCTCTCTTGAGGTGCTCTAAAAGGCAGTATAAACTATCATTCAAATAAACCATTCCAATAGAATTGCACTGAGAATCACCATCCTATGAACTCTCTATAAATAAACCATTTTAATAGGTTTGAATCTTAGCCCTGAGGAGCTCCATCCTCTGACCATAAATTCATCATATCATTTGCCTTAAATAGCCACTATAATCTCAAACTCTCAATTTTCAATATAAGACCATTTCAAACTTGCGTAAAATTAACAAATTGATCAGCCCCATATATAAGTTTTCATAAAAGGTCTAACCACAAATCCAGCCATACCCATTGACAGCCCATTATTTTAGCAATTAACTACCTTAGCTTCCAATAATCCATTTGGATCACTAACATCACTGCCACCATCATCTTGGTGCTCTATGGCTTCCTAGTGAATTTACAGCCTCCCTTGTCACAAGCATTGTTAATCTTTAGGGCTGATCTAAGTTTGTGTCACAACTATTACATTTTCACAATACAGTCCACAAAAATGAATTGGTCTCAGGATGTCCATACCATTTGTTGTTGTTTAGTAGTGTCTGACTCTTGATGCCAGGTGCATCTGTCAATCAATGCCCCTCTGAGCTCCATCAAGTTAATGTTTATTGCTTCAGTCACCTCATCTATTCCTCTCCTCCTTTGTTGTCCCCTTCAATCTTTCCCAGCATCAGCGTCTTATCTAGAGAATCCTGCCTTCTTATGATATAGCCAAAATATTTGAGCTTCAGCCTCATGGTCATAGCTTCCAGTGAACAGTTTGTCTTGATTTTTTTTAGGACTGATTTATTAAACCTTCTTGGAGTCCAAGGGACTCTAAACAGTTTTCACCACAATTCAAAGGTGTCAATTCTATGGCGCTAAGCCTTCTTTATGGTCCAGCTCCATACCACACTATCCTACTGATAACTGATGCCCTTTCTAGCCCATTGTTAACCTCAACCAAGCCAGATCCCTCTAGTGCCAATGGGTTCATACCTGCCCTACATAGGCCTTCATGTACAACCACAAGTGATCAAGTTATGTCTGCATTTTTGTATTATATTAATATATTAAATTTACCATTTATTATTTTCTCCCACCAACTTCTCCCCAAATATCATACTACCTACTTCTCTCTGACCCTCTAAGCAGGCACATATTGGGTCGCATTTAAAGTGATAGGCTGACCACAAATGTTTGAATTATGTAAGTCCAACAATTTTTGGTTTGTAGAAGATTTTTATGTGTTGTACAATAATATGTATTATACTTTATTTTTTTTTAATAAAGTGCTGCTTTCCTTCTAGGGGGATGCATTACACTAACAACCCCCCTTCTTGTGTTATAAATGGAATTTGCTCAGCTGTGTGGATTGCTCTTTTATGACCAATGGCATAATCTCTTCAGCTAAGCAAGATGGAGGAATATAACAGAGAGAGAATCTGAGAGGCACAATGGCAGCCCTTATACTGAGTAGCAAAATAAAGCAACTAAGCCTAAGCTTTTAATTAAAAAAAATATTATTTTTGATTCAACATACAAAAGAAATTCCAGAATTCAGGGGTATATATCGAATTCGACCTGTTCCCCTCTGATCCATGTGTTATGTGAACTGAACCAGAGGAAGACTAAGAAAAAAAACCTCCCTGAAACTCTGTCAACAAGGGAACATACATTTCTTACACCATAAATTAGCAGTCAGTTTATTTCCCTAGACCATTATTCCATATATATTAACCCTATTTAAGTTATCAATTTTGATAGTTTAGTGAATCTCCTTCAAAATCTTTATGAGCTTATTCATATGTTTCCATAATTTTATACTAAAGGTTTATACTCTAGATTAGTGGTAGTCAACAGGCAGAGCAGCATCCAATACAAAACCTCCATCTAAGGTTGTGGTAGCAATTTGGCGCGATAGGGTATAACCCCCCCCCCCCCCCGCCCAGTAGAATATATGATGAGGGGGACAAAGGGGGATGCATGCCTTAGGCCTTCAACAGCAAATCAGTACAAATATTTTGTTGAGCTCCATATATTGAGTGCACTGCTGAAGCAGGGAGGGAGAGAATTCCTGCCCACTGTGACATAGGAAAGTGTTAGACCACATGACTCCTAAATCCTGCAGTGCATAAAAAGAGTGGATCCACACTACCAGCAAAAAGCATCCAGTGAAAATAACTAAAATTGCTCCAGAAAATAATTAGGCAAATCTGTTTACCTGTTTCCTCCTTATCTCACTGCCACCATTCTTTCTCCTCCCTCTTATCCCTTTTCCTCTTCTCATTCTCTTCCTCTATTCCTTATATTTTTTTCCCTCGCTCCTCCATCCCTTCTCTCCCTCTTCCTTCTCACTCTTTTCACTCCCTCTTATCTCTCCATACCTCCAACACTTTGTCTCTCACCCTTCATTCACTGTCATACTACCCTCCAAAGTTTCTCCCTCTTTCTCTCTTTCCCACACTCTATTACCCCTCACCCTTTGTAACTCCCTCCCTCTTCACTTTATCAATCCCTGTATCTCTGCCTGTCCCCCTTCCACTTCTTTCTTTCCCTGCACTCTCTCTCTCTCTCCCATCCCAGTTTCTTTTTTTCTCCTTTTTTTCCTCCTCCTTCTCACACCCTCTTTTCTCTCCCTCCCTTGTCAATAATCCTCACCCTTCTTTCACTTTCATATCCCCCTCCACCCTTTTGCCCTGTCAATCTCTCTCTTTTCTCCCTCTTCCCCTTGTCTCACTTCCTCTTCTCTAATTTATTTCTCCCTCCTTTCTCTCTCCCCTCTCATCACCTATCCCATATCAGTCTCAGTCTCTCTAATGCTCTTATATTTTGACTCCCTCCTTCTCTCCCCCTACTAATTCTCGTTATGTCCCTATGTATGCCCATCCCATCCCTTTCTCTCCCTTACCTTCTTTCTGTACCATCTTAATTTATCTTCAGCTCTTCCTTCACTCCATTCTCATTTATCCCCATTCATGCTCTCTGGGTCTTCTTTTTTCTCCAATCGACTTCATTCACTCACTCCCTTCCATTTTGTCTGTCTCCATCCCACTTTCTCTTTGCTTATCTCCCTCCTCATCTCTGCCCTTTCCTCATCTCTCCCATTCTGTCTGCCTCTCACACTCTTCCACTTCTTTCCCCTTCTCTTCATCCTTTCTCACTTCTTCCTCCCCCGTCTCTCCACCCCCTACTCTTTGTTCCTCCATCTTTTTATTATTTTCTCCACATTCTCCCTCTCTGTCCATTTCTCGTCCCCTCCCCTTTATTTATCTCTCTTTTCCTCCCCTTCTATCGACACTTTCTTCCCCTTCTCTCTCTCCCTCTTCCTTTTTCCTCCCCATTCTCCATACCTCTCTGTCCTTCTTATCTCTTTCTAGCTCCCTGTCTATACCTCTCATTTTCCACTCTTTCTTTCCAAACACTTTGCTCTCTCCTTCTTCACTCACTCCCTTCCTCCATACTCTAGCAGAGCCTTTTCCTCCCTCTCTCTCCTCTCCTTCCTACCTCTCCCTCTCTTGTCTCACTCTCCCTTCTTACTCATTCTCTTTGCCCCCTCCTTATTTTCTCTTCCCATTCTCATTTCACCTCTTCTTATATTCTCTCTTACTCTACCCATTCTTTGCCCTGCCCTCTCTTTGCATTATCTCCCTCTTATTCATCTCCTTCCCTCTTTTTTCACTCCCTTCCTCATTCTCAGGCTCATATTCTCTTCCCTCTCTCCCTCTTCCTGTTCTCTTTTCTTTCTATTTTTTGTTTTCTATCTTTTTCCCTCTTTCTTATCCTCTCTATATCTTCCCTACCTCTTGTCTCCTTGTTCTCTTTTCTATTGTATTTCCCCCTCTCTGCTCTCATCTCTCTGTTCCCCTCTAATATAATCTCCCTCTATCTTCACCTCTATCCTAATACTCGAACTTCAGAACAGCCACTTTTACCTTGATCTCATCACCCAGACATTAGGAGATTTAGTTCTTCCCTCTTTCTAATACAGAGACTTGTAAGGGGGAGTATCTGCCAAAACAGGGATCAGCTTTATAAAAAAATGGAGATGACCAAGGGAGCTTTAGAGCAGTGTTTTGGTCAGAGCAAATCACTAACATCAAACAGGTGAATAAGTTGGGCAGAGGAGTAAAATATCTTAGAACAACGATATATATTGTACATACCCATTATGTAAACTGGCCTATTTATCTGTCTATGTTGTAACAAAGGATCACTTGCAATGTTTCTAACAAGGAAGTACACATTAAATAGGAGCACAACTTCCCATATAGAAACCATTAACATGGCATTATATTGTTTGCATTAAATATATTTTAAATTGTGAATGTTCTTATAATGTCACACCTTTTGATTTTAACCACACTACTAATTTGTAATGCTCCCTCCTATGATATGTTAAACTAGGCGCTATTTTAGAGAGCCAAACCTCCATTGCATACCCTTCAGGATCTGAACACACAGAACATGGGCAGGTAAATCTTCAATGCTTTATTTAAAATCCATCATAAAAAAACACTATTGGTCTGTTGGTAGCAAATAAAAAATTTCCCAATTACCACAAACCAAAGAAAGTAGTATTAACTTTATGGGCCCCATAAAATGCCCATGTATATTGAAAATATTATAGGTTTAAATCCTATTAATACAATAGGACCAAATAACCATATAGAATAGGAAAAGGCCCCACGCCATAAGTATTAACAAATTAAAATATAATAGATATGGATAAACTCGGTACATTGCCATCAGAGTAAAAAGATTCCAAGTATATGTAAAATAAAAAATAAATTGATACATCACATTCTGAATTAAATCTGTGGCATATTGAGTTTTTAGAAAGATAATTTATTTCACATTTATTAAGAAAGCTAAACCTTTTGCCACAACTACAGATGCGACAGAAAAAAAACATGGGTCATTAGTGTTGCACTGTCTTTAAAAAAAAAGGTTCCATTTACTAAATAAAAAAGTTGCTTTTATTGAAGAAATTAAAGTACACATAAACATGAACATGATTGTAGTTGATAATAAGTATAAATTCTAAGCCTTAAAATTGACAAAGAAGTTACAATTCAATGTGGCCATTTCTGTGTCATTTTAACTCACTACTTTTTCAGATATGTTGTTGGATAATGTAATGCAATAAGTGTATATATGTCTTTTATAAAATTGGGAAATGGTGTAAGATTAAACAACATAATTAATAACATCATAAATATACTATTACTGAAAAACTAGGATACAATTAGAGATCTCTACCAAGTAATCTATAATGTTGACCCAAATGAGTCACATAATTAACTATTTACAATACCATGCTTATTTATCATCAGTTTAATTAGTAATGCAATGGTGTCAATGTATGTAGCAAGCTTTGATTAAGCACTGCTCCAGTTTAGATGAGATTGGGAAAAAATTACAAATACTTTCATATAGAGCTCGGAAATTGCTCTGTGTGAATTTTATTTGACTCATTTCTCATTCTAAAATAGAGAAAAACAGGCAAAAAAATCTCATACAACTAATAAAAAAGAAGTTGACTAATTTCCTTTATTATTAATAGTAAATTGTACATAAACAAAGCTTTATTTACATTAGCAGTACTATTCAGACATGACTATTTGTAAAAATTCCACATTTTACAAAGGTGTACTTTGAGAATTGTTACAAAATGAAAGATACTTAAGAAATTATATTTTGACACATTCCTTGATCTTTTATACACTTATTTAGCTATGGTATTATTTAGCTATGGGCACTATTAATCTTGCTTGTTACCAAAATGTAAGATCATTCTATGCATTATTCAAGTAGAATCCTGTCACAGAATATTTTTTTCATACATCATATACAATGGCATACTTTTTACACAATTATTTCACTGCTTTTTACTAAAGTGCAATTGCAATTTTCAATAAATGGTTATCTGGGCACAGTTCATACAGCAGGATATCTATCTATCTATCTATCTATCTATCTATCTATCTATCTATCTATCTATCTATCCTTTAGATTGTAAGTAGCAAGTTTCAATTCTTGTAGGATGCTTTGGAAAACAGCACTTTTCACAAGACTTCAGGCTCAAAACAGGGCCCTCCTTTTGCTGCAGTTTTTAATATTGTAAATTTCCTCTATCGCCTGTACAGCACTCCGGATTATGTTGGCGCGTTACAAATAAAATATAATAATAATAATCTATCTATCTATCTATCTATCAAATGCATATGATCTATGATGGTCCATGGATACAGACCATTTTTTAAATCCATTCACTATGTTGCAATTAGTATATTAAATATTAGAGTAATTTGTATTTTATGTTACATATGTGAATAAATATCACACTTAATTGTATTATTAAACAAGACATCATATGCATTCACTACCAAATAATCTTGAATGTATCCGATCTCCTCACCAACGTAAGCAATTGCTCAAATTCTTTGCATCCTTTATTGCCCGTAATAATAATAAGCAATACTTTATGATAAGAAAACTCAACAACTAAAATGTTATCACATGCACAAGCTAAAGACACCACTGCAAGGTTAATAATTAATATCCAGCCATAAATCATGTAAAAATATGCAATCAGGAAACATATTTTTCAGCATAATCTTATGGTTGTAGTGTATAGAAAATAATTTTGACATAGGTGTATATTAACTTCGTTTAATATTTTTATTGCACATAATTTGTATACATACAATTGATAATTGCAAATAAAGTATCATTTAGCTAAGTGACCAGGGACCCACATATCCCTCAACCTTTCTTCATATAAATAAACAATAAAATAAGTTACATAGTTACACAGTAATTGAGGTTGGAAAAATACTTTCATTCCATCAAGTTCAACCTTTTTGGATCTCCTCTGATCTGAAATATGCAGATTAATTGTTAATTGTTAATTGATCCAGAGGAAGGCAAACAGAAAAAACGCCAGTGAAACTTTGTCAATTGTCTCAAAAGGGAGAAAAAATTCTTCCTGATCACAGATACTGGCGCTCGCATTCCTCCCTGGATCAATACTCAATCTCTATGAATCCAGGATAACCCTGAATTACCTTTTTATTTCAAAGTATATCCAATGCCTTTTTAAAGTTATCTATCGAATCCACTGTCACCTCCTTCCTTGGTAGAGAATTCCACAGATTAACCACCCTTACTGTGAAGAACCCTTTTCTCTCTTTATGGTGAAAATAAGTTTAATTTGGTTAGTCTTTCTTCATAACGTAGCCCCTCCATTCCCCTTATTAGTTTTGTTGCCCTTCTCTGTACTTTTTCCAGCTCTACAATGTCCTTTTTATGAAGTGGTGCCCAAAATTGTACTCTATATTCCAAATATATAAATACATTTATACTACAGGTGACTCAGAATAACTAATATTGACAGCTGCACACTAGAATATTACCATTCGATGAACCAGGGTCTACTCACCTTTATATCACCTCTGATGTTTCCAGCTTTTCCTCAAGCCATGTACTGATAAACCAGTGGCACTTACCTCTTAGTTGGTACTAGTTGGTACTAAGAACAGTTTTCCAAAACCATTGCTTGAGACCGTGCATTGCTCACCTCGTGTAGCGAGGTGAGCCGTTAACTCGCAGCACTTAGACAATGATTTCCAAAGGCGCTCATCGCCTGCGAGGCTCGCATAGTGAGGTGAGCCGTTAACGCACAGAACTAAAACTCACAGCACTTGGGAGATGAGCGCCAAAGGCGCTCATTGCCTGCGAGCCTCGAGAAGCGAGGCGAGCAGTGAAGGCAATAAAACACGCAATAAAACACTTAGGAAACGTGGGTTCACCTTAGCGTGCAAGATCTTGACAAACGCGGGACTTAGAAAAAAAAATACCAGACGCAAGAAATACGAAGTTAATGGCCGAACCGCGCAAAGAAAACCCCACGAAACACACAGAAAAAAATAAATAAATACAACAAAATCACCATGTCTTGGCTATTTCAGAACCTAGTTCCCTCACTACTCTTGGATTCATTCCATCAGGACCTGGTGCTTTATTAACATTCATTTTTTCCAAACTCTTTTGGATTTCTTCCTGTGTTAACCAATTCTTTGGTGAAGGTAGTGTAGCCCCATTTTGTTGCAGTGTCCCAACATCTGTTATCTCCCTTGTGTATACAGAAGAATAGTACTTATTCAGCTCATCTGCCTTTTCCTGGTCACTAATCACCAGGTGGCCTGTTTCACATTGTAATGTTCCTATAGCTTCCTTCCTGGCCTTCTTCTCATTAATACATTTAAAAAAACATTTTAGGGTTAGTCTTACTCTCCTTTGTAACTAACTTTTCATTTTCAATTTTAGCCCTTCTAATAGCTCTTTTGCAAGCATTGTTCATTTCCTTGTACTCACATAAAGATGCCTTTCTACCCTCTATCTTGTATAATTAAAATGCCTGCTTTTTACTCAATATAATGACCTTTTTAAATCATTGAGAAGCTTCATTGGTTGTGACTTACCTTTTTTACATTTATTTTCACATGGTATATGCTGATATGTACTTTATGTATATTTAGTAAGGATTTGAATGTTTTCTATTTATTTTCAGTATTTTTACCCGTCAGTCCTTTGTCAGACTATATGTTGTATTCCTGCCTTTCGACCATTGCAACTTGCCCTTTTGAATTTAACAGTTATTATTGTCCCCTTGCAACTTTGTTTTATGAATTCAGTCTCCAATGAGACTGTGTTGTGAACACTGTTCCACAAGGATTCCATATTTCAACATTTGATATTATTTAAATTTTATTTGTGATTACTAAATCCAAGATAGCCTCATTATTAATATTTTCTTGTAAAATCTGTGTCAGATTATCATCTCTCAGCTTACTCAAGAACATGCTCCCCATAGCTGAGCTGCTGATCTCATTTATCCAGTTTATTTCAGAGATTCAAATTCAACCTTGCTTTACTGCATTATCAATCTTTAACATTCAGTTATATTTGGGGGTTTATAGCATATTCCTAACAATAGTCTTTTAGGATATGTGCCTCCACTATTTAACTCAGCACAATGAATCAACATTATCACTAGTTCTACCATAATTATGTTCTCTGACTAAAGGCTTAAAAAGAGGCTTAACGTACATACAAATTTGTCCTCCTTTTCTACCATTGCCCTATTTTTCCTAAATAAGTTATAACCATCCAAAGTAACGGTCCAGTCATCTGACCATGTTTCAGTAATGCCCATCAAGTCCCATTTCTCCTTTACAGCTAATATTTTATAGCTTGCCCATTTTCTCTGAAAAGCTTCTTGCGTTAGCAAGCATACACTTTATGTTGATATGACTCTGCAGCTATGAAGTGCTTGCCACTGTATTTGAGTTACTTAGCAATACCTCCATATTAACTTTAATAACCCTCCCCATTATCCTGATCCCATGAGTAGTTAATTTATCCCTTACACTCTCTATACTTTCTACCTCATTACTTTTATCTTGTCCCCCCACCTATTAGTTTAAAAACTCCTCCAGCCTTTCTACTATTCACTCCCCCAGCACACAATCTCCCTCTTCAATAAGGTGCAATCCAACACTGATATAGAGAGTATACTCAAGTGAGAAGTAAGCCCAGTGCTCTAAAAACCTCAAACCCTCCTTTGTGCACTGTTTCTTTAGCGATGCATTAACCTCCCTAAGCTCTTTCTGTATCCCTAAGCTAGCATGTGGCAATGATAGTATCTCAGAAAACACTACCCTGGAGATCCTTGCCTTAAGCATATATTCTAGTTTTATAACATCATTGTTTAGGGTACTCCATCTTCCACTTACTTTTCATTGGTACCATTATGTACCAAGAGTGTTGGTTAATTATTAGCCCCTCCCAATAATTTATCTTTCCGATCCACAACATGACGTACCTGAGCAAAATCTTGCTCTGCCTAATCTGCCCTTCCTTTACTCCAGTAGAACTGTTCTCCTTGCTGTTAGAGGGAACATCTCTGTTTGGCAATGCCATTCCTAAATGGACATCCCCAACTGTTTCATTAAATCTGTTGGTGTTTGCCAACACAAAATTGGCCTGACTTCTATTCATTTTTCATCTGCTTACCCTTGTAACTGTAACTCCGCTACCTCCCTCGACGTCCCCTCTAGCCCCAGCTCCACACTCCCAACTAAACTGTGCTACCATGCACAGAGGGACCACTGGACTGTAGAGCTGTTAAAATAATATGGACCCTAGGCTGACAATAGTTAATACTGTCAATCCCAGATCTGGGAAAGGGAATTGTTGTTTCCAATGTTGCCCATGGGACCTGGTACTGTTCTGGATTCAGAAGGCCAGGAGTTTTTACTAACTTTGAGGGGGTGGGCTGTGCTGGGAAATGGTCCTCCCAAGTTTTTGCTAGACCTGAGAGCCTGAAAGAGTTGATATTCTGGGATTGCAACTACAGGTCTACCAGGCCATAGAAGTAGGAGGATAGACTACTGACTCATAATGCCCCTCCTGGATTTACAACCCCAAGCAACAGCTGGATCCTTGGACATTGTGGACTGTTGGTTACCCTCAACTCCAACAAAAGGACAAATAAGAGCAGTATAGCTAGAGAGTTATCCAACAGAATTACTCTCTAGATTACACTAGTAAGACAGAGGAAAAAGCCCTGAACTATAGAGCTGCTAAAATGCTATAGGCCCTGGGCTGACAATAGTTAATACTGTTTGATGTCATATAGTATTTGTCATGGACCCCTTTTCCAGTTCCTGGAGTCACTATAAAGGAGAGAATGCATAGCTACATCATAAACACCTCCCTTGTATTGTAATCTGTGTTGTCCTATTGTTTGCCAGATAAAGTTAAGGTACACTATTTGAGGTCTGAATCACTAGACATGGAGACAGCATTATGTGTATTAGTAGTATAGCCTATTGTTCACAGGTGCCAGAGAAGATGCCAGCATGCCAGACTATTAGACCCCATGTGGAGTCAATCTTCTGTATTTGTCTACCACTACCTATCATTGTTGTGTTGTATACACCCCCCCCCCCCTGTATCTAACCCCTATAAATATTGTTGACTTTCCAAAAATAAATCATATAGAAATGGTATGTTCTCTTATTTGCTCCTGGTGGCTGCAATACTGATCCTATCTCCACCCTGCAAGTAACTTATCCTGGTCACTACCACAGGAAGGTTACTAAAACTCCTGGAAGTGCTGTTTCCTGATACAGGGACCCTGACTGATACAGAAACCAAGATTTCCAAGAACCCAAATGTTACCTGTGGGCAGTTAATCTATAGTCTATTGCAGGTGGCCCTGGCCCCAGATCTTCACAACTGGTTGGCAGTCGTGGATCTCAGTGTATATGTTATTCTTTCAACTTCATTGAATATCAGTATAATAATAAGCCACTTTGAATAAGCTCCGTAAAATGTTACTGAGGTTAGGACTTGAAAAACACAGATATTTTGTAGATATTACAAAGTGTCTATAAATTTAGTTTTTGCTAAAGATTATTAAATTCTTTTGAAAACATTTGATCTATTAAGGATATTAGTTGCTAAATTTCAGTTTCAAAGTTTCCTTCCTTTTTCTGTTCTAAAATGTGCAGAGATAGGTGCTGGGATTATACACAATTATTGAGATATTTTCAGTGTCCAAGGTTCCATCTTACCTGACCATAAATATAAGCTCATGTATAGAGCAAACTTTAATAAGAACAACAATCAACCTGTCAGCTATCTTAGATCAGAGCTGTAAAATCATTCTAGAGAGAAGTCTTTTGTTATGTTAATAAACTATTAACTTGGTAGCCTGATTTTGGTGCTGGCTTCTATCTTAAAGGGGCCATAACCTCTTTTGTACCAAGAGATTTTCAACTGACAAGAGGACATCCCTTGAGGTTAGAGAAAAAAAGATTTCACCTTAAAGAAAGAAAAGGGTTCTTCACAGTTAGGGTGATTAAAACTGTAGAATTCTCTACCAAAGGAGGTGGTGACAGCAAATTTGATAGATTACTTTAAAAAGGGGTTAGATATATTTTTGAATAAAGAGGGCATTCAAGGTTATCCTAGATAACTAGTGAAGGAATATTGATCCAGGGAGAAATTTGATCGCCAGTCTCTGGGGTCAGGAAGGAATTTAGCTTGTTTCCCCTTATGAGACAATTGGCAAAGTTTCAATGAGGTTTTTTTCTGTTTGCCTTCCTCTGGATCAATTAACAATTATTAACAAATTGTCCACATATTAAAAGGATCAGAAGAGGTCTAAAAGGGTTGAACTTGATGGACTAACAGTCTTTATTCATAGTAACTACTATGTAACTATGTAAATATCACCTGCTCCTTTGTTCCAGTATCCTGATGATTGGTGTTCCTGAGCAGAATAAGCAGGCTGTGGTGTGAAATATACAAATCTATCACAATCCAAGGGATGTTCCTATATGCGAAAAGCAGGGGGCTTTGGGTAGTATGTGGTCTCCTCTCCTCTGGAAGGTCATGACCCTTTGGCATCTGAGATCTGAAAATGAGGTCACAAGTGGTCTGAGATCTGATAACATGAGAGCAGGGGGCCAGACCAGGGGATCTAGGGGTTCCATAATAAGGCCACATAACAGTCAGGCTTCACATCCCAGTCAGGCCTTATGTGGGAGGAGGAGGCTGGTGAGGGGCAGAAGAAAATATGTTATGCAAGGGGGAGCAGCCAGAAAAACAATACTACCCACAGGTGGTATTGTTTCCTTTATCCCCACACACAGGATAGCTTAACTGTAGGCTAGGCCAAGTTGTCAATTCTCCAGAGCAAGCTTTAGTTGCAGGGCCAAGTTTCAGAGCTTCAGGACAAGTTACCAGGTATCAGGAGACAAAAATTGATTTAAAATGTCTTTCAGCATTAATTTTGCTCCTGAATAGCAATAAGCTGGAGACAGAGTAAATGGAGTCTGTTGAGGATAAGTTCTTACCTTCTCAAGACAGATTTAGGGCCAGATCTCATTACCTTTTGCTGGATAGAGATAGTATCAATCAACCTTTTCTCTACCCAGATAGACACAGTAGTGATACAACAATAGTATATATAGTAATGGGAGGGATTACACTTCAACAACAGGCAGGGAGGAGACAGGAGATGAGCAGAGAGAGGAACTACAAGGACAGGCCTATGGGCTGATAACACACAGAGATTGAGTTTTTTACCATTCCTGGGCAACATCAGAAGGACCAGTAAGGCACCTCTGAGGACTTTCATGATGGTCCCAGTCTGCATCCCTGTCAGTAAATGGAAAGGTGATGCGTCAGACAAGCCCATCTAAAACATTGATAGTGGTTACAGAAAAAAGTGTCTCTTCCCGTTGCCGGCTACCGAGCTCTCTGATGAGTCAAAAGCTTCTATGTCAGGCATGGGTCAGTGAAAGACGGTATAGATGGTATATATAAAAGCTGTGGAGGTATGGCCAGGTAGGCAGAGTATGGTGGTTAGGCAGGAAATGTGATGAGATGATAGGGATGTGGGGATTTGGATGAAAATGTTTACAACTTTTCGCCTGATTCTTCCTTTGGAGGTAATGTTGGGGAAAAAAAACCCAGCTTCATCTGGAGTCATCCAAAAGGATGCTTACAAGTGGGACTCCAGTGTTCAGAGTGCTTTACTCCCATTCTCTCTTTAAGTGCTTCAAGTGTTTATGAGCAGTTCAGGGCTGCCCAATAAGGCTGTTAATGTTAACAACACTGGCACGGTTAGAAAGGATATTACAGTGGTTAGAACATTAGCTACAAGGTTTTCCAAAAAAAGCATTGGCTTTTTAATTTTGTTTTCATCATTGCTTTTAATCAATCTAGGGTTTTTAACACACTGAGACTACTGTAGCTGCTTGTAAGCTTCCGCATATTATACAGGAAAAGCTTAAAAAATAATTGGCTTAATGTGATTGGCGGGATCCTTTAAAAATCCTCCATTTCCTGATCTTTGATTTTCCCTATTGGATGCGATCCTCAAAAAGGAGCCTGGAAAATTCTGTTAAATTCACCATCTTTCTTTTCCAAAGGGTTGGTCAGTTAATAACAATATTGTCAAACAACTATCCAATGGTTAAGTATGCATTGTTGGTACAGTCAATTCACATCTTGATTATCATACATTTTTTGGTAACAGATAGGGTTACTGTTCAGACAGCAAAGCCCTACTTCAGAAACAAATTAGATAATTTTGGCCCTGGGTACATTATTTATATATATATATATATATATGTATACAGTGCCTTGCAAAAGTATTCACCCCCCATGGCATGTTTCGGATTTTGTTGCCTCAACCTGGATTTAGCATGCATTGTTTGCAGCCTCTGGGGCCTTTGAAAAAATGTGTGTATATGTAATGACCGATCATGTGACATTTATATTGCACACAGGTGGACATAATTTCACTAACTATGTGATTTCTGAATGTAATTGGTTGAACCAGAGCTTTTTATGGGCTTCATAACAAAGTGGGTGAATACATACGTACATGCCAATTTTCTGTTTTCTATTTCTAAAAAATAGTTTTATGTATGTATTTTTCTCATTTCACTTCACCAACTTAGACTATTGTGTTCTGATCCATCACATGAAATTCAGATTAACAAAGCATCGACCCACCTCTCCCCTTTTTCAGGCCAAGATGACATAGCTTTGGCCACACACCAGCTACCAGGGGAGAGGGTCTCTACTACAAATATATATATATATATATATATATATATATTCAGGTTCATTGTTTTTACTATGTACTCTTAGACCTGCTAAATGTTTTGGGACTTTACAAAATAATATAAAATATAGTAATATATAAAAAAGGGTTAACGTTTTCTACCCATTGAATTAAATATAAATGTATTAGACGGGTACCAATATGATTCATTGCTAACTGCACTGTAAATTTCAAAGTCCTTAATTAAAGCAAGTTCTTACTGTAGCTCTGACCTGATATTTAAAATTATGTTTGTTTTCAAGTCCTCAACGTCCTTTTCCTTTCATTGTTCTCGGTTTTTGATTTGGGTCTTTTTGGGCTCTGAAAAGTTTTTACTTGTTTGAAGTCAAATAGTGTACATTTCTATTTCTATTATTTTTATCTTTTAAGGAGTTTTTGAATTTCCATTTTTTTGTTTGCTTGTTTATGTTGTGTTACAAATCCAGTGCTGTTTGAGAGCTCATAATGTAAGATGTGCATACTATACTAAAGACATTTACTGAGCGCCTGCATGCTTGATTAGGGTATGAAGGAAAGAACTATATAGTTAAAAATTCTGTACCTCAGGAAGAGGCATGGTTTTGTCCAAATAGTTTGTGGACATAAAGGGACATAGAACACAATTTTTTTTTTTTATGTTTTAGCTATTATAAAAAAAGGATTTTGCATGAAAAATATTAAGTAAAACCTGTTTAATATTAATTTAAGTAATTGGCAGACAATTATGGCTCATGCAGCTTTGCTACTGATCATTGGCTAGCTGGTGGCAAGCTCCTGAGAGTCAGGTGCTCAGAAAGGATCATTTGAAAAATAAAACATACTGGGGGATTTAATAAAGGATCGTGGGTGTTAAAGCTAACACTCCTGCAAAAGCCCAAGTAATCCAACAATCTAGCTTTTCAGCTAATTGTGCAATTTAATAAAGCCTCTTCTCCTGTTTTATACCTAATTCATTGAGGCTCATTACCAGTTATAGTGAACGGGATCTGCTATGGGCATGTTAAGGGTGTGTAACCTGCATCTCCCGTGAAAATCTAACTACTCCAAATTTGGTAAACATGCTTTTTCTAAGAAGTGATGTTGATATTTATTAATTTGTGTTTCAACCTGACATTGTATGTAAGATTTGCATAAAATAATATAACCAATAATCATTCATTATCATGAAACATATGCTGCAAGGTGCTATATATAGCAGCATATGTGCAATATAAATAAGTGAATATTAGTTTATTTTTTTTATTTATATACATGTATTTCCCCTAATCACCCCGATTCTGTAAGGTTGAATTGACAGTCAATCAGAATAGGGCTATCTGATTGTTATCCTTAACAATCTCTTCTGTGTAGGGATTCACATGGCATAGGGGATAATACTAGGTGTCATATGAGTTCATAGGGTGCCCAGTGGTTGTATTTTATTATAACATGGGAGTCCATAGGGAAGACCTGGTATTGGAGTTAAAGCTAGGTACCATAGGGTCCATAAGGGAGTTTATTGAGGCGGGAGTCCCGGGGATACCGGTGAAGGTGTCATTGCTGGAGAGAGCATAAACCCAGCCAGTATTTTGTTTTTTATTATTGTAGTGATCTACTGTATAGGTACAATTTTTTGTCTGTAGTACTCTAGTAAGGTTGACTTGTAGCTATGGGAGTTTTTGAAAGCATTTATATTTCATCAGATTTGGAATATTAGAACAACAGTTTTGTTATGTAGTTGTAAGCATATATTGTAATTTCTACATAAATATAATAAACTGTGATTTGTGTTTAATTCCTAT
This sequence comes from Discoglossus pictus, assembly GCA_027410445.1. Lineage (NCBI taxonomy): Eukaryota > Metazoa > Chordata > Amphibia > Anura > Alytidae > Discoglossus > Discoglossus pictus. Next base: position 249,762,440 of record CM050166.1, read on the forward strand.
TAGTAGTGTACAGCAAAAAGCAATTATAAATACATTACCTAAATAGTAGTGATGGTTATTTTTACTGAAGTGTGAAGTTGTATGGTAAGTAAGTTTATGGATTATATACAGTTAAAAATGTTCATGTTGTCAGACACTGCTATTGAAATCAGAAAAACTATTATTTTAAAAACGGTTAGTACATCTATAGGCATTTGAGAGTCCTTAATAGAAGACAGCTTTTCTGGTGTTGGAAAACAATATCTCAAGTATAGAGATCAAAAAGCATTTTATGCTGGAGATCAAAACCAGTATAATCTTCATATGTTCTGTATTAGAGTTATTACTCCCTACTATTGCACTATCCATTTTTAAATAAAAATATGCACATTGCCAAAGTAATTAGGTAACTATAGATACAGTTTTGATTGGAAGGTAATGTACATACACAATGGGGTTTATTGTTGCCTCTTTTTCCTGCATTTTCACTTATCCTACTGCACTCAGTTTCTAGAATGAGAGTTAGTTTATTTCTGTTGTCTTTTATGTTGGGTGTAATGTTTCATGGCAGAATTTCTAAATGTCCAAATAAGGCATTTGCCTTAGAAGTGCTGCCCTGAGACTCATTTGCATAACAATACATTTAGATTTAAATGTATTTTTTACACCTAGACCTTGCCTACTCTAGCCAGGTGCCAATAAACACAACACTTTTTTTGTGGAGGAGGAGGTAGGTGTGAAGTGACAGCTTGCCAAACAAGACAAGTAAAAAACAGTGTCTCTTGTGCATACAACAGGAATACTAAATGAATCATGCTTTATATTGTGAACTGAATGTTATGATGCTTTTTTTGTGCCTGTATCATCTTGAATATACAACCCCCCCCCCTCACTTTTCTAGCAAACCCACTATTTCTTTCTCCAGCAGAAAGTGGCTATATGTAGACAGTTCTTTCTCTATGTCCTTGCAGTAATCTTTATTACTTGTCTTCTTAAAATCAATAAACATATATTGTAAATAAAGATAATTTTAAGGAATTTATAAACTTCTTAAAAAAGGAAATAATATGATGCATAGAACAATATATGCTTGTATCATTAGCATGCTACCTATTACTTTAGGGAACAAAATTAGACAATTACACATAAATTAATATATACTGTACATTATAAATTCATGACCAGCTCCCTGTGTGTGGATAATATCATTTAACAATGTGAGCCCTTCACATGGTGATTGCTGTTTCTCCGGTTCAGGGTAGAATTCCCTGGTATTTCAGGTCTGGATCACTCTTATGGGTGATCCTGACTGATATACCACTGGCTATTTCTCCCTGTGAAGGGCATACATGAACTAAAAGAGTGTTGCTCTTTGAGTAGGTAACCAGACCTATAGAACAAACCTGCTTAGGTGTTGTTCATTCTCAGTTTGAGCACCTCAGACTTTTGTTTTTGATTATACAAATGACCCTTGGGGTCACTGTGCTTTCGAAAATTTAGCTACGCCTCACTGATGAATGAAAATGTACCTCTCAGGTTTGTTGTCTCTCCTGTTCACAGGATATTTCTCCCAAGTGAGCTAAGAGAGTGCTGCTCTCTGAGTAGATGATGAGACCTATATAACAAACTTAGGTGCTGTTGGTTCTCACTTTGTGCGCTTCTGACATTGTTTATACATCTAGGGCCTCATTAAAATATCCCTTATAGTTCTCTCGGTCCTCGCAAAAGGCAGTTTTTTTTCTGTTTGCGAGGACCGAATCCCTTTGTGAGATGACTGCGAAAAATGGACGAGAATAGGCTCCGAGAGAGCTACGGAGTCACACACAGCCATAAATCTACTCGCATCTCGGAAGAATCCCTACGAGCACAAAAAGTGCTAGCAAGGGATCCTAAAGCCTCTATGTGCTGCCTTGGAGCAGCCCGAGACAGCCTTGTGAGGCTCCCTCCTGCTGCCTATACCCATCCCCATGCTGCAGCGGTCACTATAGGGACCCCTGCAGCACCCCCACATTAACCCCTTGCAGCGGGGGTCCCCGATCACCATAGATCAGGCCCCCGCTGCAGTTAAAAATGTAAAATTCCCCTCCGCTACTCCTTAAAGGGCCCGCGGTACACTATTAACAATCCCAGCCGCGGCAAATATAATGAACCCCCCTCTATGCCCCATCGGGACCCCCAAAGTGTACCCACATTAACCCCTTGCTGCAGGGGTCCATAGGGACCCTCGCAGCCCCCCCACATTAACCCCTTGCATCGGGGGGCCCCGATCGGCACAGATCGTGACCCGCTGCATTTACATTTTTAAATTTCCATCCTCGAGGGTCCTTAAAGGACCGTAAATGTCCTGAAAGGACTAGCACTAAAGAATATTAACCCCAGGCAACTAAAATTAACCACATAACTCATGGGGGTCAATACAGATCCCCAAAAGCGCAATAATTAACCCTATAACTCATGGGGGTCCATACAGATCCCCATAAGCACAATAATTAACCCTATAACTCATGGGGGTCAATACAGATCCCCATAAGCACTTAATTAACCCCATAACTCATATGGTCAATACAGACCCCCATAAGCACAATCATTATCCCTATAACTCATGGGGGTCATACAGACCCCATAAGCACAATAATTAACCCTATAACTCATGGGGGTCAATATGGACCCCCATAATCCAATAATTAACCCTATTATTCATGGGGGTCAATACAGACCCCATAAGCACTTAATTAACCCTTTAACTCATTTGGGACAATACAGACCCTCATAAGCCAATATTTAACCCTGTCACTCATGAGGGCCAATACAGACCCCATAAGCACTTAATTAAACCCATAACTCATGGGGGTCAATAAAGACCCCCATCAGCACTTAATTAACCCCATCACTCATGAGGGCCAATACAGACCCCATAAGCACTTAATTAAACCCATAACTCATGGGGGTCAATACAGACCCCCATAAGCACTTAATTAACCCTGTCACTCATGGGGGTCAATACAGACCCCCATAAGCCTCTATTTAACCCTATCAGTTCCATAAGGGCATATTATGACCCTTATGGGGCTGTTACAACCCTAACATTAACCACATAAGTGCCTGGACGGTCCACAAGGCCAATCATGACACTAACTACAAACACTACACTATACCCCCCAATAAACCATTAAATCTAAACTAACCCCCCTCTACACTAATCTATTAACACTTACACTACCCACCGACACTACCTACCCCCTAATAAACCCCCTTACCTCTCTTTTTTTTTACTTCTTTATTTTTATTTTTTTTTATTTTTTTTTTATTTCTCTAATTACAAAAAATAAAAAACCTTACTGAAAATAAAAAAACTAAAGTCACAAAAATAAAAAAATCTACATTACAGAAAATAAAAAAACCTAAGTCACCAAAAATAAAAAAACCTACATTACAGAAAATAAAAAATACATTACAACCCCCCCACTACAGAAAAAAAAAATTACACACCTGAAAAGGAAAGACAGACATCCACAATACAATACATACATACAATACATTACATACAATACATTACATACAATACATTACATTACATAGAATACATTACATATAGTACAAATAAAATACCCCGTATCAATCTAATATTCAATCTATTTAATATACAATAAATCCTAACTGTATCAAATACATCCCCCTATCTATATAATATACAATACATCCTAACCACATCCAGAAACCCTAATACTAAGCTAAAATAAAATAATTAAGACCACTTACCTTTTGAGATGTCCCTTCAGATCACCAACCTAACAAAAAAATTAGTACAACACATTAACATAAAATAAATAAACATTATACACATTCTAAATATTCTATTCACCTTTCCAGCATGTCCCGTCCTTCTTCGGCCCTGTTAAAAAAACACACAATACATTACTACACATACAGACACAAAATAAAATAAACATATAAACATATAAATATACATTCAACTCACCTCCCCGCGATGTCCCCGGCCTCCTCCTCTTCAGACCCCGGCTGGGCCCTGGAACCATCCGCACTCTAAAAAAATAAAATAAAAAAACTAATGGAGGTCTGCACTCGCAGACCTCCCCGACGCTAATGAGCCGCCCAGAGCCTTTTCCGGAAGGAAATTGGCAATGGCGGTTTCTGATTGGCTGAAAAAGCTGTCTATCAATTTCAGCCAATCAGAAGTCGTCAATGTGTGAGCCAATCAGGATGGGATACACCCCAAAATCCCACCCTGATTGGCAAACGCACCTGTGAGTCTTTATTGAAACCAATCACAAGGCACAGATGCCTTCAGCCAATCAGAAGCCGCCATTGCCAATTTAGCTCACACGTTGCTCGCAGCAGGGCTAATGTAATAGCGTCGTAACTTTCAGAAATTTTTCAGTACATAGGGTTTAAGTAGAAGCCTCTTATTTACGAGACTGGAATTTAATAAGGCTGATAATATGGAACACATTTTGCATATGTTTATGGATTTTTGATAATGAAAGTCTTATTGAAAGTTTTATTGTTATTCCTCTTTTTAAATAAGACTTGAAATCTCATTTTAGACATTCTCACATGATTCTGAGCATGATTCTGAGCAGACATTCTCACATGATTCTGAGTTGATATCAGCAATAAAAGTTTTGCTTCTTTTTAAAAGTAGAATTTTAGTTTCAGAAATGAAGAATTCAAAGAACATTCCAAAAAGGTTTTAGCTGAATATACACAGATGGCGAGGTTTTAAAATGCAATAGAATCTTTTTTTTTAGTCTGGAGAATCATCTAAACTTCCCTTGTAGCACTAACATATTGTATTTTTAATTGTATTTTCAATAATATCATAATGAAAAAGAAATTAGGGCAGTTTATATGATTTGAAGTTAATATGAAAAGAATGAATAGTTGGAACTATAATTGTGTCAGTAACGAAAATGTGGAGAAATGTTAGTTATTAGGAAAATTAAGAGGAATCATATTGTATAATATATTATTTCCTTAATGTTCTATAAAAGGAAACTGCAATAATAAAGACTTCTGTTGCTATAACAAAATTGCTATTGTATATGACAAGTAGAAAATGACATTCATATCTTTATTTTAGGATTTGTATTTTTGTCATAAGTTTCATAGACTTGTATTGCAGAAAAACAAAAACTACAGCTGAAAACTGACCTAAAAATAAAATATTGTTTTCAGTGGTAATAAAAAAGAAAATTGCAAAAAATTGCTGCTTGTTGCCATTGAGCTGTGGGCTAGATTTAAAATAATCAAATCTATTCTATTTATCTAACAATCTATCTATTTATGTATATATATATATCGGTTTATGTGGGTTTGTCTTCTTGCAGCCCAAGAGAACTCAAAGGGCCTCATTCTATTAACGGCCGATGCGGGGCCGCAAGGACCGGCCGCAAGCTATTTGCCTATTCTATTCCCTTCCGGCCGGGGATTCCGGCAGGCTTGCGGCCGGCGCCTTGCTATCCCTTGCGGCCGCACGTCCCGGAGGAAAGCCTTTGATCTTAAACGGCTGCAAGAGTTTCGGCGCAAGAAAGCCCCGGTTGCTATTCAATTGCTACGGGAACCCTCTCTGCAAGGCTAAAACCGAGCTGCAGCTTACTTGCACCAAAAAGGTCCAGCAGGCACACAAATAAGCACATAATAAAGCCATCCTGCACTCTGAGGAGACTATAAAGTGATTGTAGGTGTTAGCATTCATAGCACAACATTCCCCTACACTCAAATCCGTAATTTTTTTATTTTAAAATTCTTGTCAAATATCCGTGGACAAAGTCCCGAGGGCTTGGAGCACCTCAGACCCGTAAAGGCTGCAAGATTAGTCTCCGTCAAGTCCGTAAATGGGTAAAATAGACCTACGGGTCGTAAAGGGCTTACTTACAAGTCGTAGCATAGAAAAGCCATCCTGTACTTTTATTAAAAGTGAAAGTGATGTTTGGTTTTAGAATTAATAGCTCAACATTCCCCTACTCTCAAATCCGCAAATAAAGATATTTAACTTCATCTATCATGCAAGCCCGCACGGGTTTGAATAACGAGCTACGGGCTTGTAGGGCAATCATCCGCCAAACCCGTACGTGCTTCACTAAGAAGCTACGGCCAAAAGTCTCAAGCCCGTAATCCTGAAATCAAACCTGAAATCAATTAACCAATAGGAAGATGACAAACAAGGCCACAAATAGTTTAAAGGGGAGGGAAATTCGTAAATCTGTGACTGTGTTGTATGCTGTGCAAGTGGACACACAGGTCTTGGAGTTGGAGGGATTGGTGAGCAAGAGAGAGAGAGGAGGAGAGATGGAGGGAGAAGGCAGTGAAGGTCAGGGAGAGCAGGGCCCCCAGCCACAGGCTGGCCAGCAAGCTGCTGCTGCACGCAAAAGGGCAGCAAATTTCAACCAAGAGGAAATCGAAACGCTTGTTAGAGGAGTTCAAGTCCACCACTCTATCCTAACCGGTGGGAGCGAAGTGAGGCCCAGGCAAAGGACAGATGCCTGGATGGCAATAGCGGCTGAAGTCTCCTCGCAGGGGTATGCAAATCGTACCTGGCAGTCTGTCCAGCACCGGTACCAAGACTGCCGCATTGATATGAAAAAGAAGATGGCGAATGAGGCCAATGCGGCACGTGGAACCGGTGGTGGTCCGCCAGAAACCTTTACATACCCCGGTTGGGACATGATCCAGCCAGCGGCAGTCGTGGGCCTCCTTGGCCTGGTGGACTCGGGTCGGTCACAAAGCCTGCAATGTGAGTACCATGTACACCTTAACACACTCATATGTAAGCACATGTACCCCACACAGATAGATAACTGACGTTGAATTGCACTGTAAGATATCTGGTTGTGACTACAGATATATGAGGCCGCAAAAATCATGTAAATCCAGTGTAAAGAAATATACTCGTCAGAATTGTTAGCAATGAAATATATGTCCAATACCTCCTCCCACAACTGATTATGATACCGTTTTGCAAATCTATTGATGTTACTGTTATGTTTGCTGTTGGTTCAGAGTGCATATAAAGCATACATGACAACTCCATTGCAATTGTTTGTTTATTGTCATGAGTTCCCCTGTCACACTCTACTCCATGTTAAACTGGCCCATCCATAGCTGTTTGGCTTATCACTCCTACTGCTTAGAATTCATGTACATTTTGAAACTAGGTATAGCGGATGTATCCTGTTTTATGTGGGCATTTCAGTATGTGCTGGAAGAGTGCCGCCGCCGACTCTAGGGATGCAGCTGCGCTTGCGTCCTCATGTAGCCATCAAAAATAGTTGGTACACCCAAAGCCCCTAACCCTCTAACCCTAACCCCCTAAACCCCACTTTATAACTCTAACCCATACCCCCTAACTGTAGCCAGAACCCGAAACCCATAACCACTTACCCGGCCTGCTGGGCTGGCGTAGCTAGAATCGTTGGCGGTGTACTTCCAGAGATGCGCACATACAACAGGATAGGTCCGGTATAGCTGGTACATCCCCATGAGACTACATGTATGGATGTGCACACTGCAGCATATGCGGATACAGACTCTGATGGCCTGCAAGTTTGTGTCGTGTAACAGCCTAATCTGGACATTAACATGTTAACTCACATTGCTGAGGATTGGTCACAGATTGGTCTGTCTCACACACTGGCCAACAGATTCAGATGAGCATGTGTCCTAATTACCTGCAGTTGGCACACCGCACCAGCATTACATATAGTCATATTAGCCATGGGCCCTTTCCTGTTATCTGACCATGACTGCTGGTAGCAGCAGTGAGCAGCCTCTACATGTCACAGCATTTTCCTGGAGATTATATAATCATGCAGATTTAGTGGGTTATGGTGGTGTTAAGGTAAGGGTTTCGGATTAGGGTGAGGGCTAGTGCTTTTGGGCTTGTGTGTAAGGTGAAAATGATGTATATAACAGCGGCAGCGCCATCTATCAGCCCCTTTGTCCAACTGCTGCTGCCAGCAGTCGCTGTCACATAACAGGAAAGATCCCAGCCAGGATCCACAATACTAATGATGCAGATCAATTTTGATTTGCGTCAAACATTCACAGCCAATTACAAGTCACTATGATCTCAGAGATATGGAAACAACAATACTCAAATCCAAATCTTGTCTCATTTCAGTTCCAGCCAGGCGTCCCCTGCCTCCTCAGGTTCCTGCACCATGCCAAGATGCAGGACCACCTGCAGCAACACCACCTGCAGCAGGACCGTCATTAGAAAGTCCACCTGGGCCATCCACAAGATGCCACCAATTGGCTCCAGCAATGGCCCCTCCAGCCAGGATAATGGTGCCGCCTGGCTCCCAGCCAATGTGGGCTGGACAAATGTGGGGACATCCAATGTGGTCCCATCCCAGTTGGGCCCACAGTCTGAAATCCCCAAGAAATGGTGCCCTGGAGCATGGGCCCCCGGCAGGGCATGTGGCTCCCGCAGGTCCCGCAGGCTACTCTGGCCACTCCGGCCCCACAGGCCCCGCAGGCTACTCTGTCCACATCTAGCCCCACAGGCCCCGCAGGCTACTCTGGCCACTCTGGCCCCGCAGGCCCAGCAGGCTACTCTGGCCACTCCGGCCCCGCAGACCCCGCAGGCTACTCTGGACACTCCGGCACCACAGGCTACTCTGGCCACTCCGGAACCGCAGGCCCCGCAGGCCAGTCCGGCCCTGCAGGCCCCGCAGGCTACTCCCTCCACTCCAGCCCCGCAGGCCCCACAGGCTACTCTGGCCACTCAGGCCCCGCAGGCCCCGCAGGCTACTCTGGCCACTCCGGCCCCGCAGGCTACTCCGGCCACTCCGGCCACTCCGGCCCCGCAGGCCACTCCGGCCAGGCAGGACACTCCACACAGCCGTGCCTCCACCCAGAGGACACAGTGGTCTGGGTCCCCGCCAGGTAGTCCGGCGCTGTCAGCTGGCCAGTGCCACGATTTCCTCGCTCATCTCCAGCATTAGCGGGATCGAAATCAACAATTCATGCTGGAGATGAGACGGCACAATGACCGGATGTTTGAAGAGGTGAGGCGGCATCACCTTGTGATGGAGGAGTATGCCCGAAGGGCCGAAATGGCCCGAGAAGGCCATCCCCAAGACCAGGGTACCTCCTCAACCTCCAAGACCTTGCCCCCAGCATCCAGGCCGGAAGAGCCGCCAACCGTTCGACGAGGTCGTTGCCGGCCTAGGGCAACGGTTGTCAAAGGCCAGGAGAGTCAGGAACCACACAAGCGAAAGCGGAAATAGGTGAGAACATGTTCATGTTGCATATAAAAGCAATTGATGTCCAAGATCTATTGACGTTGAGGTGTTGCAGTCAATGCGCATATTGTTCTAATTGATGTCTTGTTCTTATCTCTTTAGGTTCCAATCGACGGAATGTTTGCCTCCAGTTTTCTTTTTTTTTCCTATCATTTGCAAGCATAAGATTAAATATTATGTATTGCTCACATTATCATTGTTTGTTTTCGTTTGTACTGTACCATGATTGTTAAACACCACATGAATGCTACACAACAACGTTATTGTATTAGTACATACATCTTCCTTCAATATACCAGCACTGTGTTAATGTAGGGTTGGGGTAAAAGCCACTAGTGCAGCTGAGGGTGGAGATAATATTCCTGAGTTTGATTCCAGTAACGGTGATGCATGATATTCGTGTTTCTGACACATGGAGCTATTCATTCAGGGTAAATATCAAAAGTGAGTACACCCCTAAGTGAAATTGTCGATATTTTGTGGGGCCACCATTATTTTCCTGCACTGACTTAACCCTCATGGGGATGGAGTTCCCCAGAGTTTCACAGGTTGCCACTGGAGTCCTCTTCCACTCCTTCATGATGATATCATGGAGCTGGTGGATGTTAGAGACCTTGCACTCCCTGTAACGGAGTTGGAACACGCAGTCCAATATCTACGCTGGTATACGGTACAATATCCAAGAAGCACTACAGTCTCACCATTCCCAACCTCCCATATTGGACGACACTCAATTGGGAGTCAAATGAATACTGACTTTATTTTGTTGTGCAGAAATATATATATACACATCTCTTCCCACAGGCAATCCACACATCCCCCATAGTTGGCCACACAATACACATAGAGGGACAATAGGTGGGTCACACCTCCCGGAGGCTACCTGGCTACTTTGATACAATCAGACATTGCTTAGATCATCATTCTTTGTTCTTATGTCTGATAATAAAAACACTTTATACAATAGACTTCCTTATCCTATGAGGAGTCTCTGTAATAGGATTATCTATTATGCCAAGGTCTGCAATAGTCTGGGCTAATATTCTGCAGAGCATAAACCAACATACATACAGTATAACAGTATGATCATATTTTAACCATAACCATAAAACAGGGTAAAACAGTGATGGGTTCCGTTACACTCCCCACCTTCCATTTGAGGATGCCCCCACAGATGCTCGATAGGGTTTAGGTATGGTGACCTACTTGGCCAGTCCATCATCTTTTTACCTTCAGCTTCTTTAGCCAGGCAGTGGTCGGCTTGGAGGTGTGTTTGGGGTCGTTATCATGTTGGAATACTGCCCTGCGGCCCGGTCTCCGAAGGGAGGGATCATGCTCTTTCTCAGTATGTCACAGTACATGTTGGCATTCATGGGTTCCCTCAAAGAACTGTAGCTCCTCAGTGCTGGCAGCATGCATGCAGGCCCAGACTAAACATATATGCATGGCTATATATGTTTTATATAATATGTTGTGTGGATTCCCCCTATATGCATTTACCTAATGATGTCAGATGCTTCCTCCCCTCTCTCTGCATCACTGTTTAGGTTCAAAATGAGGGGTTCATCTCATATCAATGTTTTTGTGTTTGTTGTGACTTATCCATTTATCTGTAATTTAGGTATTATTTCAACTACTTTTGCTCAGTATAGATAAATACTTTTGGTGGTGGGAGTGTCATGGTCGGGGCCTGCGTGACTGCCTCCGGCACTGGGGAGCTACAGTTCATTGAGGGAACCATGAATGCAAACATGTACTGTGACATACCTTGGGAGACTAGGCCGCAGGGCAACATAACATAACGACCCTAAACACACCGCCAAGACGACACTGCCTTGCTAAAGAAGGTAAAGGTGATGGACTGGCCAAGCTTGTTGCCAGACCTAAACCATATTGAGCATCTGTGGGGCATCCTCAAACTGACGGTGGGGGAGTGCAAGGTCTCTAGCATCAACCAGCTCTGATGTATCATTAAGGAGTGGAAGAGGACTCCAGTGGCAACCTGGGAAGCTCGGGTGAACTCCCTGGCAATGAGGGTTAAGGCAGTTCTGGCAAATAATGGTGGCCACACATAATTGACATTTAGTGTCAATTTGGACATTTCAAATTAGGGGTGTACTCACTTTTGTTACCAATGGTTTAGACATTAATGGCTGTGTATTGAGTTATTGATGGGTCAGCAAACTTACTTTACATTGTAGCAGAGTGTCATTTCTTCAGTGTTGTCACATGAAAAGATATACTAAAATATTAACAACAATGTGACGGGTGTACTCACTTCTGTTAGATACTGTGGCCCTCATTCAATTGCAATTTGGCCAATTGAATAGGGCTTAAAATAAGCACATAACATATATTCTTGGAAAAATATTTTAGTTAGTAAACATCTATCCAAAAGCAAGGTTTTCACTAACTAAAATCTTTGGAAAACAATATATGTTCTGTGCTTATTTTGAGCCCTATTCAATTGGCCAAATCGCAATTGAATGAGGCCCTGTATGTTCACTATTAGGATGTGAGCCACTTACGGACACCTGTCTCATTTGTCTGTTTCTGTGTCATATAGATTGTTAATACCAACCTTCCCTCATGGTTGAAATCAGTAATGCAAACACACTGTGAGAATTCTATTGACACCCCTAACTGATGGTGCAGAGCACAGATGTGGAGTCTGAAGGTCCTTTCATTGATGTTACGGAAATGCTGTGGTATCAACATTGATGAGGCAGACACAAACAACATCTCGGATAAATCATATTTACTATTTACAGAAATTAACAAAGCAAGCTTGCCACAAAGCCACAGGTTGACTAATCAACACAGGTATGCAAAGGATCATTGTGGAGGGGGGTAGGATACAAAATCCAAGTAACAGAGGGAAATAGGGATATGAGAGCAGAATGCAGGCAGGGTAAAATACATTGATATAGATGATCATGGGATGTACATTGTATCAACCAACATTAGGCAATATAATAGATCTCATTATTGTTACTACATATATATAACAGTCAATAAGGAAAAACCACAATAATCTAGAATAAGGTGATATACATATGGGGAGAGCAAAATGTATGCTTGTGTGTTAAACGAACACTCTGATGCAACATCAGAAGCATAAGTGCTCAATCAGTGAATGCTATGAGCCCATAACGTCAGTTCTCACGCAACAATAAGCAGCACATAGATAACCTTGGTCAAAAAGATGGTGACCTGACCAGGACCATATCAGTCAGATGTTACTTATTGCAGAGAACTCACAACAAACCAGGCAATATCAAGGATAGCTTGTTCTCTGATTGAGCATCTATACTCACTGTTGTTGCATATGCATAACTGAAGATTAACGTAATCTCATTAACTGTTAAGTCCCAAGCCTGGATTTACTCTTCCCCATATGCACAGGGAGGGTCACATCAGCACTGAAGAAAAGATCTGGAAGGGTTGGTGCTGCAGGCTTCAAAACAGTCCAAGTAGAGGAGAGGATAGAATGTCTAAACCAATAGGTACATATGAATCTAGATAGACTATATGAGCATACACATGCTGTGGATATACCAGGAACATCAGCTGACAGATGTCACATCACATCTGCATTGTATAGTGAAATTGTCTCGTGACACATATCGGCTTTTCAGTCAAGGTCATCAGATATCAAACTGGATGCAACAAAGCAATGAAACGGACACATGCACTTACATGAGGACATTGACATGGCCATGGAATCTCATGATGTTTATCGTCATGCCTTGTTCTGACTGGGATCTGGAATACAAACACACAAATAATATATTAGTGGAAATCTTACATATGCCATATGAGCAGCCACCAACAGATGCAGGTATGTCGGCACACATGTTATGCATTGGGATCTCGGACAAGCTAACCATCTGTCAGATGATAATGATGGCCCAGACTAATTTGTCCTGATGTGGGAATATTAGGATTAGTCTAATTATCATTTTTTTTCTATTGTGCAAACATATTCCGTGGCGCTGTACAGGGGAGAAGAACACGAAAATATACAGTATGTAATATTGCCAACGCCAGAAAATGGAGGGCCCTGTTTTGAGCGTAAAGTCTGTTGATAACTGATTTCTTCCCAAAGGCCCCCACAAGATTCGAAAATCACCACTTCCAAGCTAAAGGTAATGGACATGGGGAAGAGTAGATAAGGAATTGCAAGGTTAATAAGTAAGTTAGACATACATAGGAAGGAGGTTGTGTCAAGTAGAAAGATATGCATTAGTCAGAGAGGAAAGGGATCAGATGTAAAGTGCGATGCACTATTATGTAATAAGGTATCTGCCCCATGTGGACAGATAATGTAATCTGCAGATGGGACAGTCAGAAGACATATAGTTTAACCACAGCTTGAGTAAGATTAGCTGATGAGCGAATAAAAGGAGAGAGGTGGGCATGAGAGTTGAAATGAAAATGTTGGAGACAAAAAGGGGAGAAGTAAAGAAGAGTCTGAGGAAAAGGCAGGGGATGTGAGGAAGAAGACAAGAGAAAACATAGTGTAAAGGGTTAATTGGGATAGTTAGCAGAAGTTGCTAATTGGTCATGTGTCGAAGACTTGTGTGACTCAATTAATTAAGGGTAAACAGGGGTGGGTGGGATGAGGAGAGAGACAGACAGACAGACAGAGAGACCAGTGCAGCCTGTAATAGAAATGGAAGATCCCAACTATCACATATTGATACATGTTCGGAAATCCACATGTGGTTCTCTACCTTGGATAGATCAAGTGGAGTATTCAACGTAGAGATCTCTTCCCCCAGGACACGTCTGCATGGTCCGATAAACATTTCGGACTGCTTCAGCAATACATAGGGGATGTCTTGGGGAAATGAAAGTTAGGCCTACATTAATGGAGTTATTAGTCATTTCCTCTCATGCATACATGCACATGTTTCCCGCAAATACTCACTTATAATGTAGACGACATTGATGTAGCTGATGTTCTGTTGCTGTACAGGTTGTTTCCCATGTCTGTGTGGGTAAACAATGTGTTGACACACGGCAACAGTTCTGTAATGGCAATATGATGAGATGAGTCACACAATCCATATAATATATTGCACAATGATTCCTAGTTAACACATCCTTGAGACTATACCTGTTATCTGACTGAGAATGCTTTTACCTGCATTCGCTGACAAAGAACTGGATAGATCCCCTCTTTGCATCCCATGAGGTACATTTATTATGGTTTACAATATGCTGGTATGTTCATATATCCAGATTGCTAGGAATTGCATTGACCTCCATGGGATGTGGAATAGCATGATCAGACAATGGGAACATTACTGTTCTGTGAAGATGTTTTCAAATATGATTGTGAGGCCTATATCCAACGACATTGTGGAATACATCAGACCATCCATTTAGCTTAGCTTCTGGAGGTTGGCAGATATCAATATATATGATGAGTATGGGAATGTGTGCATACTTACCATTAACGGATATCAGAGCAGGCTTTATTTGATCCAGTATTAAAAATGCGTCACGAGACATATGTTACTTCACAAATCTATCCTCTACTGTGTACTGTTGGATATTTTGTAAGACAATGGGGAAGGAGAAAAGAGATGTATTAGTAACCACAATCAAGGTACATTATAGTTGGTTGTTATTAGTTTCAGACTTACATGGGAAGTACTCCTGAATGCATGCAACAATGGAATAGCATTACAGTGGAACATGATGTATATGTTAGGGGATCCTTTATGGGTACTCACCCAGTAGCCACTCAGGTGGAGCTTGTCCAGACTCAAAATAAAGATGGGTGGATGACTGACGCAGGATATGGGCATCATGAGTACTTCCCGGGAAGCCTGCAACCACATTTTGTATGCGCATGTCTGGATCACAAACAACCTGGACATTGATGGAATGACAGTGTTTTCGCACGCAAGCTGGAAGGGGGACGGACTAGCCGTGCCCGGCACGAACCATCCAATAGCGGAATCACGCATCGCGCCACAGGTCGCACAGCCAATCACTTACGGGATAGACCATTTGATTGACAGTGGGAGTGAATAAATAGGAATGACACGCGCCCACGCCTCGACTGTGCTGCGATCTTGGACGAAGTAGCACGCGGTTCCCGGAGCTTGGTGGGTGAGAGGAGGTAAGTTGCTTTATTATCAAGTCGCGTTTTAAGTTCTTTTTACGGGAATCCGTTACTACATTTACGGATGACGATGTAAAGAAGTACAATTGCGTTTTTTTTCTTGTTTATAGGTTTGTGGAGTGTTTGCGAATATTTTTCCGGCACAAAGGAGTTTTGAGGGATGTAAGTTGCATTGTACATGCTTTTCATCCTATCAAGCTGTATTTTATTTGTATGTTGTGCCAATTTCTATATTTACTGAATACACTGGCGAGAAGTACAATTGTGTTTTTTTCTTGTTTATAGGTTTCTGGAGTGTTTGAGAATATTTTTCCGGCACAAAGGAGTTTTGAGAGAGGTAAGTTGCATTGTACATGCTTTTCATCCTATCAAGCTGTATTTTATTTGTATGTTTTGCCAATTTCTATATTTACTGAATACACTGTCGAGAAGTACAATTGTGTTTTTTTCTTGTTTATAGGTTTCTGGAGTGTTTGAGAATATTTTTCCGGCACAAAGGAGTTTGGAGGGAGGTAAGTTGCATTGTACATGCTTTTCATCCTATCAAGCTGTATTTTATTTGTATGTTTTGCCAATTTCTATATTTACTGAATATACTGGCGAGAAGTACAATTGTGTTTTTTTTTGGGTTGGCCTATAGGTTTGGAGAGTTTTTTGGTGTGGGGAGAGGAGTTTGGTGGAGGGAGGTAAGTTATTTTGTTTTTTATTTTTCGTATTATATCTGGATATCTCTCTCTCTCTCTCTCTCTCTCTCTCTCTCTCTCTCTCTCTCTCTCTCTCTCTCTCTCTCTCTCTCTCTATATATATATATATATATATATATATATCGATATATCGATATATAGATATATAGATATATATATATCTATATATATCTATATATATAGATATATATATATATATATATATATATATATTCCACAATAATCATTTAGTGTATGGTGAGCACAAAAGTGAGAAAAGCTCTCCACCGTACAAAGTACAGAAAACGAATAATACATTAATAAGCCCATTTGCATGTCTAAAAGGCGGGGACATGCAAATGAGAATACAATGTACCTCACTCTTTTAATCCAAAAATAGCAACTTTATACATTGCTCCCTTAAAGCATATGCCCGCTGTATTAAACAGCTTTTAAGCAAAGCATCGGGTTGGATTTTACACAAACCAAGAATCACTCATATACAGGCCTGTTTCAAGCTTTTGGCTATCATCAGTATGAGGTAGATTCTGGTTTGTGCAATAGATTTTGTAGGATTGGGTATTCCACAATAATCATTTAGTGTATGGTGAGCACAAAAGTGAGAAAAGCTCTCCACCGTACAAAGTACAGAAAACGAATAATACATTAATAAGCCCATTTTCATGTCTAAAAGGCGGGGACATGCAAATGAGAATACAATGTACCTCACTCTTTTAATCCAAAAATAGCAACTTTATACATTGCTCCCTTAAAGCATATGCCCGCTGTATTAAACAGCTTTTAAGCAAAGCATCGGGTTGGATTTTACACAAACCAAGAATCACTCATATACAGGCCTGTTTCAAGCTTTTGGCTATCATCAGTATGAGGTAGATTCTGGTTTGTGCAATAGATTTTGTAGGATTGGGTATTCCACAATAATCATTTAGTGTATGGTGAGCACAAAAGTGAGAAAAGCTCTCAACCGTACAAAGTACAGAAAACGAATAATACATTAATAAGCCCATTTGCATGTCTAAAAGGCGGGGACATGCAAATGAGAATACAATGTACCTCACTCTTTTAATCCAAAAATAGCAACTTTATACATTGCTCCCTTAAAGCATATGCCCGCTGTATTAAACAGCTTTTAAACAAAGCATCGGGTTGGATTTTACACAAACCAAGAATCACTCATATACAGGCCTGTTTCAAGCTTTTGGCTATCATCAGTATGAGGTAGATTCTGGTTTGTGCAATAGATTTTGTAGGATTGGGTATTCCACAATAATCATTTAGTGTATGGTGAGCACAAAAGTGAGAAAAGCTCTCCACCGTACAAAGTACAGAAAACGAATAATACATTAATAAGCCCATTTGCATGTCTAAAAGGCGGGGACATGCACATGAGAATACAATGTACCTCACTCTTTTAATCCAAAAATAGCAACTTTATACATTGCTCCCTTAAAGCATATGCCTGCTGTATTAAACAGCTTTTAAGCAAAGCATCGGGTTGGATTTTACACAAACCAAGAATCACTCATATACAGGCCTGTTTCAAGCTTTTGGCTATCATCAGTATGAGGTAGATTCTGGTTTGTGCAATAGATTTTGTAGGATTGGGTATTCCACAATAATCATTTAGTGTATGGTGAGCACAAAAGTGAGAAAAGCTCTCCACCGTACAAAGTACAGAAAACGAATAATACATTAATAAGCCTATTTGCATGTCTAAAAGGCGGGGACATGCAAATGAGAATACAATGTACCTCACTCTTTTAATCCAAAAATAGCAACTTTATACATTGCTCCCTTAAAGCATATGCCCGCTGTATTAAACAGCTTTTAAGCAAAGCATCGGGTTGGATTTTACACAAACCAAGAATCACTCATATACAGGCCTGTTTCAAGCTTTTGGCTATCATCAGTATGAGGTAGATTCTGGTTTGTGCAATAGATTTTCGACATGCAAATGGGCTTATTAATGTATTATTCGTTTTCTGTACTTTGTACGGTGGAGAGCTTTTCTCACTTTTGTGCTCACCATACACTAAATGATTATTGTGGAATACCCAATCCTACAAAATCTATTGCACAAACCAGAATCTACCTCATACTGATGATAGCCAAAAGCTTGAAACAGGCCTGTATATGAGTGATTCTTGGTTTGTGTAAAATCCAACCCAATGCTTTGCTTAAAAGCTGTTTAAAACAGCGGGCATATGCTTTAAGGGAGCAATGTATAAAGTTGCTATTTTTGGATTAAAAGAGTGAGGTACATTATATATATATATATATATATATATATATATAGAGAGAGAGAGATTGATTGAGTTTGATTTTGATTGAGTTTGATTGAGATTTCTACACATATTTGCAATACACATAGGTGTTCTAAACTACTTCTTCAATGGGGCTTGACAAGAACTTATTTTCAGCCTAGCCCAGCAGGACCATGTAGTTTCTACTACCTCTGGTACAGAAGATGGCTTCAGGATAGGTACCACTCCCAGGAATATGTGCAGAGTATAATGCAGATTGGATATTAGTGGCCTCAGACATAGCCGCATGCCTTGTATATATGCAAACTGTAACTGACCCTTCCACATTGTTTAGGAAAGTATTGATCTAGCGTGTTTCATCAGTGCCACTCAGGTCCAGAGTGAGAGGTGCTGTACACCCCTCCCACTGCTGTCACAGGCTCTGTCCACTTAAGGTTGATTACTGCAGTTAGTTACAACATTGATATCCAAGCAGAAATAGTGTTATAGGCGATCAGAATGGGGGACGAGGGTGGAGCAGGCAAACCCACTAAAACATTTCTTTATTTCTCTTTCTTTTCTTTTCAGGTGGTGATGGAGGGAGAGGAGCAGAGGGGAGAGGAGTGGCAGGGAGTCCCGGGGCGTGGAGGTGGGGAAGAGGAGGGGAGGAGTTAGGAGGAGGTAGTAGTTGAGGAGGGGGAGGTAGTAGAGGAGGAGGGAGGAGAGGAGGGAGGAGAGGAGGAGGAGGGAGGAGAGGAGGGAGGAGAGGAGGAGGAGGGAGGAGAGGATGAGGGAGGAGAGGAGGAGGAGGAAGGGAGAGGAGGAGGAAGGAGCGAGGAGGAGGGAGGAGAGGAGGAGAAGGAGGGAGGAGAGGAGGAGAAGGAGGGAGAAGAGGAGGGAAGGAGGAAGGAGGGAGGAGAGGAGAGGAAGGAGGGAGGAGAGGAGAGTAGGAGGGAGGAGGGAGGAGAGTAGAGGAAGGAGGGAGGAGAGTAGAGGAAGGAGGGAGGAGAGTAGAGGAAGGAGAGAGGAGAGGAGGGAGGAGGGAGAGGAGAGTAGGAGGAGGAATGAGGAGAAGAAGGGAGGAGAGGAGGGAGGAGGAGAGTGGAGAGGGTCCTCAACCCCAGTCTGGAGAGCAAGAGGCTGGCGGCAGGTCTAGGGCCCACAATTATAGCTGGGAGAAGAACATGGTCCTCCTGGAGGCCATCCGTGCCCGCCCCGTCATCACCTCGGGGGGTAGGGAAGTCAAGGCTGGGCCCAGGGCTAATGCTTGGCAGCAGGTGGTCAATCTAGTCAATGGTGTGGCGGGCCGTGGACGGAGTCTGCGGTCCATAAAGCACCGTTTCGACGACATCAGGGCTGTGGTGAGAAAAAGATGGCCCAGGAGGATGATGGGCGGAGGGTCAAGTACCTGGGACATGAGGTGATTGCAAGGGCCATGCTTGCACCCTCCGCCGCAGCTGGAGCTTCAGTTCCGGTGGAGCAGCAGGACCCAGCCTCCATGGCAGGTGAATATGACATACAGCAACATGCCACCACATGTGCATCACACACACTACACATGGACATGACACTGACATGTCAGCTCCATGAAATAACAAGGGATAGATGGATGCATCCTTAAATTCATGAATCTGACAAATCACTGTCATTCCTGGTCACCACAACAGTAATCAAGCAATAGAGCAGGTGTGTCCAAACTCGGTCCTGGTGGGCCACACACATGCCTGGATTTGATAACCCTGCTGCGCGCAGGTGAGTCAATCGCTTCTTCAGTCATCCTGATTGACTCACCTGTGCACAGAAAGGATATCTTCCAATCCAGGAAAGAGTTTAGACACCCCTATAATAGAGAGTCCATGTATTGGTGTGCCCGTTCAGCCTATGCAGTTACAGACAGCAGCGTAATACAGATAGCGTGGTGAGCCGAGAACCATCAAGAACAGAAACCTAAGAATAGATAACAGCTAGTATAAGATCGCTAATCAGAGTTGCAAAGAGGAGAATCATCCATATTCAAGGCTAGATGTCAGATAATTAGAAATGAACACATATCAATGCGCTAATCAATATACTAATGACATGTACCTTTCTTCTCTATCTCTCAGCATCCAGGAGGAGCTCTGGGTCCGGTGATTAGGCAGAGGAGGCGGGGCCATCGGCCCCGTACCAGGATCTTCCAGCACAGGGGGAGGAGGAAGGAAGATCGGAGGCCCCTGGGTCATAGGATGGGCTGGTCATTGACCTTGGTAGCTCAACTGCCACAAGCCCTGGGCCTATGCCCATCCTCCAAAGACTAGCTCTGGGGCCCTCCCACACCCTTGGGACAGCACCTCCTTCCCCACACAGTGTGCTGGCCTGGTCACCACCGGGCACATTGTCCCCCCTGGCTCCAGCTGTGGATCTCCCGACTACACCTCACCAGGCCCACCCAGCGGTGTCATCGCCGCAGAGCCAGGCTGTGCAGGTGGAGATGCTGGCCGTCATGAAGGAGCAGCTGGCAAGCTCCCAGAGGATAGAGGCCAGCATTCAGGAGTCTACGGCCAGCCAGCTCCGGATGGAGGCCAGCATCTCTGCCCTCCGGTCGCATATGACCCACAGCCTGGCCAGGCTGTCCAGGGAGGTGAGGAGGCACCACATGACGACCAAACACCTTCAGGTCAGGCTGCTCAGACAGGCGATGGTCCCCAGCCCAACATCAACGGGGATCTCCCAATCCCCCAGTCAAGAGCAGCCTGGCCCCTCCTCTCCTCCCATGTATCCGCCACCACCCAGACCACCGCTGCCATCACCACCAGAGGGGAGACGGAGGATGGGCACAGGTAATGTGGGTCCTGGGCCCAAGCGGAGGAGGACATAGGGCCTCATTCAATTGCAATGTGGCCAATTGCTAACGGCTCAATTTTAGCACAGAGCATATTTTCTACAGATGTTTGTAGTTAGTGAACTTCTATCCAAAAGCAAGGTCTTCACTAACTACAAACGTCTGTAACTAAATATATGCTCTGTGCTTATATAGAGCCCTTTTCAATTGGCCAAATCGCAATCGAATGACGCCCATAGGGTCTGCAGACATGTTTTAGCCTTCTCAACAGCACTCCTCAATGACCGTCAATTGGTGACAGGTTAAACAGAACACAAAGGGCCTCATTAAAATGTGATTTGGTCAATTGAATAGGGCTCTATATAAGCACATAGGATATTTTTTTTACAGAAGTTTTTAGTTAGTGAAGACCTGGCTTTTGCATAGAAGTTCCCTAACTAAAAACTTCCTTTCAAAAATATGCTGTGTGCTTATATAGAGCCCTATTCAATTTGTTACATAGCAATTTAATGAGGCTGTTAATTAGTAGTGTGACCAATAAATTGTCACTAAGGAGTGCTGTTGAAAAGAGATGCTGCAGGCCCTATGATGTTTTCATGCCTTATTTCTTAGGTTTTGTCTTTTTTTGCTTCTTTCTTTTTTTTTTTTTTGGTCCATGAAGGCATCTCCTGCATCTGCAAGCATTGTGGAGGAATTATGAGGTGTAAGGTTTTCCCAGTGCCTCTCAAGTAGGCATGCCTTCAATGGCAGCCCCCTTAACATGTAGATCCCACAATCTTACAGCTATCATATAGCCAGATATCTCCGACATGATTGTTGGTAGCTTAAATGTAGACTAATACCGCTATGGCGGTGGACTTGCAAAGTCTCACAATGGCATGTTAATGACAGCCAGCAATAATATATGCAGCAGTGAAGCATGTGATCCTGACCTCAATAGCAGTCTGAGAACAGATCTTTGGGTCTGATGTAAGTAACATTGAATCTGGCTGCTGACCTTTGTGTCCTCTCCATAATAATGGCTATTTGCCCATATTTCTGATTATCCACAGACCTAGCTAATAGTTAGTAATGCTTGCAGATGGGAATCAGGTGAGTTGGTATATTGGTACAGTATTTAGAACTGTACTGTACATACATTGTGATTCTAAATTGTTTTGGATCCTCCTCCGCATTTTTTGATTTGAACACTTATTTCAGATTTTTGTTTGGTCAACACTGTATGTGTGAAACTGGATTGGATTACACAGTCCAAAGGTTGAATCATCTGTTTCATTGAGCAGATCTAGTTACAAGTTGTAAGTGCTATGCACATAAATGGTTTCTTCAGTTCAATGGAGAGATTTCTGGTTCCGGTTGCAGCATGTGACCCTGGTAGGTGCTATGCATCATGCTTATTCTAGACTATTAGATTGACCCCTGTAGGTTTCCCCTTTTTTCCAGCCTCTTGCTCTTCAAGGACCCGCCCACACCGCACCCATGATATTAATGCAGTTTTGACCACTGCTGATTGTGGTCTGTCTATCAAATAAAGCTTTGTTATACTGTTATGTGAATGCACAATCTTGATCACTGCTGATTGTGGTCTGTCTATCAAATAAAGCTTCGTTATACTGTTATGTGAATGCACAATCTTGACCACTGCTGATTGTGGTCTGTGTAAAAAATAAAGCTTTGTTAGACCTTTCTGACTGCGTCCATATGTTATGAATATGTTTTGTTCTGTGAAATCCATTACATTAGTGTCACATTCCTATAAATGTAAACTGATGAGCCATAGTTAACATGCAATAGATCAATACATCTAAAACTGTTGAGGAGTCAGAATAGCTTTAGATATCACATGATCCCAAATATCATATCTACTACTAATATAGGATTAATACCCATGACAAGTCTGATTAGCGATACTGTGTAGTAGGAACATTCCCCCGAGGGCCTACAATGAATAGGACAGGTGACACTGGAGTGGTTTTCCAGTTCCTTCTCTAGTTGATTGGGATTAGTCTGACCTCTCTGATAAGAATTACCCCCCTACACTGGCCCTATGTAGTCTAGCTCACAGCTTCATTGAAGTACACAAACCCCTTCACCAACATCACTTAGCATATGTGTGAATACAGTTAGTTGCCTAATAATGAACATGCATTGGCTAAATATCCTTTGGTTATCATATGTTGTAATGGCCATGCACATGCCAATATGACAAATCATGCTGCAAAATGCATAATATGATTGAAGCCACACTACCCAATTCAATATCAAGAGTAAAACATGAGTCAGGTCATATGAACCCTTTGCCACGCACATGAGCTCTATTGGGATCCCTTAAATCTCTATCTAATTGCATATACATCTCGCTCATCACATCTACATTTGGTAACACTATTATTTTGCAAATTAAACCGCCACATGGCATATATCAAGTAGCAGGGAAACATTGTAATGTATGTTGTTCAGTTCTTCAGTTGTGTCTGACAATCTGTGACCCTATGAGCTGCAGCACATTCAGCTAGGTCTCTGCCTGTGCTGTTATCCACGGTTTGCATGCTAAATATACTGGTGTGGTTTGTCAGTTCCTTCTCAAGTGGATTGGACCTTGTCTGATCTCTCTGCTATGATGTGCCCACCTACAGTGGCCCTACATGTTATAGCTCACAGCTTCATTCAGGTACACAAGCCCCTTCACACCACTTAGCAATGCTGAAGGGGACCAGGGGAACATACACCACACATATCTACTCTGACCCACCAGGAAAGGCTGCAAGCTCTGGGATCGACAGCAAACTCACCGCCATCAGGCATAATCTCTGCTACGCCCATCCTGGTGGGAGCCATGTGCCAGGTGTCTAGTTATTCCCATTTGGTGAACTTCCAAAGTGCTCTGCTTGAATAAGGAGCTACGGGCTTGATCATTGAAGTCTGTGGGACTTGTACGGATTTTAAAATCAAAGTACAATTTGGCGATGTGCAAGCTTGAGAATGTTTTGCTATTAATCCTCATGCCCCCCCATTATGTTCCCCATCATTTACAGTGCTTTGCAGTGCTGGATTGAATAAATATTGGCTTCTACAATGCTTTGTTTGCGGCCCTCCATCTACGGGTTTTAACAAGGACGAGCCCGCGGGACTACGGGACGGAAAGTAATCCGTAAATAATATATCGGATTTGGGCTGATGTGCAAGCTTGAGAGGGTTTTGCTATTAATCCTCATGTCCACCATTATGATACCTAGCATTTACGGAGCTTTACAGTGCCATCTCAAATTTATATTTGCATGTACAGTTTTCTGACTTTACGGCCGGAAAACAAGATTTACGGGCGATGGGAAAAAGCTTCCGACCGTTCGCATGATATGCGGCCAGCCGTAAGGGGATATCCTTGCGGCGCCGTCTATTTGAATTGCCAGTTAAAGGTAGCTCTACACGGGGCCGTAAGACGGCCGCAAGGAATTGCAGCTTTGCGGCCGTTTTACGGCCGTTAATAGAATGAGGCCCTAAGCAAATAACCACATCACCACATCACCACAATTCAAAGGCATTAATTCTACAGATCTCAGCCTTCTATATAGTCCAGCTCAGTACATTATTACTGTTAAGTGTTAATAGTATAGTTCTATTAGAAGTCTGTGTTGGGAGGATCTGAAAGGGGTACAGTATTTTGGGTAGGACGTCTATTTTAACCATGGCTATTTACTGAAGAAGCAGTAAATTATAAGAATGCCATCTGTGTAGCGTGATAATTAGTTTGGTTTAGGAAAAAAGGGTAGTTTACATGTTATAGTTCCTCCAACCTGGCTGGGAAGTTCACCCCCAAATATTTAATAAAAACAGGGTGCCATTGGAAGTCAAAATGTATTTGTATCAGTTTAAGCATCACAGAAGCTATTGTTAGATTAACAGCTTCTGTATTGTCTGCATTGATTTTAAATTCCGGCAGATATGCAAAGATTGTCAGAAGCTAAAATAGGTTTAATAATGTAGTTAGTGGTTGGGTAACGATCATAATTACATTGTCGGCAAATAAACTAACTTTGTGTTCAGTCTCACGGCCACTTATTTGCCGGTGCTACCTGATTATAGCTGCCGGTGGTTCCATGTCTATTACAAAAAATTTAGGGCAAAAGGGTGAATCCTTGTCTGGTTCCCCTCTGAAAAAGGATGTTATCTATGTGTGGGCCTGGTAACTTGACTGAGAAAATAGAGATTAAATAGCATACAGAAACGGACCTCTTTTGCCCTTTGGTTGTAACGTCTCAAATAGATTGATCCATCCAGGGATTTGAATGCTTTCTCCATGTTTAAATATTAAATGCATATTAATGCATTAGATTTTCTATCGTAGTGTATAAAGTTCAGGATTTTTGGAATAATATCCAGTGCCTGCCTCTCGCTGTATTAGTGATGGTAGAAAGGTATTAAGTCTCTCAGGCATTATCTGAGTGAATATTTTGATGTTGAAATCAAAGAGATTGGCAAAAAATGTTTAACATTCAATATTTCCCTCCCTGGTTTGGGAATCACCATCATATTTACCTGTGTGAGTTCTGGTGCAATTTGATCACCAGCCAGGGTGGAGCAAAATAGTGTGCACAAGAGTGGGGTTTTTGTGTCAACAAACTGTTCATAATATAATATGGTAAATCCATTGGGCCATGGGGATTTAGTTTACTTCAGGTTAGAAATTGTGTGTTTAATTTCAGGTGTTATTGGAGAGTTTAAGGTATTAAGTTGGTTCTGTGTAAGGTGTGGAAGTTTTTAGTTGTGCAGAAACTTTTTGGATGGTCTGTAATTTTGAGTTATTTGTTGATGTGTAAAAGTACTTGTAGAATTGAGTGAACTCTTTTTTAAGAATTGAGGGGTCATACAAAATTATATATCCTTTAGTTCCTACTTTCTTATGTGGTTAAGAAAGACCTTCATTTTGTGTGCCAGAGACCTACTTGGTTTATTCACCTTATCATAAAAGAGGTTACTTAGCCATGTATTGGAATGATCTAGTTGCTCCTAGAGGGCTCTATAAATGTGTTAATTTTATTGAGCAACTTTTTACTATGGGGTCTTTATTTGTGCTCAGTTTCCCGGGAGAGGAAGTGATCTCAGTGTGTTGATGTGAGTTGTGATTTCTTTCCTCCTATAAGACACAATAAATAAGGTACCTTCTCCAATCCATCTTGAATTTCATGTTCTATACGAAAAAACCTCATGAGCCTATTTTACAACAGTCCAACTTTACTTATATTTCAGCAATTGTCTACAGACCTTACTGTGCCCACTACCTGCAACGTTCCTCTTGAATTTCCTCAATTCAAATACAAAACAAGCCATTTAAAGCCACAGCCACAACCATGGAAGCTGAAGTTGTCCTATTCTACGAAGATATTCAACACCTCCTAGAAAAGATGTTACTTCCATCATAGGAAATTGTAAAGCTAAAGTGGGGAACCAAAATACGCCCGGAATAACAGGCAAGTTTGGCCTTGGAGTACGAAATTAAGCAGGTCAGAGATTGGTAGAATTCTGTCAAATATTATTCTGGTCTTACCAAAAAAACTTCTTCCAGCAGCCTCAGAAACAGCAGAAATCAGATTGAGTATATCATTTGTAGTCAGATGGTAGACAGAATGCCTGAAGAACTTTGGACCGACGTTTGCAAAATTACCCAGGAAGCAGCCACGAACTATATGCTCAAAAGAAAGAATACTAAGAAGGTAAACGTACTATCTGATGAGGCTTTGAAAGTAGTCCGGGAAAGAAGGAAAGCAAAAAGGTAATGGAGATAGGAAAAGATTTGTCCAACTGAATGCAGAATTCCAGAAGATAGCAAGAAGAGACAATGAGAGATTCTATAATGACCGATGTAAAGAGATAGAAGACTATAACAGAATGGGAAAGTCAAGAAATCTATTAGAAAATTGGAGATCTCAAGGGAACCTTTCATGCCAAAGTGGGTGTGCTAAAAGATATAAGTGGTAGGGACTTAACAGAAGCAGATCAAATAAAGAAAAGGTGTCAGGGATACACTGAAGATCTATACAGGAAGAATCTTAACAGCATTAATTACCTCAATAGTTGGTCTACTGAGCTGGGGCCCGACATCTTGGACAGTGAAGTGAGATGGGCCCTAGGAAGTCTTGTCGATAACAAGCCTGTAGGAGTTGATTGAATCCCAGCTGAACTATGCAAAATATTTCCTGACTATGCTCTGAAATTGTTGCTTCCCTTATGCCAACACATTTTGAAAACTCAACAGTGGCTGATAAACTGGAAAATTTATCTACATCCCAATTCCCCAAAAAGGCAGTGCCAACAAGTTCTCCAATTACTGAACATGTGCACTAATTTCACATGCCAGAAAGGTAATTAAAGGTTTAAAATCCAAAAAATAAAAGGACCTGGAACTACAAGAACTGCAAGCCTACTTCCACAGAGGAAGAGGCACAAGAGATCAAATCGCTAATGACCACTGGATAATAGTGAAAGCAAAAGAATTCCAGAAAAAAACATTTACTTCTGATTTATTGACTGTTCTAAAAATGTTGACTATGTTGATCACAACAAAATGTGGCAAGTGATGGGGATATCAGATCATCTATATGTGGACCAAGAAACCACTGTCAGGACCGCACATGGAACAACAAAATAGTTCAAGATTGTGAAAGGAGTGCAACTAGGTTGTATATTGTCACCTTATCTATTCAACTTTTATACAGATTACATCACATGTAAGGCCGGGTTGGATCAATCCAAAGCATGAAGAAATATTTCTGGGAGAAATTTCGACAAGCTCATATATGTGGATGATACTACTCTGATGCCTTAAAGTGAGGAGGAACTAAAGGGCCTATTTTTGAGGATGAAAGAAGAATTTGTAAAAGCTGGCCTGCTGCTCATCATTAAACAAATTAAGATAATGGCAAACAGCAATGTCAGTTTCTGGCAAATAGATGTGGAAGAAGTGGAGACAGTGGCAGACTCTTTTTTCCTGGGATCCAAAAACTCTTCAGATGGTGAGTGCAGCCATGAAATTAAAAGAATTTGCTTCTGGGAGGAAAGCTATGGCAAGTTTGAACAAGCTAGCAAAAGTAAAGATATTAAATTATCAACAAGGTCTGCATAGTAGTGTTTTGGAGAAAACCAAAATAGTTCTCGGAGATATCTGTCCCTGGCCAAATTACCAATATATAGATAGTGTGCACACCTTAGAGAAATAATACACCAACACAGAGTTCTGGTATAAAGCTTTCTCTCGCCCTTCTTTTTATTAAAATCAGCTGTCATATTTATAACATTTTTAACAATCAGATAAATTTTGCATCTTGGTGAACACCAGTCTAAGTAAGGCCTCTGATTGGCCCCGGAAGGTGGCGGGGCTCACATCCTTATTTGGTCACGGATATGAATGCCATCTTACTGCTCTCAGGATATGATTCCGTAGCCATCTTGCATGTGGAAGTGATGAATCCTCCATCTTAGAGTTCCTAATGTTTCAGCAATATTAATAAAACTTTGGTTACGTGATAATACTGCAAAGATAAAATATATAAGTAGGACACAAACATAAATGCATTTTATACAGATTTCAGTCCATAACAGTCCCCTCTAAAATATATTTATTTCAAGTATCTACGTTCTTGACTATGGTCCCTCCGGAAAACTACTCTTTGTGGTTTCTATTTCCGGATGTTGTGAGCATTGCGTGTAAGTAAGACATAGGTACATATCTTCGTTCGATCGGGCTTGCCATGACCTGACGTCACACCTACCCTATGTCCTAAGCAGCATGGGAAAACCTAATAAGCCTCTATTAACTAATAGTGTATCTGGTCTAGAGCAAGGACCATAATGCTTAGGTATAATACCTTTACAAAACACTCTCCGTAGAGCCAGTTACTGTCTGTATTAGACTGTGAGACGTCTTGCATATATCATTCTGTCCATAAAGATCTGTGTCTAGGTTCTGGGGGCACCACCAGGGGGAAGCTTTTTCCATTGCATTCTACAAATAAGTACGCATGCAGGGAATAATACAGCATAGGAGGAAGGCAAGTAGAATTATGACAACAAGGATAGCCATCCCAGCTTGTAACAAAACCCTTTGCCAACCATTCATCCAACTAAACCATGAATCCTAGTTATCTATAGTACCAGAATTTTCTTTTAGTTCTTGCCCAAGTTCAGTTAGTTTCTTTATGGCCAAGGTGATCTTACCATTTGGTCCTGTATTATCAGGAATATATGTGCAACATGCACTAGTGTCAGGAAGCATTTTACATACTCCTTCTTTCTCTGCAAGAATCATATCTAATGCCATACAATTCTGGAAGGTCATGTGTAATGTAGCTTCTAACTGTTCTGTAATACCTTTTAAGGCATCCTTGGAATAATTAACAAACCGTTTCTTATTATAGTAAATATAATTAATCCAAGCAATATTCTTATTTACTCCCATCATTGGTATGATTGACTCAAAACCTGCTGCTGATTGCGAGCTTTAAATTCATTCGGCAACCCCCTTGGGACTCCTATGGTATCAATATATACATGTGGGTCAAAACTTTCTCTAGGTTCAGATGATAATGATGTATGTCTCTTCTTTCTAGATTGTGTTTGAAGAATGCTAGATGGATCACCATAATAAGTTGGGACAATATGGAGTGGCATAATAACCTTAGCTAAGGTATACTCTCCCCACCATACTCCTGACATTCTGACTCTCAGCTTCATGTCCCCACATATCCAATATATATCTCCCAAGGATTGTGTGTGATTAATCAATAATGTGGATGATCCATCTCTGTATGTCTGACAAAAACCACTTGGGAACCTCTGTAAGTTAGTTCCATAAGAAACATTCCTACGATAACATGAATAATTTCCTGGATATATAGTTATACCCTCACCTGGATGCGGGTTATTAGTTATCATGGGACATGTCTTTTTCCATTTTTTACATCTACTTACATCACTGAGTGTGTTTTTAAACAGTTTCAGGAAACATTTTTCTTCTAATAAATGTATAGTGAGTGGAACAGTACCCAAATGGGGCTTAGCATGACCACAAACATAACAATTAGTTTTGTTATTTTCTTGGACATTATATTTCATCCATTCTAACCATACATTGAGATCTAAATACCCTGTTTCAGTAGCTAAAGTATCTTCATATGTTGGATCACCATTAGCAGTCATTGTTCCAATGATCTTGGGATCTGGTTGTACTATCTGTAATACAAGTGGTAAGTTAGGATAATTGTATAAGTCTGCTAACTTAAATTTACCTGAGAACTTTGTAGTCTCCCCCATACTCCATGCTCCCATCAAATATGTGTGTCAGCATCTATGGGACTAGGATTTTGTATAGTCAGAGTTAGCTGCATGCTAGAACTAGTCTTGCCACTATTTAAACATCTACCAGTCTTTAGTAGAGTCATACGATCTAGTAGAGATCTACCTAGGTCATCTTTCTTGGCTACAGCGTTCTGAGGTCTATACTCCAAGGGTGTTCCAGTAGTCCATCCTACCATATCCCATGTAGGACAATATTTCCCATAAATCTTTCCATCAACGCATATGTATATAGCCTTATTAGGGGAAGATTTATACAAGTCACACTGTTCATGGACAGTAGGACATCTAACATCACAGAAGTCAAAGGTGTATGTAGCAACATGTGTAGAAAGTGAATTATACCAAAATGTGACTCCATCTTCACATTTTGTAATAGTTACATGTTGTGCACTGTTCAAGAATACTGTAAGAAACAAGATAAAACACTGAGTTATACTCATTGTGTTGGTTCCTGTTCATCAGGTTGAGCAACCTTTTTGCAATGTGACGCGTGGACCCAAGTAGGTTTCCCTTCCAACTTAACCAAAGTGGTTGTGATCAGTAGGACTTGGAAAGGACCTTCATATCTGGGTTCCAGTGGTGTTTTCCTCACAAACCTCTTGACCAGAACCCAATCTCCATAAAGTAGTTGGTGTGTGCCAGTATCTACCTCCGGATCTGGAATAGAAGAGAACACTTGTGCATGGATTTTAGTCAGTGCTGTGGACAAGGCGATCACATAGTCAACAAGTACATCAGATTTCAACTGCAATTGCTGAGGGAAATAACATCCTAATCTAGGAGCAGACCCAAATAAGATCTTATGAGGAGATGAAGCATGTTTTCCCCTAGGGGTATACCTGACACTGAACAAAGCTATAGGAAGACTCTCAGGCCACGGCATACCATTTTTTTGTGACATTTTTAGCATTCTAGACTTCAAAGTCCCATTCATACGTTCCACCCTCCCACTACTCTGGGGATGGTAGGGTGTATGAAAAGATAGTGTCACTCCTAGAGCTGTCCATATTTCTTTAGCTAAGATTGCAGTGAAAGCTGGTCCCTGGTCACTTTCAATTACTTCAGGGACTGCAGATCTGCAGATGACCTCTGTTAGTAACCTCTTCACTGTGGTCTTTGCAGTCATATTTGTGACTGGGTACGCTTCTGGCCATCCTGAGAACATATCTACAATGACCAATGCATATTCAAACCGGGCACTTTTTGTCATTTGAATGTGGTCAATTTGTATCCTCTGGAATGGATACAGAGATTTTGCTAAATGCTTCTGTGGGGGTTTCTCAGTTCGGCCTGTATTATATTTAGCACAGATGCTACAGGACTTGCAATAGTTGCTCGTAAGAGTGGTGATGCCTGGAGCCACATAGTACTTGTCTATTAAATAATTCATAAGAGTCTTTGACAAATGTGCTGGTCCATGGGCCCATTGTACTGTTGCTGGATATAGGCTTTTTGGTAAACACAATCTCAAATTATTAACATATAGTCCATCTTTAAGGGTTGCTCCCTTTGTCTTCCATTTGTTTATTTCTTCTGGATTTGCAGTTTTCTGTAGTTCCTTGAGTAACTTCAAATCTGTAGGTAGAGTTTGTATCGTATAGATTTTTACATTTTCATTCATCTCTTTCTTGTCCATTTCCTGTGATATCATTGCTGCCTTTTTAGCCATTTGATCTGCTAGATGATTTCCTTGTGCGTCATTTAAATTTAGCTTCCCATGTGCCTTCACCTTCAGTATGGCCACTTCTTCTGGGAGTGCTAACGCATCCATCAGTTCACATATGGCTTTATCATGCTTCACTGGAGTACCTGCAGCTGTCATAAATCCTCTGGCTTTCCAAATTATTCCAAAGTCTTGAGTCACTCCTAGAGCATATCTTGAGTCTGTATAGATGTTAGCTTGCCGTTCTGCTGCAATCTCACAGGCTTTAGTCAATGCAATCAACTCTGCTTCTTGTGCTGACATGGTGGGAGGTAATGAGAAGGCTCGCATCACATATTTTTCCGTAGTCACAGCATATCCTGTGTGATATTTTCCATTCTCATCAGCATACCTTGATCCATCCACATACAGAGTGATGTCTGGGTCTGTCAGGGCAAGATCTTTTACATTCGCAAGGTGTGAGGTCTCCATTTCCATTTGCTGAAGACAGTCATGAGGTGGGTTTACTGATCCTGGAACATCAAATGGGTCTTCAGCCTGTACTTTGGGAAAGCTATTCACATGCCAGTTGAGGGTTTGTTTTGTTATCCCTTCTGCTTCTAGTTCATCTTCATCTGCGGACTCCCACCATTTTAGTGCAGTCCCCAATGAGCTCCATGTACTCTGTGCAGACTTTGTTAGTACTATGTGTGGGACAGCTGTATCCCAATGTTTATAGAGCAATTCTGCTTCAAAGGGAAGCTCTACCGTGAGTGTGCTATCCCCTATTGCATCATTATATTGCTTAAATTTCATAAGCTTCGCTTCATATTAAAGATCCCGTCCTGGTGTTTGTTTGTTCCACAGCGTACAATGTAGAGAGTCTTGTGCTTCATCTGTTTCTGTCTTCTTGACTAGTCGTCCCAGTAAATGACTTTTTACATCCGAGCTTATGTTTGACTTCTGATCCAAGTTCAAACTATACCAGAAATGTCCTTCTTCCTCATCTCCCCCCTCAGGAAATTGCAAGAGAGTGGCTGGATTAAGCACATAACACCTCTGTAAGGTGACATTATCTGGCAGGAGCAGTGAACATTGGAGACAGATGTGTCTGGCTGCTGTCAGGTGTTTTGGTTGCGTTTGATTTATGATAGCAGCTATGTCATGTGGAGCAAGAACTGTCAAGGGATACCCAAGGACTATGTCACTTGTCTTATCCAGTAAGGCATGAGCTGCATATACTGCCCTAAGGCAAGAAGGGCCTCCTCTTGCTACAGCATCCAGATGACATGAGAAGTAGCCAATGGGGCGTTGTCTGTTTCCATGGGACTGTGTCAAGACTCCCATTGCATGTCCTTCCTTTTCTGATATAAACAGTTTGAACTGTAGGTTATAGTTGGGTAGCCCTAATGCAGGGGCTGAGGAGATAGTCTGTTTCAGAGTGTAGAAATTATTTAGTGCTATCTGTGTCATCTGAAAGGGTTCACTCTTCAGAACATCATACAAGGACTGCATCAGGAGAGAGGCTTCTGGGATCCATGCTCTGCAATAGGATATGAGACCTAGGAAAGCGTGGAGAGGTCTGTGTCCTTCTGGTACAAACATTTCTTCTATTGCCCTAACACGGCTGCGTGTGAGATGACGCACTCCTTTGGAAAGGCAATGTCCCAGGAATATGACAGTCTCCTGACACCACTGTAACTTTTCTCTGGATGCTTTGCATCCTTGTTCTGCCAGATGTCTCAATAAACTCTCTGATGTCCGTGTAGCTGTAGGAAGGTCTTCAGCACAGAGTAAGAGGTCATCAACATATTGCAGAAGTACAACATCAGGGTTTTCCTGTTGCCAAGAATCAAGGATTAGACCCATGGCCTTAGCAAACTGACTAGGAGAATTCTGTGCTCCTTGGGGCATGACAGTCCATGTAAATTGATTATGATCATGTGTAAATGCGAAGAGCTACTGA
This sequence comes from Discoglossus pictus, assembly GCA_027410445.1. Lineage (NCBI taxonomy): Eukaryota > Metazoa > Chordata > Amphibia > Anura > Alytidae > Discoglossus > Discoglossus pictus. The sequence continues at coordinate 249,796,551 of CM050166.1, forward strand.
CATGAGGGATCTAGAGGAATGCTAAAGAAGGCATTTGCCAGATCCACTACAGTAAAGTATGCTGCTGTTGGAGGTATTTCAAAGAGGAGAGTGTGTGGTTTAGGTACTATAGGAGTGTCTAATATGGTTGCTTCATTGACTGCTCGCAAATCTTGTACCATACGGTATTTTACTGGCTCTCCTTTCTTGGATTTCTTTTTCACTGGAAAGAGGGGCGTGTTACATGGTGAAGTACACTGCACTAACACTCCCTGTTTCAACAGGCTCTCTATCTGCCGTGTAATTGCATCAATCTGTGCTGGCTTCAGAGGGTATTGGGATCTTCGTGGTAATTCAGCTCCAGGCTTCAATTTTACTATGACTGGAGGCACCTTTAAATGCCCAATATCTTCAGGACCACGTGACCAGAGGGTTGCCGGAATCTTATCCAAGATGTCGGCCGGGCCTTGTCTATTGTTACTTTTCGCATCTAAATGAAGTAATATTGGTAATGAGCAGAGTGCTGACGTGTCAGTAATTGTTAAAGGCGAGGACACTTGTATAGTCCCATCCGGGGTAAACAAGATGGATGCTTGCAAGCAAGCGGGAAAGCACGTCTGCACCTAACAAGTTCATTGGGTATGTGGAGGACACTACAAATCTAGCAAGCAGGTCTGGGAATGGGCCTATTTGCAGTGGCTGAGTCAAATTGTTGGAAGAGGGGATACCGTCTACTCCTACACAAGCAACATCAATGTCAGACAGGTAAGATGAGTCGGGCAGATATTGTTGTCTTAGGACACTTCTGGCTGCACCTGTGTCTACTAGGAAGGTGGTAGGGATCCCTTCTATTGGTAATGGTACAATAGCTTGAGGCCCTAATTCGCTATCCCCTGAAGATACTGCCAAAACAGGAGATAGTGACACAGGTTCACCACTGTCCTATGCTGTGCTTTGGCCCCCCTGCTCCTCATTAGTGCCATCCCCATGCTGCTTTGTCCTCGATTTTCTAGGCATTATACAATTCTTGCTGATGTGTCCAAACTTGTTACAATTGAAACACTGCAGTGTTTCCTTCTTCTCCCCTTTATATGCCGGCTCCTCAGAGGTTACCATGAGAGCGGCAGTCTTTTTGGACGTTGATGATGTAGGGCGTGCATTTTCTACAGACTCCAGCCCTTTTGCAACAAGTAGTAGCGTATCTAATGGTAACACTCTATATTCTGGTCTGGAAGCCAATAGACCTTTCTTTATAGATTCCTTTAGCCCTATCACAAAAGCTGTGCTTAGCAATTTAGTCTGTTTCTGTCCCATTCTCCTGTCCTAAATATAGCACAAGCTAGTTTTAGAAGGCAGACAAGATGAGGGAGAGAAGTGAGAGAAAGAGGAACAAGCAGACCTTTTTGTCTGAAATGCTCGACTGCCATGAAGTGAGAACCACTTCACACGTCTTCCCTAAACTCAGACAATAGTTACCGCCCTCCGAGGACCACTACGTTGTAGTGTGTAACCACGCACTACTGACAAAGGGATAGCAGAGAGTGCAGTGTATAATGACAAGTGATTTAGATAGACACAAGATTACGGAAGAGAATAACATCACATTTCATTATTAAACATTCATCTTAGCCGGCAATATCACAACATAACAGCATATGAGACAGAAATTGTCTCAGAGTAACTTTCTAAAAAAACATCCTAAAAAATAATATTGCGTTTACTTTTTCTTTTGTATACTTCTTTGTGTATAATAAAGCTTAAGGAAACATTGAATGTCTCCTATATCTTCCTTTTAATAAGGATTAATATTGCCAAGAAGTAGTGGGTACAGGGCACTGACTCCAGCAGTGGTGGTATAGTAGATGATGTTTGCCTTTAAGATGGGTGTAAAATTATAGTTGTTTGTTACACAACCAATTCTCAATCTGCGTCCATATATATATCTTGAACTATTTACTTTTTAAATCAATCTCCTCCCGGTACACACCTACTTTTACACAAACATTACTTCACGTACTGTAAGCAAAATCTAACAACATCATGAAAACATGAACAGAAACATGACAGTTATTTCACTTACTGTACAAACTCATACGACCTTAAGCATTGGCATAGAAAGAATTCTCTTAACTAAGTTACGTCCTTAAAAGAATTCAACCGGGATGGGAGGGGGAGTAAATTCTTTTCGCAGCTTGTGCTTCTGACCTTGAGTCACACACAGCTGCAGAGAAATTCACAAGTACAGGGAGAGAAATTCGAAGCTACATTTCTCATTAAAAATATGCATCACAACCAGCAATAACAAACCACAGTATTATTTAAACAATTTCTGCAGAAAATTTCTGACTCTTTAGATATTTTAATCCCGGATCTCACACCGTCGTGTGCTAAAATTGACGCCTTCAGGGCTATTGCGATATCCGGGCACAATTAATCCGTCCCTGAAGTCTGCATCCCACATACATGCCTTTACACCTTAGTGTGTGATAGATATCTCCAGGGGTCACCACGCTACCAAGGCACGAACATCATGACCCCCAAGAGATACTCGGCTATCCAACATGCATAGAACCTCCTTAAAAAAGGTATGTATATGCACGTCTGTACGTACGGCTACTTCAGGGCTATAGTGTTATCCGGACACTACCCAATCTGTCCCTGGAGCCTGCCGCACGCACACATGTATGTCCTGGACCACAATATCTACGAAATCACAATCACTCGACCCACACTTTCAACAGTCATAGACAGGTGACAGATATCACTGGTACAGGGTTCGTAATAGACTTGAGGCAAGTTATTTTTACCTGTACTTTTGACACCTCCCCAACAGCGGGCCTGGATGACGGGCTGAGTCCCAGGAACAGGTTTTACGCGGTCAAGGTGCTAACTGTGTCCTTACCGTGTACCGGAGGTGATCAGGCTCCGCCCGCTCCTGTAGGCTCCGTTCGGATCCCCTGCGTCCCGCTGCAGGTTCAGTTAAACCTCAAGCCCCACAGTTGGGCGTCAATTGTTTTGGAGAAAACCAAAATAGTTCTCGGAGATATCTGTCCCTGGCCAAATTACCAATATATAGATAGTGTGCACACCTTAAATAATACACCAACACAGAGTTCTGGTATAAAGCTTTCTCTCGCCCTTCTTTTTATTAAAATCAGCTGTCATATTTATAACATTTTTAACAATCAGGTAAATGTTGCATCTTGGTGAACACCAGTCTAAGTAAGGCCTCTGATTGCGGCGGGGCACATATCCTTATTAGGTTTCGGATCTGATGTCATTATGGCCAGTTTAAGTGAAACCTCTGATTGGCCCCGGAAGGTGGTGGGCTCACATCCTTATTTGGTCACGGATATGAATGCCATTTTACTGCTCTCAGGATATGATTCAGTAGCCATCTTGCATGTGGAAGTGATGAATCCTCCATCTTAGATTTCCTAATGTTTCAGCAATATTAATAAAACTTTAGTTACGTGATAATACTGCAAAGATAAGATATATAAGTAGGACACAAACATAAATGCATTTTATACGTATTTCAGTCCATAACAGTAGTAACATATGGATGTTAGTAACATATGTATGTGAGAACCGTACCATAATTGATGCCTCTGCATTGTGGTATTGAAGAGAGCTGCTTAGAGTCCCTTGGACTGCAAGAAGCCAATAAATCAGTACTTCAGGAAAGCTTAGAGGGTGACAGATGTGCATGGGGGGCTGCAGCCCACTGGGTCAAAGAAAGTCAGGCGCGACTGAACGACTATACAACAGCAACAACAACAAGTTACAATTAGGCTGCAGGATTTATCTATATAATGAGACCTGAAAAAGTCAAGGGCAGTCGTATTGAGGTGTCAGGTGTGTCTGGACCTGAGGAGTGCTGTAACACCAGAAGGGACTTTTAATAAGTGTTTTTTTATGAAAGAGAGTATATGTGACTGAACAAAATCTTAGAAGGCCCCACTCTAGAGTAATTGAGGACTGCAAGCAGGATGGCGGACACAAGCTGTTCCTGCAAGAAAGAAAGAGATCATCGCTACTGGAGTCTGACAAAGCCAAAGCAGCAGATGATACAAATATACCTGTGAAAGATTTGCAGTATAAAGCAACATAGAAATGACTGTATGTTTGTGCTAATCACTTTATGGTTATGGTCCCTGGGCTGAGGCATTTGAAGAAAAGGGTGAGTCTGCACTCCACCAGCTTGTATGTGGACCTTACAGGAACAGCTACTGGCCAAAGTTTGTAGGCAACATGCACAGCTAATAGATCTGCAAAGGACACCAGAGACTGTGCTGTTGCTTCAGGGTTTTTGCTACCTGTAGCAGAAAATGTGTACAGTTTTAGATAGGGTGTTCTAACAGTAAAGGTAGTTTGTTTATATAGATGTTACTTTCCATTTTTGTAACACTGACTTTATTAAAACCACTTGGATGTTTTGTGTCTATTTAAGCTTCATAAGAAGTATCTTTCGACAGGAGAAGTGGGATCTGAAGAGCCACCTTGCCAAATAGTTGTGGGTTAGGCACTCAGGGTTTAAGATATTAGAACATTTCAAGCACTTGCATTGCATTTGTCAGAGGTTTACATGTGTGATGTGAGGTAAACTTCACTTGGGTTTTTTCAGCCCGAAATACCAGGCAATTCTATCCTGAACAGGAGAAACGGCAAACCCCAGATGTACATTTCAGCCTTCGTTGGGCCTCATCAGTAGGGTGTAGATGATAACTGCCTAAGGCCCAGTGAGAAAGGACTCCATATCTGGAGGCCCCTATCACCCTTAGAGAAACTATGTCCTAAGGGTAATTTGCATATACAACAACAGAAATAGATGTGCTCAATCAGAGTACAAACTAAACTTAATAGGTTGGTTCTATGGGCATGATAATCCACTCTGAGAGCAATCTCTTTTAGCTCACTTGCGCCATTCACAGGGAGAAATATCATGTGGTCTATCAGTCAGGTCTCATTCAAGTGAGCGATACAGCATTAAATACCAGGCAATTCTACCCTGAAAAGGAGAAAATGCAAAACCTAGATGTATGCTTTGGCCATAATTGGACCTTGTCAGTAGGGTGTAGCTGATTCAGTAATATCAAAATTCAAACAGTAAAACAATTAGAATTGCACTCACAAAATCATAGTTGTTAAAATTATTATGCCTATATACAACAATATGACTACTTATATAATTAGAAATGGCAGCTACCAAGATCAATTCTTCACTGATTGAGCTCCGGGCTGTGGTGGCTCTCTTCTCATAGTAAATAAGAAGCTTATACATGGGCCTGTTTATAGTGTTCGTTAAAAATTATAAAAACCAATGAGCAAAAAGAATGTACATCTTAATCTTATACCACTGATTGCCATCCCACAATTACATGACAACTTCACTAACCTAATTGATGCCATAGCTTAAACCACGCCCTATCAATCTTATTAATCAATTTTGATCTCGTTGGATCATAAAATCACCTGACTATATAAAGAGGTAACTCTCTCACTGCTGAAGAAATGTACTGACATACTGCCAGTTTCCTATATGCCATAAGGCAAGGCCTGTTTTAAACACCAATTAAGACATCTGTAGCTTCTACCATGAAATCTCTTAAAACCCTTCAGAAAGTATATAGAGAAAGCAGGGGTGGATGAAGGTTAATAAATTTATAACAAGTCTTAGCAAAAAAAATTGCTGTTCCCCAGTGCAAATTAACAGAGGAGAGACAGACAGATACTGTGTATTCCAGCAACTAATATACAGTACATTGCAGAAGGAAATAACTCTTTCCATCAGATACCATTCCCAGATGACCCCTGTTTAAAAACCTAGAGCATTACCTCAAGCCTCCCAATCTGGCCTATCAGAAGTTTACTATGCAATGCCAGGTCCATAAAACAACATGCCATTAGTTAAGACCTAAAGAGTCATCACATTTAGCACCCTTCTTCACTGTTCATGACAGGACAGGATGGGAGGTAGAGTGACAATATTCTTCAAGACATCCTTGAACTTAAAAACAATGTCTGCAAGTGTAACTCAGTCATTTCAGTGCATTGCAATGGGGGAAGTCATTTGATACTACAGGTTTTGGGCTCAGAGTCTTTTACCACCCTTCTGAAAAATAATTTTGTGCAAGAAAATGACAGATCTTGTTGCATCATTTATTCTGGAACAACCCAGGTAGACTTCACAATTTGGACAGGTCCTCATCTAATAATAGTAATCAAGTACTAGCTTGCTCAGAGACTAAAGATGGTATTTCCCATTCCCCTTGTGTGGCTTCCTACCTAAGCCTAAGCCTCTGTGTCTAACATTACATAGTCTTTGGAGTACTCAAACAAGTGTCTGATCCCTATACTGACAACAGCATGTGACGTTACACTATCGCGACAAGCAAACTATTCTCGGCCTGTCACATGTTTCACTTACTGCTACAATGAAGGCCGGTAGAGGGAGCAAAGGTAAAAAACTATCAAATTCACACAGATAAAAAAATTTGCCTTTTGAATATACAATCTGCAATGGTGTACTTCCTTCCATTTGCCTGTCACTATTCCATAGAATAGTCCTTAGCTACCAAAGTTCAGAATGAATTGTCTGCTAGACAAACACTGCATCTCGATTAAAGGCAAAAGTATAGAAGAATTTGTGTATGATAAATGTAAAAATGCATTATTGATAGAGTCATTATTTTTTTTAAATAAACTTGATCCACGATTATGTATGAACATGGTCCCCATTGAGATACTTACATTATGAACTAAATTTAATACATTAAATAACTGACGTGTCATCTTGAATCACTATTATATAATATATATACAATTGCATTGTGCTGATCCATAACAAGGTATTTCACAAAGAAATTGCACTAAGCTGACATTACATAGTTACATAGTTACATAGTATTTAAGGTTGAAAAAAGACTTTCAGTCCATCAAGTTCAACCTTTTAAGATCTCCTCTGATCTGCAATATGAGGATTAACAATTAATTAGTTGTATATATATATATTTTTTTAAATCAATTCCCTCCTGATCCCAGACACTGGCGAGTGGACTTCTCCCTGGATCAATACTGCTTCTCTAATTATCCATGATAACCCTGAATTCCCTTTTTAATTAGAAATAAATCCAGTCCCCTTAAAGTTATCCATCAAATCCGCTGTCACCACCTCCTCTGACAGAGAATTCCACAGAATTCTTTCTTTCTTTAAGGTGGAATCTTTTTACTTCTAACCTCAAGGGATGTCCTCTTGTCAGTTGAAAACCTCTTGACACAAAAAGCTCCCTTGACAAATCTTTATACTGAACCTGGATGTATTTATATAAGGTAATCATATCTCCTCTTAGACGCCTTTTTTCTCAGTCACATAAATTATAAGTTTAGATGTACTGGATAGACACAATTTTATTTAAAATAAAAAAATAAATAATAGAAAATGAATAAAAAAATGGAGAAAAAAGGATCCTTAAAATTGAGTTCATAAGGTATTGCACCAAATGCAGAGTGTTTTGTGAGAGAGCCCAGTAAACCCACAATCACACAGGTAACAGGAAAAGAATGATAACAAAGAAGTACAATGTATTGTGACCTGGCAGGCCTTGGGCTACTGATTTCTCCAGTGAATCACATAAACCACAGAGTCCAAATATGTTTTTATCTTTTCTTTTCATAAAATGTTTCCAAACAAATAATAGCTTATTTTCAGCAGGAAATAAACATCTACATAAACGAGCTTGCTATTTTTCAGGAACCCCCTGACTAGCCCTGAAACTGCTTCTCGGCCTTCAGATAAAAGGTTCTGGCCCGCCCTCTCTCCAGATACCCCAACCTCCAGGGACCCTTGACACACTCTTTTGGTGTGGAATAATAACCGATACTTCAAAAATTCTCCCTGGCGTGTATTATCAGACTCTGTAATGGTACCTTTAAATACAGTCTCTCTCTATAAGCTTCATAGCTGCAATGGATCCTCTGCTCCAATGTCTTATCCCAGCGGCAGCTCCAAACTGGCATATACCTTGTCTTCTTAGGTCACTCTGCCTAAATGTGTGCAAAGCATCATCCCTTCCACCACCACTGTCCAGTTTATCACCTAGATAGGTACCTAATATCCGTTACTATACCATGCTGATCTTTAAATACCATGCAGGTCTGTATATGCCCAAACTTAACCTAAAAACCCACATTATGCCATGCAAGTCTATATAGGCCCAGACCATGAGGTCCATACTTTTACAACTGCCATTATATTTCTATGCCCATATTAACTCACAATTAAGCTATTAGAAGCAAATTATTTGAGAGTTTTAGAGGCTGTTCTATGGAATAGTGACAGGCAAATGGAAGGAAGGACCTCATTGCGGATTGTATATTCAAACGGCTAATTGTTTTGAGTTTTGTGAATGAGATAGTTTTTTTTTAATATTTATAGGCTCACAAGTAAAAAAAGGGGAACCCTTGGGTAACAGTGATCACAACACAGTATCATTTGAGATTGAATACAAAAAACAGAGTTGTAAGGGGCCAACAAAAACTCTAAATTTTAAAAGGGCTAACTTTAATGGGCTATGGGTATCAATACAACATATAGACTGGGACAAAGAACTTACAGGGAAAAATACTGAAAAGAAATGGACAACATTCAAATCCTTACTAAATAAACATACTCATCAGCATGTACCATGTGGAAATAAAATGAATAAGAGTACATCACATCCCATGTGGCTTAACAATGACTTAAAGATCATGATGTGGAAAAAGAAATATGCATTTAAATTATACAAGGGGGAACAGAGGCAGCTTTATGTGACTATAAGGAAATCAACAAGTCTTGCAAAAGGGCTATTAGACTGGCTAAAATAGAAAATGAGAAGTCAGTTGCAATGGAAAGTAAGACTAACCCTAAAATATTTTTTTAAATATATTAATGGGAAGAAGGCAAGGAAGGAAGCTATAGGAACATTACAATGTGACACAGGCTGTCTGATAATTAGTGACCAGGAAAAGGCAGATGAGCTAAATAGGTTATTTTCTTCGGTATACACAAGGGAGGTACCAGTGGTTGGGACACGGCAACATAATGGGGCTACACTACCTTTGCCAAATAATTGGTTAACGCAGGAAGTAATCCAAAAGAGTTTGGAGAAAATAAATGTGAATAAAGCCCCAGGTCCTGATGGAATACATCCAAGGGTACTGGGGGAGCTGGGTTCTGTAATAGCCAAACCGTTATATCTAATCTTTCAAGACTCACTCACTACAGGGTCTTTACAGGATGACTGGAGAAAAGCAGAGGTGATACCTATATTTAAGAAGGGATCTAGAGCAAATACAGTGAATTATAGACCAGGGAGCCTCACTTCTGTAGTTGGGAAGCTTTTAGAAGGGTTAATAAGGGACAGAATACAAGAATATGTCTATATGAACAGGATCATAGGTAGCAGTCAACACGGATTTATTAAGGATAGGTCGTGTCAGACCAATCTAATTAGTTTTTATGAGGAGGTTAGTAGGAACTTGGATCAGGGCAACTCAGTGGATGTAGTCTTTTTAGATTTTTCAAAGACATTTGATACAGTGCCACATGGAAGACTAGTAAGGAAACTAAGGGATACAGGAATTGCAGTAAATATCTGCTCATGGATCGATAGCTGGCTAAAAGACAGAAAGCAAAGGGTTGTTGTGAATGGAACATACTCCGATTTTCTAATGTGATAAGTGGGGTTCCTCAAGGTTCAGTATTAGGTCCTCTCCTTTTTAACATATTTATTAATGACATTGGAGTAGGACTCGAAAGTAGTGTCTCCATTTTTGCTGATGACACTAAGTTGTGCAAGGTAATAAAATACGATAATGATGTACTTTCCCTACAGAGGGATTTGCATAAATTAGAGAAATGGGCGGCTAAATGGCAGATTTCGCTAAAAAAAAGGCGTTTACGAGGGGATATGATTAACTTATATACTGTAAAGACATCCAGGGTCAATAAAAGGCTTTGTCAAGTGAACTTTTTGTAGCAAGATATTTTCAACTGACAAGAGGACATCCTTTGAGGTCAGAGGAAAAAAGATTTCACCTTAAACAAAGAAAAGGGTTCTTCACAGTTAGGGTGGTTAAACTGTGGAATTCTCTACCAAAGGAGGTGGTGACAGCGAATTTGATAGACAACTTCAAAAAGGGGTTAGATATATTTTTGAATAAAGAGGGCATTTAAGGCTATCCTAGATAACTAGCAAAGGAATATTGATCCAGGGAGAAATTTGATCGGCAGTTTTGTGGAGTCAGGAAGGAATTTTGCTTTTTTTCCCCCTTATGAGACAATTGGCAAAGTTTCAATGGGTTTTTTTTTTCTGTTTGCCTTCCTCTGGATCAAATAACAATTAACATTTAATAATAAATAGTCCACATTAAAAAGATCAATAGAGATCTAAAAAGGTTGAACTTGATGGACTAACTCTTTATTCATCCTCCAATACTATACTATTATTAATTATTTAATCAATAATTTAATTAATAACTAATCCGCATATTGCAGATTAGAGGAGATCTTAACAGGATGAACTTGATGGACTGAAAGTCTTTTTTCAACCTTAATTACTATGTAACTATGTAACTATGTAACTAAGTACCTTAGCTTGTTATACTCTTTATGACTTTTCTGTGTATTTGCCACATTGAAAGGCATATTCTAGTTTTGTAGAAGAGTTGTCCAGTTACACGTACAGAATAAATATATATATTTTTTCCCTTGAGGTTCTCTATTATATGAGGGACTGAGCTAGCTTGTGGGGCACACCATAGCTGTCCAGATAGGAGGTCTCCACAATTGAGACATAGGAATTTTCCTTAGATGTTGCCATCCTGTCTGTTAATATTGGTATTATATATGTGTGCTTCTCTGTTATCTACCCACTTGATTTATAGCCTTCAGTTTTTTATGTTTTTAGTTGTGTAAATAAAGTTCCTTATTTTATTGTACTAAGCCCAAACAGTGCCACATTATACCGTACATGTCTATATAGGCCCAAACAGGGGAGACCTTTAAGTTTTTAGGTACGGTTTGGCACTATATAGACAAGCATGGTATAATGTGGGTTTTTACAAACAGATTAAAATAAATATAAACATATGGTAAAAATTAAGTTATATAAAAAAATAAAAATAAATGCATATGTACCAAATTTGATATACAAGTAAGCTAAAAGAGGTTGCTCTCAGAGTAGCTTATCATGGCTATATAACTAACCTATTAAGGTTGGTTCGTTCTCTAAAGAGCACCTCTGACTTTGTTGTTTTGTATATGCAAATTACCTTTAGGGATTGGTCTCCCTAAGGGTAATAGGGGAGCGCAGACGTGGACCCCTTGCTCACTGTGCCTTAGGGAGTTCAGTTGCACCTCACTGATGAGGCCCATAAAGGCTGAAACGTGTCTAGGGTTTGCTGTTTCTCCTGTTCAGGGTAGAATTGCCTGGTATTTCGAGGCTGGGTCACTCTTTTGAGTGGGACCAGACTGATATACTACAGGATATTTCTCCTTGTGAAGGGCACAAGTGAGTTAAAAGAGGTTGCTCTCAGAGTAGCTTATCATGGCTATAGAACTAACTTATTAAGGTTTTTTCGTTCTCTAAAGATCACCTCTGACTTTGTTGTTTTGTATATGCAAATTACCTTTAGGGATTAGTCTCCCTAAGGGTAATAGGGGAGCGCAGACGTGGACCCCTTGCTCACTGTGCCTTAGGGAGTTCAGCTGCACCTCACTGATGAGGCCCATAAAGGCTGAAACGTGTCTAGGGTTTGCTGTTTCTCCTGTTCAGGGTAGAATTGCCTGGTATTTCGAGGCTGGGTCACTCTTTTGAGTGGGACCAGACTGATATACTACAGGATATTTCTCCTTGTGAAGGGCACAAGTGAGTTAAAAGAGGTTGCTCTCAGAGTAGCTTATCATGGCTATAGAACTAACTTATTAAGGTTGGTTCGTTCTCTAAAGATCACCTCTGACTTTGTTGTTTTGTATATGCAAATTACCTTTAGGGATTAGTCTCCCTAAGGGTAATAGGGGACTCCAGACGTGGACCCCTTGCTCACTGTGCCTTAGGGAGTTCAGCTGCACCTCACTGATGAGGTCCATAAAGGCTGAAACGTGTCTAGGGTTTGCTGTTTCTCCTGTTCAGGGTAGAATTGACTGGTATTTCGAGGCTGGGTCACTCTTTTGAGTGGGACCGGACTGATATACTACAGGATATTTCTCCTTGTGAAGGGCACAAGTGAGTTAAAAGAGGTTGCTCTCAGAGTAGCTTATCATGGCTATAGAACTAACCTATTAAGGTTGGTTCGTTCTCTAAAAAGCACCTCTGACTTTGTTGTTTTGTATATGCAAATTACCTTTAGGGATTAGTCTCCCTAAGGGTAATAGGGGACTCCAGACGTGGACCCCTTGCTCACTGTGCCTTAGGGAGTTCAGCTGCACCTCACTGACGAGGCCCATAAAGGCCGAAACGCTTCTGGGGTTTGCTGTTTCTCCTGTTCGGGGTAGAATTGCCTGGTATTTCGGGGCTGGGTCACTCTTTTGAGTGGGACCAGACTGATATACTACAGGATATTTCTCCCTGTGAAGGGCACAAGTGAGCTAAAAGAGGTTGCTCTCAGAGTAGCTTATCATGGCTATAGAACTAACCTATTAAGGTTGGTTTGTTCTCTGATGAGCACCTCTGACTTTGTTGTTTTGTATATGCAAATTACCTTTAGGGATTAGTCTCCCTAAGGGTAATAGGGGACTCCAGACGTGGACCCCTTGCTCACTGTGCCTTAGGGAGTTCAGCTGCACCTTACTGACGAGGCCCATAAAGGCCGAAACGCATCTGGGGTTTGCTGTTTCTCCTGTTCTGGGTAGAATTGCATGGTATTTCGGGGCTGGGTCACTCTTTTGAGTGGGACCAGACTGATATACTACAGGATATTTCTCCCTGTGAAGGGCACAAGTGAGCTAAAAGAGGTTGCTCTCAGAGTAGCTTATCATGGCTATAGAACTAACCTATTATGGTTGGTTCGTTCTCTGATGAGCACCTCTGACTTTGTTGTTTTGTATATGCAAATTACCTTTAGGGATTAGTCTCCCTAAGGGTAATAGGGGACTCCAGACGTGGACCCCTTGCTCACTGTGCCTTAGGGAGTTCAGCTGCACCTCACTGACGAGGCCCATAAAGGCCGAAACGCGTCTGGGGTTTGCTATTTCTCCTGTTCAGGGTAGAATTCCCTGGTATTTCGGGGCTGGGTCACTCTTTTGAGTGGGACCAGACTGATATACTACAGGATATTTCTCCCTGTGAAGGGCACAAGTGAGCTAAAAGAGGTTGCTCTCAGAGTAGCTTATCATGGCTATAGATCTAATCTATTAAGGTTAGTTCGTTCTCTGATGAGCACCTCTGACTCTGGGAGCTTGTTTACCTAGGTGTTTTTTTTTAGTGGGAGTTTTTCTTTTTTGTAATTAGTGGAGTTTATTATTTTTTGTAATTAGTGGGTGTTTTTATTTTGATGTTGTAATTAATGGGGTTTATTTTTTGTAATTAGTGGGATGCTAGGGATTTAATTAGGGTGGGGTTAGGGGGCTTATTGGGGGTTAGGGGTTAGTTAGTTAGAGGGGTTCATTAGTTAATTAGAGGTGTTCATTAGTTAATTAAGGAGGGGTCATCGGTTGGGGGTTAGGCCATTAATTAGGGAGGTTCATTAGTTAATTAAAGAGGTTCATTAGTTGGGGTTAGGCCTTTAATTAGTGGCATTAGTTAGCTAATTAGGGGTTAGAGATTTAATCAAGGGCATAGATACTTTAATTAGGGGGCTTGGGGTTTAATTGGGGGGCCAGGTAGTTTTATTAGAGGGGGGTAGATAGTTTAATTAGGAGGGATGGGTTATTTAATTAGAGGGGGTTAGATATTTAATTAGAGGGAGGATTACTTTAATTAATTAGAGGGGTGAATAGTTAATTGGCGGTTAATTAATTATAGGGTTAGCAATTAATTAGTGGGGGATTCAATTAGGTAGTGGGGGTTAATAAGGTAGTAAGGATTAATTAGGATAGAGTGGGGTTAAAAGGGTAATATAGTGGTTAATTAGGGTAGTATAGGGGTTAATAGGTTATAGTGGGCTTAATTGGGGTAAAGCGGGGTTAATAGGGTAGTATAGTTTTTTTTAGGGTAGAGTGGTGCAAATAAGGTAATATAGGGGTTAATAGGCTAATATAGTGGTTAATAGGGTAGTACAGGGGTTAATTGGGTAAAGGGGGCTAATTTTTTAATATAGAGGTTAATTAGAGCAGAGGGTGGTTAATAGGTTAATATAGTGGTTAATTTTGTAGAGTGGGATTAATAGGGTAATATATAGGGGTTAATTAGGGGTTAAATCACATAATATATATATATATATATTTATATTTATATTTATTTATTTTTTATTATTTTGTTTTTTAAAGAAAAAAGAACCATACATGATTACAAAAAATAACTTAATATAACAATATTGATTACATTTACAATATAACAGAAAAAAAAGAAACAGAAAAGAAACAAACACAATCGTCAAAATTGCATGCATGCCACTTACTTCTGCAATCACTCCATTGTGCCCATTACTTAGTATATGTTGAAATGGAAAATATGACATATATTAAACACCTAAGTCAGGCAGAAGAAGACAAAAGACAGGAACATTACATAGAATCCCATATTTTCCATTTCAGGACATTGTTACGAAATAAATTAAAAGACTAAAAGTTTTTCTCTAGTTCCCTCGCTCGATAAATCTTTGCTAGAATTTCAACATGTTTACTATCTTGATGTGAAGCTCCCTATACTGTGGATACTTGACAAACCTATACGTAGTTAATAACAAGGAGTCCAAAGTCTCCCTACTGAAAGAGACACTGAGATCCTTTTCCCAAAGTTTTCTACCTGATGTTCTATGTTCTAAGAGTTTCCTTAAAATATCATGGCATTTAGCTAGCAAATGAGAACTGTCTTGAGACTTAATAAGATATTCCAAGGGCATTAAGCCCATACCAACCATATTAGGGGGAGTATATAAAGACAGCAAAGATGAGAATTGTTTGACCTTCAACCAGCAGTTCAGAGGTATCCCGTACTTGACTGATAACTGGTCAAACGAGAGCAATATGCCCTCAAGATAAAGATCTTTTATCGAAAAAAACACATAATTTGACCCTGGACTCGTAAAAGAGGTAAGTATTAGAAGTTAGAACTGAACTTTGGGAGATGGTATTTTTTATTGATTGAATTCCACGTTTTATAAATGCTCTTAATAAGATAAAATCCACCTTCAAAGCCATTGAATACCATATTGTTCATAAAAAATAACAATCTGAGATCCATGCATGGTGCCAATACTTTTTCAATTTGATACCAAACATGGACCCCCCTGAATTCAGCCATTTCAATGCATGAGTTGCAGAAGGGGGTAAGCCAGTCCTCCCATAAGGAATTCTCTAGCTAAAGTTGATCTTTTAAGTGTAATGTGCTTTGAAGAATGTATAAACTTATCAATAATAGTGAATTGAGCAAAAGTACAGGGTTTCTAATGGGTATACAGCTCTCCAGATAATTAAACCTGGGTAAAACAGTAATTTTGGTAATAGCTATTTTACCACTAAAAGGTGCTTTCACATACTTCCATCCTTTGATTATATCCAGGATTTTGCAATGCAGGTTTTTATAATTAATTTCAATCATTTTACTAAGGTTTTCTACAAATATAATCCCCAAATGGGCAAAGGAGTTAGAATCCCAATTAAATGGGTAGGCATTTTTTAAATATCTCCTCAAAATTACAGGTAAATAACAGAAAAGGTATCCGACTTTTGCAAATTTAATTTATAGTTTGAGATTTTATTATAATCATTAATCAATACCATAAGGGACTTCAAGTATTCCCTAGGACAGGTAATGGATAGGAGAATGTCATCGGCAAAAAGGCTTATTTTGTGTTCTCTCTCTCCCAACCGAATGCCACGTATGTCCAAAGAGGATCATATGGCTACTGCCAAAGGCTCTATCAATAATGCAAATAGGATGGGAGAGAGAGGACACTCTTGCCTGGTTCCATTCAAGATCCCAATGGAACGAGAGTGATAACCATGACCAGCTAATGAGGCGGATGGGGCCTTGTACAAAGCGGCAACAGTTTACTTACTTTATTATCTTGGTGATGAGAAATTTGTTGCATACGCCAAATTGACAAAGAGAAAAATTTGTTAATTTTTTCATTTTGTTCTGAGTTTTCTTGATTTCTACCAATATTGAGTCCTTAGGATTCTTTTTTTTCATAATTTCCAATTTATTCAAACTAATATAAAGCCCTCTCAAAGACTCTCCTCTTTGTTTTGTTGCTTGAAACTGTAGTTTTATTAACACACCTATAATAAATGCTTTGTAGGAGTTCCAAAGAACACCCTTTGAGGAGGCTGTACTCTCGTTTGTTTAAAAAAAACGAATGATTTCATCTTCCAGAAACTTTTTCCTTGATTCTTCCATAATAGAGATGTCGCGAATAGTTCGCCGGCGGACTGTTCCCAGCGAACATAGCATGTTCACGTTCGCGCCGAACTGCGAACATATGCAATGTTCGATCCGCCCCTATACTTTATCATTAAACAAACTTTGACCCTGCACCTCACAGTCAGCAGACACATTCCAGCCAATCAGCATCATACCCTGCCTTCCAGACCCTTCAACCTCATGGACAGCAGCCATTTTGGAATCATAAATAACTTGCAGTCTTACTGAGAGTTGGCTGAGTGTAGGTGATACTAATTAAATAGGGAAAACCATAGCTAGGCTACTGTACACAGTGTCCAATACAGTCCTGAAGGACTCTTTTGATCTCTGCTGCAAGGACAGCACCCCAAAAAGCTCTTTTTAGGGCTATAACATCAGTCTGTTTTTTTGTTTTTTTTCTGTCTAATCTAAGTTCATTTGCCTGACAGCTGGTCTGTGCGTGTCTCAGGCTCACAACTGATACTGTGCCCAGTGCAACCAATCCAATCTGGTGGTGTACCAGCAGTGTACATTTAAAAACCAAAACTTTTATTTTGTCTAATCTAAGTTCATTTGCCTGCCTACTAGCCAGTGTGTGTGTCAGGCTCACAACTTATACTGTGCCCAGTGCAATCAATTCAATCTGGTGGTGTACCAGCAATTTACTTTTAAAAAACAAAACTTTTATTTTGTCTAATCTAAGTTCATTTGCCTGCCTACTAGCCAGTGTGTGTGTCAGGCTCACAACTGATACTGTGCCCAGTGCAACCAATCCAATCAGGTGGTGTATTAGCAGTGTACATTTAAAAAAGCCCAAATTGTATTTTGTTAAATCTAAGTTCATTTGCCTGACCACTATTCTGTGTGTTTCTCATGCTCACAACTGATACTGTGCCCACTGCAACCAATCCATTCAGGTGGTGTACAAGCAGTCTACTTTTAAAAACCAAGACTTTTATTTTGTCTAATCTAAGTTCATTTGCCTGACAGCTAGTCTGTGCGTGTCTCAGGCTCACAACTGATACTGTGCCCAGTGCAACCAATCCAATCAGGCGGTGTACCAACAGTATATATTTAAAAAAAAACAAAATTGTATTTTGTTAAATCTAAGTTAATTTGCCTGACAGCTAGTCTGTGCGTGTCTCAGGCTCACAACTGATATTGTGCCAAGTGCAATCAATCCAATCAGGTGGTGTACCAGCAGTGTACATTTAAGAAACCCAAAATTGTATTTTGTTAAATCTAAGTTCATTTGCCTGACTGCTATTCTGTGTGTTTCTCATGCTCACAACTGATACTGTGCCCAGTGCAATCAATCCAATCTGGTGGTGTACCAGCAGTCTACTTTTAAAAAACAAAACTTTTATTTTGTCTAATCTAAGTTCATTTGCCTGCCTACTAGCCAGTGTGTGTGTCAGGCTCACAACTGATACTGTGCCCAGTGCAACCAATCCAATAAGGTGGTGTACCAGCAGTCTACTTTTAAAAAACCCAAAATTGTATTTTGTTAAATCTAAGTTCATTTGCCTGACCGTTATTCTGTGTGTTTCTCATGCTCACAACTGATACTGTGCCCAGTGCAATCAATCCAATCTGGTGGTGTACCAGCAGTCTACTTTTAAAAACCAAGACTTTTATTTTGTCTAATCTAAGTTCATTTGCCTGCCTACTAGCCAGTGTGTGTGTCAGGCTCACAACTGATACTGTGCCCAGTGCAACCAATCCAATCAGGTGGTGTACCAGCAGTCTATCTTTAATAAACCCAAAATTGTATTTTGTTAAATATAAGTTAATTTGCCTGCCTACTAGCCAGTGTGTGTGTCAGGCTCACAACTGATACTGTGCCCAGTGCAACCAATCCAATCAGGTGGTGTACCAGCAGTCGATCTTTAATAAACCCAAAATTGTATTTTGTTAAATATAAGTTAATTTGCCTGACAGCTAGTCTGTGCGTGTCTCAGGCTCACAACTGATACTGTGCCCAGTGCAAACAATAAAATTAAGTGGTGTACCAGCAGTGTACATTTAAAAAACCCCAAATTGTATTTTGTTAAATCTAAGTTCATTTGCCTGCCTACTAGCCAGTGTGTGTGTCAGGCTCAAAACTGATACTGTGCCCAGTGCAACCAATCCAATAAGGTGGTGTACCAGCAGTCTACTTTAAAAAACAAACAAATTGTATTTTGTTAAATCTAAGTTCATTTGCCTGACCTTTATTCTGTGTGTTTCTCATGCTCACAACTGATACTGTGCCCAGTGCAATCAATCCAATCTGGTGGTGTACCAGCAGTCTACTTTTAAAAACCAAGACTTTTATTTCCTCTAATCTAAGTTCATTTGCCTGCCTACTAGCCAGTGTGTGTGTCAGGCTCACAACTTATACTGTGCCCAGTGCAATCAATCCAATCTGGTGGTGTACCAGCAGTTACTTTTAAAAAACAAAACTTTTATTTTGTCTAATCTAAGTTCATTTGCCTGCCTACTAGCCAGTGTGTGTGTCAGGCTCACAACAGATACTGTGCCCAGTGCAATCAATCCAATCTGGTGGTGTACCAGCAGTTACTTTTAAAAAACAAAACTTTTATTTTGTCTAATCTAAGTTCATTTGCCTGCCTACTAGCCAGTGTGTGTGTCAGGCTCACAACTGATACTGTGCCCGGTGCAACAAATCCAATCAGGTGGTGTACCAGCAGTGTACATTTAAAAAAGCCCAAATTGTATTTTGTTAAATCTAAGTTCATTTGCCTGACCGCTATTCTGTGTGTTTCTCATGCTCACAACTGATACTGTGCCCAGTGCAATCAATCCAATCTGGTGTTGTACCAGCAGTCTAATTTTAAAAACCAGACTTTTATTTTGTCTAATCTAAGTTCTTTTGCCTGCCTACTAGCCAGTGTGTGTGTCAGGCTCACAACTGATACTGTGCCCGGTGCAACAAATCCAATCAGGTGGTGTACCAGCAGTGTACATTTAAAAAAGCCCAAATTGTATTTTGTTAAATCTAAGTTCATTTGCCTGACCGCTATTCTGTGTGTTTCTCATGCTCACAACTGATACTGTGCCCAGTGCAATCAATCCAATCTGGTGTTGTACCAGCAGTCTAATTTTAAAAACCAGACTTTTATTTTGTCTAATCTAAGTTCTTTTGCCTGCCTACTAGCCAGTGTGTGTGTCAGGCTCACAACTGATACTGTGCCCAGTGCAATCAATCCAATCTGGTGGTGTACCAGCAGTCTACTTTTAAAAACCAAGACTTTTATTTTGTCTAATCTAAGTTCATTTGCCTGCCTACTAGCCAGTGTGTGTGTCAGGCTCACAACTGATACTGTGCCCAGTGCAACCAATCCAATCAGGTGGTGTACCAGCAATCTACCTTTAATAAACCCAAAATTGTATTTTGTTAAATCTAAGTTAATTTGCCTGACCGCTATTCTGTGTGTTTCTCATGCTCACAACTGATACTGTGCCCAGTGCAACCAATCCAATAAGGTGGTGTACCAGCAGTCTACTTTAAAAAACCCCAAAATTGTATTTTGTTAAATCTAAGTTCATTTGCCTGACCGTTATTCTGTGTGTTTCTCATGCTCACAACTGATACTGTGCCCAGTGCAATCAATCCAATCTGGTGGTGAACCAGCAGACTACTTTTAAAAACCAAGACTTTTATTTTGTCTAATCTAAGTTCATTTGCCTGGCTAACACAGGACACCCAATCTTCTACAGCTTCCGCTCGGAACATTGACGCACCATCTTCCTCCAGCTTAGCTTCGGGCACCTCTCAAGTTACCACTCGCCCTCCTGCCGCCACCACCAACACTTGTACCACAGCCGCTTCAATTGATCAGTCAGAAGAGTTTTTTACACATCAGTTTGAAGAAAAAACATTATTGCCAGAGGATGTAGATAACAGGGATATGTCTCAGTCAGACAGCATTACACACATGTACGTACAGTGTGATGATGATGATGATGTACCCGCTGCTGCTTCCTTTGTTGAGTTGTCAGATACAAGTGAAGTGGGTGATGATGATGATGACGATGCATCCGTGGATGTCACGTGGGTGCCCGCTAGAAGAGAAGAAGAACAGGGGGAAAGTTCAGATGGGGAGACAGAGAGGAGGAGGAGACGAGTTGTAAGCAGAGGGAGGTCATCGCAACGAGCTAGTGGCACAGTCAGACAGCATGCATCGGCACCCAGGGTCAGTCAGACAGCACGCCAATCAACGCATGCTGTTGCCACCACCAGAACGCCGTCACTGCAGCAGTGTGGCACTCAGCAGTGTGGCACTTTTTTTGTGTGTCTGCCTGTGATAACAGCGATACCATTTGCAACCTGTGCCAAAAGAAACTGAGTTGTGGGAAGTCCAACACCAACCTAGGTACAACTGCTTTGCGAAGGCACATGATGTCACATCACAAACGCCAATGGGATCAACACCTGAGTACAAGCAGTACACATACTCAAAGCCACCATCCTCCTCCTGGTCCAGCATCTTCATCCACGTCAACCACTACTGTCCTCCTTGCCCCCTCTCAAACATCTGCCACTCCGTCTCTCGCCTCTTGCTGTTCCTGCTCATCTCCCAACAGTCAGGTGTCTGTCAAGGGCATGTTTGAGCGTAAGAAGCCAATGTCACAAAGTCACCCCCTTGCCCGGCATCTGACAGCTGGCTTGTCTGAACTCTTAGCCCGCCAGCTTTTACCATACAAGCTGGTGGAGTCTGAGGCGTTCAAAAAATTTGCAGCTATTGGGACACCGCAGTGGAAGGTATTCAGCCAAAATTTCTTTTCACAAAAGGCAATCCCCAACCTGTACTCGATTGTGCAAAAGTAAGTAATGGCATCTCTGCACACAGTGTTGGGACAAGGGTCCATCTGACCACTGATACCTGGTCTGCAAAGCATGGTCAGGGAGGTATATCACCTACACTGCGCATTGGGTAAACCTGTTGATGGCTGCCAAGCATGGAATGCGTGGCTCTGCAGAGGAGTTGGTGACACCGCCACGACTTGCACACAGGCCTGCTGCCACCTCCTCTACTCCTCTTGCTCCAAATCAACGGCACCCCCCCAGCTCCCCAGATACTTTTCCACATCCCAGATACGGCAGTGTCACGCCGTCTTGGGGTTGAATTGCCTGAAAGCAGAGAGTCACACCGGGCCAGCACTCCTGTCCGCCCTAAACACATAGGTGGATCAATGGCTGACTCCGCACCAACTGAAGATTGGCAAAGTGGTTTGTGACAACGGAAGAAATTTTTTGGCGACACTGAATTTGGGCAAGTTGACATATGTGCCGTGAATGGCACATGTGTGTAATCTGATCGTACAATGCTTTGTGCACAAGTACCCAGGCTTACATGATGTCCTAAAGCAGGCCAGAAAGGTGTGTGGCCATTTCAGGTTTTCCTACACGGCCATGGCGCACTTTTCAGATATCCAGCGGTGAAACAACATGTCAGTGAGGCGCTTGATTTGTGACAGCCCCACACGTTGGAATTCAACACTCCTAATGTTCGACCGCCTGCTCCAACAAGAGAAACTCGTTAACGAGTATTTGTATGACCGGGGTGCTAGGACAGCCTCTGCGGAGCTGGGAATTTTTTTGCCACATTACTGGACCCTCATGCACAATGCCTGTAGGCTCATGCGTCATTTTGAGGAGGTGACAAACCTTGTAAGTCGCACAGAAGGCACCATCAGCGACATCATACCATTTGTTTTCTTCCTGGAGCGTGCCCTGCGAAGAGTGTTGGATCAGGCCGTAGATGAGGGTGATGAAGAAGTGGAAGAGTTGTGGTCACCATCACCACCAGAAACAGCCTTATCAGCATCGCTTGCTGGACCTGCGGCAATGCTGGAGGAGGATTGTGAGGAAGAGGAGTCAGAGGAGGAATGTGGCTTTGAGGGGGAGGAGGAAGACCAATTACAACAGCCCTCCCAGTGTGCTCGTTGTCACCTATCTGGTACCCGTGGTGTTGTACGTGGCTGGGGGGAAGAACATACCTTCAGTGAGATCACTGAGGACGAGGAACGGGACATGGGTAGCTCGGCATCCAACCTTGTGCAAATGGGGTCTTTCATGCTGTCGTACCTGTCGCTGGACCCTCCTATAAAAAGGCTGAAGGAGAACGACCTGTACTGGGTGTCCACGCTACTAGACCCCCGGTATAAGCAGAAAGTACCTGAAATGTTACCAAATTAACGTAAGGCAGAAAGGATGCAGCAGTTCCAAATGAAATTAAAAAGTATGCTTTACACTGCGTTTAAGGGTGATGTCACAGCACAACGGGAATCTAACAGGGGAAGAGGTGAAAGTAATCCTCCTCCTCTGCCGGAAAGGACAGGACATTTAAAAGACGTGTTGTTGATGGAGGACATGCAGAGCTTTTTCAGTCCTACGCATCGCCACAGCCCTTCGGGACCCACCCTCAGAGAACGACTCGACGACAGGTGGCAGACTACCTCGCTTTAACTGCAGATATCGACACACTGAGGAGCGATGAATCCCTTGACTACTGGGTGTGCAGGCTTGACCCGTGGCCTGAGCTATCCCAATTTGCCATAGAACTTCTGGCCTGCCCCACTTCCAGTGTCCTGTCAGAAAGGACCTTCAGTGCAGCAGGAGGTATTGTCACTGAAAAGAGAAGTCGCCTAGGTCAAAAAAGTCTAGATTACCTCACCTTTATAAAGATGAATGAGGGATGGATCCCGAACGGGCTTACACTGGGCGATACATTAGACTAAAAAAGGGCTGATGAGATGAGCTGCCTTGAGCTAAAAATGGTCCACAAGCTGCAGTATTTTATCTTTGAATGCCGCATGACTTGCGTGACTTATCCGCCACCAACTAGGGTTCAAGACGTAATGTTTTAGGACAGTTTCTGCCTCAGAAACAAACGTAAATTTTTCTGGTCGCTGCAACAGCAGCGGCTGCAACAATACCTAATTTTTGATAAGTGCACGCTTCCCGGGGAGTCAGCGCTCGTCGGCATATATCAGCTCTCTAATTCTGGCAGTTATCAAAGTAACAGATGGAGCGATCAAAGGAAACAGTCTATAACTGATTAAATGAGCAATTCGCAGTTTCACTGTACCGGCTGTGTGTATTTAAACGTGCATGGCTTAATCTTTGATGCAGGATCAACCAGGAAGCCCGACGAGGGGGCGCCCCCCCGGCCCTGTGACAGTAGGAGGACCGACCCAGCATCTTTTTCCATCTCCGGGTTCCAAAAATCCAGGCCTTATACACGCCCCCTGATAGGTGACGTAACAGGTGTTAAACTGATAAGAGTAGTACTTACAAACACGCCACTCCTATCTGGTTGCACCTTCCTATCTGGTGGCACCTTTGATTGCACGTGCCGTGCCCCAAAATTGAAGTGATACGACCAACCAAGTATCTTTTTCCATCTCCCGGTTCCAAAAATCCAGGCCTTATACACGCCCCCTGATAGGTGCTGTAACAGGTATTAAACTGATAAGAGTAGTACTTACAAACACGCCACTCCTATCTGGTGGCACCTTTGATTGCACGCGCCGTGACCCAAAATTGAAGTGGGAGGACCAACCAAGCATCTGTTTCCATCTCCCGGTTCCAAAAATCCAGGCCTAATACACGCCCCCTGATAATTGACGTAGCAGGTATTAAACTGATAAGAGTAGTACTTACAAACACGCCACTCCTATATGGTGGCACCTTAGATTGCATGTGCCGTGCCCCAAATTTGAAGTGATACGACCAATCAAGTATCTTTTTCCATCTCCCGGTTCCAAAAATCCAGGCCTTATACACGCCCCCTGATAGGTGCTGTAACAGGTATTAAACTGATAAGAGTAGTACTTACAAACACGCCACTCCAATTTGGTGGCACCTTAGATTAAACGCGCCGTGCCCCAAAATTGAAGTGGGAGGACCAACCAAACATCTTTTTCCATCTCCCGGTTCCAAAAATCCAGGCCTTATACAAGTGCCCTGATAGGTGCTGTAACAGGTATTAAACTGATAAGAGTAGTACTTACAAACACGCCACTCCTATCTGGTGGCACCTTTGACTGCATGTGCCGTGCCCCAAAATTGAAGTGATACGATCAACAAAGCATCTTTTTCCATCTCCTGGTTCTAAAAATCCAGGCTTTATACACGCCCCCTGATAGGTGCTGTAACAGGTAGTAAACTGATAAGAGTAGTACTTACAAACACGCCACTCCTATCTGGTGGCACCTTTGATTGCACGTGCCGTGCCCCAAAATTGAAGTGATATGACCAACCAAGCATCTTTTTCCATCTCCCGGTTCTAAAAATCCAGGCTTTATACACGCCCCCTGATAGGTGCTGTAACAGGTATTAAACTGATAAGAGTAGTACTTACAAACACGCCACTCCTATCTGGTGGCACCTTTGATTGCACGCGCCGTGACCCAAAATTGAAGTGATATGACCAACCAAGCATCTTTTTCCATCTCCCGGTTCATAAAAATCCAGGCTTTATACACGCCCCCTGATAGGTGCTGTAACAGGTATTAAACTGATAAGAGTAGTACTTACAAACACGCCACTCCTATCTGGTGGCACCTTTGATTGCACGTGCCGTGCCCCAAAATTGAAGTGATACGACCAACCAAGCATCTTTTTCCATCTCCCGGTTCCAAAAATCCAGGCCTTATACACTCCCCCTGATAAGTGACGTAACAGGTATTAAACTGATAAGAGTAGTACTTACAAACACGCCACTCCTATCTGGTGGCACCTTTGATTGCACGTGCCGTGCCCCAAAATTGAAGTGATACGACCAACCAAGCATCTTTTTCCATCTCCCGGTTCCAAAAATCCAGGCATTATACACTCCCCCTGATAAGTGACGTAACAGGTATTAAACTGATAAGAGTAGTACTTACAAACACGCCACTCCTATCTGGTGGCACCTTTGATTGCACGCGCCGTGCCCCAAAATTGAAGTGATATGACCAACCAAGCATCTTTTTCCATCTCCTGGTTCTAAAAATCCAGGCCTTATACACGCCCCCTCATAGGTGACATAACAGGTATTAAACTGATAAGAGTAGTACTTACAAACACGCTACTCCTATCTGGTGGCACCTTAGATTGCACGCGCCGTGCCCCAAAATTGAAGTGGGAGGACCAACCAAGCATCTTTTTCCATCTCCCGGTTCCAAAAATCCAGGCCTTATACACGCCACCTGATAGGTGCTGTAACAGGTATTAAACTGATAAGAGTAGTACTTACAAATTTGCCACTCCTATCTGGTGGCACCTTAGATTGCACGCGCCCTGCCCCAAAATTGAAGTGGGAGGACCAACCAAGCATCTTTTTCCATCTCCCGGTTCCAAAAATCCAGGCCTTATACACGTGCCCTGATAGGTGCTGTAAAAGGTATTAAACTGATAACAGTAGTACTTACAAACACGCCACTCCTATCTGGTGGCACCTTTGATTGCACGCGCCGTGCCCCAAAATTTAAGTGATATGACCAACCAAGCATCTTTTTCCATCTCCCGGTTCTAAAATTCCAGGCTTTATACACGCCCAATGATAGGTGCTGTAACAGGTATTAAACTGATAAGAGTAGTACTTACAAACACGCCACTCCTATCTGGTGGCACCTTTGATTGCACGCGCCGTGCCCCAAAATTTAAGTGATATGACGAACCAAGCTTCTTTTTCCATCTCCCGGTTCCAAAAATCCAGGCCTAATACACGCCCCCTCATAGGTGACGTAACAGGTATTAAACTAATAAGAGTAGTACTTACAAACACGCCACTCCTATCTGGTGGCACCTTTGATTGCACGCGCCATGCCCCAAAATTGAAGTGATATGACGAACCAAGCTTCTTTTTCCATCTCCCGGTTCTAAAAATCCAGGCCTTATACACGCCCCCTCAAAGGTGACGTAACAGGTATTCAACTGATAAGAGTAGTACTTACAAACACGCCACTCCTATCTGGTGGCACCTTAGATTGCACGCGCTGTGCCCCAAAATTGAAGTGTGAGGACCAACCAAGCATCTTTTTCCATCTCCCGGTTCCAAAAATCCAGGCCTTATACACGTGCCCTGATAGGTGCTGTAACAGGTATTAAACTGATAAGAGTAGTACTTACAAACACGCCACTGCTATCTGGTGGCACCTTTGATTGCACGTGCCGTGCCCCAAAATTGAAGTGATACGACCAACCAAGCATCTTTTTCCATCTCCCGGTTCCAAAAATCCAGGCCTTATACACTCCCCCTGATAAGTGACGTAACAGAAAAAACTGATAAGAGTAGTACTTACAAACACGCCACTCCTATATGGTGGCACCTTAGATTGCACGTGCCGTGCCCCAAATTTGAAGTGACACGACCAACCAAGTATCTTTTTCCATCTCCCGGTTCCAAAAATCCAGGCCTTATACACGCCCCCTGATAGGTGCTGTAACAGGTATTAAACTGATAAGAGTAGTACTTACAAACACGCCACTCCTATCTGGTGGCACCTTTGATTGCACGCGCCGTGCCCCAAAATTGAAGTGATATGACCAACCAAGCATCTTTTTTCATCTCCCGGTTCTAAAAATCCAGGCCTTATTTACGCCCCCTCATAGGTGACGTAACAGGTATTCAACTGATAAGAGTAGTACTTACAAACACGCCACTCCTATCTGGTGGCACCTTAGATTGCACGCGCTGTGCCCCAAAATTGAAGTGGGAGGACCAACCAAGCATCTTTTTCCATCTCCCGGTTCCAAAAATCCAGGCCTTATACACGTGCCCTGATAGGTGCTGTAACAGGTATTAAACTGATAAGAGTAGTACTTACAAACACGCCACTAATATCTGGTAGGAACCTTTGATTGCACGTGCCGTGCCCCAAAATTGAAGTGATACGACCAACCAAGCATCTTTTTCCATCTCCCGGTTCCAAAAATCCAGGCCTTATACACTCCCCCTGATAAGTGACGTAACAGGTATTAAACTGATAAGAGTAGTACTTACAAACACGCCACTCCTATATGGTGGCACCTTAGATTGCACGTGCCGTGCCCCAAATTTGAAGTGACACAACCAACCAAGTATCTTTTTCCATCTCCCGGTTCCAAAAATCCAGGCCTTATACACGCCCCCTGATAGGTGCTGTAACAGGTATTAAACTGATAAGAGTAGTACTTACAAACACGCTACTCCTATCTGGTGGCACCTTAGATTGCACGCGCCATGCCCCAAAATTGAAGTGGGAGGACCAACCAAGCATCTTTTTCCATCTCCCGGTTCCAAAAATCCAGGCCTTATACACGCCCCCTGATAGGTGCTGTAACAGGTATTAAACTGATAAGAGTAGTACTTACAAACACGCCACTCCTATCTGGTGGCACCTTTGATTGCACGCGCCGTGCCCCAAAATGTAAGTGATATGACCAACCAAGCATCTTTTTCCATCTCCCGGTTCTAAAAATCCAGGCTTTATACACGCCCCCTGATAGGTGACGTAACAAGTATTAAACTGATAAGAGTAGTACTTACAAATACGCCACTCCTATCTGGTGGCACCTTAGATTGCACACGCCATGCCCCAAAATTGAAGTGGGAGGACCAACCAAGCATCTTTTTCCATCTCCCGGTTCCAAAAATCCAGGCCTTATACACGTCCCGTGATAGGTGACGTAACAGGTATTAAACTGATAACAGTAGTACTACTTAACACACCTTATAATAATGCAGAGAGAGGCAACACAGTGAGAGGAGTCTGAAGAAGAGGAGTCAGAGGAGGAAGGTTGCTTTGAGGAGGTGGAAGACCAAACACAGCAGGCGTCCCAGGGGGCTTGTCACCTTTCGGGGACCCATGATGTTGTACGTGGCTGGGTGGAGGAAGAGACCTTCAATGACATCAGTGAGGACAAGGAACGGGACAGGGCTAGCTTGGTATCCAACCTTGTGCAAATGGGGAGTTTGCGGTTGTGCAAATGGACTGTTTACTGTTGTTTGCGGTGCGTTAAACGGGGAGTTTGGTCTGTCACTGTGAAGCGAGCCTAACCCTTACACTACCTGATCGATACAACATCATACCTGATGTTTTAAAGCACGTTATTCCAAACAATTTGGAATGTTAGGTAATTTATGCCCTTTATGGATTAAAACCAGACTCTGCATCAACTATGTAATTTTCCGTGGGAGTTTTGACATGGATCCCCCTCCGGCATGCCACAGTCCAGGTGTTAGTCCACTTGAAACAACTTTCCCATCACTATTGTGGCCAGAAAGAGTCCCTGTGGGTTTTGAAATTCGCCTGCCCATTGAAGTCTATGGCGGTTCGCCGGATTCGCCGGTTCGCAAACATTTGCGGCAATTCGCGTTCGCGATTCGCGAACCGAAAATGTTACGTTCGCGACATCACTAATCCTGAATTAAATAGTCGTCCAGTTTCCAATGAGGACGGTTAGTTTTATACAAATTGAGATTAAGTTCCATTGTAATACAGGCGATTAGTCCTATGTCGGTCTTAATAATTTTGTTTAAAATATTAATATCAACTAAGAACAAATCTATACGAGAGTATACCTTATGTACATTGGAAAAAAAGTGAAATCTGTTTGACCTGGATGAAGCACACGCCATGTATCGTATAAATTATTACTATTAAACCAGTTGGAAAATTTTAATGACGAATTATTGATCCTATGCATGTTTTTACATAGCTTTTGGGATTTTCAGTTGTTTTCTAAATTGGGAATCACATTAAAGTCTCCTGCAAAAATCAAGGATTTTAGAATGAACCCAATGAGTCTCCTATAAAAATACAATGTCTGCCCTTTCCTGCTTGCATTATCTGAATATCGTGTTTCTCTTGCCTGGCGAGATTAAACCATTTAAGGCTTAAGATTTTTATTGACATTGAAAAAAGAGAAGATCGAATATAATGAAATCAAATTTTTCGCATTTTTAAACCTCAGGGCACAACCCTTCTATACCAAAGTCGTACCATACCCCACAGCCTTTGCCCTAAATGAAGAGCTTGATAAACGGGTAACCCAACTTACTGTCATACACACATACTGCAATCTCCACAACATGCACGTGCTGCTGAACATAATATTGGCAATCTAGAAAAACGAGGCTAAACGTCATTGTTCAGAAATGGTAGGCCTACCATGATGGGAGGCAATGACCCTTGTGGGACTTTTAAGTTAATATCTATACATCAGACTTTGACTCCTATACGAAATTTAGGTAAGAAGGTTCCTTCTAAGGAGAAGTGAGAAAGTGAATAAACTAGTAAAAATAAATATAAATATTTTTGTTGTACCTTTCCGGTTATTACCTGAATATCACATATTAAAATTGTCTAACTGCGATTCGTCGTCACGCATCAGACGAATCGCAGTTAGACAATTATAAACTGCTGCGCATTACGCAGAGCCCGGCGCGAGCCGCGCATGCGCAGAGTGCGGCGCAAGCCGCGCTCTGCGCCCGAGCCGCGCTTGCGCCGAGCGCAGCGCGTGCAGCGCAGAGCGTGGCGCGAGCAGCGCATGCGCAGAGCGCGGCGCGAGCCGCGCTTGTGCAGAGCGCGGCACGAGACGCGCATGCGCAGAGCGCGGCGCAAGCCGCGCATGCGCAGAGCGCGGCGCAAGCCGCGCTTGCGCGCAGCGCGGCCCGAGAGCAGATGACAGAGTGGGGAAGAGGGGGGGGTGTAGAGGCACAGAGGGAGAGTGGGGAAGAGGGGAGGGAGAGTGGGGAAGAGGGGGGGAGAGGCACAGAGGGAGAGTGGGGAAGAGGGAGAGTGGGGAAGAGGGGGGGGGAGAGGCACGGCACAGAGGGAGAGTGGGGAAGAGACACAGAGGGAGGGGGGAGAGACACAGAGGGATAGGTGGGAAAGAGACACAGGGGAGGTAGAGGAGGGGGAAAAGACACACGGGAGGGAGAACAGGGGGAAGATACACATGGGAGGGAAATGGGGGGGGGAGAGGGGAACAGACACAGGGGGAAGGGGGGAAAGAGACACAGGCCAGGGGGGAACAGACACAGAGGGAGAGGGGGGAAGAGGCACAGAGGGAGAGGGGGGAAGAGACACAGGGGGGAGAGATACAGAGGGTGAGGGAGGAAGAGACACAGAGGGAAGGGGGGGGAAGAGGTACAGAGAGAGGGGGAAAGAGGCACAGAGGGGGGGGGGGGACAGAGGAAGGGGTGAAGAGACACAGTGGCGAGACACACAGAGAGAGGTGGGGGAAGAGGCACAGAGGGAGAGGGTGGAAGACACAGAGTGGGGAGAGACACAGAGGGTGAGGGGGAAGAGACAGGGAGGAAGAGGCACAGAAAGAGGAGGGGGAAGAGACACAGGGAAGTGAGAGGAGGGGGAAGAGACACAGGGGAGAGAGTGCAGGGGGGAAGATACACAAGGGAGGGAAATGGAGACACGAGGAAGGCCATAACAGACACAGGGGGAGGGGGAAAGAGACACAGGCCGGGGGGGGACAGACACAGGGGAGGGTTGGGGGAGACACAGGGGGGGGAAGAGATGCATAGGAGGGAGAAGGGGGAAAGAGACACAGGGGAGGGGTTTAGAGACACGGGAGGGAGAGGGAGGTAAAAACACAGGGGTGCAGGAGATACAAAGGAGGTAGACGAGGTGGAAGGAGACACAAGGGAGGGAGAGGAGGGGGGAAATAAGACACAAGGGAGGAAGTAGACAGAGGGAGAGACTCGCAATGAGCTCCAAAGGGGCTCATTGCAAGGCCTCACAAGGCCAGTAAAGTAGAGGGGGAGAGGCTTACATTGTGTGGCAAACAGCATTGCCAGGCTTCAGTTTTTATTGCCGTCATTTTTGACGGGCAAGTCGCTAGTAATATAATAATAGTATTTGTGAAAGTGATTTCTACTGATAATATTTAGTGGAACCAACTAGAATATGTTTGTATCTTGCAATATGTGATGATACTAAATAAAGGAAGAAAACATTTGTGAGGAAGAAGAGAGAACCTTCTACAAAGATCTGCCTAATAAATGTAAGAATAAGATTACTCAAAAAGATAAACACAAAAACTTCATACTGTACGACATGTTATACTGAGAAAAAAAAGAGAACTTCACGTGGACAAGTTCATAGATATGTTCCAACTTGATAGAAGAGTGAACCCTACTTTAGGGGCATTCATTTTATGCCATATCGAGTCTCTTTGAATTGCCAAGCCTATGGGAAAAGTCCATTTGTAAATAAGACTTTCTTTCCTGAGCACTTGAGTTAACTGAGCAAATTCACATCTCCTACTTAGGGTTGCTGGAGAAAGATCAGAAAATATCTTGATGTGCTCATATGGGGCTTCAAAAGATTTTAATTTGTAGCTGGCCCTGATAATATCATCTTTAAAAGGAAGAAAATGAAGTTTAACCATTACATCTCTGGAGCCCTTGTTTTGTAAATGTAAGGGAAGAGGAATTTGATGAACATCATCAAATTTGTGTTGAAGTTGAGCAATTAAGGGGCCCAGAGAAACAAAAACAATAGAAACATAATCTGATAAATCAGAATTTTTAATTGTTTCTGGAATACCCCTTAGACGTAAGTTTGGTCGTCTTGATCTATCTTCCAACATGATAATTTGATTGTTTAATTCTTTAACCTTTTCTTTCATTTTAATATTCTGGGTAAGCAATGAATTCTGATCTATAATCAAGTTGTCCAGCTTAGATTCTAATTCTGCTGTTTTGTTGTTTACATTTCTTATTGACTTAGCATTTTCCAAGATTTAATATCAGCTAACAAATTCACTTTAAAATCTTGCAGAATATTTCTCGTTTTTAGAGGGGTAAGTAATTCATCCTCCTGAGTTTCAGAATCCTTGCTGGACATACTTTCAGAGTGTTTAGAAATATTATGAGTTAATTTATCTGCATGCAAGGGGGAATCTGCAAAGGGAGATTGCTGAATCTTCTCTTTATATTTAGGAGAAAATAATTCAGAAGCTTTAGAGGGCTGTGTGTTCTTTTTTTTAGTTCTACCTTTACCAGGCATGTTTGCTCTGAATTTACAATTCCCTCAATCCTTCTTTAAGTTATAAATACTGTAAATTACCATCTAGCGTATTAAAAAAAAAAAAAAAAAAAAATATATATATATCTATATATATACGAGACTCAATTGAGGGGGTTTATAAACAGTTTCAACAGTCCAGTCCCACTCCAAGCAGTTGAGAGAACACAGCTAGATTTGTAATGACAAACCAATTCCCCAAGGTGGAGAAAATGGCACCTTATTCAAATGCACCCAGAGAAAGGTAAAGAGAAACAATATTATACAGAGGAAGGAAACATATGGTAAAAAAAAAATGAGATACATAAAAAATGTATAAATACTTGGTTTGATAAAAACTGCACTGCCAAGCATTTGGGGGTCCGATGGTCCACATATCATTGTTTTCTTTGGCGGTATAGCCTCCCCCAAACAGAAGGGGGGCAAAGCTTCACGTTGCTAGTTCCCCTGCTGATCCTTTACTGCTTTCTCATTTAAGCCAGCAACAGCCGTGGCACCAGACCCACATAAGTGGTGCACTATTAAGCTGCTAGCCCACACCGCCACGAGGGAGAGAGGAGTCTTACACCTCGTGATAACCCGTGGGATAGCAGGACAACCAGCAGGACGAATAATGCCCTGCACCCCTTTATTTTTAGATGTGTTTGCAATTGTGGGGAAGCACCACCCTCTTCACCTCCACCACCATCATTTGTAGTGGCTCACCCGCTAGGAAGCACTCTGCTCCACTGCAGACGCCTGCAACTTTAGGATAAGGTAAGAGTTAAAAGGAGTATCTCCCACCTTGCTTCCTCCAAAGGCGCGGCCAAGCAGAGTCCAGCAAAAGGGCTCCCCTTCCAGGGATGCAAACCAGGGATCATCCCTCACTCACTGGCAGTACCGGATGCACTGGCAGGACCACTGGAGTCAACACTGAGAGCACCTTGGGGCCTGGTGGGTATCTCCTAGGCGTAGATCAAAAAAGTGCATCCATAGGATCTGTTTCACGGAAAGTCCATTAGACTATTAGACCAAATATTAGGCCGAGCTGTGGATCAAAAAGCTAGGCGTTCACACAAGACGACCATTGCCCCCATCAGCCTGATGCCGCTTCAAGTGGCTCTGCGTCTCATTTCCGGTCACGCTTCAATCAGATTACATATTAATTAATAGGTTAGTATAGGAGTTAATTTGGGTCGAGGGGGTAATAGCTTTATATAGGGGTAAATTAGGGTAGAGGGGGTTAATAGGGTAGTATAGGGATTAATTTGGGTATAGTGGGGATAATAAGGTAATATAGGGGTTAATAGGCTAATATAGTGGTTAATAGGGTAGTATATGGGGTAATATGGAAGAAGGGGGTTAATATCTTAATATAGGTTTTAATTAGGGTAGACGGGGGTTAATAGGTTAAATTAGGCATTAATTAGGGTAGATTGGGTTAATATGGTAGTATAGAAGTTAATCAGTGTATGGTGGAGTTAATAATATGATATAGGGGTTAATAGGCTAAAATAGTGGTTAATATGGCAGTATAGTGATTAATTATGGTAGAGGGGGGTTAATAGCCTAATAAAGGGGTTAATTAGGGTAGATTTGTGTTAATAGCTTAATGTAGGAGTCAATAAGGGTAGCATGGGGTTAACAGGTTAGAGTGGGTTAATAGGGTAATATAGGGGTTAATTAGGTAGAGTTGGGTTAATAGGGTAATATAGGGGCTAATTAGGGTAGAGTTGGGTTAATTAGGGTAGAGTGTGGCTAATATGGTAGTATAGGGGTTAATTAGAGTAGAGCAAGTTTAATAGAGTAATGTAGGGGTTACTTAGGGTTTAGCAGGGTTAATAAGGCAATATAGTGGTTAATAGGCTAAAATGGTGGTTAATATGGTAGTATATGGGATAATTAGGGTAGAGGGGGTTAATAGCTTAATATAGGGGTTAATTAGGGTAGATGGGTTTAATAGCTTAATATATGGGTTTATTAGGGTAGAGTGGGGTTAATAGGGTAAAGTGGGTTAATAAGGTAATATAGGGGTTAATTAGGGTAGAGTGGGGTTAATTATGGTAGAGTGGGTTAATAAGGTAATATATGGGGTTAATTAGGGTAGAGTGGCATTAATTAGGGTAGATTAGGGGTTAATTAGGGTAGAGCGGGGTTAATGAGGTAATGTTGGGGTTAATTAGGGTACAGTGGGGTTAATAAGGTAACATAGGGGTAAATAGGCTAAAATAGTTTTTAATATGGTAGTATAGGGGTTAATTAGGGTAGAGCAGGATTAATAGCCTAATATAGGGGTTAATTATGGTAGATGGGTTTAATAGCTTAATATAGGGGTTAATTTAGGGTAGGGTGGGGTTAATAGGGTAGAGTGGGGTTAATAGGGTAGTATAGGGCTTAATTAGGGTAGAATGGGGTTAATAGAGTAGCATAGGTGTTAATCAGTGTAGAGTGGGGTTAGTAGGGTAGAGGGGGTTAGTAGGGTAGTGTAGTACTTAGATTTAGTGTCATGAAGGCAGGGGTTCATTTAATAGGAGCATGGATACTTTTAGGACCCGCAAGAAGGAAATTTAAACTTAGACATGTCACAGTGGTCCCAATTGGGACCATTGCGGCATTGTTTATATTCTGTGCCTCTGCAGGGGTCCCGCAGTAACACTTAATGCAAGCCAGTAACACTTAATCCAAGCCACTAACATTTACCACAAGGCAGTAACACTTACCACAAGGCAGTAACACTTAACCCAAGGCAGTAACACAACCCAAAACAGTAACACTCAAGCGCAACGCCTATAAAGTACACAGGGTGAGAGGCTTGCAATGAGAGCCGAAGGTGATCATTGCAAAGCAGGAAAGTTGCGGCTCTCAATGAGCACCAAAGGCGTTCAGCGCGGGGTTCCTGATGAGCGGAAAAGATTGCTCAGAGGGCCCATAGCCTTGCAATATGTGGCAAACAGCATTGCCAGGCTTACAATTTTTGACAGGCAATTTCCTATTACTAATAATTCATCTTTACAAACTTGTTACGTGTATCAACTGCATTCTAGCCTTTTCCACGCAACCTAACCTGATGGATTTCATCACCACAAGCTAGGCATAGTATAACATTAGAAGGTATATGCATTTCACACTGATTCACACTGTCCTGGGGTGAAACTCACACCTCTTTAAACAGGACCTTATGACCTTTCCACTTGAAGACATACAGCCTTATTAAATTGGGATTGAGCCAATTGAATAGGGCTCTATATAAGCACAGAACATATTTTTTCAGAAGTTTTAAGTTAGTGAACTTCTATCCAAAAGCAAGGTCTTCACTAACTAAAAACTTCTGTAAAAAAATATGCTCTGTGCTTATATAGAGCACTATTCAATTGGCCGAATCGCAATTTAATAAGGCTGATAATCAGTATAACTATGCACAAAGCATTATCTCAATGGTCCAAGCTCTCTAAACAGAAGCTTGACTCATCACAGGCTCCAACAATTGGCAGGACCTGTCACATGTTATTTGCTCTTAAGCACATTAGATATCACAGAAACATACATGTTATCCAAACAAGGGCACAGAACCTAAAGCTGCAGCATTTGCTGATAATGTTATATTATCTTTGTCCAAATGATTAGCCTTGTACTCCAATGTTTGTCTACCGCATTAATGCAGATGATCAGAATTTTTAACGACACAATCCCATAAAGACCTTTAAATCAATAATTTAAGACCACTTCTCATAACCCTGAGAAAGTAACTGTCATGATTTGCTTATATACAGATTTTGTCACTAGGCCTTATAATCACTATAACAATTAATATGTTGTCATCTTTCCAGTATATATTCTGGACAGTGCAGATACCTTTCTTATACTTTAACATACATAACTTACATTAACTTCTTTATATATTTGAACAAAAAGCATTTAATTTCAAATCAAACTATGCATATGGACAAGCATGTATAATGTCTGCCAGATTAAAAAATATACCACTTTGCAGTCTAGTTTACCATTTATTCACCTGATCTTTTTTGGTTGTTAAAATATAACAGGTAGTTACATAGTTACATAGTAATTGAGGTTGAAAAAATACTTTTAGCCAATCAAGTTCAACCTTTTAAGATCTCCTCTGATCTGCAATATGCAATTTGCCAATTGTCTCAAAAGGGAAAAAAAATAATTCCTTTCTGACACCAGATACTGGCGATCGGATTTCTCCCTTGATCAATACTCCCTCTCTAATTTACCAGAATAACATTGAATACCTTTGTCTATTTAAAACAAATATATCCAATCTCTTTTTAAAGATATCTACTGAATCCATTGTCACCACCTCCCTTGGTAGAGAATTCCACAGATTAACTACCCTTACTGGGAAGAACCCTTTTTTTCTTTAAGGTGGAATCTTTTTACTTCTAACCTCAAAGGATGTCCTTGTGTCAATTGAAAACTTCTTGACACAAAAAGCTCCCTTGACAAACCTTTATACTGACCCTGGATGTATTTATATGGGGTAATCATATCCCCTCTTAGGCACCTTTTTTCTAGAGAAAATACGTTTAATTTGGTTAGTCTTTCTTCATAACTTAGCCCTTCAATTCCCCTTATTAGTTTTGTTGCCTTTCTCTGTGCTTTTTCCTGTTCTAAAATGTCCTTTTTATGAAGTGGTGCCCAAAACTGTACTTAATATTCCAAAGGGCGTACTATGGATTTGTATAGTGGTAGAATTATATTTGCTTCCCTTGCTTCTATACCCTTCTTGATACATGCTAATAGTTTATTTGCCTTTGTAGCTGCTGCTTGGCATTGAGAACTGTTACGTAGGTGGTTGTCCACAAGAACTCCTAAATCCCTTTCAATATCTGATACCCCTAGATTTGTTCCATTATGTTTATAAATTGCATGGTTATTTTTCATTCCCAGATGCATAACCTTACATTTATTTATATTAAATCTCATCTGCCATATCACATCTGCTTTTCTCCAGTCATCTGGTAAAAAGCCTGTGTTGAGTTAATCTTGAAAAATTAAATATAATGGTTTGGCTATTACAGTACCCAGTTCCCTCAGTACCCATGGATGTATTCCATCAGGACCCGGGCTTTGTTAACATTTATTTTTTCCAAACTCTTTTGGATTACTTCCTGCGTTAACCAATTATTTGGCAAAGGTAGTGTAGCCCCATTATGTTGCCGTGTCCCGACCACTGGTACCTCCCTTGTGTATACCGAAGAAAATAACCTATTTAGCTCATCTGCCTTTTCCTGGTCACTAATTATCAGACAGCCTGTGTCACATTGTAATGTTCCTATAGCTTCCTTCCTTGCCTTCTTCCCATTAATACACTTAAAAAATATTTTAGGGTTAGTCTTACTCTCTTTTGCAATTACATAGTTACATAGTTACATAGTAATTAAGGTTGAAAAAAAGACTTTCAGTCCATCAAGTTCAACCTGTTAAGATCTCTTCTGATCTGCAATATGCGGAATAGTTATTAATTAAATAATTATTAATAGTATAGTATTGGAGGATGAATAAAGAGTTAGTCCATCAAGTTCAACCTTTTTAGATCTCTATTGATCTTTTTAATGTGGACTATTTATTATTATTTGTTAATTGTTATTTGATCCAGAGGAAGGCAAACAGAAAAAAAAAAAACCATTGAAACTTTGCCAATTGTCTCATAAGGGGAAAAAAAAGCAAAATTCCTTTCTGACCCCAGAAACTGGCGAACAAATTTCTCCCTGGATCAATACTCCTTCGCTAGTTATGTAGGATTGCCTTGAATGCCCTCTTTATTCAAAAATATATCTAACCCCTTTTTGAAGTTGTCTATCGAATTCGCTGTCACCACCTCCTTTGGTAGAGAATTCCACAGTTTAACCACCCTAACTGTAAAGAACCCTTTTCTTTGTTTAAGGTGAAATCTTTTTTCCTCTAACCTCAAAGGATGTCCTCTTGTCAGTTGAAAATCTCTTGCTACAAAAAGTTCACTTGACAAAGCCTTATATTGACCCTGGATGTATTTATATAACTTAATCATATCTCCTCTTAGACGCCTTTTTTTTAGCGAAAATAAGTTTAATTTTGTTAGTCTTTCTTCATAACTTAGCCCCTCCATTCCCCTTATTAGTTTTGAAGCCCTTCTCTGTACTTTTTCCAGCTCTAAAATTATTTTTTTATGAGGTGGTGCCCAAAATTGTACTCCATATTCCAAATGAGGACGTACTAGAGATTTTTATAGTGGCAGAATTATATCTTCTTCCCTGGCTTCTATACCCTTCCTAATACATGCTAATATTTTATTTGCCTTTGCAGCCGCTGGTTGGCTTTGAGCGCTGTTACCTAGGTGGTTGTCCACTAGTACTCCCAAACCCTTTCAATATCTGATACCCCTAGATTTGCTCCATTAAGATTATAGATTGCTTGGCTATTGTTCCTTCCCAAATGCATAACCTTACATTTATTCGTATTAAATTGCCATTTAGCCGCCCATTTCTCTAATTTATGCAAATCCTTTTGTAGGGAAAGTACATCATTTTCTGATTTTATTACCTTGCACAACTTAGTGTCATAAGCAAAAATGGAGACACTACATTCGAGTCCTACTTCAATGTCATTAATAAATATGTTAAAAAGGAGAGGACCTAATACTGAACCTTGAGGAACCCCACTTATCACATTAGACCAATCGGAGTATGTTCCATTCACAACAACCCTTTTATTTAATTATTTTTTCATTTTCTATTTTAGCCAGTCTAATAGCGCTTTTGCAAGCCTTGTTGATTTCCTTGTACTCCCGTAAAGCAGTCTCTGTCCCCTCTTGTTTGTATAATTTAAATGTCTGTTTTTTACTCTGTATCTTGATCTTTAAATCATTGTTAAGCCACATTGGATGGGATTTCCTCCTTTTACTTTTATTCCCACATGGTATATGCCGATGTGTATATATATATTTAGTAAGGATTTAAATGTTGTCCATTTATATTCAGTGTTTTTACCTATCAGTTCTCTGTCCCAGTCTATACTTTGTATTGCTGCCCTTAGACGGTTAAAATCTGCCATTTTTTAAATTAAGAGTTTTTGATGGCCTCTTAAAATGTTTTTTTTTTTAATTCAATCTCAAATGAGACTGTGTTGGGATCACTGTTTCCCAAAGGTTTCTCTAATCCATCATTTGATACTATATCAATATTATTTGTGATGACTAAATCTAAGATAGCTTCATTTCTAGTAGGCTCTTGTATAACCTGGGCCAGATAATGATCCCTGAGTGAACTACTGCTCCCCTTAGCTGAAGTGCTGGTCTCATTTATCCAGTTTATTTCAAGGTAAATAAAATCTCACATTATTAGAACTTGCCCATGATTAGCTGCATTTCCAATCTGTAACAACAATTGTGTTTCCTCACTTTCAGCTATATGTGGGGGTTTATAGCATACTACTAATATTCTTTTGGAATTTGCTGCTCCGTTATTTAACTCTACCCACAAACTTTCAACTTTATCACTAAGTCCACAATAAATATCTTCTCTGACTATAGGCTTAAATTCAGGCTTAACATACAGACAAATCCCTCCTCCTCTTTTTCCATTGCCTCTATCTTTCCTAAATAGGTTATAACCATCCAGATTAACAGTCCAGTCATGAGATTCATCCCACCACGTTTCGGTAATGTCTATTAAATTCTATTTTTCATTAATTGCTAATAATTCGAACTCTCCCATTCCTGGCAAGCTTCTGGCATTAGCAAGCATACACCTTATGTTATGAGTCTGTAGCTCTGAAGTGCCTGCCACTGTACTTGAGTTACTTAGTACTACCTCCCTATTGACTATACTACCCCTCTCCCATCTCCTCCCCTATGAATTGTTAATTCATCCCTTTTACCCTCTACACTTTCTACCCGATTACTTATATCTAGCCCCCCCCACCTACTAGTTTAAAAACTTCTCCAGCCTTTCTATCATCCTATCCCCTAGCACAAAATCTCCCTCATCATTAAGGTACAATCCATCCCTGCTGTAGAGATTGTACCGAAGGGAGAAGTCAGCCCAGTGCTCTGAAAACCCAAGCCCCTCCTTTGTGCACCACATCTTTAGCACACATTAACCTCCCTAAGCTCCTTCTGACTCCCTGGGCACTCCATCTTCCCCTAACTTTGTCATTTGAACCAATATGTTCCAAGACCGCTGGTACATTTCCAGCCCCTTTCTAATAATTGGTCTACCCGATCCGCAACATGATGAATCAGAGCACCCGGGAGACAGGAAACTGTTCGATTGCTGGGATCTGGGTGACAAATCGCCCTGCTTACCTTCCTAATAATAGAGTCCCCTACAATTCTCCTCTCCAGATCTCCAAGTTGAGCTTCCAGTGAGGCAACATGCTCACACCTCTCACAGAGGTATCATCTGTTCCAGTAGTGCATACATATGACAGGATGTACACTGAATGAGGTTGCCACTGGACTGACTCATAATTATTATTATTGTCTACAAAATTTCAGTGGGAAAAATAAAGAATATAAAACAATATATTTGTATAAAATTTTCTTTCTTTGCAATGTAAATCTGCCCTCCCTTTTCTTTGAAGTCCCTCCTTTTTTTAAAACTCCTACGCTTTTTCTAGAATTACACTTGATACTGAAAATGTTCGCAAGCTCACGTGTTCGCCCCTTCTCCTGTTTATATTAACTTCTGCCTTCTCACCTGGACACAATTAGTGCACTTTGCATTTTATCAGCCTTTACTTGCAAGGAAAATCCACTTGCGAACAGCCCCAAAACAGCTCACAAACCTTTTATACTAGTTTAACAGTCAAACCACACCCCTCTCACCTGGGCACAATTAGTGCACTCTGCAATTTATCAGCCTTTACTTGCAAGGAAAATCCACTTTTTTTGTGCAAAACTGAACTATTGTTACGTTTAAAGGAATGTTTCCACCAAAATGTAAGTTCATTTTATATTAGATCACAAAAAGTTATGGAACTTGCCTAATATGCCAGTTACTGTTTGCCATTTGCCAGATTTTTTGCCCGTTGCCAGAGTTTTTATTTACGATTTCTGCCACTGAAACCTAGAATGTTGAGCTAATTGTGTCAAAAGTTCAGGGGTCAGTTCAAGGTGAAACTTTCCATTTAAAACATGCAGTTTTATTTTTAAACATGCAGTCTCTCCACTATCTGTGGGCCTCAGTCTCTTCTCTCACTCTCTCTCTCTCTGGATCTACAATCAAACACACTGTCTGAAGCTGTGCTGGAGTCTCTCCACTATCTGTGGGCCTCAGTCTCTTCTCTCACTCTCTCTCTCTCTGGATCTACAATCAAACTCACTGTCTGAAGCTGTGCTGGAGTCTCTCCACTATCTGTGGGCCTCAGTCTCTTCTCTCACTCTCTCTCTCTCTGGATCTACAATCAAACACACTGTCTGAAGCTGTGCTGGAGTCTCTCCACTATCTGTGGGCCTCAGTCTCTTCTCTCACTCTCTCTCTCTCTGGATCTACAATCAAACACACTGTCTGAAGCTGTGCTGGAGTCTCTCCACTATCTGTGGGCCTCAGTCTTTTCTCTCACTCTCTCTCTCTCTGGATCTACAATCAAACACACTGTCTGAAGCTGTGCTGGAGTCTCTCCACTATCTGTGGGCCTCAGTCTCTTCTCTCACTCTCTCTCTCTCTGGATCTACAATCAAACACACTGTCTGAAGCTGTGCTGGAGTCTCTCCACTATCTGTGGGCCTCAGTCTCTTCTCTCACTCTCGCTCTCTCTGGATCTACAATCAAACACACTGTCTGAAGCTGTGCTGGAGTCTCTCCACTATCTGTGGGCCTCAGTCTCTTCTCTCACTCTCGCTCTCTCTGGATCTACAATCAAACACACTGTCTGAAGCTGTGCTGGAGTCTCTCCACTATCTGTGGGCCTCAGTCTCTTCTCTCACTCTATCTCTCTCTGGATCTACAATCAAACTCACTGTCTGAAGCTCTGCTGGAGTCTCTCCACTATCTGTGGGCCTCAGTCTCTTCTCTCACTCTCTCTCTCTCTGTATCTACAATCAAACACACTGTCTGAAGCTGTGCTGGAGTCTCTCCACTATCTGTGGGCCTCAGTCTTTTCTCTCACTCTCTCTCTCTCTGGATCTACAATCAAACACACTGTCTGAAGCTGTGCTGGAGTCTCTCCACTATCTGTGGGCCTCAGTCTCTTCTCTCACTCTCTCTCTCTCTGGATCTACAATCAAACACACTGTCTGAAGCTGTGCCTGAGTCTCTCCACTATCTGTGGGCCTCAGTCTCTTCTCTCACTCTCTCTCTCTGGATCTACAATCAAACACACTGTCTGAAGCTGTGCTGGAGTCTCTCCACTATCTGTGGGCCTCAGTCTCTTCTCTCACTCTCTCTCTCTCTAAATCTACAATCAAACACACTGTCTGAAACTGTGCTGGAGTCTCTCCACTATCTGTGGGCCTCAGTCTCTTCTCTCACTCTCTCTCTCTCTGGATCTACAATCAAACACACTGTCTGAAACTGTGCTGGAGGTATCTAAAGACACTTTGGAGCCATTTCAACTTGTACTATATGTAATATTATCATTATTTGTATGAATGTTTCTGTGATATAATATTTGATGAGATAGAAACTTTTACTAAGCAAATCCATACCTTTGCATTTGTCTGAAACCCCCCTTACCTTGCCTGCTCCCCCACCCCCAAAGCCTGGTTTTAATGCTTCTTATCTCTGAAAAAACATTTGTCCATCCTTCTCATATTCTGTTGCAGTCTCTCCACTATCTGTGGGCCTCAGTCTCTTCTCTCACTCTCTCTCTCTCTGGATCTACAATCAAACACACTGTCTGAAGCTGTGCTGGAGTCTCTCCACTATCTGTGGGCCTCAGTCTCTTCTCTCACTCTCTCTCTCTCTCTGGATCTACAATCAAACACACTGTCTGAAGCTGTGCTGGAGGTATCTAAAGACACTTTGGAGCCATTTCAACTTGTACTATATGTAATATTATCATTATTTGTATGAATGTTTCTGTGATATAATATTTGATGAGATAGAAACTTTTACTAAGCAAATCCATACCTTTGCATTTGTCTGAAACCCCCCTTACCTTGTCTGCGCCCCCACCCCCAAAGCCTG
Source organism: Discoglossus pictus (assembly GCA_027410445.1). NCBI lineage: Eukaryota > Metazoa > Chordata > Amphibia > Anura > Alytidae > Discoglossus > Discoglossus pictus. The sequence continues at coordinate 249,840,211 of CM050166.1, forward strand.
GTTTTATTGCTTCTTATCTCTGAAATAACATTTGTCCATCCTTCTCATATTCTGTTGCAGTCTCTCCACTATCTGTGGGCCTCAGTCTCTTCTCTCACTCTCTCTCTCTCTGGATCTACAATCAAACACACTGTCTGAAGCTGTGCTGGAGTCTCTCCACTATCTGTGGGCCTCAGTCTCTTCTCTCACTCTCTCTCTCTCTCTGGATCTACAATCAAACACACTGTCTGAAGCTGTGCTGGAGGTATCTAAAGACACTTTGGAGCCATTTCAACTTGTACTATATGTAATATTATCATTATTTGTATGAATGTTTCTGTGATATAATATTTGATGAGATAGAAACTTTTACTAAGCAAATCCATACCTTTGCATTTGTCTGAAACCCCCCTTACCTTGTCTGCGCCCCCACCCCCAAAGCCTGGTTTTATTGCTTCTTATCTCTGAAATAACATTTGTCCATCCTTCTCATATTCTGTTGCAGTCTCTCCACTATCTGTGGGCCTCAGTCTCTTCTCTCACTCTCTCTCTCTCTCTGGATCTACAATCAAACACACTGTCTGAAGCTGTGCTGGAGTCTCTCCACTATCTGTGGGCCTCAGTCTCTTCTCTCACTCTCTCTCTCTCTCTCTCTGGATCTACAATCAAACACACTGTCTGAAGCTGTGCTGGAGGTATCTAAAGACACTTTGGAGCCATTTCAACTTGTACTATATGTAATATTATCATTATTTGTATGAATGTTTCTGTCATATAATATTTGATGAGATAGAAACTTTTACTAAGCAAATCCATACCTTTGCATTTGTCTGAAACCCCCCTTACCTTGCCTGCTCCTCCACCCCCAAAGCCTGGTTTTATTGCTTCCTATCTCTGAAATAACATTTGTCCATCCTTATCATATTCTGTTGCAGTCTCTCCACTATCTGTGGGCCTCAGTCTCTTCTCTCTCTCACTCTCTCTCTCTCTGGATCTACAATCAAACACACTGTCTGAAGCTGTGCTGGAGGTATCTAAAGACACTTTGGAGCCATTTCAACTTGTACTATAAGTAATATTATCATTATTTGTATGAATGTTTCTGTGATATAATATTTGATGAGATAGAAACTTTTACTAAGCAAATCCATACCTTTGCATTTGTCTGAAACCCCCCTTACCTTGCCTGCTCCCCCACCCCCAAAGCCTGGTTTTATTGCTTCTTATCTCTGAAATAACATTTTACCATCCTTCTCATATTCTGTTGCAGTCTCTCCACTATATGTGGGCCTCAGTCTCTTCTCTCACTCTCTCTCTCTCTGGATCTACAATCACTTCCCTCCCCTTGTTTCTCTTGATTTATTGAGTCACTCAAATTTCCTGCAGCTGATCAATTAGCAAGATCTGCTAACTACCTAATTAATCTTTTACACAATGTTTCCTCATGCCTTTTCCTTCCTCATTACATCCTGTTTTTTCCTCAAGCTTCTCTTCTCAACTTTGCCACATCATGTCTCCAACCTAACCATCTCACCTTACATGCTTTCCTCTACTCTTTTATGCTCCCATGAGCTACTCTTACTCCTCCATCCACCATCTCCTCCCCCTTCTAAAGCTCATAAGCAGAAACACTTCTGCAAGTCCAAATCCCACTTCCTCTCCCTCTCTCTCTTTCTTCTGCTGGCTTCTTGGGACATACCTCCTAAAACAGGCCCCTCACCTCCCACTCGCAGATTATACTATCTGACCACTAGGGGCAGATAACATATTACATACTAGGATCACTTACCAAATTACTTTCTCAGTTGCTTTCCTTTTCCTTCTAACTTTGCATACCCTCCTACCTAATGAAACTTCACTTTCTTCCTGACCCTTGCTATTTGTTATCTGCCTCTTCCATCCCCTTTAGATTGTAAGTAGAGAGTTTTTAATCTTGTAGAGTGCTTTGGGAAAAAGCACTTTCTACAAAGATTCTAAGCTCAAAACAGGGCCCTCCACTTTTTGCAGTTTGTTAAAATGTATATTTTTCCTTGTTCATTTCCTCTGTATAGCACTACGGAATATGTTGGCGCGTTACAAATAAAAGTAATAATAATAATAATGTCTCTTTAACACTAATTTTCTAAAATAGCTATTGTATTTTCAAGCAACAGTACTATTATCTAATCCACTAATTATATGCAATACGTTTGTCAGCTTTCAGTGAGCTGAGAAATAAAGAGTGTGGTGGTATTGCCCGCAAAACAAAGCTCCACATTTCTTCATATAGTTTATTGGCTTATTTATATATGTGTGTATAGTGTTATTCAGCTTTCAAAGGGATTTTAAAATGATTTGAGGCAATGGAGGAACAAGGGGTGTCTAAGAGATAGATAGAGTGAGTAACTTAGAGAAGTGGTTCAGACTTTGGGAGAAAAGCATATGGCCCTGTAAAAGTATTTCAACTGATATCTCTGGTCTAGATAAATCTAGCACAGCATAGTGACAGTATATAAAGCTCTAGAAGGCTGTGACAGTGGATTTGATAGATAACTTTATAAAGGGGTTGAATATATTCTTGAATGCAAATGGCATTCAATATTATCCTGCATAACTAGCAAATAAGTATTGATCTAGGGAGGAATTCAATCGTCAGTACCTGGGGTCAGGAAGGAATTTTACTTTTTTGCCTTTATGAGACAATTGTCAATGTGTCAATGGGGTTTCTTTCTGTTTGCCTTCCTCTGGATCTAACAACACAGGACCCCCTAAAAAATGCATGCAAATCACCATATCTTAACTGCCTGTTGTCAATGGTTTTTCCTCTGATATTGCTACAGGTATCTATCCTTTTTCACACTTACATCTGTCTTTACTAAAAAGAACAGGACGTGGAGGAGCTGGAAGGTCTAGTGTTTCAGTCCCAAGAGCTCTGTTTGTATGACAGGCATCTACAGTAAGTACATAATATAAATGCTTGCCACTATGGTTCCCCTTCGTGGATAGGCCCATCTCAAATATACAACCCTTTTCCAAAAAGCTTGCATATCTGTACTATATTGTCATGTGACATTAGTAAACTACATTACAGAATCAATAGATGCACTGAATTTGAAAGTAATCTATTTGAAGATGATATTGGTGTACAGTATGAATTACTCTAAAATGAAAATTGATGGAGATGGAGATAGCAGTGTCCATCTTTTACCAATGGCAAACCTGTTTAAGAAGATCAAGCTTGATATGAGTCAAGAAGAAAGTATAATCACATTGTAATTAATAATAAAATAAAAATAATGGTAATATGAGTCCACAAAATATGGTGCACTATGCCTGGTGTCTATAAATTACATATTGTTCGCTTGCATTTTTGGTATGGCCCATTAGATTGTCACTAGGGGTCAGCATCATGCACTCCTGCAGACAAGATATCAAATAACTCTTCAGGAGCCAGTGAAAATATTCTTAAAATCCTTAACCTGTTATTTTGTACTATGGTAGATTATTTATTTATCAGTGTTTGTTCTGCATGTCATGCTCCCACAATCTACATTCTAGATTTGGGATTTACTTAAATAATTTTCTTTTTTAATTAATGCACATTCACAAGATCTTTTGCAATGTCCTCCAAAATGATGCATCTTCACATTCCACACCCCTTTTTTATATTGCAGCATAACAAAAATCATTCCAACTTGTGTCATTTAGAAAAGTCATAGGGTCTGACTTGATCATGTTCCACTTCAGCAGCATAGCTGGTAATGATTGTCAAAGCCTGGGGATAAAGGTCTGTTTTAGTCCAAAAAAACATGTGATTCTAAAGTGAGTAATTGCTGAATTAATTTGTTTTTTTCTGTTGTATTCCTATGATATTAACCTTCTCAAGCACTATGAGTTGCAAATTATCATATTGAACAGCACATTATCATGCAGGAGCTGCACTTTCAATGCTGAATATGCCAAGAATTATATACTGTGGAGAAAAGAAGAGCAAGTGCAGTGTATAGACTGCTAGTAGAACATGTGGATTTTAATGTTCTTTATGATGAAATAAAAAATATTAGAAACAGGCTATGGTGAAGGAAAGCGCAAGGTAGTGGAGAAAATATTTGTCCAACAGAATGCAGAATTCCAGTGGATAGCAAGAAGGGACAAGGAGACATTCTACAATGAGCATTGTAAAGAGATTGAAGAAGATAACTGAATGGGTAAATCAAGAGATCTCTTAAGGAAAATTGGGAACCTAAAAGGCACCTTTCATGCCAAAGTAGGCATGATAAAAGACATAAATGGTAGAGACTTAACAGAAGAAGATCAGATAAAGAACAGGTGGCAGGAATACACTGAAGATCTATACAGGAAGGATCTTAACAACAGAGATGACCTCAATCATTTGTCCAATGAGCTGGAGCCAGACATCTTGAAGAGCGAAGTGAGATGGGCCCTAGGATGTCTAAGGCTGCAGGAGGTGATGGAATCCCAATTTAACTATATACAGGATGACACTGTGAAAGTGTTACTTGCCTTATGCCAACACATTTGGAAAACTCAACAATGGCCAATAGACTGGAAAAGGTCAGTCTACATCCCAATCCCAAAAAAGGCAGTGCCAAAGAGTGCTCCAGTTATCAAACAATTGCACTCATTTCACATGCCAGCAAGGTAATGCTTAAGATTCTACAAGCTCGACTACAACTATATATGGACCAGGAACTACCAGATGTGCAAGCCGGGTTGTGCAGAGGAAGAGGCACAAGAGATCCAATTGCCAATGTTCACTGGATAATAGAGAAAGCAAGAGAGTTCAAAAATAAATAAAGATGTATTCTACTTCATAAACTATTCTAAAGCCTTTGACTGTGTGTATCACAACAAAATGTGGCATGTTTTTAAAGAGATGGGAGTAACAGAATCTGTATGTTGACCAAGAAGCCACGGTCAGAACTGAACATGGGACAATAGAATGGTTCAAGATCGGAAAAGAAGTGCGACAAGGTTGTATATTGTCACCTTATTTTTAGAACGTATATACAGAGTATGTCATGCGTAAGGCGGGACTGGATGAATCCAAAGCAGGAATCAATATAGCTGGAAGGAATATCAACAACCTCAGATATGCCGATGATACTACTCTGATGGCTGAAAGTGAGGAGGAACTAAAGTACTTATTGATGAGGGTAAAAGAAGAGAGTGCAAAAGTTGGCCTGCTGCTCAACACTAAAAAGACGCAGATCATAGCAAACGGCAATCTCACTTCCTGGCAAATGGAGAAGGAAAAGGGGAGGCAGTGACAGATTTTATTTTCCTTGGATCCAAGATCTCTGCAGATGACTGTAGTCATGAAATTAAAAGACATTTGCTTCTGGGGAGGAAAGCTATGACAAGCTTGGACAAGCTAGCAAAAAGTGAAGATATTAAACCATCACCAAAGAGAGAGAGTATTGATCCAGGGAGGAATCCAATCGCCAGTATCTGGGGTCAGGAAGATTTTTTTTTTCCCTTGAGACGATTGGCTCAGTTTCACTTGTTTTTCCCCCCCTCTGGGTCAATACATTATTAATGAAAAAAATGTATATTTGAAGGTATGGGGGTAAAGGAGAAATTAAAGATCTTATTTGGTGTTACACAATAAGAAAACAGAGATTGGAGAGTTTGGAAAATCATAGTTACTACTTTAAATTTTCATATATCATAATCCATTTTAGCCTCAACTGAGCAAGACAGATGTAAATAAACAAATATTAAAGTAGTTTAAAAGGCATATAAAGACCACATTTATTGTACAGCTTTGAGTGCCTCACCAGTAAAGACGTAAAATTCACCTTATATGGACAACCAATTAACCACAGAAAACATAAATATATTTCAATGTGTGATTTCAGGTACCCAATATCTCCTATTAAATATATTGCAATTGGGTCAATTGTTTTAAGAAAATTACGGTAACTTCTCCAATGAAAATTAGCTGCATTTTTTTAAATAATATTGTTATAAACAGTTATATTATGACCTTGATAACCCTTTCAGGCCAGTCAAAAATAATTCCTTAAACTTCTATTAATACATAGCGTAGAAATGTATCCCATTCTGGTATATTACTATTATAATTTACATCTAAAATGTAATATATCTAGGTGAGTCATTATTACTATAAATGTCATAGCACTTAATTGCTCCATTTTAAGTAGATAATACATGTCATTAGTTTTACTTTAAATACCTACTTTCAACATTCTAAAAATTACTTTTTTTATATTCGACATATTACATATATATTTCTTTCAATAAAAAGTGTGAATAAGTATATATATGCATAATTTATCAAGTACATTTAAAGTAGATGACAATCTAAATGGAAAATCAGGAACATTTAATCAACTGACTACCTAACTCTGGTTATCAAAATGAGAGTGACCTTCAGTGTGTACTCTTTTTTTATTTATAATAATGATTTTTTTTTTCTGAGAGAAACTCTCAGTCACACTTTTGAGCAACGCGAGCCTGAAATAATATTATAGAAATAATTAGTTTTAATCATCCTGCCAAAAAGGCATAACAAGTATAAAATATATACCATACTTTAATTTGGTAATCCAAATGAACATCAGATGTATTATTAAACTAGCAAAATGTATGCAATTCAATATACACATATATATATATATATATATATATATATATATATATATGTATATATATATATATATATATATATATATATATATATATATAAGCACAAATTCGAATATAATAAGAATTTAGATATTTGCATAATTATATATATTTTATGTGGTGTAAAATAATTTGCAATGCAAAAAATAGGATAGTACTTAAATAAATAAGTTTACAAGCAAAATGAAGCCATGTGTCTGGTTTAGTTATACATCAAAGGGTCAACATTACACAATAAAGATCATAATAACTTTTCATGTGGAAATGTGAAGTTAAAAAAGTGTCACTCTCTACCCATGTATTTCAGATCCTTAAAACTTTACATGTAAAGAACCCTCATCTGTGAAGACCATTTATTAAACTAATGTTGATAATAACCTGTGACTATGGCAATCATCTCTGGAAAAGAGATAAGCCATTTTATTACCCAATAAACTTATTAAATTATTTATACAAGTGTAAAAAAAAACTCTGACTTGTCAGGAATCAGTTTAGTATGCAAATGTGGCACCAATCAATGCACCTTTTTCTCTGCTTTGACAGCAAAGGGTAGGGAGTAAAGTTCCTTTTAGCTTGTCAAATACACATTTTTAAAATACATTATTAATAAACTTTTTTGGTTTGTAACAAACAACCAATGCAATTGTGTCTTCTGCCTTTTGGTGATTCTTAAAGGCCTATGGAATCGGTTAGGTTCAAATCCCATCAATTACTTTTATAGTAATAATTTGCATTTAGCTTAAAGGGTACAGTAAAAAAAGAGAATACTAATAATAAAAATGTATGTATCACTTGTCTCCTAGTTTTACTCACATAACAGACAAGTCTTAAGCTTCCATTTGAAAATGTTTAATGATGGGGACTTATAGTAAGGTCCATAGAACTGGACCTGTTTGACTAGGCCAAGTGAACTCTTAGTACATTTATCTGTGATGCACTTGCTACTCGAAAAACACAGGCATTGGTTTAGGGATCCAATAGTAGTTTTAAGTAGTTGTGGCTCTGATTGCTGAAGGTCTAAAAAAATCCTAAAAATCAATTTGGTAGGTAACTAATGAAGAGAATGAAGAATATATGTTATGTGACAGGAACAGGTCTTGAACGGGTTTGTTAGATTGTTTGAAGCTATAAATGCGCACCAAGGTAATTCCTGTGACAGTCTGAATTTTGTCTATTTAGGGGTTCTCAATGCTTTCGTATATATACAAAAGCATTTATAATTTAGAAATGTATATTGAAGCAATATGAATTAGAGTTGGTTATATTGTATGTAAGACGGCAATAAAATTGTAAGGCTGGGAATGCTGTTTGGCACACAATGTAAGGTTTTTGGTCGTCTGAGCACCTTCGGCGCTCATTGCGAACCTCTCCCCTGGTGTACTTTTGCTCCTCTGAGCACCCTCTGCTCTCATTGTGAGCCCCGTTCTGAGCGCTTTTGGGGCTCATTGTGTGGCTCGGAATGAGCGCCTTTGGCCTCTCCACTCATGTCATTTTGGTGTTGTGAGCACATTTCCTTTCTGCAAGTGTTACGGGCCATAATTTTTCTACACATTTTTTCTCTCGCATTTTGAATGGTGTAATTAAGATTTCTGTTGATGTGTAGATCCGCGGGTCGTAGGGATCTCCACCAGCACAGTGAGTACCTTTGACACTCCCTGCCTAAGTTGTACTGGGTCTAGGGATGAGCACCTATGGTGATCATCTCCACCAGCGCATGGAGCACCTGCAGAGCTCCTTGCCTGGCCGCAACCGTGGCCCTCGCTTACCAACATTGCGTTACCAACGGATTTTGGCAAGCCCGCACTGCTGAGAATTATATATGTAACTAGCGACTTGCCCGTCAAAAAATGGCGGCAATGAGATGTGTATGTTAGGAAAGTTGTTTAGTTATTAATATATATATATGTGACAGTTGTATTGTGATATTAAAAGATGTTTAGTTTTGTAAAATGTTCTCTTGGTGAACAATAATTTGTAAAGCATTTTGTATTAACATTTGAATGTAATAATAGTGAAACTTGAAATTAATCATTATTGCAAACTTTATGCAATGGTTTTTTAACATGCAATTTGTATATGAAGAATTGTTAACTTCAATATAAATGAAAATTCGGAGGAAAGCAAACAGTAAAAACCCTTGTTGAAACGTACATAATTTTAACCTGAACTTTGTAATATATGTAAGTAAGAAACTTGAACATTTATTTTTTTAAACTTTAACTTTATTATTTGTGTAACTTTGTATCTTGACAAAACATTTGTATAACTTTGAACATTATAAACAGTAACATAGTGAATACATTTTTTAACATAATTTTGTATTAAAAGTATTAACATTTGAATGTAAAAACATTTTAACTTTAAAGTAATCAATATTTTAAACTTGAGGCAATGTTTTTTTAACATGCAATTTCTATCCGAATAATTGTTAACTTCAATATACATTGAATGCAGAGGAAGGCAAACAGTGAAAACTCTCTTTAAAATGTACCCAATGAAATAAATTTCTTCCTGACCACATGAACTGTTGACAAACATTAATACAGGGAGTAATCTTAACATAACAGACAATATTAACATTGTGTCTTAAAACGTGGTTGAGCTGTTAACATGAACTTTGTAATATGTTGAAGTAAAGACCGTTAAAATATTGTTTTCCCAACTTGTAACATTAGAAACAGTAACATAGTTAATTAACATTTTAACATAATTATCACATATGTAGTTGCAAGGCAAGTGTTTTGTGAGGTGAATCATTCATAAAGAGTCTTTCCATAAATTATGACTGAAATTGTTTCTTGTTTATTATTTTTGAATGTTATTTAATTTGTTTTCCTTGTGTTTTCTTTCTTTACTGAAAAGTTATAGTACTTCATAGTAGACAATGTTTTTAGTAAAAATACGTCCATCTTCTAATAAATCACCTTGACTTTCATTCTTTTCAATGTAAACTTTAATAGCCTGTGGATTTTTGCACCGTGACAACGCAACGTACAATTGACCATGTGCAAATACTGTTTCTTCCATGAAAATACCCACAGATTTGAAAGTTTGACCTTGTGATTTATTGATGGTCATGGCAAATGCCATAATAATGGGAAATTGTCTTCTTTGAAGTATAAAAGGGAGACTACTTTCACTTGGTGCTAAATCTATTCTTGGTATGAAAACTCTCTCTCCTTTATGGGTCCCAGTTAAAATTTCAGCATCTATAAAATGGTCCTTTAATTGTTGAACAATTAATCTTGTCCCATTACATAGGCCTTTTTTGGGGTTCATATTTCACAGTAACATGATAATTGCACCTTTCTTTAGCTGCAAAATATGTGGTGGCATTCCAGAAGGAGTTAGTGAGTTTATGAATTCAGTCGAAAAGTTGGCCTGACTTTCATTTTCATCAGCAAGTACAGAATCAGCACTGTGATAATTTCTTTGTGGTGCATTAATTTTTTTTAAGATTTCATTATTGAGGATTAATGCATCCTTATTTTTAAACGTTAGTATGACTTGGTTGGCAAGCTCGGAATATTCCTGGTTATTTATGCTTCCTTCAAATATAGTGGATATATTATCTTGTTGACAAATCATATGAGGTGGGATCTCTACAGTGTCATCAGGTAAATGTGGTATTTTTTCTGTTCTGCCTTCTCCAATTTTAATAAGCCAATCATTGAAATCAGTTTGGCCTTCTGATCTCATATTTTGTTTCAGTTGAAGATGGGTAAAATGTTTCCATAGTGTACTTGACTTTATACATGTTTCAATAATGTCAGTTCGATTTCCATGTACAACGACAGGTAATGTTTGTCTAAAATCGCCACCTAACAACATTACCTTTCCACCAAATGGAAAAGTATTATCCATGACTTCACGAAGCAAACGGTCAATACATTGGAGGGCATAGCATGACATCATTGTGGCCTCATCTATTATAATTAATTTACATTTGTTCAATTTCTTTGCTTGTAATGAAGTCATGCCAATATCTAACACAGAAGTTTCTAAAATAGGCACTGGCAGTTTAAATCCACTATGAACAGTTCTTCCACCTTCTAACAAAAGTGCAGCAATTCCAGTAGTGGCAAACGCCATTGCTATTTGACCTTGTGCTCGTACTGAACTCATTAATAAATTATACAGATAGGTTTTTCCTGATCCGCCAGGTCCATCAACATAGAAATAACGCTCTGTCACCATGTCATCATCTATTGCATTTTTAATGGCATTAAATGCTTGCAATTGTAATGTATTTAAAGTTGCAAGTCTTTCTTGGGTTCTTTCTGCTTGTAGTTGAATGTCGTAGTCTTCAAAGTTTATGTCAACTATAAGAACGGGATCAGGCAAATTAAAACTTGCACAACTTAATCCATGAGTTAAAAATACTTCTTGGATTTCCATTAACGCTTTTAAGTGTGCAATGGGTTCATTGTATCGTCGCATAAAGTCTTCAGCCATATTACTTTTAAAAGTCTCCCACAAAGCTAATGCATTTGGAGCATTTGAGAAGATACAAATAAAAGCAAATTGTTCTCTCATCTGTCGTGGCATTTGACATTGTGCTGCTTCTTCTAAACATCTTACCCATTCTGTATCATCCACTAGTAAGTTTCTATGTCTTGCAGCTAAATGGAAGGATTCATATACAATGTCATTAACAGTTCTTAAGTGTTCAAAACTTTGTGCTCCAGGAACATTTAAAAGTAATGTCCATAAGCAAAAACGTTCAACATCTCTTGGACTGACTGTGTAAATTCTTGGAATTATGTTATTGCCTCTGCTTTTTCTTGTTCTCCATAATCCATTCACAAAAACATAGTGATATGGAATTTCAATATATAAGTATTGTGTTGCTTCAGAATCAGTGGAATTTAATTCAAACCATGCAGTTAGTGTAGTGTGACGATCTTCACTTTGGGCCAATGCATTCATTTCATTTCCAGCATGTAAATAGACTAAATGTCGTTGTGGCAAATGTACTGCTAACCTATATACTGCATGTGATCTATCATGCATTTCAAATTTTAAAAGCCGCCACATAGCTTCTGGCGCACTGACATAGCGAGCATCTACATGAGATGCAAGTTCATCATGTACTAACTCACTACATTCAGGGTTGTCTGCACTTTTGACGACTACAGTAGCTGCATCGTAGCCTTTGTAAATATATTTGTAGACATATTTAATGGATTTGATGGAAGTGCAGGCTTCTACGTTGATGTGGGCATTGTACTTCATGAGTAAATGTGGATTGTAGGGTACTACATATCTATTGTCCACTTTTTTTCCATGAATAATGGCACTATCTCCTTCTCTTCTTTTATAAAGTGGATATCCATCACAATTGGCATAGGTTTTGTCTCTATAATCTTTTGGAAATTCTTTGGAACATTTATTATTTTCCATACATGGTGATTGTGGATTAAGGTCACCACAGGGTCCATGAATCATGAGATGAGTAACAATCTCATATAGTCTACCATATAGTTCTGGATCTGGTAGTTCAGCAACAATGACTGCATCCACTTTGTCCGAAGTATCTAATTTATCTTTTTCTTGAAGTATTATTATTAAAAGATGTGCATGTGGAAGGCCTCTTTTTTGAAATTCAATGGTATATACATAAGCAAGACATTTGCCAAATAACTGATTTATAGTGAAGTCACGTATTAATTCATTTAATTTAATCTTAAAAACTCTGGCTACTAAATCTGGTTGATCTGAAGCACTTTGTCCAAGAAGTAGATTTTGTGTAATTTCTGGCCATTGTGGATTACATGTAAATGTCAGAAATAAATCGGGTTTGCCAAATTTGGTGACAATAGCCATAGCATCATTGTATCTTTCTCTCATATTTCGAGGAGATCCTTGAAAGGAAGATGGTAAAATGATGGCTTTGCCAGCTGTCATGTCTCTGCTTGTAGCCACGTCAGCAACATAGTCCATGAGTCCAGAATATTGTTCTACATAGAGTTTATCTTGTTGATATTTGATAAAGTTTTAATTATTTGCCTCAACTTGCAAATAAGAATCAATAATCCATTGTTGGGTTAGTTTTCCACCACATAAAATTGGATTAAATCCATGTCGAATGGCAATTTGAGCTACTTTAAATTCAAGCATAGAAACATTATTTAAAATTCTGGCTTTAGCATTTGGGTAACTGGGAAGTGTTAATTTTGGTTGCCAACCTGCTTCTCCGTGTGGGAAAAAGATGGGATATGTCATTGGATCAAAATTTGGACTTAAGATACTCATATTAATGAACGGTTGCTCCTCATTTCTGGGATATATTCTAATGTCTCTTTTAAATGGTGGTTCTCCTTTATCATTCTGAAACACCATTACAACCTCATTTGATGTTGGCAAGTTATAACGACGTTTATCAGTATGTCTGTCTCTTTTAAGCACCATATTAACCTTGGGCATTGGTAATTGATGTCTTTGTGCATGAAGTAGTTGTTAATTTTCTACTTCTGCCAATTTTTTATAAGCTTTACTGTAGGGATTGTTGTCCATAATGTTATTTAGCTCTATAAAAACACAGTGTAAGCATTTTTTATTTTCTTCCATCTGCATACGTTGGTCAACAGCTTCCATTGTATCTAGGACATATAGTTGAGCAAATTTTCTTTGATCTCCTTCCTCTGGATGTAAATGGGAAGTGCGATGATAAATTTGTCCTTGAACTTTAAAACAGTAAGGACCATGTCCTGGTACATTAGCAGCTAATGTTGCCCCCATAGATGCAAAGGATATGGCACTATTGTAGGATCTTATGTTTGTTTTACATTTTTTGTAGTTTGGAAAAGTAGGTTCAGTCATAATGTTTTGTAAATAGATAGGAAATTCTTTCCTTTCTGGAAGTTTGAACTTGCCTTTTTGACAGCAACTAATAAATTGGCCATCTCTGGGTCTCTCTTGTTTAAAATAATAAGCCTCACAAAACTGACATTGAGTAGTCATGTCCCCACAACTATGAACCTCTACTGCTAAAGACTTGAGTAAAGGACAATTTGCAAAGCATATTGGATTTTGACTTTCATATTCATCAGGTGAAATGTCATATAATGTTTCAACAGGTTCTAAATGTTTAGTTTTTTTCATGGCTTTTCTTGGTATATGTTGTATTGTTTGAGGTAAAATGTCATGTAATGTTTCATGAACCGGTTCTAAATGCTTTGTTTTTTTCATTGCTTTTTTTTGTATTCCTTGTATTTTTTCAGCTAAAATGTCATCTGATGTTTCAGCAGCAGGTTGTAAATGCTTTTTTTGCTTGTTGTTTTTTTTTGTCATATCTTTTATTTCTGCAGATGACAGTCTTTTGCTTGCAATTCTTTTACGTTCTTTTTCTCGTCGAATTTCCTTCTTCTCCGGTGTCTGCTGGCTGTCTGCTCTCTGTCGTCGTTCTCTAGCTTGGCGTCTTTTCTTTTCTTGTTTACTCTCGTTATCAGCCATGTTAGTCTGTAAAAATAAAATTGTATAGAGTCTGTGTTTAGAGCCTTTTTTGGAGTATGCATTATTTTTTTCTGGCTACATTGAAGTTTGTATTTACTGTTAAAGATTATTGGCCCTAAAAGACAAAGAAGAGATAGCAGAAAAATGTGTTAGTTATATTTTTTTCAAAGTTATAGTTACTGGTGGTTTTTTTGAAAATGTATTTTCTGTTGACATCGATACAAAGCTAAGATATTTATTTATTTTTCTCTTTTTTTACTTGTTATACTGTACCTTGGTTGAAGTTTGATTTCAAGCAGAATCTTTGTTGGTCCTGTGTTGAAAGCCTTCGTCCAATGGTCTGGTCCTGTGTTGAAAGTCCTCGTCCAATCGTCTGGTCCTCTGTGGAAAGTCCTCGTCCGATGTTGTAGTCCTCTGTTGAAAGTCCTCGTCCAATGGTCTGGTCCTGTGTTGAAAGTCCTCGTCCGATGGTGTAGTCCTGTGTTGAAAGTCCTCGCCCGCTGGTCTGGTCCTCAGTTGAAACTCCTGGTCCGATGTTCTTCACGCAGTATCTGTTGTAAAATAAAAAAGAAAATGTTATTTGATTTGAATGTATTTGTATTAACTAAAAAATGACATTATTTCTGTGTACTGTATCTGTTATGGTGAATTTTTCTACTATTTATTTGTTTGTGCAACCTTTTCAAAATACTTTAAATGTATTTTTATATTGCATAGATAATTTTTTTATACTGTAATTATTTTTTTGTGAATTATTTTGTATATGATTGCACTGGTTTTAGCATTATCCTATTTTCTGTTCCGCACTTTTGGTATACTTATTTAGGCTTCTTTGTAAGGCTTATAGGTTGTTAAAGATTCTTAAATATTAAAGAAGAATATTAATTTAGTTTGCTATGTGTTTGTGTGAGTTTTTTTAAAATCCTGTTTGGTGCGCACCAAAAGTGGTATGCTTATTTATGCTTCTTTCTAAGGCTTATACGTTCTTAAACATTAAATAAGAATCTTAATTTAGTTTCCTATGTGTTTGTGTGATTTTTTCGACAATCTTGTTTAGTACACACCACTTTTGCTATGCTTATTTAGGCTTCTTTCTGAGGCTTATAGGTAGTTAAACATGAAATAAGAATATCAATGTAGTTTGCTATGTGTTTGTGTGAGTTTTCATACAATCCTGTTTGGTGCGCACCACTTTTGGTATGCTTATTTAGGCTTCTTTCTAAGGCTTAGAGGTTGTTAAACATGAAATAAGAATAATAATGTAGTTTGGTATGTGTTTGTGTGAGTTTTTGTACAATCCTGTTTGGTGCGCACCACTTGTGGTATGCTTCTTTAGGCTTTTTTCTAAGGCTTATAGGTAGTTAAACATGAAATAAGAATATCAATTTAGTTTGCTATGTGTTTGTTAGAGTTTTTCTACAATCCTGTTTGGTGCGCACCACTTTTGGTATGCTTATTTAGGCTTCTTTCTAAGGCTTATAGGTTGTTAAACATGAAATAAGAATATTAATTTACTTTGCTATGTGTTTGTATGAGTTTTTGTACAATCCTGTTTGGTGCGCACCACTTGTGGTATGCTTATTTAGGCTTTTTTCTAAGGCTTATAGGTAGTTAAACATGAAATAAGAATATCAATTTAGTTTGCTATGTGTTTGTGAGAGTTTTTCTACAATCCTTTTTGGTGCGCACCACTTTTGGTATGCTTATTTAGGCTTCTTTCTAAGGCTTATAGGTTGTTAATGGATAGAGGTTCAGTAACTAAAAAGTTTGTTTAATTTTTTTTGTATGTGCTCATATAGAGCCCTATTCAATTGGGCAACTTGGAATTGAATGAGGCTTTAGGGGTCTAAATAAGCACATAACATATATTTTTTTAAAGAAGTTTTTAGTTCGTCAACATCTATCCAAAATCAAGGTTTTCACTAACTAAAAACTTCTTTAAAAGAAATATGCTATGTGCTTATTTAGACCGCTATTCAATTGGTCAAATAGCAATTGAATGTGGGCCTTTGGTTGCTGCATTTGTTATATTGTCGGGGCCTGATTCAATTGCGTTTTGCTCTATCGAATAGTACTGAATATGACCACAGATCATATTTTTTACAGAAGTTTTTAGTTAGTGAACTTGTATCCAAAAGCAAGGTCTTCACTAACTAAAAAGTTCAGTAAAAAAATATGCTCTGTGCTTATATAGAGCCCTATTGAAATGGGCCAATCACATTTAAATGAGGCCCTCGGCCATTAAAGATATATAGCTCCTCATTCACTTGCAATTTTGCCAATTGAAGAGGGCTCTATATAAGCACATAACATATTTTTTGACAGGAGTATTTAGTTAGTGAAGACCTTGATTTTGGATAGAAGTTCAGTAACTAAAAAGTTCTGTATAAAAAATATGTTATGTGCTTATATAGAGCCCTATTCAATTGGCCAACTCACAATTGAATGAGGCTCATGGTTCGTTTCTTTTTTATACTTAATACTTTACCTTGATTGAAGTGTAGAATGACAGAGGGTCCCCTCCTGCCAATCTTAATCCGCCGGTCTTCTTGTAGTGTCTGTTTGAAAAAGAAAGTGAAATGGTTAATTGTATATTTCTTATTTTTTATTTAGCAAAGCATGGGCTTTTCAGCATGTAATGTCTTGTTCTATCTTACCTGTTCTTCTTTGTTGGTGTTCTTTAAAAGGGATTGTGCTTCACAATGCACGGTGCAAATTGTTGAGTGACGCTGTTGATGCAGAGTCTGTTTGAATATTAAAAGAAGTAGAAAGATTGAGTTTTAGGTAATATATTGAATTGCACTAAATTAATGTCATTTAAATATACTTCTGTAATTATTTTCAATTAACATTATTTTTTGGGGGGGTCTACACACATATGTCACATACATGAAGCACATTTTCAGAGTTCAATGTAATTTTTTTCTGTGCGTGTGACATATCACTATACATGAATCATATTTTAATTGTTAAATGAACCTTATTTTTTGTTTTTGCCAACACACATAAATGTGTGTGTGACATGTGACTATAGATGATACACATATATGTGCGTGTCACATATCAGTATACATGACTCATATTTTAATATTACAATTTTTTTTTTTTGTAATGTCATTTAAATGTAGTTGTTTAATTCGTTTGTTTTAAGATCATTTTGTTTCAGGGGCAATACACATAAATGTGCAGGGGCAATACACATAAATGTGCGTGTGACATGTCACTACATAAATCTAATTTTTTTTTGTTAAATTAAACTTATCTTTTTTGTGGGCCTACACACATAAATGTGTGTGTGACATGTGACTATACATGATAGACATAAATGTGCGTATGACATGTCACTACATAAATCACATTTTCATAGTTCTTTTTTTTTTTTTTGTGGTGTCTTTATAATAAAATGTAATATATTATAGCTTACCTCTCAGTTGTAATTTGCACAGTGTAAAGTAGTAAATTAGGAAACAATTCTCTTCTGAAGTAAGAGCAGCAGTTAACTCTGAAGTCACTCTGTTCCTCACCTGAGTAGAAATTTAGAAATTTCTGGAAAGTAGTCAGTATTTATAACCTTGTAGAAATTTCTGGAAAGTAGGTAGTATGTTTTTAAACTTTCAAGTGCCTCAGAACGTTATAACGCAATACGCATGCGCTATTTGCGTTCCAGCTTACAGTTTGCGTTCCATCCGCCATTTTGTGCGTAGTAGTGTTCAAAATGGTGTTTAACTGTGACTGTGGTACGTTCCGCATTGTATGTGTTTCATTTTTCCGAGTTACTGCAGTGTAGTTACGTCTGAAGCCTCGTTTTCGTTTTGTTTGTCGGCCATTTTTTCTCTAGCTTAGCCGATTTTCGGCCGTTTAAACTCATTTTTTTAACTTAAATGGACGTGTAAATGAACTTTTTGAGGTGCCTGATGCCACCCCTTGCTGTAAGTAAGCTTTTTATGTGTTCGTTGTGTTTATTTCTTGTGTTTGTGATGTTTTGATGCGTGGCGTTTGTAATGGGTCTTTCGCGGCCGTATTTTTTTCCGATGCAGCCGTATTTTGTTGCGATGTTGCCGTATTTTTTTGCGATATACGCAGTTAGCTTTTACATGTACGATGCAGTGTATTTGTTTCTAAGTCGTGCGTATGTGTGTTAAGAGCGTGTGAAGGGCCTTTTTTGCTGTTTTTTTGTTAAGTCTTGCTTGTGTGTGTCTGGGTGTAAGCGGGTGTGAGGGGCCTTTGAGTTTTTTTTTGTTATAAAGTCGTGTATGTGTATGTGTGTGAACACAGCCGACGTTGGGATGCTCCCACCACCGCAAATGCGGACCCTCGCTTCGCGAGGATCCGCATTTGCGGGGACGTTGTTGGGTTTTTGTTGGAAGGGAGGTTGGGTTTATTTTGTTAAAAAGTCGTGTGTGTGTATGTGTGTGTTAACACAGCCGACGTTGAGCCTTCACCTCCGCAAATGCGGACCCTCGCTTCGCGAGGATCCGCATTTGCGGGGACGTTGGGATGCTCCCACCACCGCAAATGCGGGCCCTCGTTTCGCGAGGACCTGCATTTGCGGGGAACTGCGTCCCTCGCTTTGCGAGGGATGCAGTTCTTGCGGGCTCGCTATGCGAGCCCGCAAGCGTGAGCAACGGCCCGTACGCTCACAACTATATATGTGATAAGGTCTTACATCGGAATCGATTGCATTTCATTTAATTTATCAAATCGGCAATTCAATCAATAATGATGTAAGACAGTTTTGTTGATTGTGTGATACAAGACTATATATGTTGAGTATTGCTAAGTAGGGTTTTCTGTGTAGATGTTGATTTGGTAAATGGTTACATTATTGAATAAAGGCACTACAAATTAGATAGTTAAACCCAGTTGATACATACCATATATAAAATTTCAGGATAACACCTGGCATTTAAAGATCCCTTCTCACTGAAGTAATCGCTCTTTGTGCTATTGGATTGTTAGAAAAGTAGTGGAGATAGGATATAATTTGGATAGACAGATATAGTAAGATATATTATGGAAGATATGAAGGGGACATAGGTTTATGTCAAGGATGACAGTCAAGTTTGTCCGCAGACAGGACTAACAGATATGATCGAAAATAGTCCAGAAGAAGGCTCAGGCAAAAGAAGGAAAGACCCCGGAAACACAGCAAAAGACCCAGAATATTCTCTCTCTCGTTCTGAAATCTATTTATCCTCCTCATCACAAGGTTAGTTTACACCAATCACAAATAGTTACTCCTCGTTTGATGTATATGTCTAAATTAGAATTTATTTATAACTAGCGAATTGCCCATCAAAAAATTACGGCAATAACAGTTTAAGCCAGGCAATGCTGTTTGCCACACAATGTGAGGCTTTTGCTTCTCTGAGCACCTTCGGCGCTCATCGCGAGCCACGCGATGAGCACCTTCGCCGCTCATTGTGTACCTTTCCACCCGCCTACTGTATGGGCCGCCCATTGCAGGATTCATTAACCTGCAAGCTTTGTGCTTGGGAATGCCATGTGTCTTTTTCCAGCATCCCCCCCCCTTCCCTGTGTGTTTCTCTTCTGTGTGTCTGCTGAATGATTGTGTGGCATGCGCTGACTGACGTTTGTTTTATTTTCAAAGTCCTGGCGTGCCTGGCGTTGTTCATGTAAGTGTTACTGTCTTTGCCATTGTGTATATTTTAAGTCCTGCATACCTGGCTTTGCTCAGCCTCATTTTTATCCAGTTTTTGAATTATTTAAGTTTTTCGGCCGCCATTTTGATTCTCGCTTAGCCGATTTTCGAGTGACAAAACACCGCAAATAAGGCTCAAAATCACTTGCAACCTCACTCCCAGGCTTCCTGGCTCTCCCCTTGTGCTGTGTGTGAGTGTTTTTTTTAAATAATTTTTCTTTTTTTTGTGGTGTTCGATTTCCGCGGTTCGGCTATTAAATTCGTATTTTTCTGAGGTTGTATTTTTTTTCCGAGCTTGCATGTGTGATGGCGCCGCTAGCTGAACATATTTTAAAGTCATTGACGTGTATGTGCAGACTTTCTCTCTTCCACAGCGGCTTGCTTTCATAGCTTCAAGCTCCATTCTCTCTGTGTCTGTTTTCCAGCAGCTCCACTGGATCTCAGGTCTAATTTTTTCTCTGTCTGAAGTCTTCTCTCTTTCTCTGCAGTTTTCTCTCTGTGCATAAATGTTCCCCTTACTGCTAGGTTACAGTCCACTCACCGGGTGTTCTCTAACTGTTAGCAACAGTCCATAAATCAGCTTTCTCTCACAGATTAGCCCAGCAGTGCATAATATGGGCGTCCTTTATCTTACTGATTACTTGAGTCCATCACGCAGTCACACCTGTCTCTCAGCTCTTCTCTTTTAAAGGCTGTAAACAGGTGATTACGGCACCCAGACTTTGGGTAATAAACTACTGCACGCCATCATGAGCGCGCCGCCCCCTGTGCGAAATGCAAGAGCGTGCACCAACAACTGGGTGGCAGATAACAGCATGTGCGCCAGGGAGGCTGACAGTAGAGGAGAAAGGCACTGGAGGGGAGAGGGAGACAGGTGATATATTGGGAGAAAAAGATATCTACACTGCTGCATTTAAACAATAGTGTTTCTAATAAAATACAGTCATGCCAAATCTCAGTATGGGAATAATACCTCTGAGAATGACTCTCTCTCCCAATCTATCACCCCCCCCGCCCTCCTGTCTTTTTCTCTTCCTTTGCCTCTCTCCCGTTCCATCGCCCCATCTACTGTTTCTCTCTCCCCTCCTGTGCCTCTCTCCTCTCCAGTCAGCCTCACCTCCTGTACCTTTTTCCTCCTCTGTGTAAATGTCTGTGGCAAGCGCTGTTATTTGCCGCCCAGTTGTCAGCGCGTGCTCATGACGGCGTGCGGTGGTCTGTCACCTAAAGTTCGTGCTACCCATGACAACTGCTCCAAGAGTTAACTCCCTCCTTCAGACCGCCTGAAGAAAAACTTTAAAAAATTTGTCGCTACACCAACTTCTGGTGGGGGCGCACTTTGTCACAATATATATATATATTAGAACACTGATGTGCTCTAATAGTTAATGTTCTCTCAAATGTTGTAACTTAAGGGCTTGCTTAATTGGTCATGATCATGCCGTGTATTCCTACGTATGGGTTCGGTTTTAGGCTTTAGCCCTGTAATTGTGAGCTTGAGTCAATTGAATACAGCCGGAATTGTAACAAATTTCTAACCCACAGACATACGGGCTGTATGAAGATAACTGCAATTGGAGGGAGGCTCATGACTTGTTATGCTGATGCCAAATCTGCCATTTGTTGTCACTATCAGTCACTCTTCCACTCTTCTACTTTCTGCCCTAATGTCATTCCCTAAACACACCAACCTACTCCTCACCCCATGTTATTAGTCTCTGACTCATCTGTTCTATCTGGCCTAGCAAAGTTTGCCTCAGTAGGCAAGTTCACTACCTTGGAGTATCTGCTATTTTCAATAATTTTATTTCCAGAGACTGCAACTTTAGCGGATGCTTGCTGCTCCATGTTTGCACAGTGTGTCATAAGGCCCATGCAAAATCAACTTGCCCCAAGGTAGTGCACACTAAATGACAATCAACCTTCTAGGGCTATCTGGTTACTTCAATCAGCACATAGACACATCTCTGGTTAGATTCATTAGCACTGTTTTCACTCAGGGCTTTCACAATGGGGTGTCAGCATTACCTCAGGCTTCCTTCGCTAGTGCCTATAGGCTTTCAGCTAGGAGCCTGAGGTGGTGTAAGAACTCCTTACCCATGAGATCAACAAAGTCTATCTCATAGGCCCTTTCCAGAATATGCCATTTCCCATATGGTGAGTTAATTCAGTCATTCCATTTGAATATTTCTCACTCCAATATGAAAGAGCAGACGATGCCGTTACTGGGCCCTCTTTGTTGGCTGTCAAAATCCAACATTAAAAATACATCCAAATTACTACAAATAGCTACTGAACTCTGGAATCTTCACAGAGTTTAATGGACTTGAGCCAAAGGACTTACCTTCGGCTCAAACAGTAGCCCTAAGTTATTTTGCTGAAGCCATCTGCTGGATTCTCCTGAACATAAAAAGTGCCCAAACATAATCCATTATTGGACGACTTTCTCTTCATCAAGTCTTCAAGTTGCACTACAGTAAGCCTCCAACAAACTACAAGCCTCTTTGACAAACTTCAAATCCCATACGACCTAGAAAAGATTTAAGGCCCTTTGTGTGTCTTGGAGTTTCTCTGAATAATTATTAATGATTCCAGTTGCATGGAGCCACACTTACCTGCCACTAAGCTCAAACAACTCATTGAAAACATTAACAATGCTTCCAGTATGAAACAACTCACTGTCAAAAAGTTGCATATTCTCTTAGGCCACTTGAAATATGCCACAAAGATACTCCCTCAAATAAGTTCTTACTTAAGTAATCTCCTCATGTACCAATCTATGCCCTATGTCTACTTTTATCCTAGGGATTAATCTATCCTTGATCAGTCCATGTGGGTTACTTTCCTACACACCTGGAATGAACGTTCATTTTTTTTTCCAAACCTCATGCCTATACTCCAAGCGTATACTTATTTACTTCAGACAAAAAAATTCAAGTCCTTTTTAAGACATACTGTATGTACCCAAGTCTACTAGCTTCCCATTCCTGGGGTCCGTCATTAAACAATCATCCAATATCTTTCACAGCCAACAATGAAGCAGCCTATACTATCACGTTCAAGATCATTTGACCCATCCACCATGTCCCTCCTCAGACGGATGGCTCTTCACTCCTTATATTTAACTACTATCTATAACCATGTCTCCAACCAGACATTCTTTACTCCTCAACATTTTCTCAACAGGATCCTCTATCTCATCCACCAGGCTTCTCCATCATAAGACCACTGGATCTCCAAATCAACTTTCCAGTGTAGAACCACTGTTACAATAAGGCTGCTCACCATGGTCGATGGACTTGCTGACAATTCCAAGCAAACATACCACCAAGCCTGGAAGCTCTTCCTGATCTTGATTCCAACCCCAATCACTCTCCCAACCTTCATAGCGTTTGCAGCCCACTATCACCTAAACCCTGACACCATCAAGTTCTACCTCACTGTTGTCCAATTCCATCTATCACAATCCCTATTTTTTCATTAGTCCTGCACCTCCTTCAAACCCTTCTTTAAAGGCCTCTCACATTTTTCTCCTCCTCTGGTTCCCACATGCCAATCTATCTCCACCGGAATCTTTCAACAAATAGTCACTTTTGATCCTTCCATATCTCTCACTCTTATGGACGCCATCAAACTAACTTTCTTCAGTCCAAACAGAACATTTCACTAACAGACAATTATTTCACTCCCACCTTGCAGTCTACCAAAATTAGTTGAACCCCTTATACTATAACCTATTACCCTACTCACAATCTGTGGTGATTTTCAGGTCTTGGATAGAGTGGTTATTCTGGGAAAAGAGTTGTCCAATTGTTCTTTTTGATGGAAAGTCTGTGTAGATTCATCCTCAGGTAAAGCCCCTATCACATAGAGTACACTGTATTAAGTAAACTACATTGGAGGATGTGCATGAATATGACATTTGGATGTTAAATGTCTTGTTGTTATGGTTGACTGTGTCCTCTTTGCAGATGTGTACACACAGGCAGCAATGACGGCAATAACATTTGAAGCCTGGCAATGCTGTTTGCCACACAATGCAATATTCTGCCCCCTTTGAGCACCTTTGGGGCTCATCGCGACCCCACGCTGAGTGCCTTTGGTGCTCATCGCATGGTTTGCAATGAGCGCCATCTACTTCATTGCTCATTAAGGGCCTCGGCAACTTGCAACTTGCCATGAGTTGGTTTTATTTTCAAGTCCCGGGTGCCTGGCGTCGTTAGTGTAAGTGTTACTGTCTCTTCCGTTGTGTATTTTCTAAGTCCCAAGTGCCTGTCTTTGTTCGTCTGTGTCCCACGTGCCTGGCGTTGTTGGTGTTACTATCTTTTCCCTTGTGTATTTTCTAATTCCCGCGTGCCCGGCGCTGTTGGTGTAAGTGTTACTGTATTTAGCGTGGTGTATTTTCTAAGTTCTGTGTGCCTGGCCTGGCTGGGCCTTGTTTTCATCTTGTTTCAGAATTTTTACGTTTTTTCGTCCGCCTTTTTTATTCCAGCTTCAGTGATTTTCGGTCGTTAAAAAAGACAAAATATGCCTCAAATTAACTTGCAACCTTACTCACCGGGTCCCTGGCTGTGTGTGAGTTTGTAAGTGAGTTGGAGGCATATTTGTGTGTTTTCATCATCTTTTGCAGTTCGGTAGTTCGGCCATTAAAGTCATATTTTTTGCGAGCTCGTGCCTCAACGGCTCGCCTTGCTTTGCAAGGCTCGTAAGCGTGACGACAACTCGCAGTTTGATAAATATTATTTGTGATAATATATGATGTCTGTTTGAGTCCCATTCTGAATCTCTGCTCTGTTTTACTATGTTCTTGCTTGCCTTATTCATTATTCCTTTTGACTTGATAAAAAGAGGTACTACTCTCAAAAGCTTGTTACTATAACGAAAATGTTTGTTCAGTCACTGTATACTGCAATATTCTGATTTTGTGATTATGTGATTATGTATGTATCTATATATCTATGTATGTATGTATGTATGTATGTATGTATGTATGTATGTATCTATGTATGTATCTATGTATGTATCTATGTATGTATCTATGTATGTATCTATGTATGTATCTATGTATGTATCTATCTATCTGTCAACAATCATTTAATATATGGTCGGCAAAAGAGCTATAGAAGCCCTCCACCGTACAGTAGTACAGTAAATAAATAGTAGATTTGTGTTCAAATTTGAATTTTCAAAGGTTTTGCTCTTGCAGCTGTTTCAAAGTTACTGCCACGCTGATAAAAGGCAGTAACCTTGAAACAGATGTAGGTGGGTGGAATTCTCAGCTTGTGTATAATCCAACCTTAGCTTTGCTCAAAGCTGTTTCATACACAGCAGGCATATGCTTAGGGGAAGCCATGTTTGAGAAGGTTATAGATAGCAAGAGCAAAACCCTTGTGGGCACATTTTCATGTCCCTGCCAAGGTTCCCAGAGTGCAGTGTAATAACTGTAATTCTTGGAATTCTGGGCATCAAACACGTCTTTT
Organism: Discoglossus pictus; assembly: GCA_027410445.1. Classification (NCBI taxonomy): domain Eukaryota; kingdom Metazoa; phylum Chordata; class Amphibia; order Anura; family Alytidae; genus Discoglossus; species Discoglossus pictus. Next base: position 249,865,435 of record CM050166.1, read on the forward strand.
AACTTGTTTTAGATGTTCAAATGTGAACACAAATATACTTTTTATTTACTATATACAGTAAATATAAAAAGTCTATACACCCCTGTTAAAATGTTAGGTTTCTGTGCTGTAAAAAAATGAGACAAAAATAAATCATTTCAGAACTTTTTCCACCTTTAATGTGACCTAAAAAATATTTTAGGTAGAGGGAAGGAAAAATATAAAAAATAAAATAATATGGTTGCATAAGTATGCACACCCTTAAACTAATACTTTGTTGAAGCACCTTTTGATTTTATTACAGCACTCAGTCTTTTTGGGTATGACACTATCAGCATGGCACATTTTGATATGGCAAGATTTGCCCACTCTTCTTTGCAAAAACACTCCAAATCTGTCAGATTGCAAGGGCATCTCCTGTGCACAGCCCTCTTCAGATCACTCCACAAATTTTCAATCGGATTCAGGTCTTGGCTCTGGCTGGGCCATTCCAAAACTTTAATCTTCTTCTGGTGAAGCCATTCCTTTGTTGATTTGGATGTATGCTTTGGGTCGTTGTCATGCTGAAAGATGAAGTTCCTCTTCATGTTCAGCTTTCTAGCAGAAGCCTGAAGGTTTTGTGCCAATATTGACTGGTATTTGGAACTGTTCATAATTGCCTCTATCTTAACTAAGGCCGCAGTTCCAGCTGAAGAAAAACAGCCCCAAAGCATGATGCTGCCACCACCATGCTTCACTGTGGGTATGGTGTTCTTTTGGTGATGTGCGTTGTTGTTTTTGCGCCAAACATTTCTTTTGGAATTATGGCCAAAAAGTTCAACCGTGGTTTCATCACACCTTTTCCCACATGCTTTTGGGAGACTTCAGATGTGTTTTTTATGCAAAATTTAGCCTGGCTTGGATGTTTTTCTTTGTAACAAAAGGCTTTTGTGTTGTCACTCTACCCCATAGCCCAGACATATGAAGAATACAGGAGATTGTTGTCACATGTACCACACAGCCAGTACTTGCCAGATATTCCTGCAGCTCCTTTAATGTTGCTGTAGGCCTCTTGGTAGCCTCCCAGACCGGTTTTCTTCTCGTCTTTTCATCAATTTTGGAGGGAGCTCCAGTTCTTGGTAATGTCACAGTTGTGCCATATTTTCTTCACTTGATGATGCCTGTCTTCACTGTGTTCCATGGTATATCTAATGCCTTGGAAATTCTTTTGTACCCTTCTCTAATACCTTTTAACAATGAGATCCCTCTGATGCTTTGGAAGCTCTCTGTGGACCATGGCTTTTGCTGTGGGATGCAGCTAAGAAAATTTCAGGAAAGACCAACTAGAGCAGCTGAACTTTATTTGGGGTTAATCAGAGGCACTTTAAATGATGGCAGGTGTATGCTGACTCCTATTTAACATGATTTGGAATGTGATTGCTTAATTCTGAACACAGCTACATCGCCAGTTATAAGAGGGTGTGCAGACTTATGCAACCACATTATTTTTCTTTTTTTTTTCTTCCCTCCACCTAAAACATTTCAGTTTGTTTTTCAATTGAGTTGTACAGTTTATAGGTCACATTAAAGGTGGAAAAAATGATTTATCTTTGTCTCATTTTTTCATTTATTTACAGCACAAAAACCTGACCTTTTAACAGGGGTGTGTAGACTTTTTATATCCACTGTATATATATATATTTAAATATATATATATATATATATATATATATATATATATATATATATATATAAAGAGAGAGAGATAAAGAGAGACAGAGAGAGAGACAGACATAAAGAGAAAGAGAGACAGAGAGAGATCAGTTGGAGGACTGACAGATATATTTTTATTGTGATCTATCCTTTGTGTGTTTGGCCTAGTCAATGAGCAAGCAATCTAGCAATTTAGATCAGTGGGGCCATACAGATGATACATTTGTTTTGTAATGTAATGTTTATATATGATTTAGCCAGATGTCTTTATTAGTCAAGACATTGAGTTTAAGTGATCAAATGTAAAAGGAAGCCCATTTGTAGCAGGAACTCTATGTTGATTGATGTATATGCTACATGTGTTTTCTGTATGAGGTCAATGTTGCTTTGTGTATGCGGTAATTCAGTCTGAAGCTGTAGAAGTAAGTGATGCAGGACCTTGTGGACCAAGCTCAAGACTGAATGTGGCAGGTACATAATTATGTTAACATTGTATTTTCTGACCCATCAGTATCAGTTTCAAGTAGAGGCTTTTGTTGCAGTTAAAATCATTTTTTGTATATTAACATTTCCTGACATGTGTATCTTAGTGTCTAAAAATAAACCATTAGGAATAGTTCAAAGTATGGATTTATTGTATTAATCAACAGTCGACCTCAGAATATGAAAAAAGTACACATTGTGTACCTTGTGTTTTAACTACACCAAAAGTAACCTTTATTGTGTGCCCTGATACTGGGTAGTATTGTGAATAAAATATAGAAAATTATTTCCTGGCCAAAGTGCTTAAAGGTATAACAGCACCACTAGGGTGCCAAACAATATTTAAACATAATCAGAATCAATATGATTGTTCCAAAAATGACAAGCTGAGATAGTTGTATTTCACATTAAACTACTCTTGTGTAATGTATAGCTTTATAGCGGCACTGTTCTGGATAATGTTTTGGAGACCTTTGCACAGGTCTGTTTGGTGTGAATAATCCACTGGCACTAAGAATACTTTAAATTGATTATAAAACCTGAAGCCCAAATTTACAATATTTGTAAAAATGAAGATTCCCATAACTATTATCAAAACTCTTATTTAGTGAAATGGAACAACAGTCTGGCGATGTAATGGTTTTATGTTAGTTGAGTACATAGATTAGGTTACTGTTTTGAATAAGATCTGAAAGTCTTTATAGATTCTCCCAACTGTGGTATGTTATGAAAAACAAGTTGTCATTTGTGATCTTTTCTTCTTGACTCTGCCAGTCACCTTATTCAGCTGTTTAACTAAAATGAGAACGAAGAAACGATAAACAATATATTTATTTTAAGATTTTTACAAAGAACGTTCTACAGTCTCAAGAAATTGCCGAAACATGGTGCAATATGAGAGTATTAGAGTGTTTCACAGTTATAGTTATATACTGTAAGAAAATAATGTTAAACATACAGTTTAAGGGAAATGGAGCACAATCATGTTTTCATGCATTTAAAAGAGCATGCATTAAGCTTTTTTTTTTTTTTTTTTAAGCAAAACCTCTTTAACCTTCATTGAAACTAACGAAAATGTACAGATCATACATATGTTAGTACATTTCATTGGCAGATTAGTCATACAGCTATATTACTGCATAGTGGCTGACAGGGCCAAGCCCACAGATCAGTTAAACATTTGAATATTTTTTCTACATTGAGAGTTTTATTTAAAAAAGAAAACATGCTGTGGAACATTATCAAATGCCTTCTTTCAGATGCAACAAAGAAAAAACAAGCTTTTCATGCCCATTTAAAAAAAACAAAAGAAAAAAACAAGAGATTCATGAAAACCCTCCCAAATGATTTATACTGTGTATATCTTAAAGTTAAACAAATGAAGAGGACCAATCTGTATATACCTTATTTCAGATGTAAAAAAGAAAAATGCTGGAAATGTCCATTTAAGATTATTATTTAAGTTACTGAAACTTACATTTATGTTTAAAATTAAAAACATTGTTAAAAGTGATCTTTATATGAGAAAAAATTAAGCTTGGATAAGGTTGGGTAAAACAATGTTTAGTAAATTTAAACTAGTTTTTGTTAATCAAATTGAATGTGTTACTTCAGAATTTATTTTGTTCTTTTACATGAAATTATCTCTCTAAAGTTTTACACACTTTAAATGTTATATAATTCCACAGCTATTAATGATTACAGTTACTTATGCTCATATGATGTGTAGATTTCTCGGTGAAAATGATTGTAGAAGTAGAAATAAAGCTAATAGCCCTTAAAGTTTAAGGATGGAAAGCAATTTTGTTAAATACAAAGCTCATTACAAGACTTTATTAGTACAAGCTGATGGACTAGAACTGGGATAATTGAACCAATTAGAATATATTATCCTTTTTGCAAGAAACTCTTTCTTTTACACAAGACACATTGTTTTTAACCAGGTCAAACAAAATAGATATAAAACAAATTAATAATTGGACAAAAAGCTTCAGGTTTTTGTTTTTCAGATCAAGATGATACATGCAATTAATTGTTTATTAATTCATAGTTTTGTCATTCTAGTAAGTGTGTGTTTCTGCAGTGCACTATACTATTAGACACTAGTCTACTAGATAATAGTGTATAATATGAAATGTGATTATATCCTTGAGAAATACAGTGCATTATAACCAAAATGAATCTTCTCTTCCAAACTGATTAACCTTCCAAAGCATATTATAATGTAGTAAATATGTAAAGAATGATCAAATCATACATTAAATTATTATAGAAGTAATAGGAAAATCTAAATGCACAGTTGTAATGATTTAACATTGCATATTAAAATTCACAACATTTGGAGCATTTAGTGTATCAAACCCTAAATAAACAACATGGGTCTATGCTGTTCTCGGCCTTGGTAACAAACAGAGTAGATTAAGTAACTCTGTTTATGCTTTTGCTTATGTAAATAACCCTTGGGATACCATCCCTATGAAGGGCAGAGAAGAGCTAAAATGTTGTTCTTTGACAAGGACCCCTATTCAATTGTCCAAATCGCCATTAATGGAGGCCATAATGGAGGCCATAAAAGTTACAGATATTTAATTGGCTTCATTTTGCCATTCACAATCCATTTGCGAGTTACAGGCTCAAAATCATAGCGGTGGTCAAAATTGTAGCTCCGTTCTATCTCCTCCTTTGATGTTTCAAGGCCGTTAATGTTACCAACAAGCCCACAATTGCCTTCAAACCCGTAAATGGCAAATATATAAAAAAAAAATATGAGTACTAGATAGGACTCGCAAATGGGTTAAACACCTGCTTGTAACACTGTAAAAGCAAATATAAACACACTACTGTACTTTAAAATACTGTGAAAGCAATGAAAGGCATTGGAATTCATTGTACAACAGTCTCCAGCTGGCAAATCTGCTATAAATATATATTTTGTATTGTATTTCCATGTTATATTGATCCCAGGAATCAAGGAGTTAATACATATCAGGCCACCCACATGTACTAGAACAGATGATTTATTCATTATTATGGATTTTTTACATTTCTGGATTGTGGGTCCGATCGCAAATCAGACTTTCAAACACTATTTAAATGTAGTCTAAACTCCATGTTTTGCTAACGTCATGATGACGGTCTCATTTACTATTGGCTCTGTCTAAATTGTAACTTATGGGCTTGTTTACTTGATCACGATCATTTTGTACATTGCTGGATTGTGAGTCTGATCACATATCAGACTTCTAAACGCTAACTGATTGACTTTTAACCTCCATGTTTTACTGATGTCATGATGACGGTTTCATTTACTATTGGCTGTTTCTAAATCGGTAGTTATGGCCTTGTTTATTTCATCATGATCATGATCATGCTCTGAAATGCTACTTATGATTACATGGTTTGCGGTTTAGGCTTTCGACCAGGTAGCTTGATTAATTGAATTGCTCTGTAACTGTTTGAAATTTAAAGCCTGCAGACTTACGGCCGGTATGAAGTCAACTGCAGGCTTGTAATTGAATAGGGGCCCAACTTTTGAAATGTACTTGACACCTATGATTCACTATTTAAATGTAATTCAAATATACATTTAGATATAATATGAAAATATATATGGGCAGCATTGTGTAACTGTGCAACCTTTTATACAATGTTTCAGAATTAAAAGAGTTAACATATGATACCATCCATAACAATGTGTCCTCTGTTCTATCTTGTTTTATTAAATACAAAGCCCTTGTACAATCTCATAGGTCCAAGTGTAAATATAAATAGGGTAGCTTCACTGAGAGGTTTGCAAAAGGCTGTGAAGGTGTGTGATGGCAAATATCTTCATTTGCTACATCAACACATGATATCATGCAAATTATTAACAATCATCTAATAAAGGAATAGTCTGTATGCAAAATTGAAAATATTAACAGCACTCTAAAGCATCATTGTAAAAACAAAGATATAGCTTTAATGAAAAAGCCACACAATTAAAATCCTGAGATTTTTAATAAGAAAATATCAATTAAAATAAATCTTATCACATGCCAGATCCAATTTAGATCTCAGTTTTAATAAAGTATTACTGATGGTACTGCTTTTTATAGCTTTTTTCCTAAAAGTATCACTGAAATAATATTCGATTGAAAAAATACATAAAAATATAACATTCTCATGGCAACAAGTACTTTGAAAAAATATATCATTTGGAAAAGCACACATACACTAAGTATTAATATTAAGAATTAGACTGGAGGTTTATTAAAAACTAGCCACTTTCCCGTAAAAAAAAATGATGGTCAATAAAATTTGAAGCCATGGCAATGCTGTTTGGCACACAATGTTAAGCTTTTTATACAGTAAGGACCTTCAGCGCTCATTACGAGCCTCTTCTTGCGTGTCCTTTGGCTCCTCTCTATATTTTTTTTAACTACTAATTAATTAATCGATTGAATAATAAATTAATATAGTTTACCTTTTTCTAATTAATATATGTAACAATCAGTAGCCTGAAGAGGTAACAATCTATTTTTATTGTTCTGCAGCATATAATGTCCAGTTGGACTGTTGCTGGCCTGAGGAGATGTTATGAATGTCCCAACTGTGCATTAGAAATAGGCTGTGTGAGTGAGTGCAAACCATCGGTTTATTTGTGTAAAGCGCTACTTTAGATGCGTAATGTTGTTAGTGGCAAGTTAGGATTGTAAAATAGCGTTGTTTGTATAAGTGCTACGCTGTTCGCTAGCATTTGCCGTCCGTTCTAAAAGTGTATTTTGTACTTCGTACGTTCCTGGGTGAAAGTGGTACGTGGTTGGCAATGTTTTGCTCGGTCTAGGGTCGTGTAGCCTCGTTTTCATTTTTTGTATCCGACGCTTTTTTTTCTCTCGCTTATCTGATTTTTGAGTGCCGAAACTCTGCAAAATCTACTTAAATTTGCGTTCCACCTTACTCCCAGATGTCCTGGCTGTTCCCCTGTGCTGTGTGTGATGTTTTTTTTTTTTTTTGTGTTTCATGCTTTTTGCTTTGCGCGGTTCGGCCGTTAACTTCATATTTTTTCTATCTCTTTTTTTTTCTAAGTCCCGCATTCAAGTGCTTGTCAAGGCGATCCAGCATTTCCTAAGTGTTTGGAGGCTAAGTCCCACATGTTTAATTGCCTCCACTGCTTGCCTCGCTTTGCGAGGCTTGCAGGCAATGAGCTCCTTCGGCCAAGTGCTGTGCGTGTTAGTGTATAAACGGTTCGCCTCGCTATGCGAGGCTCACATGTGATGAGCGTCTTTGGTGCTCATCGCCCAAATGTTGTGCGTGTTAGTGCCTTAACGGTTCACCTCGCTATGCTATGCAAGGCTCACAAGTGCTGTGCTGTGAGTTGTAGTACCATAACGACACTCCTCACTACACAAGGCTCACATGCGATGAGACACTTTGGTGCTCATCGCCCAAGTGCTGTGCGTGTTAGTACCTTATTAGTGTGGTTATATAGAGCCCTATTCAATTGGCTGAATCGCAATTTAATAAGGCTGATGATTTCTATGCAACCTGTTTCTTGCTTTTCTATGGCTAAAATAGACTGTATTCTACAAAATCCCATAAAAAACTTTAAAGGTATATTTGAAAACTTGGTAAAATGTATATTTACAAATAGTAATGAGAACAGGATCAAGTGCATGCTAAAAAAATTAATTTTATTACAGTAAATGTACATTTACATTTTTAATAATTGTATTTCAATCAGCATTTTTGATTAGCCCATCAAAGCTTTGTTTCTTTTTCTCAACATAAGTGCCAGGATTTCCCTGCAGCCTGCAAATAAAATTGTAAACACCATTCCAAGAGCCTTTGTTGAGATTATTTGGAAGTTTACAAAGAGTAAAAATAAAGTTCTTATGCACCCGTTAATAAAATGTTTAGATATTATTATTATTATTATTATTATTATTATTATTATTATTATAGTTAATTTATAACGTGCCAACATATTCCGTAGTGCTGTACATAAGTTAAGTTCAGACAAAGATAAATACAAATTAACGAATAGCAAAGCAAGGAGGGCCCTGTCTTTGAGCTAGGAATCCATTTTTCATGGTGCATTCCCAAAGTACTTAGGATAGAAACTTGCAGACTTACAATGTAAGGTATAGTGAGTGGTAAAAGAGGGTGAGAGAGGTAATAAGCGTGTTAGGGTGGAAGGTGATAAGCTTCTTTAAAGAGATGTGTTTTAAGTGAGGTTTTAGAGGTTTTGAGGCAAGAGGATAATCTGGTGGAGCGATGCAAGGAGTTCCAGAGAATAGGGGCAGCACGAGAAAAGTCCTGGAGGCGGGAGCTTATTTTAATATAAAAAAGGGACATTTTCATGTACATTTAAGAAGATACAGTATCATCTGGTGAAATAGGGCAACCTTTGGGAAACAGTGATCACAACACAGTCTCATTTGAGATTAAATTACAAAAACAGAACAGTAGATTTTAACGGTCTAAGGGCAACAATACAAAGTATAGACTGGGACAAAGAACTGACAGGTAAAAATACTTACCATAAATGTACAATGTCCAAATCCTTACTAAATATACATACTTATCACCATAAACCATGTGGCAACAAAAGTAGAAGTAAAAGCATGTGGCTTAACATTGATTTAAAGATTAAGATGTGGAGAAAAGCAGGCATATAAATTATACAAAAAAGAGGGAACAGAGACTGCTTTACGGGAGTACAAGAAAATCAACAAGGTTTGCAAAAGGGCAATTAGACTGGCTAAAATAGAAAATGAAAAGTTAGTTGCAATGGATAGTAAGACTAACCCTAAAATGTTTTTTAAATATATTAATGGAAAGAAGGCCAGTTATGAAGCTATAGGAACTTTGCAAAGAGAAACAACCAGCAAAAGGCAGATAAGCTAAATAGGTTATTTTCTTCGGTATACACAAGGGAGTTACCAGTGGTTGGGATACAGCAACATATTGAGGCTACACTACCTTCACCAAATAATTGGTTAACGCAGGAAGAAATCCAAACGAGGATGGAAAAAAGAAATGTTAAAAAAAACAGGTCCTGATAGAATACATCCAAGGGTTCTGAAGGACACTGGGTTCTGTCATAGCCAAACCATTATATCACATTTTTTAAGATTCACTCAACACAGGGTCTCTACTAGGTGACTGGACAAAAGCAGAGGTGATACCTAGTGATGTCGCGAACATCAAATTTTGGGTTCACGAACAGCAGACGCAAACTTCATCAAATGTTCGCAAACGGGCGAACATCGGCGAACCGCCATAGACTTCAATGGGCAGGCGAATTTCAAAACCCACAGGGACTCTTTCTGGCCACAATAGTGATGGGAAAGTTGTTTCAAGGGGACTAACACCTGGACTGTGGCATGCCGGAGGGGGATCCATGGCAAAACTCCCACGGAAAATTACATAGTTGATGCAGAGTCTGGTTTTAAGCCATAAAGGGCATAAATCACCTAACATTCCTAAATTGTTTGGAATAACATGCTTTAAAAAATCAGGTATGATGTTGTATCGACCAGGTAGTGTAAGGGTTACACCCGCTTCACAGTAACAGACCAATCTCCCCATTTAATGCACCGCAAACAACCGCAAACAGTCCCTTTGCACAACCGCAAACTCCCCATTTGCACAAGGTTGGATACCAAGCAAGCCATGTCCCGTTCCTTGTCCTCACTGATGTCATTGAAGGTCTCTTCCTCCACCCAGCCACCAAGGGTCCCGGAAAGGTGACAACAAGCCCCCTGGGACGCCTGCTGTATTTGGTCTTCCACCTCCTCAAAGCCACCTTCCTCCTCTGACTCCTCTTCTTCAGACTCCCAGAGTCTGGGGGCTTCCACTGCCCAGCATGGACCATTATACACAGGTCAGAGTCTGGGGGCTTCCACTGCCCAGCATGGAAGATTATACACAGGTCAGAGTCTGGGGGCTTCCACTGCCCAGCATCGATTATTATACACAGGTCAGAGTCTGGGGGCTTCCACTGCCCAGCATGGAAGATTATACACAGGTCAGAGTCTGGGGGCTTCCACTGCCCAGCATCGAATATTATACACAGGTCAGAGTCTGGGGGCTTCCACTGCACAGCATGGAAGATTATACGTGTTGCCTCTGTCTGCGTTATTATAAGGTGTGTACTGTTAAGTAGTACTAGTCCTATCGGTTTAATACCTGTTACGTCCACTATCAGGGGACATGTATATGGCATGGATTTTTGGAAGTGGGAGATGGAAAAAGATGCTTGGTCAGTCCTCCCACTTCAAATTTGGGGCACTGCGCGTGCAATCTAAGGTGCCACCAGATATGAGTGTCACTGTGCACTGGCAAAAGTTGGCAGAGTAGATGCAATAGGCTTCATACACACGCCTGTAGGCAGGCAATTGCTATTCAATCGATTACAGTCAAAAAAGTGGTGTTTTATGTCACTGTACACTACGGTTGCACCAGATATGACGTATCACTGTGCACTGCAAAAGTTGGCTGAGTAGATGCAATAGGCTTCACACACACGCCTGTAGGCAGGCAATTGCTATTCAATCTATTACAGTCAAAAAGTGTTGTTTTATTTCACTGAGCACAATATAAGCTGTTAGGTGTTAGCCTGTCACACACACACACTGGCAGGCAGGCATATGCAATTAGATTACACAGAAAAAAATTATAAAATAAAATAAATGATGTTCTAGCCCTAAAAAGGGCTTTTTGTGTTGCTGCCCTTCAGATGGAAGGCTCTGGAAGGGAGTGTATGCTGACTGTGAGGTGCAGGGACAAAGTTTCCTCAATGATAAAGTATAGGGGGCAAACCAAAAAAGTGCATATGTTCGCCATTCGCTGCGAGCGCGAACATGCCAAAATCACTGCGAATAGTCTGCGGGCGAACTGTTCGGGACATCCCTAGTGATACCTTTATTTAAGAAGAGAGCGAGAACAAACCCAGGAAATGATAGATAAGCCTCACTTCTGTAGTTGGAAAGCTTTTAGAAGGGTTAAAATGGGGTAGCATACAAGAATATGGCCTCTATTAAATTGTTCAAATTGTAGTTACTGTAGCCCGTAATGTAGCCAACAAAAGTTACTATTAAATTGTTATATTTTAGCTAC